>CM061352.1:106289520-106942020 GCA_030867105.1 Liasis olivaceus
CTGAGAGTAGACTTGAACCTGGGACTCTGTAGTCCTAGTCCCATGCCTTAATGTGGAGTCCTTGGGGTTCTCTGAGCTTGGCTGTTTTCTTGCAAACATTTCATTACCTGGCTAGGTAACATCTTCAGTGCTAGAGCGAATGCCTTAATTACCACACTACACTGTAATGTAGTAATCAAGTTATTAATTAAGTAATTAATTAAGTAATTAATGCCTTAGTTACTACACTACACTGGCTAGTTGGACTTATGTCTCTACATTCTAATCAACTCAGCACTTACTGGAAATTTGAGGTACCCATTGTAACTGCTATTTTTGGGCCCTACTCACTCCTCATCTTTGTCATTTATCAGTTTCTGATTTTTCCCTCTATATCTGACATCCTTCATCCATTCCCTTGAATGCCTGCAAACACACCCTGTGAGGGAACTATGGCCTGTGTCCAAGTTTGTTCCATCCAATCCTCAAAACCATCAGGTTGGAGAGCAAAATCCAAAGGGGAATTCCATGCACGGCCATTGGAATATGAATAAAACTCTCCACATGGCTCTAAGCTCATTACGACCGTACCCATTTGAAGGGTGGAACCAATATTCACTGGTACATTATGGGTAGTACATTTCCAGTGTCACCTTCCTGTATCTGGGCCATTGTGGTGGCCATCTTGTAAAATCTTTGGGAAGTCCAGTTGCTAGTCCTGAATTCCCTGAAGTTCTCATATTTATGTCCAAATAGCTACATCCTTTGTTTAGAGTCAGAGATATCATGGACTCTTTAGCATGTACTTTCTGCTGTAATCTGATTGAAATAATGGTGGGTACCTTTTAGTCCCTGACCTTGCACACACAGAAAGAATGTAATGGATTTTAATAAAACATAGAGTGATAAAAAATGCTAAATTTATAGTTCCTTCTACTCTGCTGTTAATCCCTTGTTAGAGTGTATTAACTTGTAAGTGGTGTATGCTAGGAATTGGTTATTAAGGTTATACTAAATGGGTCAATATTGCATCAATAATTCAAAGTGTAATTTAGCAGTATAATTATACAATAATACATTAGCACAGTCCCTTTTTCTGAGCATGGCTGGTCCTTCTACTTACGGATGTTCTAGGTTGTATCTTTATTGCAAACATTAGCCACATTAGCTTTTGTGGCAGCTCTGGGTGGAGACAGGAATCTATTTCAAATGGATTTGGACACTGATTTTGAGTTTTTCCTGAACTACATACACATTTACTGCAAAGTCAATAAATAAGGTGTTCCAAAGGCAACTTTCTAGAATATTGGAAAATGGGAAAAGAGGAGGCAGGTTCCTGCTCTCCATTCCACCTTTCTGCCGTAAAATGATGATCAGTAGAAAATAATTAGAAACAACCTCTGTGTATATATGGTAAAGCCAAGGTAGCTATCTGGGGGAAACAAAGGGAGAGGCCCTTTTGGGATGTGTTAGGAGCATTCCTTTATTGTAGAGCTGGAAATTGTTACCAGGATTCTCTAGTCTATGTCCAACCCTCTTCAATGAGCAGGAAAACCAATTCAACCTTCCATGAGGGGGGATGACCACCTTCTTAAAAACCTCTAGAGATGGACAACCCACAAGTCCATAGCTATATGGTGTACAGATGTTACTGTCAGGAAGCTTTTTCTCATATTTAAACAAAATCTAGGTAGCTGCTTCTTAGCCTCATTGTTCTTTTTTATCTCAGTTTTCCTGGACATGGAAAATAGTTCTTGACCATTTTTATGGATCTGAACACAACCATTGTCTCTCCCACAGTCTTCTTTCCTCCATATTGAACACCCAGTTTCTGTCAACGTGTCCTCATGCTCTCCAGTCCCTGTATCATCTCTACCTTCTCCTATGGTCCTATTCTAACCTGTCACTATCCTTTGCAAACATTGCCCAGAATCATATCGAATATTCTAGGTATGGTTTCACCATCATTGATCAAGAGGAATAATGGCTTTGCCTGTGTTCTTATCAGAGAAACAGTTTGCTTGCTTTCAAGAAGAAAGAGATCTGGAGGAGGGATGTTTCTTTGAGGGAGGTGGAGACACACCCTTAGAATGGAGTCATTCCTTGGTGGATGAACAAGAACATGTGTACTGGAGGTGGGGCATTCCTGATAGTGGGTGAATCACCTGTTTTTGTTTTAGAAAGATAAATAACTGAATATGGGATAGACATGTAGACTACAGAGCAAACTGCCTACTAGGTGTGAATATACACCTACGGACTTTTTTTTTTTTTAGTAAAGATCAAACAGGAAATATAAACTATATACTGGATAAATAGGTAGTTCCCTCATACTGTGATCCACTCCTAACTTTCTTGGTGCTCTCTGAGCTTGGTTGTTGGCTTGCAGGTGTTTCATCACACAACTAGGGAACACCATCAGTGCAAGTGAGTGTGGGGTTTGCTGCCTGTTTATATGCAGTAGCTTGCTCTGCCATTTTTGATGGTGTAGAACGCTGAATGCCGAAGAATTGTTGCCTTTGAACTGTGGTGCTGGAGAAGACTCTTAAGAGTCCCCTGGACTGCTAGGAGGCCAAACCAGTCACTCTTAAAGGAAATCAACCCTGATTGCTCATTGGAAGGATTGATAATGAAGCTCAAGCTCAGATACTTTGGTCACCTAATGCGAAGAGAGGACTCCTTGGAAAAGACCCTGATGCTGGGAAAGATGGAAGGCAAAAGGAGAAGGGGACGGCAGAGGATGAGATGGTTAGAGAGCATCACTGAAGCAATGAGCATGAAATTGAGCAAACTCAGGGAGGCAGTGAAAGATAGGAAGGCCTGGCACAATATGGTTCATGGGGTCACGAAGAGTCGGACACGACTTAACGACTGAACAACAACAACAAATGGCATCTTTGTTTTCTCCATTTTGCACAAATGATGATTAGCATCTAACGTCTCAGTGGCAATTACACACATGCTAGCCTCCACCGTGCATACAATAGCCTCACATTAACTGAATTTTCGCTTGCTCCTTGGGAGGAAAGCTATGGCAAACCTAGATAGCATATTAAAAAGCAGAGACATCACCTTGCCGACAAAGATCCGCATAGTCAAAGCTATGGTTTTTCCAGTAGTAATGTATGGCTATGAGAGCTGGACCATAAAGAAGGCTGAACGCTGAAGAATTGATGCCTTTGAACTGTGGTGCTGGAGAAGGCTCTTAAGAGTCCCCTGGATTGCTAGGAGGTCAAACCAGTCAGTCTTAAAGGAAATCAACTCTGATTGCTCATTGGAAGGATTGATAATGAAGCTCAAGCTCAGATACTTTGGTCACCTAATGCGAAAAGAGGGCTCTTTGGAAAAGACCTTGATGCTGAGAAAGATGGAAGGCCAAAGGAGAAGAGGACGGCAGAGGATGGGATGGCTAGATAGCATCACTGAAGCAATGAGCATGAAATTGAGCAAACTCAGGGAGGCAGTGAAAGATAGGAAGGCCTGGCACAATATGGTTCATGGGGTCACGAAGAGTCGGGCACGACTTAACGACTGAACGACAACAAATTTCCTCCAAGTGGGTCCTTGATCAGAGTATTTTCCTTCCTGATTGTTTGTCTGGTGCTGACCCCTGCTTATCTGAATGTGAGCTGCTGGAGGGGCTGTGTGGTAGTCATATTGTTTCCTTCCTAGGTTTTTTACTGTCTCTTTTGAATGGTGTGTTAATGAGGTTTATCTCTATGTGCCTATGATCTTTTGGTGAGTATTCATGTTGTTGTTGTTCAGTCGTTAAGTCGTGTCCGACTCTTCGTGACCCCATTTGCAAATGTCAGTTCTGCTAGGGGGAAAAGGGTTTCTTAAGCATCCCAGCTGAATCCTAACTGTCATGTCTATCCTTAAACATGTTGCCATATTAATACAATGTAAATTTCTAAAAAAAAGAAAAAACTCTCTCCCAGATTCTAGGTAGTTGACAATATCATGGGGGCAAACCTAATATTTGATGGATTTGTTTCACAGATTCAGAACTTGCCAAGATGTTGAAAATGTCGTTCGCTTATTGCAAAAACTCAAGAAGCATCCAGAGCCATTTATACAAAGCTATCTGCTGTGATAAAATGGATAGAAGAAATTGGACGGGATTTTAAAGATGTAATTGGTGGGTTTTAAGCAGGCAAGGCATTTTCAGCAGGCAAAGTCTGGAGGAGGCACAGCTGTCGTTGACACTTCCTTGTATTTTGTTCACACTCATTCTAATATCTGCATAACCTTTTTGATTCATTTCCTTAATTTCTATTTTTATTTATGATGTGCTGTTGAAAAAGGACTTTAAGGGTCGAAAAAGAAACCTATTTAGAATAGGACAGATCTCAAGCAATTTCCAGGGGTGAAAGGTTCAGAAGGTGTAGATCGGAGATCAGCAACAGAGAAGCTCTGAGCAGTAAGGCATCTGTTGTTCACCCCAATATTGCTCCAAAATTAAAGGTAGGTTGAACGGATCTGGGGTGGTTTTGAAAGAAAGGGGGGTCCTGAGCCACAGTCCAAGAATTTTTAGGGCATGTGCACACGTCTTAAAAAGTTTAACAAGTTATGGGGACAGTTTTATATTCAGATAATTCAAGGTAGCAATGAAGATCTTGGAAAAGATATTCAAATGTTGTGATACGTCTATACCCACAAAGATTAGAAAATACACCCTTTACCTTATTGTAGTTGATGAATCCTGAGGTTGTATGCATAACAACACTAAGGATACAGGAGCTTTGACAGACACTTCTTGATAAGGATCCAAACTTTTATGTTTCTTCCTGTTTTCTGGTGATAACAACAGTATCCCTGAGCAGATTGGCAAGCCTGTGGCTTGAGAACATCACCTTGGCAGCACAATATTCTCCTCGTTCCTCAAGAAATTTCTTCAGCTGACAGCCCGTCATGGGTGAGCCAAGCATTATCCTGCTTAAACTCACACTGCTGATTAACATCTACACTGTCACTCTTGTGTACCTGGGAGGGAAGCAACAGGCTTGTTCGACAGATGCAAGGTTAAAGTGAAGAGACGGCCCTACAGGAATACTTGCCATCTCCGGTTTTCTGCTGCAGAACCAGACAGAGGATTTAATACATTGCCTCCCATCCCTGGGGTCTTTTGCTGAAGATCTTAATGACAAGGCTCATCAAAGTAAAGCAACAGAAGATGAAAGAAAATTCATTGCCAACAGGATGAAAAAGCTCCACTATTTTAAAAGCACTTACTTCATAACTTTGGGACTATTTATGAGTTGGATCGAAATCAGAACAGCCTACAAATGTGGGATTGTGGGGAAGCAAGTTCTGTTAGTTGATTCTTGGTGTTCATGCATGTGTAAGCACCTAATTCAGGTCCTCATTATGGCTTTCCCATAATCACAATATGTCACAATATAGCATATTATATGATATAACATGTAACATCACCTTCCGGGTATGATGGAGGATTAAACAGGGGAACTTGCAGAAAAATAGAGCTGGCAGAGAGGAAGTGGTAAATTTTGTACAAAAGAATGTGCCTCCCCAAAATGTGAAAGAGACAGGGGAACTTATCCATTTCTAAGCAACTCATCCCCTTCCCAAACAGGAAATGAATATTCGGATTTGCAGAATGTCAATTCAGATCTCTGTAGAAATCAGGGCCAGATGGTTATTAGCTTGATCCAAGAATAGCTGGTTTTATTTCTCTGTATGCTGAAACTTCAGCTTCATTTGCTAGATGCAGGATTTTAGGGGTCTGCTAATGGCAACCCGTGTCGAGCTACTAAGAGGACAAAGCAGGAAACAGGTTGCCTCCTTATCACGGGCAGCGTAAGTGTAAAAAAATGTAAATGTTGTAGGAAAATTACAGGAGAGTAAATGTTGTTGCAAAATGAAGCTTACCAAAGTTAATCTTGATATTGGATAAATGAGATGCCTTTTGAATACTTCCTTGGTGGCATCAAATCTTAACTTCTCACCAAAATCATACTGCCAGCTAATACATCCAGTATTCCCAGACTTCTTTGCAGTATTTTAAAACATTTCATCTCCTTCACATGTATTCTACCACCAGTCCACCGTTCTTAGATGAGAGGACAGAACTTTAATCAGAAAACATTTCATTCATGGGCTTTTGCAAGCAATTTAGCTTTGGGGATTTGGGGAGACTATATGTCATTTGACCATTTTATGTCTGCTTATCTTTTGTAACTCTTGGGTAGTTTTTCCTACTGCACTTAAAGTGTTTCACATTTACACTTCAGCTAATAAGGAATTAGCACAATTCTTGCTTTGTCTTTAGAATATTGTTCTGGTTTGATAATTTTGTTGCTGTTTGGTTTTCACTGCTAAGCTGCAGGCAGAAAGTTTTGAGTAGAGGACTGCGGAGAGCAGGGGATAATGGGGATTGGTGGCAATTTATGGAACATGCTCCTGATTTGGCTTCACTGAAGCACCAGAACTGGAAGGTGATTGGCACAACCCATAGGAAGATCATAAAGACAGTGATGGTGTGGGAGGTCAGGTTGCACTCACCAATATTAACATGTACTTTACTGAATTCTTGACCCTCTTTTCATGAGGCTCCCTTTTCAGTCCCATGATTTCCAAGCTACAGTCAAAATCAATAAAAGCACCAGGATGTGCAAAGTCAATAAAAGCAATAAGATGTGCAATGATTCAATGATCAAGACCAGGACAGGCAGTCCTCGTTTTGCAACAGGTTGCATAAGTGCATGAGAGTATGTTTTAAAGCAGTGTTTCTCAACTTCAGCAACTTTAAGATGCATGGACTTCAAATCCAGTTTGGCTGGAGGAATTCTGGGAGTTGAAGTCCACACATCTTAATATTGCTGAGGTTGAGAAACACTGATCTAAAGCACAGGGGAAACTAAGCTATGAATAAACTGAGCTGACTGGGGAATTCTGGGAGTTGAAGTCCACACATCTTAAAGTTGCAGAGGTTGAGAAATACTGTTTAAAGCAAGCTTTCTGGAAATAAAGGGAGGTTCATTCTTCAGAGCAGAACAGCATGTTCCACAAAAGAACCTTATCTGCAACAACACAATGGAGCATTTAATAACAAGTAATTTACCTTACAACTTAAACTATTATTATACAGCAAATATCTTGATGTATGCTCTTCTCTCATTTTTTCACTTTATTATATATTCATTATACATGTAATCCTCACTTAGTGACCATAGTTAGGACCTGCCTCTGTTGCTAAGCCCCACGGTTGCTAAGTGAAACATCACATGACCGTGATGGGCTTACAACCTCAGTTCCCTTTTGGTTGTTAAGTGAAGTGCTGTGGTTGTTAAGTGAAACATCACATGACTGTGACTTACAATGTTATTTTTGCCTTCTCTGTTAACTGCTTGTCGCAAGCCAGTTACAAAACACATAAATGTTGATTACATGACTGCGGGATGCTGCGATGGTCATAAATGGTTCTTTTCCTGCAGATGTTTTGTTACAAGGCTAGTAACACCATCAGAGCAAGGGAAAGTGAAATTTGCTGGTCTATATATAGGAGCTTGGCCTGCCACTCTTGGCTGGGGTATGGCCTCTTTAATGGTTCCTTGATTAGGGTATTGGGCTCCCCCCCCCCCCCCCCGATTGTTTATCTAATGCTGTTTCCTGCTCATCTGTTGACTGCTAGGAAGAATGTGGTCTGCACTGTTTGTTTTCTTCCTTGACTTTTCGTTGTGTCTTTTAAATGGCACGTAGATGGGGTTTACCTCTATGGATTTGTTGATGGCTGATTTGTCACAATGCCAAGCTTCCAAACAACCATCAAGGAAGCAATCCCACCCCAACCAAAACTGGTAGGGCAAGCCGCTGTATATAAACCACCAGCAGACGTCACTCCCCCATGCACTGAGGAAGTTATTTAGACTGGTTATGAAATGTCTACAGGAAACAACCAAGCACAGAGAACTCAGTACTCGATAATATGGATAGAAGAAGCAAAGAAATTGTAGGACTGTCCTCAGAAGAGCTACAAGTGATTTTTAGTGACAGGTCAGACTTGCAAACGTTAATCCATATAGTTCCAATCCGATGGCACTTATCTGTCTGCAGCTTGATTTGGACAATTCTGTCTACTTTTCTTTTCGTTGACTTTCAACTTTTTTGAAGCTCAAGCTTATACTGTTGTATTCCTGGCCCATTTTGTGATTTTGGGGGGTTGGCATGGAGGGAAATAAGAAGTCCATGCGAAATCTTGCTGTAACATGCATCTTAATACCAGTTCCTGTACTACATGCATTTCTTTTGCAAACAGTTTTCTGTCATCTGCACATTTTTGTCAATTTCCCTTTATGTATATATTCTGTTTACATTGTCTAACTAGGGAATTGCATTGTAAAGTCAAAGAAATGAGAAAACCAATGGTGAATTGCATTCCAGTTCACAAATTAGTTCAGGAAATGCAGATTAGGCTGGTCCATCTAAAAGGTGAACCAAACACATTTCTTCTCTATTTCCATTCCCGTCTCTACCAGTTCTGTCCTGAGTTAATCAGAACTTTGTGTTTAAAAAAGAATTTTATGCCACAGTAAGTATGAAATGTACAATGTGCCAATAATTTCTCTTGCACAGAATTTATACCGCCTTTGCTAGTCATGGGGGAGATTTTTATAAGAATTTCCCACACAACTTCCAACATGTTTTCATCACCACTTTTATGTGCTCTTCTTGTGTTCTGACATTTTAATCTCTATGTTCTACATTATACGTAGGTTCAATTAGTAAAACTGAGTAGCTGCATAAAAATATGAATTCCACAAAAATCTTCACCTTTGTGAAGATACCTCCTGGACCAGCTGTGGGGTTTGGGTGTTAAGGCACTGTATTATGATGGCTCTTTGCCTTTCTCCATGGCCAGTTCCAGTCAGTTTTGAAGTGAGCAGGAGATCACACCCTCAGCCCCTCATCTGCAGAGTCCCTCAGGACTTGATGCTCTCCCTTCCTGTAACATTTACATTAAACCATTGAGTGAGGTCATCTGTCAGTTTGGGATCCAGTTCCATCAATACACTGATGATACTGAGTTATACATCAGGCCAGCCCAATGATGCTGTCAATGTCCTTGAAGCTGGGCCAGCTTGGATGGGGAGAAACAGATTCAGGCTTGATCCAACCAACAGTGAGCAGCTGTGGATATTACGGCCACTTTGATCTGGACACCTTCCATCTTTAGTCCTGGAAAGGGTTGCATTTTTGATATTGGTGCACAATCTAGAGGTCATTTTGGACTCAGAACTCCTGCACTAGTTGTGCCCATTCCTGGATCAGGAGGCCCTTTGGACAGTCACTCATACCTTCATCACCTCATGGTTGGACTATTGCAATGGCTATTGCAATGGTGCTCCCTTTAAGACCATTCAGAAGGTACAGCTGCCCTAGGATGCAGTGGTGCGGGCATTGATGGGTATGCCTCGGTATGACCATGCATCAACATGCTCGGCATACTACGCTGGTTGCCAGTGAACTTCCAGGTGCAATTCAAGTTGCTGGTTATTACCTATGAAGCCCTTCATAGCATACAGCCTGGTTATTTGAGGGACCGCCTATCTTCCAAGGGTTTGGCTGTCCAGTAAGATTGGGCAGAGTTGGTGTTCTGCAGGTCCCCTCTATTAAACAATGCCATCTTTCAGGACCCGGGAAGCATGCCTTCTCTATCATGGCACCTGTCCTCTAGAATAGCATCTCTCCAGAAATTTGTGTGGCTCCCACCCTCATGGTGTTCCAGAAGTCCTTAAAAACCTGGCTCTTCTCCCAGGCCCTGGAGTAGGGTGGTTGTTGAGTGCCTGTAAGATGTATTTTGTGAAGTTTGTTTTGTCTGGACATTCATGGGTTTCTTCTGTTATTGTTTCTTTTATTCTTTTATAATGTAAGGCACCCAGACTCCTTCTAGAGTTGGGTAGCTTTAAATTTAATAAATAGAATTAAAATAAAATAAAATAAAAGTTGTCTGGCAAGTTCAGGTTCCATCATATACAGGTGGCCAATTCTTTAGGATAATCAGCTGAGAACTGCTATCATTGGAGACTGGAACCCTACTTCAAACTTGTCTAGGATATCCTGGCTGACGGTCCTGACTCTCATTTACTGTCTTGGTTTATACTTTAGTACAAGCACAGCTTATGCTACTGCTTTTCCTGGTCCAAGTGATGTTTTTCCTTCTGTGACAGTCCTAGCTGCAGCTCAGGGGCTGGGTCATGACAATCCCCTTCATCTTGATGGACTACACATTCTGCTGATTGACTCTATAGGCTATCCTCCATGAGTTTTCTAAAGAAGGACACGACTTACCCTAGGGCTGCCTAATCATGTTGACTTGTTTTCAAGTCAAGGCACTGATCCTTGACGGACATTTTACTTGCAGCTCTAACGCAGATTATAAATAATATCACTTAGACTGTATCCTATTATTTGTAAATGTGTCTTATATGTTCCACATCTTTGATCCATGAGACTTCTTAATGCCGAAGTAGCTTGTGTGGTATGGGCCATTAATTAGTATTTACATCTAAGACACTGTGTGCAATTAATAATTCATCCTGAGAAAACAACTCATCATTTGTAAACAAACAAAGGGATTAACTCCTTGAATGTGGCTGATGGTCTCAGTGTAAGATGTTAGAATTGTGGGCTACTCTCGTAGACTTCTCTGGAGTGCAAAGAATCAAAGAAAGGTAATGAGTTTTAATGTTCTACAATGAACTGGATTAATTACATGGTATGAATGTATTCTCTCTTCAAATAGCATGGGTTGAAAGGATTTAAAACAATTACACCAAGAAAAATAATCAAAAGTTCAACCTAGTGCTATGAACATAACAAAGACAACGTCCTTTCCCAATCACTCTATTTGGAGATGCTTATCAAATTACTGAATGAATGACATATTGATCGTATCCTACAATCACTGATCAGCCAGGGCTATCTTTCAAGTGTAAAAGCATTCTACAGAATCTTCAAAGCAAACACAGAGAGAAAGCAGACAAATTCATTACAAATGGACAATAGGATAATGCTTTCACTACAGTCAGTGAAAATGCTATGGAATAATAAACAAACTTTATTCAGTTTGGGAGAACCATGGCAATTTTTTACAGAACAGCTATGCAGCTATGTGTGTGTGTGTGTGTGTGTCGTTCAAGTCAAGGTATTATTGACTGCTGGTGACTATATGACAACCTCTTGAAATTTTCTTGGCAACATTTTTCAGAAGTGATTTGCTACCGTCATCTTCCTAAGGCAGGACGAGAGGTCAGTTTCCTGGTTTCTACTGCAGTGCTTTTGACCATCACACCAAACTGGTATTTCTCTTCTCCTTCTCCTTCTCTCTCTCCAGAACTCTATAAATGAAAGATTCATTTGCAGAGCACATGCTGTGTATGGATAGCAATATTTAATTGGAAATCAACTAAATTCCAATCTGATTCCAAGCCCTGAACATAATTTCACACCTACTCTTTTCAAATTAAAAATGGGGGGAAAAATGGTGTATATTTAACCACCT
This sequence comes from Liasis olivaceus, assembly GCA_030867105.1. NCBI lineage: Eukaryota > Metazoa > Chordata > Lepidosauria > Squamata > Pythonidae > Liasis > Liasis olivaceus. Next base: position 106,301,021 of record CM061352.1, read on the forward strand.
TTCCTTTCCTGTTCCCCCTTATATCTAGGTGATTTACAGTTCTGTTTTTGTTATCGGAAACATGGCAGGTGTCTCAAGAAGGCTTAGTGATGGCTGTCTCCAAAAATTAAAAGCTGTTGACAAGAGAATCCCCATTTATTCCTGCAACTATGACACAGTTCAAAGGAGATGAAGTCTGATAATACAACTTAGAAATGTGACAACTTTGTTAAGACTACTTCAACTGCCTTACAGCTTAAAAAGAGAGAGAGGGGAGGGAGGGAAAAACCATACTACTAAGGATTCATTGACTGACTAATTGTAATTTAGGGGGCTTAATAAAACTCTGGGGGCAAATCAGGACTCACAGCGGCACATGGAAGGTTAGTGGTGAGGTTTGCCAAAAAAACATACCTTGGCACTACTTCTGGTGAATTTCTGGCATCTTAAGCTGCAAATTCAATTTCCCATGATGTCTAGTAAATATTCACATAGGAAGAGCTTCAGCACATTGTAGACATTGCAAATAGTTTTCCAATGCTTATTGGAGTATTGTTACTACTTCTAAGTCTCCCACCCTGATGTAATTCCAGAAGGCTCTGAGGATGTGGCTGTTCTCCCAGGCTTTGGGCCAGGCTGGATGGAGCCTCGTGTTGGATGAGTTTTGTGTTGAGTGGCCAGATCCCATCCTATTTATTTAGTTTGTAGTGTAGTTTTTCTTGTTTTTCTAGTAGTAGTTGTTGTTGTTATAATTTACATTGTGAACTGCCAAAAGTCAGAGTTGTTGTTGTTGTTGTTATTATTATTATTGGTTACATTGTGAGCTGCTGAGTGTCAGTCTGAAGCTGAGTGGCATCTAAATAGGACAGGACAGGACAGGACAGGACAGGACAGGACAGGACAGGACAGAACAGAACAGAACAGAACAGAACAGAACAGAACAGAACAGAACAGAATAGAATAGAATAGAATAGAATAGAATAGAATAGAATAGAATAGAATAGAATAGAATGCCTCATTGTCAATGAAGCTTATGAGGCCTCATAGGAAAGTAAATGATAGGTATAAGTTCACCCTAACTTTATAATGAGACAATGGATCTTCATTTATATGAAAGTAGGCATTTTTAAGGTATCCTGGCCCAAGATTCTTTGAGTTTTAAAACTAAGGATCAACACTTGGAATTATGCTTGGGGTCCAAAATGGCAACCTAGTTTATTTTATTTATGTATTTATCTAGCAAATTTGTATGGCTGCCCATCTCACAAAAAGTGACTCTGGGTGGCATACAACAATCCCAAGAACATGGGTGGCATGTTTGACTGATATGCACCACTGCTTGGTCATCTTTTCTCTACACTGTACTACTGAGATCTATAGAAATGCCCTACTTTGATGCTGGTGGCAGGCAACGTCTAGGAATCAGCAGTAAGGGCCTTTTTGATTGTGACCTCTTGACCTCTGGAAGTACATTAATTATCTTCCACAGATGCATCTCTTCACCTGAGAATTTTGTGTCTTTCCCTGTGTTTGCAAGTTGCCAGGGTGTTATAATAAGAACGATAAATAATTCTTCTTGCCTTTTTTATTTAGTTTAGTAAATTGCTCTGTGATTTTTTTAAATGAAGAGCAATAGAGAAATCCAATAAACAAACAATACCAACTGCATCTGGGACCACTGAAATTTTCCAGCACTCCATGGAACTATGAAGCTGCTTCATAGCACTTCATACCAGTATCCATCAAGTGTAGATAGTGCCCAACAAAGGTAGTATTGCCTTTTCTGCCAATGCTTCTCCACAGTCACAAGCATCATCTGATTTCTGATCTTACTAACTGGAGATGTTTGGGACTGAATCTGGAAACTTCATAAGGTCAACGATACAGTAGAAATACTGTATCTATTAGAGGTCCTTGGTCCAAAATTGCTTAAGCCTTTCATCTGTCTAAAGAGCCAAACACTGGCATTGGCAATATTCCATGATGTTTTGGGAACAGTTCCCGTCAAGACCCTGCCAGACTCATTTTTGACTGACTGCAAATTCTATTGCACGGATTGCTATTGCTGTTTTAGGAGCAGACTAAATCAGACCATTGATCCATCTTACCAAGGATGGTCCAAAAGCAATTCTCCAGGATTTTAGAAAGGAGTTTTTCCCCCCTTTCCTGAGTGAATTCAGGACTGAACCTAAAATTTCCAGCATGCAGAGCTGATGAGCTGCTACTCAAGACAATTGACTCTATAGATTGCATTCATAGCTGAATCAGAAGATGTTTGCCAGCATCTGCAGAATGATCAAAGCCTGTGGTTCCACACCAATCCTGTCTGGCAATTTTGCAACACTCCCCAGATTGTCTGGGCTCCTTTCTGTCACTTCTCATCGACATCCTCGCTTATCATGGCCAGAAGCTTCTGTAAGGTCCTTGCTGGTGCCAAACCACATGCACAAACTGCTGGGAAGTGTAGAGCTAGTATCTGCTGGAGAGGACATTTGGCCAAGTGATTGATGGGAGGCAGTGGGTCCCTGTTAAGTCAGTGTCAAGCCTCATGTTATTTCCTTCAGTCAGTCAAGTATGACTGTAAATGGAAGGGGAGAGAGAAGAACAAAAATGAAACAAGAGTTTTCCCATTCAAGCACTTTTTATGCTTAAGGCACTGAGGGGTGGGGGTGGGAGTTAAATCATGTATATAAGCAACCACCAGAGGAGAATCTACTTCAACCCAGCTATCCTTGCTGCCATTTTTCTTTTAGGATAAGTGCAGCCTTGATGGATAAGAACCAGTTTAGAAGAAGTAGCACTGAGCTTCCCCAGGTTGAACCATTGAAAATCCCCTTGGATAATAACTGTGCAATGCAAGCTGTGGGCAGTTCTGGATGACTGTGGTCACTCAGCTTCTTCTTAGAAACCTTTTAATTTACAAAACGGGAAAAGTGTTCCCCAAATTATTTCTCCGGGCTTAGTGAGGACCATGAACTTTCTTCTATTCCATCTTGTCTTCCTTATCCTGAAGGGCTAAATTGGTGTGTTGAGAGCAAGATGAAGTTTCATCCAAATGATTAAGTATGTGTCATATTATGACCATCGATTGTGGGGGAGTTAAAATGAGCAAGTTGGCAGATGTGTTATCATGATGTGAGCCCTACTTCTTTTTTACACGCATGTCAATGCACATACAAAATGGGTGATGATTGCACAACAACAATGCTTCCGCCATCTTGGTCATTTTAACTGTCTCATCAGGGGCACATACTACAGTACATTCTGATACTTGCACAGAAGAGGTGGACTTTGCATCACAACATACATTTTGTCATTTGCTGCCCTTTGCCTCCTCCATGGATATCCACAGGCAAGAGCAGAAGTGCAAGATAGATGTTTGGGAGATTCCTCCAGATGGCTGCTAGGCCACTTGAGGTGCAGGCCCTGGGATAGAAGAGAAAGACTTAGAGTTTAGATGCTGAAGTTTGGTAAATCAAGGGGTGAAGCTATGTAACAATACAGGTAATCCTTGTTTAGTGACTGCCTTGGACAGCAACCATTCGCAGTGACAGTGGTAATGAAAAGGTAACTTTGCAACCAATGCTTGCATTTACAACCTTCTCAGCATCTCTGTATCGGTTACTTGCTCGCCATCACAGTCAGTTAGTATGTGTTGTCCTATGCCTGACCCATTTTTCCCCCCTCCCTCGCAGAGTGGAGAGATTACTGAAACAAGTGATCTCTTCCTGAGATGCTTTTCTCCACAGTGCAGTGTGTGCCTAAGAAGCGATAACTGTGGGACCATGGTTAAGTAGAACCTTCTGGGGGGCAGAAGCTGCTGCCTGAAATTGACAAGGCCCTAATCAGTTTCACACTGAAGGTGTGAAGAAATGGTTGGATGAAGGCCCCGCTTGGGGAGATAAGCATTCCCACACTCCTGTTGGGGGCTAAGAGAATGCTTATCTCCCTGAGCGCAGCCTTCATCCAACCATACCTTCACAGAAGGCTTCTATTTGCCTCCTAAGTGAATGGAAGCTCAAGGCAAACAGACCATTGCTAGTGCATTCCTTTCCATTGTGTGCCTGCTTCCTCTCTTGCAATCCCTTCCTCTGCAATAAATGTAAATACAAACATTAATTCCCTTCCTGCTAATTATCCCAGCACCGGGTAAGCATTCCAAAGGGTGGGGGAGTGGGGAAAAAGGGCTATAAGATTTGCCGTTTTACCCAGCTTCCTTGTGAGTCAAGTTTCAGAAACCTTTCCCGCTGTTTGGGCTCACCTGGCTGTTTGGGGTTGTATCCTTCTGATGCTGTAAAACAAAGGAATGCTGAAGAAAAATCTAAAGCACAGTCGCGGTCACATGATTTTTCACTTAGCGACCGCTTCGCTTCACGACTGAGTTGCCAGTCCCAATTGCAGTTGCTAAACAAGGATTACCTTTAGTCAGAAATTTGGGGCAGGGGCAGAGAGAGAGAGAAAGACAGACAGACAGTATTGAAATAGTAAGTTTCAGAGCTTCGTGATTTGGGAGAACAGACACAGAATGATATGCACAGAATTTCTCAAACACAGTCCCAAAATACATGTTGCCTTCTCCTGCCATAGAACAACATCCCCCCACAGCCCAAAAAAGATTCTCACATATACATAAAATTAAAATTCCCCTAACAGATTTACACATGTTTGACCTGAGCAGGCTTCTCTGCATTTGCATTAAGGGGTCCCCCCCACTTTTTTAGTGTCAAATTGAGCTGAAGCAAAAGGTCTCAGGAGAACAATTTTCTGAAAACAGACATCCTGAGAATTTTTCCTTTTCTTCTTCTCCTCCTAGAAAAGTATGTCTACTTTGCAGAATTTTCTCCTAGCATTCTTCACCATTTGTGACAGCTGCTATTTGCTCTTATGATGCCTTAGAAAGATGTTTGATCCAAACTCTGGTGGAACAGGCAAGATGTTAGCCAGGTTGTTACTACAGTTCCTGCTGTTGTGAAACATGAAACACTTGCAGAGGAATCTGCATTATTGTCAGGGCTAACTCCTCACACAAACTGGAGAAAATTATTCCCTCCCCTCGAAGGTCCAGCACCACAGAACTGGAAGGGGCCTTTAGGCCAGTGAGTTCAAGCCTTGCTCAGAGGAGGAGTCCCAATTAAACAGATGGCTTCCTAGAACTGCTAACACAACTGGTGAAAAGAAACTCACCATTTCTCTTGGTTAATGATCCCTCTGTCAAACTTAGTGCTCTAAATGTTAAGAAGTTTTTCTTAAGAATCAACTAGAAAATTTATTTATTTATTTATTGGATTTCTCCCCGTCCATCTCCCCCACAATAGGGAACTCTGGGCGGCTTACAAAGACATTAAAACAATAAATATATATAAAATACATAATATATATAAAATTAAAATTTCATATATAAAATGCTTTTTGGTAGCCCAAGTCCCTTACTCCACGTCCTGCATTCTAGATTCCTAGAGCAGATCTCTTTTTTTTGGTATAAACTTTATTAAAAGTTTTACCGAGAGAATAAAAACGAACACAAACCACTACAGAAGAAAGAAAGCGAAGAAAGAGAAAGAGAGAGAAAAGGAAAAAGACAAAACTGCAGAAAAAAAGATAAAAAGAAATAGGAAGAAGCAGCTTCCGATTTCCTTTGCAGCAAATACAAGTACGATTACAAAGTTCTCTCTTATTCTATAATTACAAAAAAAAAAAAAACTCACTTTTTTCTATTATCTAATTTTTTTCTAATCATCAAAACCACAAGTCATGAGTACATTTTTTTTCTCTTTCATGCAAGAAGTCTATAAGGGACTTCCAGTCAGCTATAAATGTAGATATTGTCTTTTCTCTGATCAAGGAAGTCAATTTAGCCATCTCTGCAAGTTCCGTCATCTTCACCAACCATTCCTCTGTTGTGGATAATGTCGAATCTTTCCACTTTTGAGCATATAGTAATCTCACTGCAGCTGTCATATATAAAAACAAAGTTCCATGGCTTTTTTCTAGCTGTCTGTCCATTAATCCCAAAAGAAAAGCCTCTGGTTTCAGTTGTACATTAGTCTTTAAAATCTTCTGAATTAATGTATTTGTTTGTATCCAGTTTGGCCTGCGGGGGGGGGGGGGGCTTTTGTACATGTCCACCATACATGATAAAATGTCCCTTCATGTTGTTCACATTTCCAGCTTAAATTTGAAGTACCTTTATACATTCTAGACAATTTCTCTGGTGACAAATACCAATGGTACATCATTTTATAAACATTCTCTGTAAGATTAACATAATGTAAATTTCAGTCCTTTCAACCCCATATTTTCCCATTGATCCATTTGTATATTGTAGCCCTTTTTATCATACATTCTTTCACTTGTTCTTCTTCTGCCTTATATTTCAACAAAAGTTTATATATTTTAGCAATAACATGTTCATCATTTGGTTCCTAGAGCAGATCTTGACCTTCTTCTGAGTGACATTCTTTCAGATACATGAAGAGTGCAATCTTAGATCCTCTCAGGCCTCTCTTATCAACATTTAGCATTCCCAGTTCATCCTATTTCTTTCCATAGGGCATAGTTTCTAGTCCCCAGATCATTCTTGCTACCTTTCTCTTAACTTGATCTGATTTTTTGGGACATAATACTTGAGACAGAGTCTAACCAAACCAGAATAAAATGAAATATTACTTCCTGTGATCTAGATATTTATTTATATTTCAAATTTGTCATCACCCATCTCACTGCAGAGCAACTCTGGGTGGTTGAAGTGATCTTTTAGGGATGAAATCTAAAATTTCATCTTTGTTTTGAAGCTATCTCACCTGCTGTCTCATGTGTTTGCCATCAATTGCTCTTCCAACATCTAATTCACAAGTACTCTTACCAGGTATCCCCCATCCAATACCTATGCATTTAGTTTTTTTCCTGAGTGAAGAACTTTGCATTTTTTGTTAAATTTCATTCTGTTACTTTCAGTCCATCTTTCAGGATCATTTTGACCACCCCCCATTTTCTGGAGTATTTGCTACCCCTATTTAATTTTTTATCTTCTACAAATGGTAAGCATTCCATCTACTTCTTCATCCATGTCATTAATAAACATTCTGAATAAGAGAAGACCCAGGACTGAAACTTGTGGTATCTCATTCAATACATATCTCTATTTTGTTGAGCAAACATTGATGAACACTTTTCGAGTACAATACAAGTCATGGATGGATGGATGAATTATGGTCCAGGTTCAGATAAGTTCCATTCATGATCAGCTGGAGTTTAATTGTCCAGGGTCTTTTGTAAGTTGATGTTTGTTAGTTTAACAGTTTCCCTAAAAACCCAATTTTAAATATTCAGTTTGTAAATTTCAGAGCCTAATACAGTTGCTACAGCAATAACAAAAATAGGATCTGCAACATAACAGATGGTTGAGGAGATCCCTTAAAAAGGGCCTTCAAAGACGTATGCATCATTTGATGCCATTGTTTCTGGAGATAAAATGTGAGGCTGTTTATCTCATTAAATTAAATCATGGTATATGGAATGACCTGGCATTCCCTAGATGTGACGGATAAGTAGTTCTCAGCCCTGTTTCCATAGTCTCTGAAGCTTATCAATATTGTGTCCTTGAGATCTGAAGAGAAAATGGCACAAGTTAGTTGTATTTATCAAACTGACCTGCATAGAGGGGGGAAAAATAGGAAGATAACACTTCTGCACAACACTAGAGATACTTCTAATCGCTCTGCTTCCTTTGCTATTTTGTAGTCATTTCATTCAGCAGAAAGCTTTAGTTGCATTTGGTTCTGAATCTTGACTTGAACCAAATTTAATGGAAGGTCTTGTTAAAACGTATTGCCAAGGGAGCTACAAACTGCAGCAGTTTGTAACCTGCAATGAGCTGAGACTGTGTTTAAGGTATGTCGGCAAACCAACCTCCATTAAAACCCAGCAGAACTTGATGCAGAGAAATTTCTTGTCCGCAAGCTGACAGGTATTTCCAAGTTGCTATAGAACAGCCATTCTGAAGACACGATTCCCCTGATGACTGGAATTCTTTTTTGCAAAGAATTCTTACTTTCCAATCACTTCTTTTGCCTCTCCTGATTGAGTTGGCTATTCAAGGACACACACACCCACCCACCAAAAAACCTGGGCAATTTCATTAGGTTTCACATTGTTAAATGGAGTAAGATGTTTGGGGTAGTGATTTATTTATTACTGGGGGGCACCTAAAGAAATAAAGATAGGAATAAGAGGAGGCTGTCTTTATGAAGGCATTGCCAAAGATTTAGCACTGCTGATACCAGCAGAAAACAAAAATGAGTGATCAAATGCTATCAGTGCTACTGTGAATTCATAAAGAGATTGTAAGATTGCTGGAATTTATTATAGAAGAAAAAATGGCTTATTCCAGAGGGAGAGAAAAAGTTCCGCTGGAGTGTTAGATGTAATATTAAAGAATACATGTATCTTCTCAGGGCTGGTACATAGCAAAATGAGATTTTTTTTTTTTTTGGTACTTGATCTCTACTGTTCTCTCTCTCTCTCACACACACACTCACACATACACACAATGGGTGCATGGACATCATTTTTGTAATGTGAGCATTGGAAGCCATTTCTATATCTAGATGCCTTTCTAATTTTAAGTCCTTTAATCACAATTTAAAGAAGAATTATTTATAAAACAAAAAGCCTGCCTTATTACAACTTCCTCCATTTATATTGAATTGATTCTTTTCCCCTTTCAAATTTCCCACTGAGACACATAGGCAGGTCACCTCCCTTACGATATACCTAACTCACTCCTGCCCGTTCAATGGTGATACAGAATTTCATGATCTAATGCAGGAATGACATGCTCGAAGGAATATGTAGCAAACGCAGTCCCTATGACCCTACAAAAGCCTTGCAGCAAACAGAGAATCTCTATTACTTTACAAAAGCTTCATTAGTTCCAATTGCTTAGGCATTACGTGCACATTACGTGTATATATACATCCATAGTCACTTGCCCGCCACAAAACTGATCAGATGTATGGATATTGGGGAAGACATGAATGCTCTATAGGTGATACTTGTGTGCATGAATTGGACAGTCTTCTGACAGAGACTTGTACAGCTTGTCTTTTATCCTTTGCCAGCGACAACCATTACACATTCCTTTCCATGTCACTTCAGCCTATTGTTGACCTTTATGTGACTATTGCAAGGCAATGCTTATCTTTAGTAGCTGTCCTTCAAGACCTTGTCTGAACCTGCTGTATGGCAGTTCTTATCTCTGATAGCTATTATCCAGACCTGGTCTGGAGGCTTCCTTGTTTTCACCTTCCTCTGCATGTCCACATTTTTCCTTGCATTCAAATTCTGTTGAACTAATTTTTGCAATATTTTATTTTGGGTAAGAAATTTACATTAGTGCTAAGCAGACTTGGGGAAAATGTAATATCATGCTACTACTTTTCTTTGAAAGTAGAGAAATGAAATTCCATAAAATTGGCTTTTTTAACTTAGGAAGAAGACTAGATCTTTTAGAAGGTTTCTTCTGATTGTGCCTTATGAGCTTCTAACATGAACTTCTAACACAACGGGTGAAAGACAAATTCTAAGTGAGGTAGGCATTAATCCATCTTCTAGAAAAGAAAGTCATGGAAGGAAGATGGAGAGATACAATTTGGTCCACAGGTTTTCATCTTGAGGTTCCCCATCCTGACAGAACAGGCCTGTAATGAAGGGAAACATTATTTAGCTAATCACATTTACAGTTCAATCTCCATGAGATTAGAAGTCCTGAGCAGTGAAAACTCCCTACTGCACACAGGTATGTAATCACAGTCAGCCAAACATGGTTGCAGCTTCAGTGTATCTCCTTGAAAGCAATTAGTTAGTTTATTTGCCCTATCATAATTACATGGCTAATCCTGATTCACTTCGTGACAACCTAGGTCTGGAGAAAACAGTTTACTTCCTTCTAACGTATTTCTGGTGTGGGTAGAAGTGGTTTTCTGGAAAATGACATGAGAGAAAGATTTTGCCCTAACAATCTCATAGGTCCTCTGCTTTAGGAGCAAAGTATTTCCTTAGTGATATTACCAGGCACTACTCCAATTACCAACTTCATCTTAATTTTATCTGCATATCTAAGAAGAATACAAAAACAAAAGGAAGGGGGAATATCAGTTGCCCTACCTGAAGGGTACATTTCCTTATTGTTTGTCCATGGGTTTTTGTTTTGTTTGGAACTTCTTGAGAAGGATTCATTTGCTCTGTTGACTAGACTTGCCTTAAATTTCTGATTAGTTGCATTATAAATCATCTGTGAAGATTGAGGCTACTCTTATATATGATACAATTTAGCTCCCTTTCACATTAGTCTTGACATGGATAGAGACTAAAAAACAAAACAAAACTTAACATGCGTAGTAGATCCCTGATGCAGTAGATCCTTCCACCAATTCTTCTGCTCAGTTCATTACAACCAGAAAAAAACACTGACAACTTTTCATAACTCAGCTGAGAAAAATGTCTAATTTGCTAAAACAGGGCAAAAAAGGAAAAATTGAAATAGTTTCTTGCTGATTGAGGTACAGATTAATTAATGTGGAAAATATAGCATGTCAACCTACTTCAACCAAGCTTGACAACATCTTGAAGTTCTCTCTTGCTTACCAATTGAAAACCACCAGTGTCACACTCCAATAGATAACACATCTGTCTCTCCTTAAATGGATCAGCTATCATGTATGTCCAATTGCTACTGAATGACAGCTCAAATAAATTTCAGGCAGGTTGCCAGAGCAAAGGTGAGGTCAAAGAATCCTTGGTTGCATTCCAATATTTAAACACTAGAAGGTCTCACCTGTCTGGTGAAAAACAAGCAATATTAGCAATTTATCATAATTTGCCGCACAGGTCTTTCATTGGCTACTTAATCAAGCATCTTGGAGTATGCATTCACTAAATGTACTCAAAATGGTTCAGAGTTGATGCTACTAAAAAATCAAGTTTTTGTGCTTCTAAGAAAGGGGAGGGGGTAGATTATGGCTGCATGTAGCTTCTGAGAACATCTACAATTGGTGACATGGTTTCCTCCTGTTCTGAAGTAGGAAACACCAAAAAGCTGGAAGGCAGGTGCTATGTTAGACTCATTTTTGCTTTTCCTTGGGAAACAGAGAGAGGAAAAATCCTGCCCACCCATTGTATGTAAAATGGCTCCGCCCACATCAGAGTGTCACATGCCTATCCCACCCTCTGCAACATTTGCCTGCCCAAATAATGTTCCAGAAGCTTACTCAGCCCTGGTCTTAGGAATCATTCACATGAAATGTGTTGATTTGTGGTGAGGCATGGGAATGAAACCAGGTTTGCATGTTCACACCAATTCACACAGTGCTAGCTAATTTAATACGAACCAGATTTACAAATCAAAGATAGGAAATGGTTGCATTTCCACAGCAGATGTAGGCTTTTACAGAGACTAGAGAATATCTGTTCACCTGCTTAGTTCTATCAGTGAAAACAAATCAGTTTGTTACCATGGCCTTTCTGTGTCTAATTTCCTTTTGTCCAAAGTGGCACATTATATAGAGGCTGTCATATTACATTGGTTAACCATTCTGATTCTAAGACAAACTCAATTCCACTTGTCCTGTCTGACTCACTTCCTTCTCTGGCTCATACCAGATTAGATAGAAATAACTCAATATTTTAGAAAATTCTTATCTATATCTTCTGTCCTTGTAAGCTTTCCATCCCCTCCTTTAAAAATGCAGGTTAAGTGAAAAAGAAATATCTGGGGGAGGGGGTTAGAATGGCCTGGTGTTTGTTAACAGAATGTCTGATTAAGCAAATTGAACATGTGAACTTTTAAGCAAAATTTACTTCATTCCTAACTAAAGTATCAAATAGTTCAGAAGCTGAGGAAACCATTTTCAGTAAAAGTTCTCAGAGCATCCTAAGAGCCAAACCACCTTGAGAACAACATAAACTATCCACATCACAAGATCTGGACTACTTCTGGTTGGTAGGTGACATCTAAGCAGACCTCAAATTGGATATGGTCCTTAGGTGACCTTTACTTTTATCTTTATAAGACTCTAAGGACAAATTAATCACAAGTGTGATCTCCTGCCGTCATTATTCCAAAAAGTTGTGGAGGAGAAGATTTCAGTGAGAGAAAAAGATGGAGGTTGTTAAGGCCAGTTGATTCTCTGGGTAGGATTTTATTCTGAAGGACAGTCCAGAGATAACGGGGACAAATTAGTTTGCAGTTGTTCCAAATGACAACTTAGAACACAAGGGACAAATGGAAAGAAAACCAATTCCAGCTAACACAAAGACTGTCTTGTGAAATAATAGCTTTTCCTGTAGAGGGAGGACTAGACGCATCCACTGGGAGGTGGGGGGTGTCAAAAAAATCAAGATGGCAGCCGTGATTATGCAATTGAAGCTCTGCTTATTTTTATGTGTATCATTCATGCAATGCAGGTAAAAAGGGGTTGCAGCTTTAATTGCACAATTGCGGCCAGCATTCTAATTGAGCCAAGTTATTAACCTGAGTTTGAGAAACTAGTTTCCTTCTTGTTTCTCCTGATCTCAGTTTGTGTATCTGAAGGTGGAAATTCTCTACCAGATGAATTGCTCTGAAGAGGGAGTAACATAAATTGAAATCAGTTAAATCCTCCTCTACCTTTACGGGGAGTTTAAAGACTTTTGGCCCTAAGGGCAAATATTAAGGATGCCCAAATGGGCGGGGGTGTCAAAAATTCAAGATGGCAACTGTGATTGCATGATTGAAGCTCCACCCCCTTTATATCACATGCATGTGAAACAGGGGTGGGGCTTCAATCACACAATCCCACGTGCCATCTTGAATTTTTCAACACTCTTGCAGATGTTCCGACTCCCAACAACTATATTTTCAATCTGTTTCCAAAGCAATCGTCACCCTTAGGAAAAAAGGACTAATTGAAAAGCAAAAATTAAAACAAGCACACAAATAAGAGAAACAAATGAATTGCTGAGAACAAAGTGAATCTTCCCGTTCTTGATCAGCATTTTCTGTTTGTTTGTTTGTTTGCATGTGACCAACGTTATGTGGCTTGCATATTAACAAGATAGATGGGCTTCATTTTTGTTCTATTGTATCAGGGCTGAAAACATCTGTCTAAAGGACATCCTTCTTCTACTATGCTTCCAAGCATGTTGCTTAATAATAAAATAATAAGTGGGCAACGAACCAGAGTTTTCACAGTGATCATTTGTGGGAATCTTGCAAGAAAAACAAATGTAATTCAGAGAGCTCAAAACATTTGAAGGAATCCTCAATGATGGCCACACCAGATGTTCAACTAGCATCCTTTTCATCTTTTCCCCTGTAGATGTGGACCATGTTTCCCTTTTGAGGGAAATCAAAATAACATCTAGCTGTTATTTTGTTTTTGAAAAAGGCAGAGTTGGTCTTGCAGATCAGCACAAAGAAATGTCTTGCCTTTCCTTGCTCCCCAAAAGGCCGATTTACCTGTTGATCTAACGAAGAGAAGATGATGGAACAAAGCAGAAGAATGAAAAATGGGTTGAACATTGGAAGCTACACTATAGCAGATCACAATGTTGGTCCAGCATGCAGCCTGGTATATCATTTCTTTTGAGTGAGATCTCCTGAAAGAGTTTATTTATTTATTACTTAGATTTATATCCCATGATGAAAGCTGTCTCTGGATGGCTTTGAACCTGTCACTCTCTTTCAGCCCAACCTACCTCATAGTGTTGTTCTTTTGGGGAATAATAGAAAGAAATAGTGCTCTACATGGCTGTCTTGAGCTCCTGAATGAAGGATGGAAGATAAATTTAATAAATGAATAAAATTTAAGATTATCTGGCTGGGCATGCACATCATTACATCTGTGTATTTTTAAAAAATATCTTTGCTTTTAAAAAGCCATATAAATTATTATTTGGGGCAACCAAACAATGTGTGAAGAAAAGATATCTTTGGGTAAAATAAGTAAGTTTTTAAAGGCCTCAGATGAATGGGATTGCCTTAATAAAATTGAAATATAAAGGAATGGGCAGCACTCTTGAAGCTGGTGGAATAAGGCTGGTTGTAAAGAGTTTATCTAGCTGGTGTGAACTGTTGTTGTTCATTCGTTAAGTCGTGTCCGACTCTTCGTGACCCCATGAACCATATCGCGCCAGGCCTTCCTGTCCTTCACTGCCTCCCTGAGTTTGCTCAGTTTCATGCTCATTGCTTCAGTGATGCTCTCTAACCATCTCATCCTCTGCCATCCTCTTCTCCTTTTGCCTTCAATCTTTCCCAGCATCAGGGTCTTTTCCAAAGAGTCGTCTCTTTGCATTAGGTGACCAAAGTATCTGAGCTTGAGCTTCATTATCAATCCTTCCAATGAGCAGTCAGGGTTGATTTCCTTTAAGATTGACTGGTTTGACCTCCTAGCAGTCCAGGGGACTCTTAAGAGTCTTCTCCAGCACCACAGTTCAAAGGCATCAATTCTTTGGTGCTCAGCCTTCTTTATGGTCCAGCTCTCACAGCCATACATTACTACTGGAAAAACCATAGTTTTGACTATGCGGATCTTTGTCGGCAAGGTGACGTCTCTGCTTTTTAATATGCTGTCTAGGTTTGCCATAGCTTTCCTCCCACAGAGCAAGTGTCTTTTAATTTCATGGCTGCAGTCTCCATCTGCGGTGACCTTGGAGCCCAAATAAATGAAGTCTGTTACTGCTTCCATTTCTACTTTCCAATCTATTTGCCAGGGATTGATGGGTCTAGATGCCATGATCTTAGTTTTTTTAATGTTGAGTTTCAAGCCAGCTTTCACACTCTCCTCTTTCACCCTCATCAAGAGGCTCTTTAGTTCTTCTTCACTTCTACTTAGGGTGGTATCGTCTGCATATCTGAGGTTACTGATGTTTCTCCCTGCAATCTTAATTCCGGCTTGTGATTCTTCCAGCCTGGCATTTCTCATGATGTACTCTGCATATAGGTTAAATAAGCAGGGTGACAGTATACAGCCTTGTCGTACTCCTTTCCCTATTTTGAACCAATCGGTTGTTCCATGACCGGTTCTAACTGTTGCTTCTTGGCCCTCATATAGATTTCTCAGGAGACAGGTAAGATGGTCTGGTACCCCCATCTCTTTAAGAATTTGCCACAGTTTGTTATGATCCACACAATTGAAGGCTTTTGCATAGTCAATGAAGCAGAAGTAGATGCTTTTCTGGAACTCTCGTGCTTTCTCCATGATCCAGCGAATGTTGGCAATTTGATCTCTAGTTCCTCTGCCTCTTCGAAACCCAGCTTGTACATCTGGTAATTCTCGGTTCACATACTGCTGAAGCCTAGCTTGTAGGATTTTGAGCATAACCTTGCTAGCATGTGAAATGAGTGCAATTGTGCGATAGTTTGAGCATTCTTTGGCATTGCCCTTCTTTGGAATTGGAATGTAAACTGACCTTTTCCAATCCCGTGGCCACTGTTGCATTTTCCAGACTTGCTGGCATATTGAGTGTAGCACTTTAACAGCATCATCTTTTAGTATTTTAAATAACTCAGCTGGAATAATGTCATCTCCACTAGCTTTGTGTGAACTGGGCTGGTTGTAAAAAGCTTTATCTCAAAGCCTTATCACAAACACCTCCATATACCAGTGTCTCAACCTTGGCCATTTTAAGATGTGTGGACTTCAACTTCCAGAATTCCCCAGCCAGCATGGCTGGCTGGGGAATTCTAGGAGTTGAAGTCCATACATCTTAAAATGGCCAAGGTTGAGAAACACTGCCATATACTAGGCATCTGCTTTGAAGCCATTTGGCACCTTGAACTAATTTGTTTCTTCTTCTTACTAAGGCTATGGTTTTCATTGAAGATAGTAGATAAGAAGAGGGGCAGAAAATCACGTGAGATCTATTGCTTACTTACATATGCCTGCATCATCATATGAACACCTATGTGTATCCATTCTTTCCCCTTCCCCTTTTTCTAGAGATATATAAATATCAGAGTACCCCTTTTGCCTGTAGGGAAGTGTCTCCCACTAACCCTTGGTGAGGTCCCCTCCAGTACGCACCATCTAATAAACACTGCGGTAAAACCTTGATTATTCTGCATTTGAGTCCTGTGTTTTGATTCCACAAGTGTTTCTCTCCAAGTAAGCATTAAAAGAGGACCTCATAAGAGTTGTAAGCCCAAACAGGATGGGGAAACTTTTGATGGCTAGGGGTTCCACTTAATTTTGGGACAAGAATACTATAATGGGGGGAGGGTGTTGATATAAAGTGTGTGTACTTGCTTTCCACACATAAGCAGGGGGTAGATTTTTTTTAAAAAATATGACTAGTACAACTTCATTCCTTCCTTCCCTCCTTCCTTCCTTCTTTCCTTCCTTCCTTCCTTCCTTCCTTCCTTCCTTCCTTCCTTCCTTCCTTCCTTCCTTCCTTCCTTCCTTCCTGCTTTAGAATTCACGCAAACCTTTTCATGCATTTCTTGCCTCATTGATATATGCAGTGGCCAGCAGTCAGGAGGAATTTTATAGATAATATATATTTCTGCCACAGGATAAATATATACATGTGTAAATAATATCTTCTGAGAAACCTTGGCTTTGAAGGGGGGCATAGAAATACAAAATGAATACACATATTAGAAGGAAGAGAGAAAGAGAGAGAGAGAGAAAAAACCCAACTGGATATAGAGCAGAGAAATGTACATACCCAAATGTAAGATTCAATATTCTGAACTGTAGCTTGGTCATATTTCTTTCTGCATTATTAAATAAATTCTACTCCCCCCCAACCCCCCACGCCACCTGGATTATGCAGTGTCGACTGGAGTGAACTAAGCGATTCTCCTGACTCCAAACTTTTTTGATCACCTCTTACCCTCTTTATTTTCACCTCCATTGATCAGGTGTTCTTCTCACCTAAGCAGAAGTAGGATGAAGTCCAAAAAGGTCAAGACATCAATCAGAAAGAAAATCACAACCTTACCAAAGCAGACACCTTGGCAGAAGCTGCTCCAGGCATTGAGTTTGATGCTCTTTGCAGTATAGCCTGGAGGGAGGTATTGTAAATAAAATGTCTATTGCTGTTTTATTGGGGAAGTACAAGGAAAGAGAAAGCTTTGCGTCAGTAACACCTAGACTTTGCTATTAGTCTTCAGAAGACACAACGTTAGGACAAGCTGTATTCTCTGTTAAAAAAAAAAAAAATAAGGCCCTTTCGCAAACACACAATGCCCTTTATGTTCCTTATGACAGCTCTTCTCAATGGCCTTTTTTTAGTGCCTGGAAATGCCCTGCAGGTTGAAAGCAGCAGAATGCTATTGAGTGACAATTTATAGATACACACACACACACACCTTTTTGCAAAACTTCCTTCCTTCCTCCCTCCCTCCCTCCCTCCCTCCCTCCCTCCCTCCCTCCGTCTTTTTTATTTTCTTTTTCTTCTTATTTTCTAACTGCTTGTTAGCAGAAACATTTCTGGAGGACAGGAAGGATGACGTCAGTCTCTACTCACACATTTTCCTGCTGGGGTTTTGAAGTACTCTTTTTCCCCTTAAGTCACCTCAAGGTCTCCTATCAGCTTTGGCTGGTGAATTTCATTTCATTTCATTTCATTACAGACTAAGCCACTTTTACAGAAATACTACAACAGCAGAATGGTTGTAACACTTGCCTTATAAACAGAAGGTTGCAGAAACATTTTTTAAGTACTATTTTTGTCTTTCCCTGAGTCGGTAGTTTTCCCTGGGCTTTTTTTAAATAGGTCCAGTGGTGCACCATATATCTACTGCATATGACTGAAAAAATGATGAAACAATGAATGCCTTAAATCCAAGAGTGAAATCTTGGATTATTGGACATTGGCTACAGTATGATCTGTACAGTAAGAAAAACTTCACAATTTGGGGAAAATCTGTATATCAAGGAAATAGATATATCAGGGCATGTAGGATAACAACTGAGTTAAATAAGAGTTTTTATTCAGATGCATATATATTGGGGATATAGTACACAAAAATGTATAGGAATGTTGCAACTTTCCAAAAAATGGCAAGTAAAACAGAAGCAAGGTAGAACAAAGTTGTGTTTTTAGAGAATATGAAGGCTTTAGAAAACACAAAAGAATCAGATGCAAGACAGAAAGTTTGCTGGCTGAAAAGAAGCACTAGCCAAAGCAACTGTAATCTCCATTTTCCCAGAATGCCTCTGACTTCTGCTTTTACTGGTCCCACAAGTGTTCTGGGAAATGAAAATGTGCTGATGTTGATGCTGATGTTGTAGCTATTTCAGTAGGGCTCCTCTTCTCAACCTCTACTTGAGAAGACATATCCAAAATTCAGGAATGCAACCAGTGGAATTTATAATGGGTTCACCAAGAGCTTATAGTGCAACAGAAGCCTCTGCTGAATTTCCTGCTCAGGATCCCTTAGCCCAGCTACTTTGCATCTGATTACTTAGTAAAGTTATGAGCACCTGGGCTGAAGGAATCAATTTCTTCCTGCCTTTAGGGAGGAATGAGGGAGGAAATTAATTTGGTACTTCCCATACTAATTCATAAACTGGAATATATTTCGCCTGCAGTTTTTGCACTTCTCTGTATTTGGGGGATGTCGTTAAAGAAAGCAACTCTTTGTGCTGACATATTTATTTATTTTAACCCTAAAGTTTATAAAAAGGGAAGCTGTTAGTTTCACCATTTCCTAAAAATGGAGATGACATCAAATTAATAAAACAAATGTGCCTTCCTCCTCCATTATGTGGTTCCTAAAGAAATGGAAAAAATGTTCCAAAAGAGTTTGACTTCTACAAGTTCTCAGAAGAGGGAGCAAACCTAAATACAATACAGCTTAGAGCACTCACCACAGTTTTTGCCAAACTGGAACTTAAAATGCAGGAATTTCACGAGCAGTGCAGGAATGGCTGATCTGTATTATGCTGAATGGAGAACAGTGGTTTCCAGTTGGCTAGGGTGCAATAGCTGAATGCAGAAAGGATCTTCTTGTCATCTTCTGAACTCTGGAGAACAAACTGACCTTGGACAAGATGCAGAAAGGGTGAAGGAATGGAAAATGCAGGAATTGATAGCTGCTGGAATGGAAATGTGAAATTGCTGTTCAAAGCAATAGCCATCTTTGAAAAGGCCAATCGCTTCAGACTGTGTGTCTTTCAGTTGGCGACCCAGAAGTTCCCTTCTGTTAGAATCAAGAGGCAAGACTTAGTCGTTGAGCATCAGCACAATGCTGTTCCGCAGAAGTCTGTGGTGTGCAAGTGAGTCAGCCTCTGACACATAATTATGCAACATTGAAAGAAAAATTGGCAAGGGTGAGTGGGGAGAAACCTGTGATGGATATTTAAAATATCAACTTGCTGAAGATGTTGTCACAAAGTACATTTGCTTTATTACTTTTGTTAAATTCACATCTGGTTCAAGATTTCCAATGTATTCATTCTCTCTCCTTTTTTGAATAATTATTGGTACTACCATTTGGAGGAAGATGACTTTGATGGCAGTAAAAACCATCCTTACTGCTATAACATTAACATGACTTTGAGAAACTTCTGTTTGGTTCTGCTTTGGTTTTGCCCCCTCCTCAAGAAACCATCACTGGACCCCACCACACTGGACAGTTTCCATCCAGTATCTAACCTCCCCTTTTTGGGGAAGGTGATTGAGAAGGTGGTTGCTCAGCAGCTTCAGAGGACCTTGGATGAAGTGGGTTATCTGGATCCCTTTCAGTTGGGATTCAGGCCTGGGTATGGGATGGAAACACAATTGGTTGCACTTTTGGATAATCTCTGGTGAGGGCAGGATGGGAGATGTGCATCCTTCCTTGTCTTACTTGACCTCTCTGTGGCTTTTTCAACCATGGTATCATTCTGATCAGCTCAGAGGAATGTGGGTAGGCAGCATGGAGTTGTGCTGGTTCACCTCCTTCCTCCAGGGCCAATTTCAGTTGGTGGTGGTTGGGGAGGAGAGATCCCGTCCTCAGCCCCTGTTATGTGGGATGCTGTGGTGTTCAGTACTCTCCCCCCTCCTATTTAACATCTACATGAGGCCACTGGGTGAGCTCATCCATCGCCATGGGGTAAGGTATCATCAGTATCTGATGATATTCAGTTATACATCTCTGCCCTTGGCAAATTAAGTGAGGCTGTGAATGTCTTATCCCAGTGCCTGGAGGCTGTGAGAGTCTGGATGAGGAACAACAGACTTCAGCTGAACTCTGGCAAGACTGAGTGGCTCTAGGTTTTGGGACCTCCTGGTTCTGGACTATGCCATTCTTGGTGCTGGATGAGGTGGCACTGCCCCAGACAAACCCTGTGCACAATCTGAGGGTCCTCCTGGGCTCATGGCTCCTGCTCAAAGAGCAGGTGGCAGTTGTAGCTAGGAGGGCCTTTGCACAGCTTTGTATCATTTGCCAGTTGCGCCCTTTCCTAGATCATGGGGCTCTGCTCACTGTCCCTCATGCCCTAGTCACCTCCCATTTGGTTTTCTGTAATGCACTTTACATGGAGCTGCCCTTGAAGAGTATCCGGAAGCTTTAGCTGGTGCAAAATACAGTGACACAGGCAGTTATGTGTGCCCTTAGAGTGGTACATGTTACACCTCTGCTCCTCAAGCAGAGGTTGCTGGTTTGCTTCCAGGTCCAATTCAAGGTGCTGGTTTTGATCTTCAAGGCCCTTCATGACATGGGGCCAGGTTATATGGGGGATCACCTTTCCCCGATTACATCTGCCCACCCCATCAGGTCTGGCAGAGAAGGCATGCTGTGGGTCCTGTTTGCCAGGGAATTACATTTGGTAGGCTCCAGGAGGTGGGCCTTCTCTGTGGTGGCACCCACCTTGTGGAAACTTCTCCTCCCAGAAGTGAGATTAGCTCCATCCCTCTTAACATTCTGCAAGTCCCTCAAGACCTGGCTATGTGATCAGGCCTGGAGCTCCCAGGGGATCGGGGAGATTTTGCAACGGCTCCCTTATTGTGGTTAATATCATCCTCTCTGTTTTGTGTGCTTTTCATTGTTATGTTTTAATTGCGACTGTTTTTAGGTATTTTTTTTTAATTAAGCGCTGTATGCCACCAGAGTTGCCTTTATGTGAGATGTGTGGCTATATAAATATGATAAGGAAATAAAATAAATAAATAATCCTTCAAGTGGGAGGTGAATTTATTATTTATTTAAGTCCATTAGAACACTACCTGACTCCAAATGACTCTGGGTGGTTCATAAATGATAACATAATATAAATAAATAAAAATACTACAAATTTACAGCGTCATAACGTCTTCATGTGCATGATGCAACCTACATGATACAAATTGACACAAGCACATAATTTACACCCTTTGTGCAATCATGTGATAATGCAGTGGGCATCACTCCCCAGATGCACTTCCAGATGCTCATGGTCACTAGGTCTTTATTGGATTAAATGTGTTGTATGATCACAGTCAGTTTTTCTTGTAGTGCTAGGATTGGTGATAAGAGGAATTGCACTGGAGAAGGATTGATAAATGGGGAATTCAGGGGATTCACCATAATCTTCAGATTTATGTTCTTTATTGCAACCCTGAAGAAATCTTCACAAATTTAAGTCCCATTGCCTTGATTTCAGGCCACTGCAGAAGTCAGCAGGCCAGAGTCTTGACAGGGCCAAGAAAATTCTCCTCCTTCCACTTCCCTGAGGTCCATCCTAGAAGACCATGATGTAAAGGTCATTGACTTTCTTTGAAATAAGCAGTGAGAAAGAAAGGCAGGAGAGAAAATTGTTAGATTTCAGGAGCACATGGCTTGCTAGTAAAGTGCTTCAGAGACAGACGTTCACAATTTACTTATTTCTACTTGCTCCACCATTGAAAGTAGTGGAATTACAGCTACCTCCAGTATGGAAAGACCATACAGTGTGGGTGATTTAATTGTTAGGCCGGATTAAGATTTCCATATTCAAGTCGTCATTTGATCATGGAACTCACTACATGGCTTTGAACTCTTCTCCATCCCAACCTATTTCACAAGGTGATTATTGTGGAGATCAGTTGAAGGAATCTCCAGGAATAATGTCCATGTATAAATACAAATACATTAGAATAGCTAGAGGTCAGGGATTCTGACCCCAAACTCTTGAACTAGCAAGGTTTAGGTTGTTACTGTTTTGCCTTCAAGTCAGTCTTAACTCCTGGTGATTTCCTGGACTAGTCCTTGCATTTTTCTTGACAAGATTTTCAGAAATGGTTTGCCACAGTCTTCTTCCAAGGGGTGAGATAGAATGACTGCCCTAAGGTCACCCAGTTGACTTCCACGTGTAAGACAGGGCTAGAACTCATGGTCTCCTGGTTTCTAGTCTGGCGCCTTAACCACTATGACAAACCAGAACTGTCCTTATCTTCCATTTTTGTTTTCTGTCCATGAACAGTTGCCGCTGCATCAACCCTCTGTAAGAGGGACTCTACCAGTTCCTTCAACATGTTGTAATGCTGTTCCCTCTGGCATTGGAATATTTGTTTAATGTCATTGATGCCCCTGGTGTTTATATGTGTAGATATACTTATATATGTAGGTATAATTTGATTGTATTATTGCCACCCCATTTATTGCTTAATCTGGTCTGTGGATGTTGGGTCTGTTTGTAGCTTAGAGTCATCAGCAATTGGAGTGGGATATAAATTCCAGAAAATAAATAAAACAAATCAACAGCTGTTCCCTGGCAGAAATTTTTTCCTCAGGCTGCAACAGAATGACATGAGAAAGGGTTATTTCATCAGCTGTGCCAAATGAAGTCTTCCAAATGTTTCCTGAATTGTATTCAGCTGGTCAAGCACCTAGTGTTTGGAACTGGTCTTCCTTCCTTCCTTCCTTCCTTCCTTCCTTTTTCTTTCCCAGGTCATCTGTAGGAATCATCTGTAGGTTGCAAAGGTCCTGGAGTAGACAACAATAAAGATTCTTGCAAAGGGTGGGGGCAGAAGAGAGGATGGCTTGTTAGTTCTGCTTAACAGACATTTTAACCAGACACTTCCAGTGATAACATCCCCCCAAATACAAGGACAAATGTCCCAGATTGAGGACAGGGTTCTATTGCATTCTGTTGTATATCAGGAGTTTATGCAGAATCTTGGCCTGCAAAACACATGCACAGATGGACAATGTCACTGTTTAAAAAGAAAAAAAAAATCCTTCCAGAAAATGGCTTTTTCTTTCTTAACAAGGAATCAAGCTAGCTGTCCTTTAATCAACAAGGTATATCTTCTTCATTCCTTGAGTGATCGCAACAGGGAAATTTCAACTGTTTCTCTAACTCCCCCCCTGCTTCTCCTAAGCCCATAGCATTTTTTGTTAGAAAAGAAGAATTCTTAAGTATGTATGCTGCTAAGCCTTATCAAAGAAGCAGGCTGTGCTGTGAGATGCCACAGGAATGGTTAGGATCTTTTAAAAAGTCTCAGGTGAGTGCCTCGAGCAGTTCATGGAGATTTGTACAGAATCTGTCTTTAAGAAAACTCAACAAGGGCTGGAGGGATGGATCACTGTACCTCCCAACCAAAAGCCTGCTTTAAACATACTAGAACCTAAACATGAAACATGGGCTCTTGGGAAAAAGATGTGAGGGCACCCAAGGTGTGGAGATCAGAAGCAGGGCTATGTCTCGTGACACTTATGGGCTGTTTGGTCTTTCTAGTCTTCTTAGAGCAAGAATTGACTTCTACAACAGCTCTTTTGGTGGATTCTACCCATGCTAATCTGGCATTGTAATTAGTGTGGTGCAGAAAAATCTCACAGACCCGTAGAGGAAGAAGGGACCTCAGAAGTCATCTAGGTCAATTCCCTGCTTGGTGCAGGATCCACTAGAGCATCTCTGATTGAGGACCATCCAGCCTGTCAGAAGACCTCCAGCAAAGAAGAATGTACCACTCCATGTGGTAGCCTGTTCCACTGGCTGATGGCTTATACAGTCAGCATGTTCCTCCTAATGTTTAGCCTGAACTTCCTTTCTTCCTTGTTTTAAACCATTGGCTTTGGTCCTGTCTTCTGGAATCACCCCAGAGGAAGATGAGGATTTATTGTTCTTTCTTTTATGTGCAGGGAATGGAACAGAATCAGATGTCAATAGTCTCCTGAGAAATGACGCATTCAAGAAAGTCACGTCATCTGAAGAGCAAAAGTGCCCTTATTGGTCTCAGTTCTCCATGTGAGAACATCCCGATCATCTGTGAGTTAAAAGCAATAATATGTCTGGATAGCCCCAGGCCCCATGTGACAGAAGGCAAGAGATCCCTGCCCTACTCATAAGAGAAAAAAAATCTAGATCATGTTCCTAGTGTCAAACCAAGATGGGAGGGTGGAAAAACCTTGCCTATAAGGTTGCTCAGGATTGCTGAAACAACATCTTTCTGGTTGAGTTCTGTGTTGGGCAGCTTCCTCATTAACTACTCTTAATGAGAAAGATTTTGATCCACATTCAGGACACAATATGTCAGAAGGAAGGATGTCCTAAGGAAAGGCAAACTTTTCTGTGATGGTCTTTTCACACTTTGTTTCAGCGTTTCATTGGTGACACCAAGTTTAGGTTCAGTGCTGGATAAAACTCCAGAATCCACATGCCTCATGAAGTTGTTCCACTTGCACAAGAATAAGTAAATAAATTCATGTCTGAAATGATGTTGACACTGGATCCTTCCTGATTTTATCCAGTGTTTGGACTGCCTAAAGGAAGAGTTAATGTGTACTCCTTTAAAATGACCCAGAAGGCCAGCTTACTGAGAATGCTGTGAGGAGCAGAAGCCCCTTTTAATGGTTGACTGAGAGTAAATGAAATGGAGGCATGGCGAACACTTGATAATGAGATTCAATTATTTTCAATAGGCATTGAAACTCCCCCGAGAGGCCCATCTTTTGCTTACTGTAAGCAAAGCAAAACAAAGTTTTTGAAGTGTAACGTAATGCTCAACTCTTCTTCTTCCACCCAATTCCTTTTACACTGGTCTGCCTTTGGGGGTGGAAAAAAAAAAAGAAAGAAAGAAAGTTGGGTCTAATAAAAAATCATGGATTTTGATGCACAAACACTTTCCATTCTGAGTTGTCTTGAAAATGTCAAGTCAGGCTGCAGCTGAGCCCAGAAACAGCCATCTGACTGCATTGCATTTGTCCACGTTCACGTGCTACAAACTTTTTACCACTGGTCTGTACACATCTAATATACTTTTATTAGGTACCTGCCTCTCCAAGTCACTCTTTTCTGGTTGTCTCCTTAGGACAGAGCAGCAAGAGCAAAGTCAAAAGGCCCTATAAAGAACAAGAGGCCCACCACAGGTCGGATTATTGGGTTTTGAAGAGAGAGGAGGCAAATTCATTCCAAACTAAACAGGCAATCAGCCTGTTGAACCCAGAATCTAAAATTATCTATCTGGATTAGAAGCATCTTTGAAAAGGGGCTGTAAGCCAAGTCCTACCGGGTTAGGCTAAAGATCTATCTATCTCCGTGTTCTGTGTCACACGGTTGCTAACCAGACATATTGAGGAAGGCTGCATGGATGGGAGCTTCAGTGACCTCTTCCATTGTTTTTCAATAGTCGCCAAGTTTCATGGGATACTCTTTGATTCCTGAGAGAACAACTATTGAGACTGTGTTAGCCGTGCAAGGTAGTCCAGACAAGAAGCACAACCAGGAGTACTACCTGTATCTTCATTGTAAGGTTACATTAACAGAATCTTGCAAGACTGAAAGTATTTCTCCCCTCTTTTCCTTTCACCCTCTGGAAAACATTCTGAAATGCTTCCCACACCCTCCCTCCTGTCGACTGAGATATCTTTTACACACTGGTTGTCCCCTCTGCAGCTCTCCCTCCTGTCTTCCAAGGTCATTCCCACAGACCATTACAGACTGGAAGTCAGTGATAGCCCAATCCTCCTTGAATTTTTCCAGTTTGCTTTTAAAACGATTTAAATGAGTAGCCATCTTCTTACTAGTTGGGAACAAATTCCATAGCTTAACTTTTGTTAAGAAATACCATCAGTTCTGTACCTCCCTGCATTTAGTTTTAGTGGAGGACTTCACCCTCCAGCAGTGTGATAGTTTTCAGAATCCATGTTTTCTATAACTGGATTTATAAATCATTATTGTGTCTTCAGTTCAGCTCTCTTCCCAGCATGATTCTCACAGAGTTCTCTTTAGCAAGATTTCTTGAGAAGAGAAGGATGGATTACAAGGCTTCTAGCAAATAAACTATTTTTAGGTTAGAACCAACATATCTTCAAGTATTATGGCAGATACTTTCACATTGTTTTTCTAATAGACTTCCTATGGTCCAGTGATGAGGCAGTGCTAGTCACTCTAGCAGAAGAGCTTGAAGCTGGTTATTTACAATATTGTCTGGGTAGCAACTATTACATTATACTTACCCTGGAGAACTAGGCATGTAGAACTACAGAACACTGAAAATCACTGTTCTCTCCCACAAACAGAGCAACAGCAAGAGAGACTGACATTAGAAGAACCTTTTGTGAGCAAAGAGGATGGTTTGCACTTCAGCATGTTGAAACAGGTTAAGGATGGTCCTACTAAAGCTTGAGTTATGACATTTCTGCCTGCTAAGCTTCAGTTCAAGTCTAAAGAACAGGGGGAATCTAAAGAAAGAAAAGCCGTTCATTATCATGACAAAAACTTTATTAACTTGAACTGGAGGCCAGAAGAAGCTAAATGATAAGCATGAAAGAAACCAAATATGTATATTTCATGCAAAAGGATGCATGAAAGCACTTTGATGGAAACATGTTTGGGCTATTTTTAAAATGATCTGGAGGTTCCTCCCAAGCTAAAGCTCACCATGCTTTGCTTTGAATTTGGCTTTAGGGGAACATTTTGATGATAGCTTAGGACTTTGAAGGCCAGAATTCCAACTTCTAGGATCTAGATTGCTATTTGCTAGATCACCAAGCTCCATCAATTAGAATGCAGCTGTTTGCTAAACCCAATAGATCAATTATTTTGTGCCTCTGGGGCACATTTTATTATTTTTTCCACCCCCCCCCCCCAAAAGCTACATGCGGGACCAATCTTTCCAACCCATTCAGGGGGAGATAATAAAACAGGTGCATTAAACCTCTAAAAAGATTAGCGTGCTGATTTTAGAGTTGCTTTCATGAAATGAGGAAAATCATGTAACCCAAAACTGACACATTAAGGGCTCCAAGAAGTCATAAAAATGGAGCTAGGGTGCCACACCTGTTTAGGACAATATTGATTGAACTGATTTCTCCATGAAAATAAAAGGCAGAAACAGGAAATCAGGGGTCTGATTCCATGAAACCTAAGATTTAAAAAAAAAAAAAAACCTTTTTGAACAATTGGTAACAGAAGAGTTATACTCCTGTGTTGAAAATCATCCAAGGATCTCTCAATTGATGGTGTTCTAGCCACACTTGCCTATTTTACCTTCCTGCTGACTGTGAATTGAGTAACATTGGCATAACATTTTCAAACCAGCCCTGCCTAAGATTTCACCCCTTTCTCTCCCACTCCCTACTAAACAGCTCTTTCAAATATTTAGCACCGTTCTGACATTTTCACTTCTTCAGAAAGCCCCAATAACTTTTTGACCTCTTCTCGAAATGGGTGCTGGCGATCTGCAAAGGAAAACCGTGGTGTTCTCTAAGTTTTCTCTTTTCTTCCCTCTTTGGCCTTAGCACAAATGCACCAAGAAACCTTGTCAAAGAAACCCTGCTTCCAGCTCACTTAACGAAAGCGTCTTCAAGTGTAAAGAAAGCTCTCCTGAAGCCTGCAGGGAGAGGCGAAGTGTGAAAAGCCTCTTGGAGCAGTTAAAAGATGCATGCCCGGTGGACATCTTTAAAATTAGTCATTTTAAACACCTGAAGCATGAAACAACATCTGCATGGGCTGTGATCAAACACAAATGCAAAAACCAAAAAGGAAAAACACATCACTACTGAGTTTGGATAAAGCCCAGTGCACAATAAACAGAATGCAGCTCCTCTGGCTTTTTTTAAAACTCTGAACTCATCTTTTGCCTACCTATTGAATTTCCTTTTCTTCCCACCCACCGTGTTCCATTTCTTCCCCTCTCCATGAAGTCCTCCCACTTCCTCTCTCTACGAAGCCTGCAGTGCGCCACAATTTCTGACTCTTACTGAACAAGTTACTGACGTTAGCCTCAAGCCTAGGCTGGTCCTCTGGGCCAACAGCAGGCAGACTGAGTTTTCTGCCTTCTAATAAGAAGAAAAGTAAGAACACTTCTTTGACCATGCATTAGAATAGTTTTCTAGTTCAAGATATTAATTGCAGGGCAAGCTGCAGTGATGTCATGGGGAAGGCTAGAAAAAGAAGACAGAAGACAGTAGGGCAGCAATTCCAGCAAATGCAGGGGAACCGTTTGCTGCTCCAACTAATAGATTGTCAGCTGGAATGTAAGCTCTAAAATGTGAAATATAGCTTTAGAGGACCAAGAAGCGCTCCCTCAAAGCAGGAAAACAATCCCAGTCCCCAACCATTTGCATCCTCAGTCCAGCTATGGTGACCCTTGAGCCCCATCCAAGGGTTGAACATGGCTCCCACACTCCAAAGACTTGCCTACAACAGTTTTCATCAGGGAAGAAAGGCTTTCTAACTTTCCTTCTGGACAGGCTCCAGTGGTACTTAGTCAACTGACCCAGAGGAAATCCTAACAGAATGCTAGTTGGCCCAGAGATTAATAGTAAAAAAGGCTTCCTGTGCTTGATTTCAACATGGCATGTGGCCACAAAAATCACAGGAGCAATCACTGCTAATATAATGGTTGGGCACAGGGGCATCTGTGCAAGGGGTCAAAGAACTCAAGATGGTGGCTTCAACTGCACAATTGAAGCCCCACACTCATGTTAACCAGGGGCAGGGTTTCAGTGCCATCTGGTAGATCCCAGGAAGTGGGATGTCTCTGTTGCAATGCCTGCCCCTTGGAACAGTACCTTCTTGGAGATCCATATGACTCCCACTTTCTCCACCTTCAGACGATCTTTACACCGGTTTTTTTTTTCTCCCTAGGCTTTGTGTTAGAATATTTGGGTAGGCTCCTTTGAGTTGAAAGTGATGTGGTAGATGTTATGTTTTCCCTTGGACAATGATTGCTTTTTAAGAAAGTTTCTTTTACTTGTGAAAGACTCCTGGACTCATTGGAGTTGGGTAGCCTAGAAATCCATTCATCTGATCAATCAATTGCACAGTTGTAGCTGCCCTCTTGATTTTTTTTTACCCACTTTACAGATGTCCTGGTTGAACGTATGATTTATGTGCCAAAGTATGTGGGTGCAGTCCCTACAGTCTCAAAGCTGGGATGAAGTCCGCCTCAAACACTGGAAAGCTGATGCTACTGTGTTGACAATAGTTACGAGGTCCAATCTAGTTGAACTATAGAACAGTGTTTCTCAACCTTAGCAATTTTAAGATATATGGACTTCAACTCCCAGAATTCCCCAGCCAGCATACTGACTGGGGAATTCTGGGAGTTGAAGTCCACATATCTTAAAGTTGCCAAGATTGTGAAACACTGCTATAGAAGGTAGTAGTGCACATTGGGTTCAGCTGAAGACCTGATCATAGCACAAAATGGGTTGCTCAGAAGATATTTTTTCATTCATCCAAGGTGGGATAAATGAACCTAAATCACTTTTTTTCTGTCAGGCCTTGGAGACAGGTCAGGTTAGGAAACAGATACCACAAGGATTCAAAATATGCTATTTTATTGTTATAAGGTATAATAACAGAATCTTGAAATTCTGGCACAGTTTCTCTGTCCCATCTTATATCAGAGTTTCAAGGTGGAGCTATTTTGAGTTTCTCTCTTACGCTTTCCATTTCCCCAAGAATTAGTTGCTTTTTCACCTCCGTTGACAGTTCTTCCCCCTCCAAGATGATCTCTACATTCCTTTGCAACTTCTGACTCTAGACCTCCACGACATTCTGTTCTTGAGCTTCCAGGGACATGACACACCATAAGGTAGGACTGTAGTGTTCGTACCAAAAGGCAAGAAAGGAGACAGAGAGAGACAGAGAAAAGGCATTTCCAATACAAAATGTCATGGGAAGATGCAGAGGGAAGAAGAGTGTTACACATCTGCCCTCTGATCAGAGTGGCTGTAGCAAAAAGACCACCATGGCCACTGATCTCAGGAGCATTGTTCAGACACTCTTTATCCAGAGTGCTCAGTAGATGATCTCTCTAAATGATCCCCCTATTGATACTGCTGAATGATGTTGGCTGTGTGGGAAAATAAAGACGTTTGTGTTTGCTTAGTTAGAGCTAAGCACCATTATAGACCCAGCACAGTACAGCCTGGCGCATAGCACGGTAGAGTTAAGAAATGACTTAGGGGCTATTTTTCTAAAATGTAATACGCACGCTTATCTTACCATGTCTTCATCTGCATCGGAGTATGGAGTTGCTCGACACCTACCTTGCAACCAATAATATGTTTGTAATTTGAGTCTTTTTGCTTCTATAAAGTCGATGTAGCCAGTGTTTGGCGGTGGGAGGGAGCCACTTTGGGAGCTTTGCTAACATCTCCTTTGTGTGACTGATGAAGCTCTGCAGATCCTTGCAAGGAAACTATTTTGGAGACTGTGTATTGACTTTGTAGTACAGCTTGAGGAGATGAATGGACTGGGATGAACCACACTGTAAAAACAGCTGAGAAGGGAGAAGGAGTTATGGCTCTCATGAGTTTTCTCTCCAACAGCTGTTCCAAGCACTGGTGCACTGAATCTGAATGTCTGCAGCATAAAGAATTCACATATATAGTTCTACCTAAGTAAAGTAACATGGAAACCACCACTGCTTCACAGATGCAGACAGATGTGCTGAATTGGCTAACTGTGGGAACTGATCTCAGTTGGAGCTTATCCCTTGTGCTTGTGCACTGAGTGTTCCAGATGAAGAACATCTGAATGGGCTACTCTTCTAGTCTTGAAGGTTGAAACAGATCCAGGATGGTGTAGTAATCAAGTTGTTGAACTAGGACTGAGGAGATCCAGGTTGAAGTCCATCCTTAGCCATGGAAATTTACTCATTGAATTTGGGTCTCTCTCTGGGCCCAACCCACCTAATGGAATTGTTGTGGGATTCCAACTGTGGAGGCCCAGGTTCAAGTCCAGCTCAACCATGGAAATTCACTAGGTGACTTTGGGCCAATTCCTCTCTCTCAGCCCAGCCCACCGCATAGGGCTCTGAAGGAAGACCCCCCATTATAAGTTGTTTTGAGCTCTGGGAGCAAAGGTGTTATAAATCTAACAAAGAAGAAGAATCTTTACCTATTCCATTTAAGCTCCACCTCGTGGCTGAAGTGTCTCCTTTGAGGGCACATGTGTATTAGCTATCTGAGGGAAGAAAACAATCCCATTTTCCAAAAATGGACTTATCAGATGTATTCAGGTAATTGTCTTTCTTAGTTAGACATATATCTTACCTTCCCTCCAGGAGCTCAAGGTGACTTATCTGATATACCTTTCCTTATTTTTTCTCCACAACAATCCTATGAGGTCAGCCAGGGTGACAGACAGCGACTGGCTTCTGAACCATAGACAATGACTCTAATTTGCTGTGTCCTCAATTCAAAGTCTTCCATGAATGTCTGCCTCCAACATAGAGCTACAAAGCTGGAAGGAAAACAAAGTAGCATCTACCAAAGAGGGTTCAAATAGATAGGGTTTAAATAAAACACCTTTATAGGGAGGAGTGGGGAAGAAGAAAGAAAAAGCAGCATGGGAGACAAGGCAAGATTTTGAAAAGGTTTACCCATTTCCTCACTTTCTAATAAAAAATATTGATTTTATCAACAATACCTATCGGTCCAGTTGAGTGATAGTATCTCAATAAGCTCGGCAGATCTCAAAAAAAGCTAAGCCAGTTAAGTACTTAGATGGGAGACCCCTAAGAAATCGCATTTCTGTAAGATGGGGTAGTTATAAAAATAATCTGAAACAGGGCAAGAGCAAGCCACTTCAGCACTGATAGCAAGAAATCTACATAGATGTCTTCATAACATCAAAAGGAGATGAGAGTTCAAAAGAATCTTTATCTTTATTTTAGCTAGTGTTTGGCTGAAGGACTCCATTTTCTTTTCTGGAAAAGATGAGTTAATTTTGGCTACTTCTTTCCACCCTCTACCTGGGACGATCAGCTTCAATCCATTCATAAAAGAACATCATGATTCCCTGCCGTTGTTCCTTCCCTTCGCAGAAAGCCCTATCAACTTGAAATCTGCCCAGGAAATTTCATCCCATTTTATCTCAAAACAAATCTGTTATTGGCATTTCACAAACAGTTTTTAAATGCATGGAGCACAAGAGAGCAGCACTGATTCCCCTTCGCCTTCTCTTCTTTAGGCTAAACATACCCAGATTAGCTTTCATGCCTCTCACTGTCTTTGCCATTTTTCTCTGCACGGTCCCATGCAGGATGGAGCAGAACAATCACTTCCCATGATGTCAACACTGTATCTCTGTTGTTGCATTGACTCTTTTGGCATCTGCAGTCCACAGCTGGCTCATGTTTAATCTGTGGTCTACTAGGAAGCCCAGATCCTTCAAGCTGGCGTTGACCCTTAGAGACCACATAGATTGATTTTCTCCAATCTGGTCCTTCAGGTCTTCCAACAGAGCACCCATCACTGCTGTAGTTGAGTCCTTCCACCTTGCTACTGATCATCCTCTTCTTCTCATTCCTTCCACATTTCCCAGCATTATAGGCTTCTCAACGGAGCTGGGTCTTTGCATAACATATAGGCTAATTTTGTACCTGTGAAGCTCAGCTATATTTGCGGCATTTGCACTCTTGCACAAAACTACATCTGTTGTTCTTTTAACCATTCAACTCATAACATGAATGGATGTTTTTCCATTCAGATCTGTCCCTGGACAGATATGGCCTTGTTCCTAATGGGAGTTAGTTCTGCCTGCATGCATGCCTTTCTGTGGCCAATTAATTTTACTTCCTAATCAGTTATCTGGTTTCTAAAATCACTGTCAGAAAAGGATGCCATTTTTGGCAAATTATGCAAAGAAACCTAATTAGCTTTAAATTTTATAGGCTTTGCTCAGATAAACTCAGTTTGCCTACTGAGATTTAAATTGCATTCTTTCCCCCCCACCTCAGTTATCAGTAAACAAATGACTGTCTATTACAGTTTCTGAAGGGAAGTGAGTTTACCATCTGGACAGGCTTCTCAGTTGACCAAAAAACCTTCTTAAAAGGAAAAAAAAGCCTAGGTGGACATAACCATTCTTGAGAATTCAAAAGACTTCGTTCTTTGTCTGGATGTAAGCACAGCTGACCTGAAAGATGTGAATTCAGCAAATGTCTCATAAAATGATGATTGATGACCATAATCTAGTAATTATTAGAATTATTCCGAACTTAAAAACTAAGTGTGGGATAGAAATATAGGAATATTAGAACGTACGAAAATACGAAGTAGGCATTAAAAACCCTGGCTACTCTAATGCTAAGGGAATACCCAACACATGTTGAATAACCATTTGACAAGGAAAAGAATAGATAAACTAGGGCCTCTACAATCTCCTAAAACAACATAAATGTTTAAATCAAGAGAAATTAAGCAATATAGAAGATAAAAGCCAGAGAGAACATCCCTATTCCTCAGAATAAAAGAAAAGAGTTTTATTTATCCTACTTTTCCTGAAAAGAAGAGGAGGACGAAAAGGAGATTTGGATTAGGCTGGTTCTGATCTATTGCAAGGCCCACTTTATAGAGTAGTTTCCTGTTTTGGAAGTTGTATATCTGGATTTTTAATTAATAATCTGGGCATAACTTCAATGGTCTGTTCAGGGGCAAAAAAGGATTGTATTTATCTGAAAAATGAAGATGACCACCGTGGATCCTGACTCACTCTCTTTTCTTTTCTTTTTAACACCCAAACTCACAACAGTCAGGAATTCTCTCCAAAGCCTTCAGTTTCTCTGCACCATCTCCTTAAATGACTGTGCAATATTGCCAGTTCATACAGTTTTAAAAACTCTTCTTCTTCTTCTTCTTCTTCTTCTTCTTCTTCTTCTTCTTCTTCTTCTTCTTCTTCTTCTTCTTCTTCTTCTTCTTCTTCTTCTTCTTCTTCTTCTTCTTCTCCTTCTCCTTCTCCTTCTCCTTCTCCTTCTCCTTCTCCTTCTCCTTCTCCTTCTCCTTCTCCTTCTCCTTCTCCTTCTCCTTCCAGATACTTTGTTCTTGATAGCATTCATCCTACCATAGATCTGCAGGAAGGAAAAAAAATTCCTCATTCACTGCAGGAGGGATGAGCAGCATTTTTATTATCTTCTGTCCTAACAGTAGAAAGCCTGCTTTCCCACTCTCATTCTCTCTATTCTTGAGTGGAAAGAAACAATAATAGTAGTAGGAATACTTTGAAAGGAACATTCATGCAGCTGCTATCTTTGCTAAGATTCTTAGGAAATGTCACATACAAATTGTGTTTATTAGGGACATTGTATATCAGTAAGTGGCAGTTCATACTAGCTAACTTTGGCTGATCTCAACAAATTAACTTTGGCTGATTTGTACTTTGATGGGAGACCACCAGGACAGGGGACAGAGAATTTCTCTAGGACTTTTCTAAGTCTGTTAGCCCTGCAAGGTAGTCCAGACAAGAAGCACAGCTAAGAGGGCTAGCTCCATTGTTATTGTAAGTTATATTAACAGAATCTTGCAAGACCAAAAGTATTTTCCCCCTCCTTTCCTTTTTACTCTCTGGAAAACTAGGGAGGGTCCCTTCTGAAACATTTCCCACACTCTCCCTCCTTCTGTGGGCTGAGATATCTTCTACGCACTGGTTGTCCAGTCTGCAGCTTTTCCTCCTGTCTCCCAAGGTTCTTCCTATAGACCATTACAGAGTCAGAAAACATATTGGAAGAAGACAATGGTCAATTATTACTACGCTGTTGCTAAAAAATCTACATGTTTGTGTCCATGAAGCCATCAGGAGTTGAACCTAAAAGACTGTGATGGAATAGAATTCTGAAGGCCACACTCAGGGAGGGAAACATGCTCTTTCGTCTCCTGAGGGGCAAGGAACAGATAAGAGGATGAGGCTGGCACCTCCCTGAGGAATTCACTCTGTTTTGACTGGCTGACTTTGGGAACTGAGTTTCAGTCTGGGAAGATTCTTGCTAGAGGTTGTAGCTAATAAACATTGCTGAACTGAATCTGCATGATCTCCTGGAGTTCCTTGGGCTAGGCCTGACAAAGACAGAGGTGTCTGCAGGGTGTGTTAAAAAGTCAAAATGGTGGCCATGATAGTGCAAAACTCCACTTATTTGTTGTTTGTTGCATATAAAAAAAAGGGGAAGCTCTCATTGCATTGTGCAGCCACCATCTTGACTTTTTTCACCCCGCCCCGCAGATCACCCTGCAAAGAGAGTGTATACGACAACAAATCAATATTTTCCAGTGTCTGTGAATGTGTATTAAGCGCAGAGGGGAAATGCAGCGATATCTGTGACAATAGTCTGTGTTTTGATGACCTGCCAGAAATGCCCTCTATGAAATCCCACTAGGCTTTCCGGACAAAGCCCTAAAACACAAATTTTAAACGATCCCAATGAGTTGGTTTATTTATTTATTGAATTTTAGCTCATTGCAGTCAGTCACATTTCTGTGGGGTACAACTGGTAAGAAAATGTCTGCAGGTCACATCGTATCAATCAAATAAAATGGTCCAAAATGGCCCAAAATTAAACTCACAAAATAATAACAAAGTTCTAGCACTGACCAATGTCCTTAAGTTACAGGGAGCCTTTTTCCAACTGAATACTACAAAAACTTCCTAGGAGTAGTTCAACAGGGCAACCAATGACCCAGAAATGTGATGAGTTCTCCTTTGTTGGATGTCTTCAAACGGAACCAAGATGGCCATCTGTCTGGAACGCTTTAGCTAGGATTCTTGCATTGAGTAGAGAGTGGATCCAAATGTTATTTTTGCAGCCTTGTGATCAAGAATTATAAATGTGAAATAACATTCTGGACCTTCTTCACTTGCACACTCTTTCCAATCCATTGCAAATTATGGCAGGGCCTGACAGATTAAGATGTGAATAAATGCTTGTGCTTCACCATGTTGTTTTTTTTAATTGATAGAATAAATGTCTGATTCTCAGAGACTGCCTAGACAAGTCCCTGCAGTTTTCGTCGCAAGGATTTTCAGAAGTGGTTTGCCATTGCCTCCTTCCTAGGCTGAGAGAAAGGGACTGGCCCAAGGTCCCCCAGCTGGCTTTGGGCCTAGGCGGGACTAGAACTCACCATCTCCTGGTTTCTAGCCTGATGCCTTAAACTCTACACCAAACTGGCTCTCTCACCATGTATACAATAACTTATTTTACTATTTTTTCTGTTATGTGTGTTTTCAGTTTTTTATAGTGATCTATGACCATTCATCTGATCTAATCTTTCTAATCCCTATTGGATGGGAACTATACCACAACAGGCAATTTTTAAGCTTTGGGGTTTTTTTGTGGTTTTTTTTCAATATTTCCTGTCCAAATACATAACTTTTAAAAAGATTTTCAGCCTGTTGGTATGAATTGTAAAAGCTTTGGCAGTGTTTGATTTTCAAGTGTATGCCCACAACCTCTCAATATGTTATGTAAAATGCAAAACTCTTACTGGAATTTCAGCTAAACAAATTATAGTTTGCAACACTAATTTATGAGAGCTATGTAAATACAGAGGATTTTTTTTTTTCAGTAGATGCTGCTTAAATTACACACAGATCACTAATTATACAGTGTTCTGTTCCAGGGTATGCAGAAAGAATGTCATGGAAAAGAAAAGCATTCAAATTAGAATTTCAAAACTACTGCTGTTTATTAATTTTCAGCAGCAAAATGATGCTCCAACTTAGAGCTTTCAATATTCTGTTAGAGGATTTGCATAACTGCTACTATGCAAAGCAAAGAGAAATTACATCATATACTGTATAGGAGGATGCGAGAGATTTTCCAATTGACTGCCCTCCCACTTTTGGGAATAGGGTGGGGAACTAGAATTTTTCTCAGCCTTTTTACAAAATTGTATTAAGGTAGACAACCCATGTTATAATTTATATGGAGTGGGTATGTGGTAACTGCAGAAGATTATTGTATGCTCAATGATGGAAGGACAATGACATTCCCACAGTGGAGGGACGGATTGTGGAAATGTCAGGATTTGCAGAAATGGCGAAACTGACCTGTTTGGTCAGAGAACAAAAAAAATTTTTTGATAGACATTCCAAGGAAAAGAGATGTAAGACACTCCATTTGATAAACTGACAAAGGAGAGCTGGAGTGTTCCTATTTCAGTTCTCAAGATTCTGCACTCTACAACCTAATTCTTGGCATTAAAACTCATTCAAGGAACCCTGTGTGAATCTTGATTCATTGGTAAAATTGCCGGGCGAGCAGGGTCCAAGTGCATGGTTTTCAAAGAAGTCTTCTGCAGTTCTCCCTTGCACTGGTGATCAACCATGGGGGATATTCTCTACTCCCTTTGTCTGACCTTCAGCCCGGGGCATTAGCTAAGCTGGCCTATCCAGTTAGAACTTGAAGAGATTTCTATAAAATTGCAGACCTTCTAAAAATTGGGAGCCCCTCAATCCACAAATGTATTTTGCTCCATCCTTAGACTTCAAGATTCAAACTATCTGCATGTTGAATGAGTGCATTGCATTGCTGAGTGGCAAGAACCATATCAGCCCATATTTGAGTGAGTCAACAACTACTGTGCATGAAGTTTGGTGACCCAACGGTCGATCCTTCCCCTGACCCTGTTCCTATTCATTGCAGTCACCCACCTTCCCTCCAAGATATTGCATAACAAAGCCTCACAGACTGAGTCTGCCCTTGGATCTTATTGGAAGAAGGGGAAAAAAAATACTTCTTTAACATTGCTTCAGCTAAGCAGAACTAAAGCCTATCTCACTTAGGGGCTGGGTGAGACTGAGGATATGACATGGGGACATAAAAGGAAAGGAGGTGGTAGGGCTTGCTTGTGCCATAGTTAGGCACAAGAGGGAGAGTCCCTATTGGTTTCAACAGTTTGAGAAACCTAGCCTAGCGTTAATTTTTAACCAAGGTATATGGGGCAGTATGTTTGTAAGTCCCTTCCCTTCCCTTCCCTTCCCTTCCCTTCCCTTCCCTTCCCTTCCCTTCCCTTCCCTTCCCTTCCCTTCCCTTCCCTTTTACTTAGCAATTCAAAAGAGTGTAAGCAAGTGGTAAAATGCTGCACGCTTCACTGCCTTTTTATACTTTATTAAATATTTAATTCCTACCCGTGGCTCTATAACCATGAGTCAGCATCCTATAACTTTAATACATTTCATTGCCTCCAGTGCTAAAACCTTATCTATTTATTTATTTATTTATTTCTGTAGAGAAAGAATTATCTGTCTATCCATGGTCTTTAGGCACCCCCCCCCCCGCTTTTTTTACTATACAACTTGAGAACCTCATAATCTTTAATGTATTAATCTTTACAATGAGGAAAGACAGTGTTGTTATCAGCCTTTTACAGCTGGATGACTGAGATGAATGTGAAACGAAAGGCTTAGAAGGAGGCACAGGCTGGTCAGCCTGCTGAGTCCCAGGTAGAACATCTTCTGGGGGCCATTATTCTGCAGAAATCTGACAGATTATGACAATTGCTCCACATATGACAGACTACTTTGTAAGCCAGCTTTGGGTATGGTGCTGAAAGGGTATGTAGGATCAAAGAAGCAAAAATGGAGGCAGGAACTTGTG
Organism: Liasis olivaceus; assembly: GCA_030867105.1. Lineage (NCBI taxonomy): Eukaryota > Metazoa > Chordata > Lepidosauria > Squamata > Pythonidae > Liasis > Liasis olivaceus. The sequence goes on from CM061352.1 coordinate 106,339,751, forward strand.
GTGAAGCACATGTTTGCCTTAAAAAAAATCAGGTAGTTTCATGCATGCGATTTCTGCTTGAAAAAAGTCAGATTATAAGAAGCATTCTGGGCACAATGAGAGGTCTAGAATTAAGACCCAAAAGGAGCAACTATGACCATAGATGATCTGGAAAGTAAGTTCCCCAAAGCATAGCTGAAAGATCTGGACCTGTTTCTCTTGGAGATAAGAAGATGAAGGAAGGATCTGAAAGGAGGCTTCAAATATTTAAAGGCAAATCAGGTAAAAGATGGAGTAGATGTGTTTGCTATTGTGCTGGAAGGCAGAACTAATGAGTGGAAATGGCAAGAAGCCAAAGAAAACTTAAAGACTTAAGAGGAAACAAACACCTTTTTCATTAGAAATCCTTGGCAATTGAAGGAAGTACTTTGGGAATTGCTGGGCTTCTCTTGGCTGTGCAGAGGTTGGATGCCCATCTGCCAGAGATGCTGTATTTGGCACTGAATATTTTGTACTGTGCTGAGAGTTGAACTAGATACTTTGCAAGGTCCCTTTCATGACTGTAACTCTAGCACAGGCTCACTGGGTGCTTGGTATGGAAGAATTTGTTTTTAAATCACCTGCTTATTTTATAATGTGACAGAGCATACCGGAGACATGGAATGGTCTCCCAAGAGGTTTTTGAAGAATCCGCACGGGCCGTGATGGAGAAAAGGAGAATAATGGACAAGTGATACAGCTAGCCTGGACCTTATTGAATAGGTTTAGGGCCCCGCAGCCAAAGAAATAGCAGATCACTCCTCAGTGGTCGGTTGTAATATTCTAGGTCAAACCTGAACAGAATATCTTGTAATCCAGTGTGCCATCAGAACTCAACCATTATCTTAGTGTGTTATGGGAACCAGGCCACCAAGTTAATGTGGTTTTTGTGGTTTGACACAACAGACCTGTTCACCTGCTGATGGGGGAGAGCTGTGATCCCATTTGCACCTCTAACAACCTCCCAAAGCACCCCCCCCCACTAAGTCCTAAAGTGACATCATCAGTCTTCCAATGAGGCATAAGCCCTTTTTTCCCACCTCCCTTTGAGTGCCAATCTTTCCTTTACTGATAGCTATCTGTCAATCCATCATGCAGCAAAGAAGACAAGAGATCTCCATTCTTCTTCTCCCTTCCTCATTTCAGTCCCTTCTCTTCCTTCCCACTCCTTTCCAATTCATCCCTCTGCTGCAGAAACACATCAACTTCAGTCATGCTTCTTCAGACACTTTTTTCAGGTGTCACAGAGAGAAGGGGAAAGAGAGTTCTTCTTTCCTGCCAGAGGTCATCTAATTCAATGCAGGACCCACTGCAACGTCTCTGACACATCCCTATTTCTCTTTGAAGCACCTTCTAGGAAAACCTCACGGTGTCATGTGGCAGCCTATTCCACTGGCTGACAGCTCATGCAGTCAGCAAGGTCCTCCTGATGTTTGACCTAAACCTTCTCCTTTATAGTTTCACCCATTGGTTCTGGCCTTGCCCTCTGCGGTAATAGAGAATAAGTCTACTCCCTCTCTGTGTGACAATTCTCCTGTCCTGATTTGCCCTCCCACCAAATGTCACCAGCTGTCATCCATAATTTGTTTTCCCTAACAAGGATGGGGCGGAGACTGGCAAGGAGGTGAGACTGGCAAGACCAGTGACTTTATTCGCTGTCACGCTTTATATAAGTTTTGTGTGTTTTGTGCAGTTGTGCTCAAAGAGAGCCAAACTATCGACTGAAAGTCAAGTCGTTAGATCTTTGGGATATTACTATTATTCCTGTTGTTGTTTAAATCTGTATTCCACCAACTCTTTCCATGGCTTACAGCAACATACTAAAATACAATAAAATATCCATGGTAAAAACAAGAAAATGGTACAAAACAAATTCATAAAGAAAAACCCTAAACAAAAGTTTAAAATACACAGTAAATGATAAAACATTCAAATGCCAAAGGTGAACAGTCATTTCCAAACGCCCTTTGGAAAAGTTTACTCTTCACTAACTTTTGGACAGTGATCATGAAAAAGGCCAGCCTAACTTCTAAAGAATGGCTGTTCCACAGCATTGGCACCGTGACAAAAAAACAGCATTTTCTGGCCTTAGTTCCCCCCACCTCAGGTATTTGGGTAACAAACTGCTTATCCCAGGATAACTAACTTGGATGAAACCACTCAGTCGTCAGAGAAGGGCCCTAAAATAGGTGTAAAATGAGGGTAGCCATGATTTGGATCAGCACTAAACCTGTATTCCAGTGTTGTCCAAACCTGGCCACTTTAAGATGAGTGGACTTCAACTCCCAGAATTCCCCAGCCAGCATGGCTGGCTGGGGAATTCTGGGAGTTGAAGTCCACTCATCTTAAAGTGGCCAAGTTTGGACAACACTGCTGTATTCAAAAGTAGCCCAAGAATTGGCTGACAGACATGGGAGAAGAGGGTAGTTGTTAGATGGGCAGAGTTGTTGAGTGGGTTGGGGAATGACTGCCTGGGAAATTTCAGTGACGGGGTAGGCTTTTTCTTTTAAGGAGGGAAACAAACCCAAGAGCACAATATCATTAAATCACAGGGTTTCTGCGTGGGAATGACATGTTCTTTCTCTGCAATTTGCAATGTATTGGCTCTTTCTTTTATTGTTAGAAGTTAAGTTGTTGAAAGGAGGAGGAGTTTACCAATGAATTTCAACTGGGGAGAGGCAGAACTTTAAGCTCTCTCTGTCATTAGAGGGATTAGGTGGGAATAGTTTCCCCTCCTCAGTTTCTGTGATCAGTTCTGCTTTATTAACACACAAGTGCACACACACCCAAGGGAGTGCTAGGGTATTTTTTTGTTTTGTTTTAAAGTGTAGGTCTATTGCTCTTTCAAAGTAGTGGTAAATAAGAAGCCCACATCATGTAATCCCTGGCAAAGCTCTTCAGAAAGCATCAGCCAGGTATTTTGTAGGCAGATGTCTCTGCAGAAGCCAGATGTTTTGTCATTCCTGACCATGGAGGATAGTGCCCAGTGGCTGGATGAAGGGGGTGGGGATTGCCACATCCACTAAGTTGGCCAATGGAATGAGAACTGTGTCATCGCCAACATCATTGATGAAGTATCATCTCCATGGCAAGACTTGTATTGGGAGAAGAAGGAAAATACAATTCTTAAGCAGGAACAGATAAGGATAAATGTAAACTGCCTTTGCAGTGGGCTGGGGGTGAAAGGAAGGCAATGTCATAAAACATGTCCTTCAAGAAGTATCTGAAGAAGTAAGGACGGGTCTTTGATCAGTGGACAGCAGGGTGGAAAAACTGTAGACCTTCAGATGCAGCTGAACTAGAATTCCCAGCAACTCCAGACAGATATCATCAGTGGTATGGGATGTGCTGAGAACTGTACTTCAGCCATATCTGCAGGAGGACCACAGGTGTAGAAAGAGGCTTTTCCCCATCTTGAAAACTGAGATCTATGAGAATTGTTGAAGATTTCCTAATTGTTTAGGACTCTAATTAACCTCTCTTCTTTGGCCCCCCAAAAACAACCCCCCCAAAGCGAAAATATGGCAGCCTTGATAATTTTGCTTTGCTAAAATGGGGGGTTGGGAAATATTCTTTCTTATCCCTGCCATCCACTGCAGCCTTTCACGTTTCCCCTGCTAAAACATACGCTCCAGCTGGCTCTTGATTTACTTTCCAAATGAGTAGGTCAGCTAAGAGTAACTAGAAGGCTTTGCTTCCTTCTTACTGGAATAACAAAACTCAGTATAAGTTAAGAAACAGAATTCTTTCTAGGATGACTTCAGTTGCTAATCATGATCAGGAGTGAAAATTAACTTGTTGGGCAGGACTGGCATTGCCCCTCCCACTTTACCAGTTACTTAAGCAACTGGGGGTGGTCTTTTATTGGTGGGATTAAATTTACTAGGACCATGCAGATCTTCAAGAGGGTCCTTCACTTGGACAAAGGTTCGAATGAAGCATCCAATCACAGTTGCTTTATGAAGCAACACATCCTCCTTGCTCCTATGAATGAAGAAATGAGGCCAACCTATTCCACTTTCCTCTTTTCCACAGCTTCTGCAGATGTTTGGCACCTGCTTAAAAGCTGCTTTTGCAAGCACCAGAGCAGAATGCAAGGCTATCTGAAATGCCTTGTTGAGGCAAAATGCATTGCCTCTTTAACTCAAGAAAGCAAATTGCCTTCAGGGTACAAAGTGCCTCATCATAGCAAATCAAGAATGCTTTGCAAGGGCCAAAAGCTGACCAATGTTAAAGTTGGATGCTTACCAGGTTTTTTTCTCCCCTCTCTCTCTGAGATGGTCTTCAATGAATCCCCATGCACTTGGCAAATTCACAGCCTTCTCTAGTAGAGCACAGATGACTTGCTTTGGAATTATGTCTGATTTTTCATCTGCATAGCTTAGCCCTGGGTTCCTTTTCAAGCCTGATAAAAAGACAGAATTTAAGAGTAGAATCTATATCTGATCTATATTTTTATCTCTGTATATTGCATTTAACAGGCTTCACTTGTCAAGATATTTAGAATTATGGATTATATTGCTATAGATATTGTTTTGTGCAAGCAGATAAAAATATTTCTTTCTGGGTCAAATTGTTAGCATCATTCATTGCACAACCAAGCTTATTCCATTTGACTTCCAGGTCAGTGGATAAATTCCCCTTCCTTAATATTTCATAAATGTTACTTAACAAATTCCAGCTTGTAAAACCACAAAATGGAATCATTCAGGATTAAGGCATGTATATATATATGCATATCAAGATGAACACCGTTCAGCCAACCATTCCTAAAGATTCCTGTTTAAAATCAAAATGCATAGATAGGGCTCACTCTATGTGTATTGATAAAGTGTGAGTCAAGCTGTCTACAATTTAACACCACAAAAATATGACCTGCTTGCTTTCTGCTCCTGGTCTGCAAACAGCTCAGAAAGATGAACTGTCTGTTGAAAAAATATGTTCTGTATAACATTTATATAAAAAAGCCAGCTTATAAATTCAAAAGCCATTAAATGTATGAAGGTCAAATGCTAAAGGACAGAGAGAAGTTGGAAAACACATCGGATGGGAATATACTAGCATGTGCTGTAAACATTCATAAGGCGTGGTAATTTCCTGTGCTGGTGATTTTGTGCTCGTCTCAGAAAATAAAAGCTACATTTGCACACAATGAGGCTATGATGGGAGCTCTGGGACACTATGGGAAAATGACATGCTAGTACCTGTGGTCAAAGTATCACCTAGGGAGAATAAACAACTGGTGACACCAGTGGAACCTTTGAGACCATGGCTGGTCCTGGTTGGTCCTGGCAGTAGGGTAGATGAGCAGTGAAGGACGTTAGGGCCACCCAGAGTCTTTTGGAGTGGGGAGCCACAATAAATCAAATCACATCAAATCAATCAGGACATCTCACAGAGAGAAGAAGCCTCCCAGTATGTCATTTCCCATCCATGGATTCTGCTGCATCTGTTGACCAGGTCCTCTTATTATCAGAAGCATTTCTCAAGTCATAAGATTTTATGCCACACAAATTGCATCTGCACTAACAGAGATGAGATACCAAACTATCAGTGATCAGTTGTAATAAGAGTATTTCTCACTACACTTAAATATTTCAAGCACAAGGTGGCAGTGTTAGTAATCCTTTTCAAAGCTGTTTGTTCATTAAATACATCATTGATTAATTTGGGGAGTCTCACCCAGATTGAATCTTTTATTTGGTAACTATCTTGCACATGCATAAAAGAAGACCTAGTGGAAAATGAACTGAGAATTAAAGTGCCATTGTGTGTGTGTGTGTGTGTGTTCAGTGTGAAATTCAACAACATCTGATTCAGATTTGGATCTTGATTCAACCTGAAAGCTTGGTTAAAACTGGAATATGGTTAGGTTTTCCCTGTGGGATCCAGATATTACCTTAAATTTTCTCCTGGGAGAAATCAGGAACCCCTGTGTGAGTGCCTACAGAGCTGTCACTTTTGAAATTGAGAAAAATCTTAAAAATTCACAGAAGGAAAAGCCTTCACCCTAATCCATCCTTTTTTTTTTCCCCTTTCCTCCAAAAGCCTCTCTGATCTGAATGAAACACCTGAGTTGGGATATGGGAATTGATGGAGGGAAGAATGGCTAGAAAGCTACTTTTGTGAATTATCTTACATTAACATACTGTATACCTAATTCAAATCCTCTAAGATGGAATCTGATGGACCTGCCATTAGGTTCCATCTCATGGAAGAAGAAAACTGGGGTGATATAGTGAGTAAGGTGTTGGACTAAGATCAAAGAAACCCAGGTTCAAGATCACTATTCCACATGAAAACTCCCTAGGTGACTTTGGGCAAATTACTCTCTCTCAGCTCAACCAACCTCATCAAGTTGTGAGGAGGGAATTTTATGTACATCACCTTGACTTCCTGGAGATCACATGAAATTTAAATCTAACAAATAAATAGATACAAGAAGGGTAAGATTCCACTTCTTCCCTTGTAGACTCTAGATTTAAGTAAACATGCTGCTGAAAACTGTCCACCCTATTTGAAGATGGAGGATATGGAAGGAAGGGCATCAACAAAAGTTTAAGGAGAAATGGCAAAATTCTCAACAGGTGGAAAGAAGCCATGGAAGAATTACAAAACTGTAAGGTACAACCACTGAATCCAACCTTTTGTTCAGCACAGAAGCGTTCCAGACAGATGGCCGGTCTATTTTCTACTTCACATTTAGTAAAGATAGACCTTACTTCCATCCAAAGAAATTGTTGCTCTTACTTTTAAGAGGTTCTTCTTACATAATTAGATATCACCTTTTTGTAACTTAAAACCATTGTTCTGTGTCCTGAATTGGGCAACAGAGAACAGGTCTTGACCTCCTTCTTCTTCAGATACTTGATAAAATGTGACCATATCCCTCCTTAGTCACTTTTTTAAAACCCAAAGGACCCAATTCTTTCATCTGTCATCAGACCTTGTGTCCAGCCTCCTGATCATTCTCCTTGCCTTTTCCGGCACCTGTTCAAATTTTTTCTGGCTCTTTCTTCAAATGTTACGCTCAAAACTGGACATAGTATTCAAGATGATCAATACAGATTAGACTGGAGGTATTGTTTCCTATGTTTTGCTATGGAATGTTAGAATGTATACATTGCTATGTTCTGCATCGTGCTTTCTTTTGCAGTCATTAGGAAAATGTAAATGTCTATTCTCTGCATCAGCGTTGTAAATAATATTTTGAATTATTTCTTCTTTTTCTTCCCCCTCCCCCTCCTCCTTCTCTCTCTCTCTCTCTCTCTCTCTCTCTCTCTCTGTGCCTTCAAGTCACTGTTGACTCCTGGCAACTGCCTGGACTAGTGTCTGCAGTTTTCTTGGCAAGATTTCAGAAGTGGTTTGCCCTTGTGTTCTTTTTCCTGGGGCTGACAAAGAGTGACTGGCCCAAAGGCACCTAGCTGGCTTCCATCCTTTATTTATTTGTTTGTTTGTTTGTTTATTTAACATGCTGCCCATCTCCCCCATCATGCCTAAGACAAAACTAGAACTCATGGTCTCCCAGTTTCTAGCCTTGTGTCTTAACTACTACACCAACTGGCTTTCTTTTTTATCATTATAAGCAATAAAATATAAGGACAGTGTTGCCTTTATTTCTATGTTGAGCTTACATTTACTCTGTCCACACTGGTTAATGTTGGGCTTTCAAGTTGCATGCTAAGTATTCTGAATTTTGCTCCATGAAACCTTGTCATTCATTAATGTTCCAGATAAAGCTTTCCCCCCCTCCCCCTTTCTATATACCACTAGGAAGAAAATTCCTCCCAGAAAATTCCATTCTGAAAAATTTCATCTCAGGCAATAAAACACCATCACATTCACAGATAGAGATCTTGGTGGGAGCATTTTGGAGAAAGGGGGTGACATTTTCCAACTGTTCTGGAGGAGAGTGATCCCTCCAAAGTGCTCAGAGCATTTCTCAAAATATCATTTCCTAAGAAAATTCAACTGAAACTAGCAGATCCATTGACTTTGACTGAAGAACAAAAGGGCAGTCTTCATGAATACTTGTGAAAGCCTGCACCACCCCACACTGAGCTAATGTTGAATCTTTTTTGAAGTGGCTTATGTAGCTCTATTTTAGGTGCATTGTTTAAAATAAGAAAAGTGAACTCAAAATGAAAAGGAACGAAGCCATTAAATGCATGTCTACGTTGTCACTAATGAGTGATGTGAAGTGAGGAAGAGAAAAGCATCAGATATACCTTCACTTCCTTGAATGAATAAAATGTGATGAGACATGACAGGATTTTTGTATAAATTAGTCCATTTATTTAAAATTGAGGGTTTTTCTATATTTTTCATACCATGATTCTTTAGCACTCAAGCATCTCATTGTGTTTTTATTTATTTGACTGATGTCTAAAATAATTGACCAATTCACTGATGACTAATACAACTATGTTCTCATCTAGAATCTCTTTTTTAAGATACATTCACTAAGAAGAAGATATGTTTTAGATTTTTTATCTCACTTTTAGTATTTTTTTTATAAATAACTCAAGGTGGGGAACATACCTACAGTAATACTCCTTGCTCCTCCCGTGAGGTGAGTTGGGCTGAGAGAGAGGGACTGGCCCAAAGTCACCCAGCCAGCTTTCATGCCTAAGGCAGGACTAGAACTCACAGTCTCCTGCTTTCTAGCCTGGTGCCTTCACCACTAGACCAAAGTTATTATTCACATATTATTCACATTTAGACATAAGAATTTTCATAGCCCACAGTTGTTGTCCTTCTTCTCTAATAAGTAAAAATTAACTACTACTTGGGCCTAGTTCTTGGTAAGGTAGAAGCCCATGTAACTACAGCTTTGGACTTTGCACTGAATCTGATTACTTTTAAAAATAAGTTCCCACATGTAGAAAATTAGTACATTTGGAAGACGACTAAGCAAGACCCTTTTTAATGACCTAACAGATCAACTTTTTATATGTGGAGACTTTTCAAAAAGTCAAGTGTTTCCAAGCACATCAAAGCACGTATGAAAACCACCATCAGTATCAGAACTGGCATTTTTGGGTTTGTTTTATTCCCATTGCAACTCTTAATGATCTTAGAAAGAAGCCAGGGGATTTGGAGGTCTTTTGCACATTCAGAAGGGCTTCCAGAATTACACTGAGTTCACTGAATGTGGCTATTTCTGCTCCATATTACTTTTGCACATTTTTACTAAGAATGGATGGTTTTTTAATATGTTGTTTTAAATGAATTCACATTTTACCGACTGAAAGTTCTGTTTGGCTCTGAGTCCTCCTCAGTTTATCCATTTGATAACCCCCAACCCTCTTGAATGAATATTCAGATGCATTCTTGTATATGAATATTCATAGAAACCTCTTGTAATTGACACATTTTTTTCCCTATATCTAAGCATATGCATTTTCACTCTATAATTTTATAGGAATTTTTCAAGTTGGGAATCAGGTAACAAAATTGTGAAAACTGTCTGCTACCTTCAGCATGAAAGCTGGAACCTTGAAGTTACTCTATCTACTTAAAGACACAAATGAACAAAATTTCTCAACAATCACTAGCTTTTGCACAACTTTATATTTTGGGTCTGTGTTCATCTGTGATACTTACTTCAAAAGTTTAATGTATATTTTCTTCCTCCCCCCAATAATAATATATTTAAATGTGTACTTTGATATGAATGGACAGAGGGCAGAGGGGTCTGCAGAGGAGGTAAAAAAAGTCAGGCTGGACCCTGTGACTGCATGATCAAAAGCCTGTTCACAAAACAACACACACAAAAAATGGGTGGGGCTTTGATCATACAGTTGCATTAACCATCTTTATTTTTTCACACACTGACACCACAGGTGCCCATACTTTTGGAATTTTGAGAGCTTGTCATGGGCTAAAATGGCAAGATAATAAAGTCTTCTGAAAATGGTGGATGTGGTCAGTCCCTTCAAAACTAAACCTTGGAATGTAAATGTCTAGCCTTGTTATTTTCTAAAAATGCATGGAGATTATGTACAGCCCAGAGGCATTCTTGGAATTAAACACTGGATGGATGGATGGATGGATGGATGGATGGATGGATGGACAGATAGATATTATATGCCATCAAATCAATGTTAGCTCTTAGAGACCACATAGATAGTCTTTCTCCAGGAGAGTTTGTCCCCAACCTGGTCCTTCAAGTCTTCCAAAGATGCACCCATTACCACTGTAATGGAGTCCATCCATCTTGATGCAGGTTATCTCTTTTTCTTTTTCCTTCCCCTTTTCCCAGCAATTCTAGACTTCTCCAGAGATCTGGATCTTCACATAATGCGTCCAAAGTAGGATAATTTGAGTTTGGTCATTCGCATCTTGACTAAGAAATCTGGGTTGATTTGTTTGATGATCCATTGCTTTGTTTTCTTGGCTGTCCATGGTATTCTCAGGAGTCTTCTCCAACATCAAAGTTCAAAAGCATCAATACTCTTCCTATCCTGTTTCTTCAAAATCCAACTTTTGTTTCCATGGAGTGTCAAAGGGAAAATCGTTGCCTGCATGATTCTGATGTTTGTAAGTATAGGCACATCATATATATATATATATATATAACAGGACTTTACAGGTGCCACAGGAAGTCCCTAAGTACATACTGATGCCAATGGATACGATGATGCTTTAAGCAATTATGCGCAGCTGAGATAGTTAAAAATATGCTTCAAGTAGGTGTTTGTAATTTTAAAATGAATTTAAAGATTACTGTTAGAAGAGAAACTGCAAGCAAATTTCAGCAGAAGGAAAAAAAAAGACTTCTAATTAGACAAACACAACTTCATTGCCCATTCCTAATCAATTGGCTGACTTTACTGTAGAAACAAATGCAAAGCTCTTTTTTTTTAAATTTTTGACTAATGAAAGAAGTTCCTGGAAATGGCAGGAACCCTAAGAAATCTTAATTTATTTACTCCGAGGCACTGTTTTAAGCAGTTAAGGCTTAAAACTCATTATATGACCCACCACATCTATCCAGGTTTTAATTTCTAAAGTTTAATTGAAACTCAGAAGCTGAAATGATCTCCCATCCAAAAAAAATAAATAACTTGCTTGTTCTTTCCAACATGAATACTCTGCTCAAATCCACCAACTTCTTCCATGGCCAGAGTGCACATTGATTTAGTTTAAATCATTGATTCATCACCCTGCTAAACATTATTGGAAAGGAACAGAATGTTTCCTTCCTTAGACAAGATCCAAAGTATAAATCTGTGCAGTGGAATCCTTATTTACGTGAGTTATTTGTTCTTGGCATCAGCACTTTTGCAAATGTCGAAAATACTGCCAGCATGGAAAAATCAAAGCCCATCACATGGCTGCCATATTTCAAAAGGTTTCTCAACAGGGCATTATTTTAACTGTCAGGATGGGCAAGGTCTCAAGCCTTACTTCTGGATGCATTCAAGACAACAAAAGGGAGGGAAAAAAAACAGGAGGGGGAGGATTCATGAATATTTACTATGATATTTTTGAAAGCAGAGGTATTTGGACCTAAACTGGGCAAAGGCTTTTCAGATCCAGACCTTCGTTGTACCTATCAACTGCTCCTTAAAAGAACTGTGACTTTTCTTGACCTTGAACCCCATCACCACCTCCTTAATGCTTCCCGAAAGCCTATTTTCTTGAGCCCACGTAGTAGAGAATATTGGTGGCTGTTGGGTTCTTGTGTTGTCCTCTGAGCTGCCACCATTTCATCACCAGGCTAGGTATTATCATCAGCAATTCCCATCAATAGGCTCCCTCTCTGAATGTTCCAGAAATCTCTTAATACCTGGCTCTGATCTCAGGCTTAGGGTTCCTGTGTTTGTGAAGCCCTTGTTGAATCTTTGTGGAGTGTTATTGATGCAGTATTATTCAGGCAGTCATGTAATGTCTTTTAAATATGGTAAGCTGCCCAGAGTCTTTTTGGAATTGGGTGGTCTTAAAATCCAATAAATTAAACTAAATTAATAAAATGCACCTACATACCAAAAGTTAAGGAAGGAAACAATGCCCTGGAGCTCATCCCCTGCCCCCCGAGCAACTGACATGCAGATTAGCAAGAAATAGCACCAGGTAAACAATCAGGGAAGAAACAATAACCCTAACCAAGGAACTGTCAAGTTAGAAATCACAACCCAACCAAGGTAATATATATAAACAACCCACAAACTTCACTCCCCCATGCACTGATGAAGTTACCTAGCCTGGTATTGAAACATCTGCAGGAAAGAACCAAGCTCAGAGAATGCCAAACTGGTTCAACAATTCTCCCCTAATACAACTTAGGCCCAACTTCTCGCAAACAACCATTATAATATATTTAATTTACCACCCTTTGCTGATTCCACTTTCTTTAACACTAACCCATCGTCTGTGAGAGTTTGCAAATACAGTGTGATGTCCTCAGACTCTTCCTGGCTGATACTAGAACTAAAGGCCTTGCAGACACAGCTCGTTGATAAGTAGGTTTATTGCAAGAACTAGGAAAACCATTAAGGAAGAAATCCAGCAATTGTCAAGTGTTTGAACCTTGTTCTCACATCTACATTGTGTGATGGCCTGACAGCCTCACACTCTGAGGTGGGAGGAACCTTGCAAGTCTGACATTACAATTCTCCTGCTGTCTCCTTTACAGCCCAAGAAACTAGGGAGGGTCTTTTCTGAGCCTCTTGTCCTGCCCACTATCCAGTTGTGGGCTAAGCTGTCTCTTATCTGACCATTCCCTAAGCAGCGTCTCTTCTCCCCATCTCCCAAGGTGTTTCCAGATACCATTACCTCACCCTCCCCTTCAGACTCATCCCCTCCTCCCCAGTTCACAGGGGAATCTGATTGTGGGCTGTGAGAATGAAATGTAGCTGTGTCGCTCCCCTCTTCTTCCAGTAACTCCCTGAGGTCACATGAGGTGTCCTGTAACTCAGTTGTGCCTGTAGAGGTGATTGCTGTTCCTCCATCGGGAATCTGTCGGCCTCCTCTGAACTTCTCTGGCAAGCTCCCATGGGAACACAGGAGCATTGGCTAAGCTGCAAGTTGTTGTGTTGCTCTGCGTTGGGGCAAATTCTGCCCCAGTTGTTGCAACAGTTGTATCATGGAATTCTGTAAATTGGTCATCTATGCATCCACTCGCTGCTAGTGTTGCAACAATGCTGTTGCCAGATGCTTGGTGGATAGCGGAGTTCCTTCAGGATTGGAGGCCATTCCTGAAATTTCTCTCTTTGGAAGAGAGTAGGAGACTTGCAAGATTGACGTTGGCCTGATGGGTAGACCAGATAGGAATCACAACCAGATGAGCTCATTCTACTTTATTGTAAGGCTTCATTGACAGAATCTTGCAAGTCTGAAAGTACAATTCTCCCACTGTCTCCTTTACCACCTGAGAAACTAGGGAAGGTCTCTTATGAGCTCCTTCCCCCTCCCACTATCCAGCTGTGGGCTATGCTGTCTCTTATTGACTGTTCCCTAGGCAGCGTCTCTGCCCAGTCTCCCAAAGTCTTTCCCACATTCCACCACACTAGGTCAAAGCAAATAATGCTTCTGTAAGAGATTGTGCTGAGGCTGAGAAAGAAAGAAGAGTATCTCTAAACACAAACAATTTGCAGATGGGAGATCCCATTGCAGGCATACCTAATAAACAGACGTTTAATCCACCATGCAAATATTTCAGGAAAAAGAGATTTGAAAGCTTCAAAGAGCACCCCCAGCCCCTTTATGAACTCGGTAATAAAAGAGGACCAGAGAGTTCCTGTTTCAGTTCTCAAGATTCTGTACTCTAACCCCTAACACCTGACATTAAAACTCATTAAATGTGGGAATTGTGAATTCCTTGATTGTGCTCTGCAATTAAGGAACTTCCCAGCGCCTACATATTCCAATGGGGATCCAGGCCTTATCCGTGTTGTGATTCCTGTCTGTGACATGTTCTGTCAATTTCCAACCCTGCACCTCTTGCAAGGTTAAATTTGCTTGGGAAGAAAGAATGAAAGTGGAGGAGATGATTCTTCTTCAATGTTCTCAGGTATACTCCAGTAACGCTGAAAAATATGATGAATTACATAGCAGACTGGGTATAGGTCAGTGCTTTTCAAACTTGGCAACTTTAAGATGTGTGGACTTCAACTCCCAGAATTCCCCAGCCAGCATGGTGGCTGGGGAATTCTGGCAGTTGCAGTCCACACATCTTAAAGTTGCCAAGTTTGAAAAGCACTGATATATATGAATAATGAACTCTTCCTTAATTTCTGTTGCTTGGATGACAGACAACTCCACCCCTTGAGAAAAGGGGGAAAAAACATTCAGTTACAATTAGTGCCTTTGTAAAACAAGTATGTGGTTATAAATATGATTTGCAAATTAGAGTGTTGAAGAGTGTATCTCTGTGTGAGTGTGTTTCTCATGCTTTTTGACTGTGTTTTGGAAATCTTTTATCCATTTTGGGATCTGCTCCTTTAACTATATCATTTAGGGGTTCATGCTTCAGGAAGCGAAGATGCTAATGAGCATTGGCTGAAATTATGGAGTCATCATGGTCTCTACTAGCAAAAGCAAAGCCACTGTCTAGGACAGAAGAAAAGGGTGTGTGTGTGTGTCTCTTTTCAGCAAAAATTCAGGTGACAACATGCGATTCTTGAAGGCATTTCTAGACCAGGTCCCCTTTTGCCCTCTGTACCTGTAGCCAAATTGCTTTTCATTTTAATATAATTTGGAATTGGATCAACTAATCACAGTTGGATAATTGCATTTTGGAGGACGAAAAGGGAAATTGCAGGGAGAGACAAGTTCACATTTCACTTGCGCCAGGAACGTAACAGGCCAAACCACAAAGGAGACTACTAAAGGTTGAAACCAGGTAAATGTAGCAGGCTGCTGGGTCTTCACTAACCTGGTTAAACATGTTTGGCAAACCTAGAATGTGGGTAATATTTGCAGTGGGCTGATGGCTGTGATTCTCTTCCCATAAATGGATACACTTAGCCAAAAATTATTACTTTACAGTTGTGTGAAAAAGAAAGTACACCCTCTTTGAGTTCTACGGTTTTACGTATCAGGACATAATAAAAATCATCTGGTCCTTAGCAGTTCTCAAAAGTAGGTAAATACAACCTCAGATGAACAACAACACGTGACATAGTATACCATGTCATCATTTATTTTACAAAAAGCAAGCCAAAATAGAGAAGCCATGTGTGAAAAACTACGTACACCCTTACTGGTTCCATAGGTATGAAGAGGCTAAGTAGCAGCCAGGTACTGCTAATCAAATGCCCTTGATCAACTGATTGCTGGTCTCGAGCATTGTGGGGTGTGTTAACACAATGCCAAAGAATAAAGACATCAGCAATGATCTTAGAGAAACAATTGTTGCTGCCCATCAATCTGGGAAGGGTTATAAGGCCATTTCCAAACAATTTAAAGTCCATCATTCTACAGTGAAAAAGATTATTCACAAGTGGAAAACATTCAAGACAGTTGCCAATCTTCCCAGGAGTGGATATTTTCCCCTACCCAAAATACCAGAACCAGAGGTCACCTAATGAAATGGAAACCTGGAAGACTCAGGACAGACAAAAGGAAACATTTTTGTACACAGTGTGTAATTCAACTCTGCAATTCATTATTGTGATATCCTTTTAAAGAACTTGAAGGATCTTTACAGATTTATAGTGGTTCCCCTCTTACTTTGCTGGGGGCTAACAGAAAGCATTGCTAAGTCTCTTGGGAATCGACCTGGCTAGTGGTCTTGTTCTGATCAGGATTCAGAGAATTAAGCTGCTGATGGACACACAGAGTCCTGAATGATTTATATTACAATATAAATATTCCTTGTATATTTTCTACTTGGTCATTAAAGTATTTTGTATTGTATTTGTATTATTTGTATCAGATTCCATTGGTTAGAAAGAATAAAAATGCTATTTCTTTTTTAAATTTATGTTTACTATATTAAGAATGTTTCCATACAATAGAAGACAAAAAAGAAAGAAAACAAGACAAAAAGAGAATTAAAAAAAGCATACAAGAAACAAAAAAAGAACTAAAGTTAAGAAAGATTACTTCCGACCTTCTTTTCAACAGATAGTTACAATTTTATCATCTCTCCTCCCTCTTAGATATATAAACCCCTCCAGCCCCTCATTTAGTCCAAGTCTATCTTAATCTTCAAACCCGTAAATCATAATTTCATTTCTTTCTTCTTTCAGCACAAAGTCCATATAAGGTTTCCAGTCTTCCAAAAAAGTTTTTGTTGTTTTTTTCTCTGACCGAACAGGTCAGTTCTGCCATTTCTGCAAATTCTAACGTTTTCACAATCCGTTCCTCCACTGTGGGGATTTCATTGTTAAAAATGATGATGTTTTATTGAGGATCTAAAGAAAAAAAAACACCCCTTGCTGGGGGAACAGTAAGACCGAATAGGACTTATCATTATATATTTATAGGTACTGACAAGCACCCCAGCAAAAGAATGGAAGAAAAAAGAATGAACTTGATTCACACCAAAGCTTAAGTTGTAAAAGAAATCCAAGGTAAATTTCTAGGGTTTATAAAATCCAGTTAAGTAGAAGGTGGTCTTTTATGGACAGTAGCCTTGGACAGAATTCATTGCAATCTTTTAGGAATCCACAAAGGGTATATTAAAAACAAGAACAAAAAAGCAGCTTACATTGGAAAAAATGTACTTTAAAACCTCTGGTTATAGGGCAGTTATCTAACAAAAAATAATATAAGAGAAATAGGAATTAAGGGAGTTGTGCAGTTCTCAGTGAATTTAGGTTAAAATGTTGAGGTGTAGCAAAGCTTGCTTTACAATCTGGACTTTTTGTAATGTAAGAAAAAGTTGCTAACTAAATTTTTAAATTTTTTTTATCTATCTATCTATCATCTATCTATCTATCTATCTATCATCTATCTATCATCTATCTATCTATCTATCATCTATCTATCTATCTATCTATCATCTATCTATCTATCTATCTATCTATCTATCTATCTATCTATCTATCCACCCCATGTATGTAGCCGCCCATCTGATTTCATGGATGTGACTCTGGGTGCCATACAAGAAAGCAATCAGGCAAAACAGATATGAAACAACAGTACAACAATTTAAACAATTTAAAAACTATTTAAACACAGATATAAATAAGACCATGGGAAATTGATTTCTGCATTTTTGACTTTTTTTTTTTCATTCTTTATCCTTTTCTTTTCTCTACTTTCTGTCTGAATTATTAGTTCTTATTTGTTTTTATCTCTATCTTAACAATCTAATAAAGTTATTTTTTTAAAAAAAAAGACCATGGGAGACTGGGCTGGCATCCTGTACGCAGGGTAGCCACCTCGTGGGTTCCCAGTTTTCTCGGGATTCCCAATCCTGTTGGAAGACCAGGGTTTGAAGGATCTCCTACGTGCCTATAGCATTGGGGCTAATCTCACCTTGGGGGGAATGATGAGAATGAAAATAGATGTGGAGGGTTATTTTGTTTTTTAAAGGATCCCAAAGTGAGACCACTTTGCTACCTTAGAACGATGGGCGATAAACTAGACTGGTTCCCTTACAATGATGGATGAGAAAATAGACCACATTTCCTCTGATCTACTCATTGTTAATATGCTAGGATAATTGCTGAGATTCTCTGGTGCCAAATACCTCCACATTTGTAAATCTTTGCATGTAGCCTTGGCTGGAAAATATCCTTTGCTGAAAAAAAGAAGAATACACTCTTTCGGGGAAAATGTCAGATGTGATCACAGCGCACTTTCAGAAGAAAGTGCAATAAATTCTGCAGCCTGGTGCTAGTTCTGATAAATAATTTCACCGGGACCTGATGCTTTATTGCCACAGTTTAAACAGGGACTTCCTTGCACGGGCACAATTTCATACCATCCCTGGGGTCTTCATAATGTGTCATTCCCCTTTGCAAAGCCATTTAGCTTGGAAATGTCTCCGAAACAACTAGGGGACAGAGGAACAGAGAAGCAATGGTAATAACAAAGAGTCTGGCATTTGGTTTTTACAAAGGAACACTCTGGTGATAGTGTTATTGCTTTGTTGCAAAATAGGCTTTGCGTTCAGCCATTGTAACTGGGAAGAAGGCACCATCAAAAGTTCACCCTGGGAGATGGAAATTTATGCAGCATCTTTTAGTTCTTCCCTGCTTGAGACAACTGATAATTTATGAGTCAGAAGGATGATCATTGTTCTGTTCGGTCTGTAGCAGTCATGTGCCTGACTTCGTTGTTCATTACTAAAAAAATAAAAATAAAAATGTTAAGACACTTAAACACTCACAGGAACAATTGCATACATAGGGTGCTACATTTTTTGTCTCTTAATGAGAGTTGGCAATTGCAGGTGGAAGAGGCTGGTGGAGAAAAGGGGAAAAAATGCACTTTTTGCAACTGAAGAAAAATCTGCAGGACAGGAATCACTAAAGTTTATTCTTTTCCAAACTAGGGTGTCAGTAGAAAGGATTTAGTTGCAAAGGTTTGGCAGTAATAAACTGTGGGCAGACTGTCTGCTCTTTCAACATGCCTGCCTGCCTGCCTGCCTGCCTGCCTGCCTGCCTTCCTTCCTTCCATCCATCCATCCATCCATCCATCCATCCATCCATCCATCCTTGCCTCCTTCCCTCCCTCTCCTTCCTTCCTTCCATCCATCCTTGCCTCCTTGCCTCCTTCCCTCCCTCTCCTTCCTTCCTTCCTTCCTTCCTTCCTTCCTTCCTTCCTTCCATCCATCCATCCATCCATGCCTCCTTCCTTCCTTCCTTCCTTCCTTTATAAATTTTGTAATACAAAATCTTTGCTGACTTCTCTTCTCTTATTAAAACCCAAAGATGCATCATGATGGCATGAAGTGACTGACACAAATTATATACCTTACATCATTTGTGCAATGACAGCATGACACAAGTGAGGTTATTGTGGATTGTCCTGGACATCTATGTAAAGCTGGCAATCAAAATTACAGAATGAACTAAAAAGCATTGCAGCTTTTTTTTTTTCTTTGCAAATGTTGCACCTGTATTTTAAAGCTCTTGAAAAACCATATTAACAATCATTTTCTTATCATTTCAATATGAAAGTTTGTACTTTCTTGGTCTTCAGTCTAAATGTCTCTTTCTTTGTACGCTTACATCATCCTGAAGAACTGACCGCTTAAGCTATTTTTCAGTTTCCTTAGTAGCCATACCCATCAATATCTCACAGATAAAAATAGGGTTGTTTCTGATGCATTTGCTTATTTATTTCAAGAATTTCATCCTGCTTTTTAAATGTCTACAGGCTATCCAAAGACTGGGTTTATTCAACATAATAAATTAAGCTAAAATATGAATAGGTAGTTTGTGGGTCACCATCTTGTGGATATCTAGTCTTTAAATATATATATATATGTGTGTGTGTGTGTGTGTGTGTGATGAGTGTCAAAGCCACTGTCCTGGACGAAACTCGAAGTATCCAGGAGTACATCACTAAGATGGCACCCAAAGATGAGCTGCTGAGAGAATGCCTCAGGCAGCAGCAGACAAGGCAGGAGGTTCAAGCAGAGGAAGTGCCATGGCAAGACAAGCCCCTGCATGGGATGTACCATCGACAGATAGCTGAGGGGGCTGACATTGGGAAATCCTATCAGTGGCTGGAAAGGGCCAGACTAAAAGACAGCACTGAGGCACTGATCATAGCAGCACAAGAACAGGCACTAAGCACCAGATCCATAGAAGCAGGGGTCTACCACACTAGACAGGATCCAAGGTGCAGATTGTGCAAAGAGGCCTCAGAGACAGTCCAACATATAGTAGCAGGGTGTAAGATGCAGGAAGGAACAGCATACACTGAATGGCACAACCAAGTAGCTGGCATTGTGTACAGGAACATCTGCACAGTGTATGGGCTAGACCCCCCCAAGTCCAGATGGGAGATTCCACAGAAGGTCGTGGAGAATAACAGGGCTAAGATCCTGTGGAACTTCCAGATCCAGACGGACAGGCAGGTACTGGCTAATCAACCAGACATCGAGAGGATGTGGAAAGTCAAGGCCAAAGTGGTCCCAGTGGTGGTAGGAGCACTCGGGGCCATGACTCCTAAGCTGGGAGAATGGCTCAAACAGATCCCAGGAACAACATCAGAGCTCTCTGTGCAGAAGAGTGCAGTGCTAGGAACAGCTAAGATACTGCGCAGAACCCTCAAACTTGCAGGCCTCTGGTAGAGGACCTGAGATTGAGGAAGACACATACCACCCATAGGGGTGAGAGGGGAATTTTTTAAAAATTTTTTTTAGTATGCTGTGTGAACCCTAATATGTCTTAATGGTTTGGGTATAACACACTGTGTGTACCCAGCAATTGTGTTTTCTTAACCTGGGCCTCGATTTAGGGATCATGCATGAAGCCCGCCATGATATTATATCGCTATCATGTTTACATCTTTAGAAGAACAAGTTCTGACAAAACTAACCACGTTCATATCCAAATGTGGCATTTGGGAAATTGCCATTTACATCTCAGGAAAGAGATGTGCACCACAACATCCCTGAATTTGCAGATACCGACATCAGTGAGAGTGACAAAATTCTGCCTAATTGGCTCCATCCCAGGTTCTGAACTTCTGTTCTCCTTTCCCTGAGCTGTTCTGATGGACAACCAATATGGAGTTCTCCAACTATAAGGGTGGGGAAAGGAAGAAGATCTGATCTTTCCCCTTCCCTTTCTGTTATTCTGATAATAGGCTGGGAGATAGGACCCAGCATCCCTTGAAAAATATAGGTCCTTTCTTCTAAAGCTTGGAAGGAAGGAAACACTACCAATCTGGGGAAAATAATACTTAATCTTACTTTCCCTATGTGAACCATAGGAAGTCATCCATCACTGTTCACAACACTCTCATGCTTACACATAGTTCAAATCTTGTAATATTTTTAAACCATCTAAATATAACTAGATGCCAGACAAAACATTAACATGGAGCTGGTTCTGTTTGCAAGTTTCTCTGCATGCTACATGCCAGATTTGTTCATTTTCATTCTTATATTCTATTTAGATCCAACCTTCCCATTTAATAGCTGATAGCTATTAAAGCATAAAGGATCAAAACAAGATTAGAAGCAAAGCTGCAGCTATAGCAATATCTTTTTCAGGGTTTGTATGTTAAAACAATTTATCACATATTCTATTGATAGTTTTACTCTCTCTCTCTCTCTTCACACACACACACTAATTTGAGTACTCACCAAAATAGGAAAGTAGGGTGTAATTCAAATAAATAAGCAAACCAACACACAAAAAGACTGGCTTCTGAAATAGTTGTGATGAATAAACCAACTGTAAGCATTTCTCATTAAAGGAAAAGTTCAAATTCACAATAAATTCAGTTGCATTTATTCTAGAACAGTTCCAAATCGGTCAGTAGCCTTAACCTATCTGAATAATAGGCTTACACATTCTCAAGTAGTTAAACTGGGATAGAGGTGAAAAATAAAGACATTCAACAGCATATTTTACAATTACTTACACATACATAAATGTTTGTTAGGACTCTCCTCATCCCATCGCATGTCTTCCAGGCAGAAAGAAACCTGGGCTTGAAAACAGAACTCATTCCTCTGCCTTTCTCTGCAGCAGTGTTTCTCCACCTTAGCGCCTTTAAGATGTGTGGACTTCAACTCCCAGGATTCCACAACCAGCATGGTGGCTGGGGAATTCTGGGAGTTGAAGTCCACATGTTTTAAAGTTGCTATGGTGGAGAAACACTGCTCCACAGTATGTGGCCTTTGCTTTGTAAAATAGAATCTGCACTTTGCACGAACACCAAGAATGTCACTGAGGTCAGATGAACCTCAGCACTGATGGAGTCCAGCTTTTGGAAAGATGTTTTGACCTCTGTCCCTTTTCCAGATCTCAGAGTGCCCCTTCTGCAGAGCCACACTGTTGGGGAAAATTTTGAAAATGGCCAGGATACCCAAAGCAATTCTGCACTGCTGTCTAAGCTGCTTTTTTTCCATGTGGCTTCCAGTGGTTCCTTAAACCACCTTCAGTGATTCCAGTAATTCTGGATTGCTGAAGGTTGGCGATGGGGTTGGTCCAGACTACAGTCATTACAGGACCTTATGGGTCATTCCCCTGAGTCCTGCCCTTCCCATTTGTGCCTGGAAGGTAAGCCTTGTTGGCTGGCTTCTGTATGGACCAGTCTACCAAGCTCTGCCTTTTTCTTTTAGGGATTGTTCACTCCTCGTTTGTCCCTATGACTTTCCTTTGCTTTCCCAGATGTTTCCATGCACGAATGCCTTCATCCCCTTCCCACCTTATTTCCTTTAAGGCTAATGCAGACCCTACCACAATCAAAGCAAGGAAAGGAGGGAAGGGAAGGGAAGGGAAGGGAAGGGAAGGAGTTTTGCATAACTGAAGTCAGGAGGTGGGAGAACAAGGGAAGCATGCTTCACTCAGCTTGGGCAGAAGCCAAAAAGGTGCCCACTGGAAGAAGTAAAGGTACAATGCAGCATGAGCTTCTAGGGTTAATTTGTTCTAGATTTCAGGGTTCATTGACTTAATGGGCTATCGTGGGACCAATTGCAAGGTTTTTTTTTTTTTTTTGAAGCAGCTGTTCTCCAGCAGAGAACAAAGCAGCCTGACAGCCCAGGATGAGATGGCTCCCTAGAGCAGGGACCAGCTGCTGGAGGGGAGGCAGTGTGTCAGACACCACAGCCATTCGAAAGGGGCTGCTACTAGCACAGAATGAAGCACCGGAGGAGACGGTCTGCTCTGAAGAGCAGTTCAGGTTGGAAAACGGCAGTTTTGAACTGAAGCTTTAAGACCCAAGCTTGGGGTGTTGTTGCAATGGGGTGGGTGAGATGAGGACGATATCATTCATTCCTGCACTCAGGAAGCAGGGTAATGGGCCAAGCTGGAAGGGCAGGTCTGCCCCCAGACTGGAATACAAGCCTGGGAAACACTGGTGAGATCTATGAATAGAATGGTGGTGGGGGAGAAATAATGTAGAGTATTTCATGATAACGTCATGATATGAAATGCCAAACAGAGGCAATGCTAGGATCATCTGATTAGCAGCCCAAATAACAATGGGATTAATGTTTGGTCCCAAAGGGCACTCCAAGTAGGTACTCCAAAAGAGCAGGTTTCTCCAGTGAACAGGAGGCAAATGTAGTAGACCAATCCCAGGCTAAACACACCAAAATTGAAATTGAAAAATAAAAATTAAAACAGTTGCCAAAATGATATCACTTTTTTTCCCGATAAGAACTTTACTATATTATATTCAAAAGTACAATTAAAAAACAAAAAAGAGAATACAGTAAAGCTAGAAAATAGAACTAAAATAAAAAAGACAGAAGCTAAAATAGTGAAGATAGATAGAAAAATAGAACAGAAAGTGACTTCCGACTATCTCCCATAGAGATATAAATACAAATTAAGAAAAGGTTAATCTCTTACCACTAATTAATCCAAATTCACATTATTTCTATCAACACAAACCACCTAATTATCAAAACCCACAATGACATCTCAATGTAGTACACTTGCCCTCCATCTGGAAAAAAATGGAGAAATTCCATTTAGTAAAATAAAATGTGATTTTCCAGGCCTGTCTAGATGTGATTGCTATGGATGTGAAGACAGAAGAGGGATTGTCCTGCTACTATTTTTCTACGGTTAGTTTTCTCCTTTTGACATTCTTCCCCAACCTAATGCCCTCCAAAGTTGTGGGATTTCCATACCCACAATTCATAGCCACCACGCCTTTAGGCTGAATGCCCTATAGCTCCAACCCAAATGCAACAATTGTGTTCCTACTTCATCTCATTAAATAGAATTTTAAAAACCACCTTTAAGCAATAGCCAGCATTTCAATTTAATGAAGGCTAGGTAAAATATTTATAGCAGTTACTCCAGTAGTAACATGTCAGCATTCTACAGAAAATGGTCCAGTATATTTGAACTGAGATTAGAGGGAGATTACTTATATTGTTTTAAACTGTATTACTTAGGACTCATCTAGAGTTTTGATTTCAGTTTGGGAAAGCTTTTTGAAAGGGAAGAATTTGCAGGTGAACTACAAAGAAGATAAAGGGCCTGTGCACAAGATATATGAGGAAAAATAGGAGGAAGAAATCTATTTTGTTTTTGGAAAAGAAGACTAAGGGGATCAATTTCCACCTCTTAAATATTTAAAATCCTCCACAAAGAAAATGGAGAGTTGCTGCTTTGGATATCCACCAGGACTTAGCAATGAACAATTTTTGAGGGCAATGCTTTGGCTGAACTACCAGACACAAAACTAGAAGCTTTTTAGCAGCTTTTCCCAACCTGTTACTCTGCAGATGTAGTGGAGTTCAACTGCAGGCTTTCAAGATTGATGTTAGCCCTTTGAGATGGGGAAGATCAAGTAACTGGAATAGCAGGAATTTCAGGAAAGCTTTTTATGTTGTAGACTATGATAACAGAACTTTGAAAGCCTGTCAGTTTCTCTCTACCTCTTCTTATACTAACCTAAATCAAGGTGGGGTTGAGTTTCTTTTTCATGCTTTCTTATTTCCCAGGACTGAATAATCTTTTGTGAAACTCCTTTCACAAAACAGTCCATCCCTTCTTTCCCCATTCCCAAAGCCAGGTCTCTGTTCCATCACAGATATTGATATGTTCAGGCATGTCAGTCTAAAATGCTGTTGTCTAAGGGTAATTTTCTTGTTCAGAGGCCAGAGAGTCAGTGTATTGTGCTTCAAAATAGAGTCCTTGGTGCTCTCTGAGCTTGGTTGTTTGTTTGCAGACATTTCATTACCCAACTAGGTAACATCATCAGTGCTGGTGAGTGTGGGATTTACTCCCTGTTTATATACAGTAGCTTGCCCTGCCAGTGTTGGTGGGGAGAGGTTTTCTTCTTGGTAGTTCCTTGATTAGGGTATTGTTTTCTGCCTGATTGTTTGTCTGGTGTTAATCGCTGCTTATCTGGCTATTGGCTCCTGAAGAGGATGTATTCTGGCCTTTTTGTTTCCTTCTTAGCTTCCTTATTGTCTCTTTTGAATGGAGTGTTAATGTGGTTTATCTCTATGTGTCTGTTGATGGCTGATGTGTCTGAGTGCAAGCTTCCAGTAATTCCCTAGTGTTTTTTATTGTGACAAATGTGTCATCTACATACCGGATGAATACTTTTGGTTGTATGTGTGGGAGTGCTATAGTTTCTAGAAGCTGCATAATATTCTCTGCTATGAGTCCTGAGAGTGGTGAACCCATGAGTGTTTCTCTGATTTATTGGTATATCTGTCCAACAAACTGAAAGTAGTTGATGAGGCCCATGATTCTGGGTATTTCAATTAGTGTGTTTGACTAGGTTGGGTATGTTGTGTAATACTGCTGCCATGGATTCTTTTGCTAGTTCTGGAGACACACAAAATATAGGAATAGAGGAATAACATATTTTTGAGGAAGCAAACAGCCAAAGAAAATTGTTCACACTCTGCTTGAGGGCTCCTCTGAACGGTCTTCTGATACCTGCTCGAAACAGGATGGTATGAGAAAGAAATTTTAGTCCAAATATCTGTCTCAGTTTTAAAGTTGTTTTGTTTGTTTGTTCTGGCAAACATCACATACAGTGTTGTGTGCACAGTTTGTCCCATAATGTTTAGTCCTTTCGTCTTCTCCTGTCTTCTGGATTATCAGCATTCACACTGTGCATTAACAAACCGAAGGTCAACTTTGAAATGGCTGTATCTACCTGTAGCGGATAAACAGGATGGCCTTGAAGGGCAGGAGGAAGATCCTCTACCAAGGCAGTGATCAGATAAATGAAACCTGAGCCCAGGCTAAGAAAGTAATTTGTGAAAATGCTTCAGATAGTCCCCGCTCCAATTCTCATGAAGATAAAAGACGGAGGAAAGGTAGCACGTTCAGACTTGCAAGATTCTGTTGCTGTTGCTGTTCTAATAAAAGTAGCTTAGATCTGCACAGTGCCTGTTTCTGGGTCTGATCTACCTGATAGGGATGCCATTACCATGGTACCATACCTAATCATATCTAATCTGTGTGGCTCACCAATGTATTTGCATATATTTTTATGCATTGGTTTGCTGATATTTTAGGAGAAAATGAAGTGTGAAAAAAAGCTTGGAAAGTTTTAAATCAGTTCACAGAGTCCTCCAGTGCTATTTGCTGAAATTATCTGAGTGAGAAGTGAGGATTTTGTGTGATCTTGTCCTTCCTTCCTTCCTTCCTTCCTTCCTTCCTTCCTTCCTTCCTTCCTTCCTTCCTTCCTTCCTTCCTTCCTTCCTTCTTCCCTCCCTCCCTCCCTCCCTCCCTCCCTCCCTCCCTCCCTTTTTTCATCTCTCTTTCCTTCCTTCCTTCCTTCCTTCCCTCCTTCCCTCCTTCCCTCCTTCCCTCCTTCCCTCCTTCCCTCCTTCCTTCCTTCCTTCCTCCCTCCCTCCCTTCCTTCCTTCCTTCCTTCCTTCCTTCCTTCCTTCCTTCCTTCCTTCCTTCCTTGAAAGGATTATCTTGCATCCCTTTCAACAGGGTGGAAATAACTTGAGATATTTTTTTAAGGGGATGTACAAGAGGAATTGAAGGATCTGGCAGTTGTTGGCTTGATACACAGAGCTGTCATATATTTATTTATTTTTATATCACATTTGTCACCGCCCATCTTGTTGAACGACTCCAGGAGGTGACAAATTTGATATAAAAATCAATAAATATATGACAGCTCTGTGTATCAAGCCAACAATTGCCAGACTCTGGGTGGTTTACAAAACAATTAAAATCAATTAAAATTTACAAGATTACAATTAAAATTATTTATTACAATTATAAGTTTATATATGTGGGATGTTCAGGGCTATATATCGGACAGCATATCTCTATGACTATGGTTGATTGATTATGCCCCATCAAGTTTTTTCAACTCCTAGAAACCGCATGGATGGATTTTTCTTCATGAAAATCTATTCCTAACCTGTTCTATTAAGTCTCCCATTGGTGCAGTCATTGCCACTATAACTGAGTCCCTCCACCTTGCTGCTGGTTATCACCTTCTTCTCTTTCCTTCCACCTTTCTCAGCATTAGAGCCTTTTCCAGAGAGCTGGGTCTTCTCTGTGACTGTAGGAACCAATATTTTGAGGGCCAAGAGTAGGCAGTGATGCGGACTTGCTAAGGATGGATCATACAAATATTTGGGGGAAGTAATTTCCATTTTTCTCCATGGGAGTTTGTGGGGATCTTCTTTATTTGCTTTTAACTGTACAAAGCCAATTATGGGAATTGCTCTACAGTTTTTACCTGTTTCCTTTCTCACAGTGATGGGACATATTGCCAATTTTTGGCAGTCTTGTTCACACAAGACTTGGAGGCCCACATGTAGTTGGGGCCTGGGACAATAAGTTGCTTAACCTTCTCCTACTCATTGTTTCTCATTGATCTGTAAAACCAGGAGGAACATTTAATCCAAGAAGTTCAAGCTTCTTCTCAGTGCAGAAATCCAAATTAAAACATCCCTGACAGATGCCATCCATCCAGGAAAAAGAGCTCATCATTTCTATTGATAATGATTTCCACTGTTTAATTGCTGTTACTGTTAGAAAAATGTTTCCCATCATTATACAGAATGTATTGGAATCATTTCTTTCATTAGAGTTGGTCTTTGGCTCTCCTCATTAGCGAAAGCTGGAAAGGACTCAGGTTAGAAATACCACCTGGCCAATGTTGATCTTGATCTCTCATCTCAGCTCTGACCCTGCTTGTTGCCTCGAGTTCTCACAGTTTGTCTTGAAGGGCTCAGCACTAACTTCTAGCTTGATTGCTCAGGACAATTCTCAGGCTCAGACACTTGGGGCTGGGGAATTTTTATGGTCTTTAGGTTCAGTCTTGATAGGATACTATACATCATTTCCATGTCATGGTTTGACAGATTTAAAAAAAAGGAATTTGTGTAAAAAGAAGACAGTTTTTCTTTCCTGATAATGTATTTGTCATTTGTGTTGACAAGCAGAAAGAGCATCCTCTTTCAACCAAACAGGCTGGTAAGAATGGCTCTTGTCTGCCAAGATGTGACTTCCAAGAATTATCCAAAGCTATTGGAAGAAGCAGAACTTTTCAATTAGTTTCTAATGATGAAGCAATGTGGTAGCATTCTGGAGCACATGGCCATATTTTCCAGTGCGTTGATTTTTATGGACTGTTCGGGAGAACATCAAGATCAGCTCTTCTGAGAGTACAATAATTTCTCTGGCTCTCTTTTCATCTGAGCCCAAGCTACAAGTCACATTGCTTCTTTACTT
Organism: Liasis olivaceus; assembly: GCA_030867105.1. Lineage (NCBI taxonomy): Eukaryota > Metazoa > Chordata > Lepidosauria > Squamata > Pythonidae > Liasis > Liasis olivaceus. Next base: position 106,368,040 of record CM061352.1, read on the forward strand.
GAATGACACTCATAATTTGGTCTCTGGATCCATTTGCCACTCTATGAATAAAACATTGCTTCCGAGATAGGGATTTGGCAAACAGAAGAGCACATTATGAGAAAAAAAAAAAAAAAAACTGCAATACTATTAAATTATAAACCTCCAGATTCTCCATTATTCCCAATTAAAGCAACCGTTGCAATTTTTTCCCTTTGTGATTGTTTGGGACTGAATCCTGTCATAAGAGACTTTGAATCTCAAAAGGGGAAGAGGATACAAATTATTTCTCATGTGCTTGCAAACAGACACTGAGAGCAACATATGAGCTTGAGGGTCAAGGAACGTCTGTTGGGCCTTTTCCTATAAGGCACTCAATAACCTATATTGGAGGTCATCCATGGCCATTGAATTTTCTCATCTAGCCTACACTTCTTCCAATTCTATACTTCTTCCAATTCTACCCTTCTTCCAATTTCTTCTCAGTGTCTTTTCCCTTCTATTCCAGATTTTTTCCCTCTAGAACAAGCTTGCACAACATACAGCCTGCAGGCTTCATGTGGGCCACCAAGCAGCCTTGTAGGGCCCGTTGGCATTCTTTAAAAAGCTCCAGAAGATGTGCGGCCAGGTGCCTCCAAGCCTCACTGCCATCACCTGCTCTGGCACTGCCACTCAGCTGATAGGCATTCCAAGTATTCCTTTGCGGCCTGCAATGATTTTAATTCATCAATGGGACTCCCTTCCCCTCTAAAAGTTGTGCAGGCCTGCTCTAGAAGCTATTATTCCCTCTTCCTTGACTAAGTCTTTCCTTTTCGGAGGCATCCGGTGCAAACTGCGATGATGCGAACATGAGAACACATGCATCGCACAGTCACAATGGAAGCTCTGCCCTTTGTGTATTTGCTTGCAATGAGGTGGGGGCGGAATTTGCATCACAACATACATTTTGCCTTTTGTCTCCCCCGCACCCCATTCCCCCCTTTTCAGATGAGCCATTATTGATTGTTATCGTGCAAGGATAATGGATGCTTTTCATGCTTTTTATGCTTTTCTTCACCCTCTAGAGAAGTTTTTTAGCAGGACAAACCAGAAAAACAGAGTCTGTTTCCTATCATAGGTCACAGTAATTAAGGACCCTTTTCAGTCCTACTCTTTCAAAGGTCTGTGCTTGCTTTTGGAAAGCACCAACCACATCTTGATTGGTTGGGAGATTGTACACACTAATTGTTTTGTTCATTCTTCCACTTCCAGATATTCTCTACACTATTGCCAAATTCTTCTTCTTCTTCTTCTTTTTTGCATTTCTTAACAAGCACAGATATTGTTTCCATGCAACGCAACTCTTCCTCCCATTCAACAGCTTCTGCTTCTTTTGAACCTAGTGCAGCCTAGCTCTTAAAAGTGGAGAGGTGTGTCACAGAAAACAACAAAACAAAACAATGGTGCCTTCTGCATCTCCTGCAACAAAATCAGCTCCAAAGCACGCCCTCGGTAAATTCAGAAGAACATTTCAAGCGCCTGGAGAAGAAGGTACAGAAAAGAAGCTTCTTTTACAGAAGAAGGATGCCTCTAAGAAATTGCAAGGCAGATGTCAGCGCATTGTTAGTACACTACTTTCCAAGTTGGCATTTCTCATCAATCTGCAGCAGTGATACAGTGACAATAGCAGAGACAGTGATGTTATGCACAACTTGCTATTTTGAACTGGCTCCGAGACTGTAATCACTAGCAGGTGTCTTGCTCTCCGGATGAATAGGTTATGAATAGGTAGGCACATGTTAGCTGCAAATTGTGGGAAGACGCCTATCTTTGTGTAGCTGCCCATCTAACCGTCTGTCAAGCTTTCAAAGGCTGGTGTGGATCTTCCGGGTTGTGTGGCCGTGTTCTGGAAATTCTGTTTCCTAACATTTCGCCAGCATCTGTAACCGGCATCTTCAGAGTGCAGGAGCACAGACAGGAGCAGTTCTCTCTGTGCCCAGGATGGTGTGACCCTTTTGTGGGTATTTATAGAGATCTGAAGGGGGGGGGGGATTGGACAAAAGACAAAAGGGATCCCCCCACCACCGCAAGAGTATACTGCATACCATGCAGCTGATCATAGCAGCACAAGAACAGGCACTAAGCACCAGATCCATAGAAGCAGGGGTCTACCACACTAGACAGGATCCAAGGTGCAGATTGTGCAAAGAGGCCTCAGAGACAGTCCAACACATAGTGGCAGGGTGTAAGATGCAGGCAGGAACAGCATACACTGAACGGCACAACCAAGTAGCTGGCATTGTGTACAGGAAAATCTGCACAGCGTATGGGCTAGACCCCCCCCAAGTCCAGATGGGAGATTCCACAGAAGGTCGTGGAGAATAACAGGGCTAAGATCCTGTGGGACTTCCAGATCCAGACGGACAGGCAGGTACTGGCTAATCAACCAGACATCGTGGTAGTAGACAAAGACCAGAAGACAGCAGTAGTGATAGATGTAGCAGTGCCAAGTGACAGCAACATCAGGAAGAAGGAGCATGAGAAGCTGGAGAAGTACCAGGGCCTGAAGGAGGAAATCGAGAGGATGTGGAAAGTCAAGACCAAAGTGGTCCCAGTGGTGGTATGAGCACTCGGGGCCGTGACTCCTAAGCTGGGAGAATGGCTCCAACAGATCCCAGGAACAACATCAGAGCTCTCTGTGCAGAAGAGTGCAGTGCTAGGAACAGCTAAGATACTGCGCAGAACCCTCAAACTCCCAGGCCTCTGGTGGAGGACCAGAGATTGAGGAAGACACAGACCACCCAGAGGGGTGAGAGGGGATTTTTTTTTTTTTTTTTTTATGCAACATCAGGAAGAAGGAGTATGAGAAGGTGGAGAAGTACCAGGGCCTGAAGGAGGAAATAGAGAGGATGTGGAAAGTCAAAGCCAAAGTGGTCCCAGTGGTGGTAGGAGCACTCGGGGCTGTGACTCCTAAGCTGGGAGAGTGGCTCTAACAGAACAACCTCAGAGCTCTCTGTGCAGAAGAGTGCAGTGGTAGGAACAGCTCAGATCCTGCGCAGGACCCTCAAACTCCCAGGCCTCTGGTGGAGGACCAGAGATTGAGGAAGACACAGACCACCCAGAGGGGTGAGAGGGAAATTTTAAAAAATTTTATAAAATATATCACATACAGACATATACATGTATACATACACACACACACAATAATGGGGAAAAAAGAAACCGAGCCCCATGCTAAACATTAAGCATACATATTAGCTGCTTCTCCATTCCATGTTAAATCTGGTTTCTGAATTAACCCATTTTCTGGGTTTGTACATATGCTGATCCATTAACAAGCCATATGAGCTACCTAGCACATCATGCTAAACAACAGAAATACTAACTTGAGTTAAAATTAACCTAGATGTGGTGCAAATGAATTTTCTAAGCGTCTGACGCAACTGGTTATATATATTGTATTAACAGAGGCACAGACTGAACCTGTAAGTGGATCTTCTGTGCAGAAATATATGCTGTACCCTTAAACTATGGAAACTAGATTGGGAGGTTTTACAAGAAGGAGGAGGAGGAGGGCTTTCTACACTTCTATACTGCTGCAAGTTAACTACTGTTGTGGCCCATACCTGGCTCACCTAAAGTCACCAAATCACTTTTGGTGAGCAAGATACAATATAAATTTATTAAGCATGCAAATAACAAACATTGTGCATGGAGTTCCTTGCAAAGCATTGGCAGCTTGCTGAGCAGCCCTGAGCCAAAGCAGAACCACAGCTTATATCCCCTTGTATTGTCGAAGGCTTTCACGGCCGGCATACGAAGGCTGGTGTGGATCTTCCGGGCTGTGTGGCCGTGTTCTGGAAGTTCTGTTTCCTGACGTTGCGCCAGCATCTGTGACCGGCATCTTCAGCGTGCAGGAGCACAGACAGGAGCAGTTCTCTCTGTGCCCAGGATGGTGTGACCCTTTTGTGGGTATTTATAGAGATCTGAAGGGGGGGGGGGATTGGACAAAAGACAAAAGGGATCCCCCCACCACCGCAGGAGTATACCACATACCATGCGGCTGCGGGCAAGTATACATCGGGACCACAAAACGCAGCATCCATACCAGGATAAAAGAACCCGAAAGACACTGCAGACTACAGCAACCAGAAAAATCTGCAGTAGCTGAACATGCTCTCAGGCACACTGGACACAAAATCCTATTTGAAAACACAGAGATACTGGACAACACCAACAGCCACTATACCAGGCTATACCGGGAAGCCATTGAGATTCACAAACACCAGCACAGTTTCAATAAAAAAGAGGAGAGCCTAAAAATCAGCAAAACCTGGCTACCAATCCTGAAAAATACAGCCTGCAAAAGGTCAACGAACTCAGCTCAGCGACCAGGACATGCGAACAGCTCACACAATGAACATGCTAATCACCCTCAGCAGCCACTCGTTAACAACTCAATAGAAGAAAAAACCCTGCCTAACCCCCAGGAAGATACACAGATATTCTGATACCAAAAGAAGCAGCCACTCATTAACCCACCCCCCCACCCCCCAGCCCCCCCAATCCCCCCCCAATCCCCCCCCCTTCAGATCTCTATAAATACCCACAAAAGGGTCACACCATCCTGGGCACAGAGAGAACTGCTCCTGTCTGTGCTCCTGCACGCTGAAGATGCCAGTCACAGATGCTGGTGAAATGTTAGGAAACAGAACTTCCAGAACACGGTCACACAGCCCAGAAGATCCACACCAGCCTTCGTATGCCGGCCGTGAAAGCCTTCGACAATACATGTCAAGCTTTCCTTTGGAAGAATCCTTATGATAGCATGATGGTAAATGAGGACAATGTTATAGTTGGTTGTTATGGTACTTTTTCCTCCCAGCAGAAAGCTAAATGAGAGACTGGCAGATGTACCATCTGGGAAGTGGGCCAGATTGTTCTTATTAGTACCTAAGGGGCTCAATGCCAGTAACACTAAACAATGTCCTCCTGGTTTTATGGTTGCTCCAGATGTCACCAAGGGGGGCATGCTGAAGAATGAATTGCTCCAAGGGGCATTTCCAGACACTGAATATTGACTTGTTATTACTGTAGCAAAAGGGGAGGGGGGGTTGGGGAGAGGAGAGAACAGATTCTGAAACACAGCATAATGAGCTGAGCTCTTGGTTTCTCTGTATCAATTTCAACTTCCAAAATGGTTGGGGGTGAAGCACCTGCAGGGTTTCTCAGATTTTGTGGAAGGACGTATGAGATGAGGACTTGGTCCCGATTCCTAGTAGTGATTTCCACCCAGTGTATGGATAGGATTTTGGCCATACGTGATAGGTTAGACTTGGGGCTGAAAATGTTATAAAACCCAATGTAGGCCTTGTACTTAACCCAACTCTTGCAGTAAGTTAAGACAATGAAAGGTAGAAACCATGATTAACGTGGCTAGGCTGAAATGAGGGGTGGAGTGGGAGGAATATTTTTTTATATCCAATAAAAGCAACTTTGTCCTTCAGCAATTGGAGGGGGCATTTCAGGAGGGCATAAATCTTTTCACAGTGTGCTTCTTCTCCAAAATTCATTGAGAATAAATACACATGGTCCATTAGAAGCAAATATGTGTAGCTCAGGGTTGAACTGTGAAGTCCTTGGGGTTCTCTGAGCTTGGCTGTTTTCTTGCAAATGTTTCGTTACCCAGCTAGGTAACATATTCAGTGCTACGAATGGAATGAGGTTTGCTCTCTGTTTATGTACAGTGGCACATAATTAAATCAAGCTAGTTCTATAGTGCTATGAAGCTAAGTGATCCCTCATTGGTTGGAATAATGCAAAATATAATATAATAATAATAGTTTAGTGAGAAAAGACAGGACCGATAACATCAGTGTGTCAAAATGAACAACCATAAATAGCATTTTAAAAAACATGTGGAGGTCGTTTTCGGTTTTCCAAAACTCCATAGTGTGCCATGAATGGCTTGTTTCACACAACATGTTAAACCTTAAATTTGGCTTAACAAAACACAGTTCCTCTGGTCTTATGTTGTGCTATGTTCAAATCAGTAAACCATATTATAGCATAATAGAATGATCTCTTTTGCCCAACATGCTTAGACAATGGTTGGGCTCCCATAGCATGCTAAACTGTACATTACTTAACCTGATCTTAACTTAAGTCTAGTATGTTATACAATCCCAGTCAAAATGTGCAACTGAATCTTCAACAAAGATTACAGTCATATAACAAATAGCAGGTTGAGATTCTTGTGCAACTATCCATAATGTCCAACAATACAGTTAGTCAGCCAATGACTGTTTAAAAAGATAAAGAATACCTCTGAGCATGTTGCCATAATATCTCATTTTCCTGGACAAAACTATGCATGTTTAAGAGTAACTAAGGTCTACAGTAAATCTTCCATTCTCTTGTCACTACTCAACTTCTCCTCAGCTTCTAGGAGATCGCACAAAGTAGCAGAATTTGTATGGAGAACTAAATTTCAGGAGACCAGTTCTGCTATGTAGAGATGATATCACGCAAAGGACTAATAACTTGGAAGATGCCCAACATTTTCCAGATCTCAGCAAGCTCTTCTTTATTTGCTTTATTTGTCCTTCAGCAATTGGAGAGGGCATTTCAGGAGGGCAGAAATCTTTTCACAGTGTGCTTCTTCTCCAAAATTCATTGAGAATAAATACACATGGTCCATTAGAAGCAAATATGTGTAGCTCAGGGTTGAACTGTGGAGTCCTTGGGGTTCTCTGAGCTTGGCTGTTTTCTTGCAAATGTTTCGTTACCCAGCTAGGTAACATATTCAGTGCTACGAATGGAATGGGGTATTTATTTATTCATGGAGTCATAGTAAGTGACTATATTGGCTGACCTTGTTTGGGCTCAGAAGCTGAGCAAAGTCATACATGGTTATCGCTTAGATGGGAAACCCACCAAGAAGTCCCAGGGTTGTACACTACATAGAGGGAAGTATATAGAAGGTGGTAGCAAATTATTTCCATATTGCTACCAAGACAACTACAGATGTCGATGTAGTCACTAGGAATCCAGTTCAATTCAAAAGAGTTTTCAGTAATAATGTATTTATGGGTTTTGTTCTACATCTTTCAGTAATATTCCTAGCACAGATCCTAACATTTAAAAACCCAATACAGAGCCACTTATAGTAACACAAAAACAACTAGGGACTATCCTGAATGAAAATCCTATGATTTCCCTTTAAAAAAAAATGTTTGCTATCAAAAATCAAATAAAAAACTTCAGGCATCTTCCATTGGAGTGATAGATGAGAATTTTATTCAGTTAATTTTTAAAATAAGAACTTACCCAAATTCACATCTTTCTTCAGGAATGAAATGGAAAGAATTGAAGATTTCTTTGGGAAAAAAAAAACTCAGATTCGAGAAAATGAAAGCATGAGTTCATCACAAGGGGTAGGTCTTGAGCACTGAGCTTGAAAATAAGTAGGTCTGAAATGAATCTGAGTGCATTCAAGTCTACAACACTGAATTAGGATTTCTATACTTTTTTTCTTAATGTCTCCTATATTTGAGGGAAAATACTTTACTTTATAGTTACAGTACCTGACTATATTAGGAGTATGTATGGTTGCCGCAACCCATCTTGATGCAATACAGAAAGGAAACAACTGATCTTCTCACCATGTTCCACTTTACATCTCAATCTGCATAATCCAGGTTCAGCTGGCACAATGATTTCTAGGATGGATCAAACCTTAGTGCATTAGCAGATGCAAAGTTCCAGAGAACAATTTTACCTATTCTTTATGTGATTCACCCATTCAGAATTGCTCTGTGAAGCAACTCTCTTCCCTCACTTCTAAAAGTGAAGGAAAAGGGCCACACACCTTTACTTTGCAATGTTCAAGGACCTACTTAGGGGCTTTCTCTAGTATTTCCAAAAGCCAGAAGAAACGTCTATGCACAGGTTGTGTCAAGTCCTCCCCGTCTGACTCCCAATTCCGAAGTATTCTCATGCAACCAGGCTTGGTTCAGAAAAATACTCTTTATTGAGTGGTACAGGTAGCTTGTAAACAGAACATTGCTAAAACTAAAGCCTTGGTTAAACTTCCCTCTATTTATCCCCCTCCCTTGATTGCCTGGCGTCTTGAGTCTTCTCCACCGGGTGGTGACCTTTTTCCTTCCTCCCCCCTCCTCCCCGAGCCTCTTCCTGGCTCTTTGGGGCCCCAGCTGTCTTGCCGGCAATCAAGCCAGGCGAAAATGCCCATATATGGTTAAGCTGCTTCCCAGCTCCCATTACAACCATTAACAGAAACCCCCCCCCCCTTTAGTTACTAGTGGCAGAACCAATTCACTCTAACTCCCAATGACTGCAATACAATGGCAAACAACAACAGATGGGTGATGCAGGTTCTGACAGGTTGTGCTTATGCGCAGAATCCTCATCCAAAGCTTTCAGGACAATTGCAAAAGTACAGGAGTCTCTTCCAGCTATCAGAAGTATTTGTTGAGGGTGATGAAAATAGATGTTAGAATTATTCTTAGATAAGCCTAAGAATACTTACCAAACTTCTCAAATGTCTTCTGCTGAATGATTAGAACTTCCACTGTAGCCCATTGAAATTTGTCCATCTCTGGGAAGAAGCAGCTCTGATGAAACTTTAATATTTGAAAACACTTAGTTCTTAGTTCTTCAGATTGCTGTTCCCAAAAGTTGAAATTTGGGATTGGGTCACAGAATGGACCAGGGCTAGCGCAGTTGATGAAACAGTGTCATGATATAATTGTGGTATCTAGTCCAACTGATAATATAACAAATGTAGCTTGACCCAACTGAGTGAAGACTCTATAACACAGTGCATTGCAATTGTACAATGTGTAGGAAGGAGTGTTTATGAGAAAGCAATTATTATACTGAACAGCTATCTCTGATGACCAAAATAAAGAAGCCCAATAGTAATTCTCAGTAATCAAGACTTTGGACGGGGCCACTGAAGATCGGTGTGAATTAAACAAGATAGGGGAACATTTATGATTGATGTTCAGCCTCTTGAAGATTTCTATACGAGTTTTAATCATTTAATCACAGTTTAAGAGCTCCTTGATTTCTGTATGCATATATCTTCCCAACATTTTTTCCTCTGGGTCTTTTCTTTTATATTGATCTTTTTTTAATTGCAAAGTACACACCATATGTTTATACAGTCTTTCTCAATGTATTTTGTGCATATTTGGGCATAATTGATGTAACTTGTTTTAGTGAATCCATGGTCAACCCAGCTTACATTTTGTCCACTCAACTGAAGTTCATTAAGGTTACTCCCATGAATTTTATTTTATGAGACCTACAGAATCTGGTATAATATCTAATTAGTTCAGTATTGTATATTCTTAGAGACAAGATGCTGGCCAGTTCCCATGAACTAAAACCAGACCAGGAAGAACAATCTGGTACTCTCTAGATGTTTTGGACTTCTGCTATGATCAGCATGACAAATGGTAGGGATTATAGAAACTGTAATCAAAACTTCTAGTGGGCACCAGGGTGCCTCCCTTGGTTTTAGCACAATGAAGAATAAAATGTATCTGTAATCCCTTGCTTCATTATCATGAAGGACAATTGGGAACGACAAATGTGGTTGAATGAAGGTATCATATGACTGGCTCAGATTGTGATGCTTTAAGGGGAAAAAATGACATCTACATGCATCTTAGGCAGAATAGCTCTGCTCTGAGACTGATTAGGTAGAGGTAAGAGGAGAAGCCTTCAGATTACAATCTGATGAGGTCATTGATCCATTGCCACTTGAAAAGAACAGCAAGCACCTTGGTAGTGTGAGACCATGTTCCCATCAATAATATTGATGGAATGGGGAAAGTTAGAATGACATGCAAGGACAGACTGCACCAACTTCTGAAAGCTGAACCTAATTGTTACACTCTTCTAAGCAATTGATATATCTATGCCATTTTGCCTAAAATGAAATTATAGGAATTGAGGGTTGGATGCATGGAGGTCACAATAGGGTACCACAACAGGAGAAGCACATAAATGATTCCAGAATTGGGGAAGCATGGAAGTGGCCAAGTTTGCTAAGCACAGCAAATTCAGTAGGGTGATTAAGACAAAACAGGACAGTGAATCACCTGGAAAAAATGTCATCAAACATTGCACAATGCTGTAGGCCATGCTCCAGTTAAAAGCCAGAAATTTTAGTCAGCTTATGGGGCCTAGAAGTCCTCTGTATACTCTGAACATAGAGTAATGGTGGTTGATGATTATGCAGCCACTTGAGAAAAGTTTTCAATATGGTGCCAGGGCACAGTGACAGGAGAGCTTTTGAACAGGTCCATTAAGAACACCAGTTGCACCCCTTTCTTGATTGGGAAGCCCTTCAAATGGTCACTTAGGCCCTATTCACCTCACAATTAAACTATTGCAACATGTTCTACATGGGGCTGCCCTTGAAGGCCATCCAGAAGTTACAGCTGGTTCAAAACGCAGTAGCGTGAGCAGTCACAGGCACTTCTTGTTACACCCATGTGTCATTGCTACGACATAAGCTGCATTAGTTGCCAAATGACTTCTGGGTGCAATTCAAGGTGCTGGTCATCACCTATAAAGCACTTCATGACATTAACTGATTGATTGATTATGTGCCATCAAGTCATTTTTGACTCCTAGAGTCCACATAGATAGATTTTCTCCATGATGATCTATCCCTAAGGTCTTTCAGGTCTTCAGTGGTGCACTCATTGTCATTGAATGACGTCCATTAACTGAGTCCATCTACCTTCTCCTCAGCATAGGCCCTGGTTATTTGAGGGACCTCCTGTCTCCAGTTTTTTCTGCCTGTCTGGTACATTCAGGCAGAGTGGGTGCCCTCCAGATCCCTTCAGTTAAACGTTGTCATCTTATGGGACTGAGGAAGCATGCCTTCTCCATTTCAGCATCTGCCCTCTAGAATAGCATTTCCCTGGAGCTATGTATAGTTCCCACTGTCTAGGGTTCCAGAAGTCTCTTAAGACCTGGCTCTATGCTCAGTCCTGGGGTTAGGGCATCTGTGGAAACCCTGTAGAGTTTTTCTTGCATGTTGGGGATTGTTGTTTTGGTCCAGGCACTCATGTGGTTTTTAGCTGTTTTTAATGTACGTATTGGACATATTGCAAGCTGCCCAGGGTCTTCTTGGAGTTGGATGGACTTAACAAATCCAATAAAATATAAAATAAGAATAAATGATTCATTAGTGAGTTAGGTAACATTATCAGTGCACGGGGAGTACAGTTTGCTGGCTGTTTATAGATGGTAGCTTCTCCTACCATCCTTGATTGGGGTATTGTTTCTTCTCTGATTATTCTTCTTTATCTGGTGCTAGTTCCTGGTTTATAACTCCTGAAAAACACAGATCCCAAACAAAGGCAGCATGGATTACTTTGGAAAATTACATCTTGGGATTACTTCTTCTATTTTAGCATATGTTGTGATTGGAGGTGAATTTGATGCCAGATTAGGACCACGTATGTTTTATACCATTTCTAACTGACCCTGAAGGACAAGTGTTTTTACTTGCATACTGTATCAGAAGTCTGACATTGCAGGACTGTGTCACAAATGGTTTATTGTCTTAAAGAATAAAGCAGGTCTATCTTTTAAACAGCTCTCTCCCAAATGATCATCCAGCAGAATTCATTTATTGGGCATGGTATAAAATGAGTCTCATTGGCTACATAATAGTGTCTGGAAACCTCCTTCAATTTATCGATTTATTTCAGGTTCCCACTTACTTTTGTAGTGATTACCTCCTGCTAACAGTGTACTTTACATTTTCCTATTTTTGCAAATGGAAAACCTGCATTATTCTAGTCTTTAGTCTGCTGGGAGAATCTTCCAGGTTAAACAGTCTGCACATTTAAATAAGGCTGCCACAGAACATCTCAGATCTGACCTCATGTAGAGGATTCACCATCTAATACTTTCAGCAGAAACAGCAAAACTCTATGAGGAGTTTCATAGGCATGTGTTGGATAAAGTCACTCTGATCTGATCTGTGTTGGACTCTGACTGTGCAGCTCCTGTGGAGTTGACTGAGATATGGTCTAGCTTGGTACCTAGGAAGAGTTTGAGCCTGTTGGTCCTGAAGAAGTGGAAAGGGTCTTCAGGACTGTAAGCACAGCTACCCGTGTATTAGTTCCCTATCCCTCCTGGTTGGTCAAGTCCACCCAGGAGATGACATGTGGTTGGCTCCAGATGGTGGTAATTTCATCCATGAGTGAGGATTTGGTCTGCCTGTGTTCAAGGAGGTTGTGGTTTATCCCTTCTTCAAGAATCCATTACTGGACCCAATGCTACTTTCATCCTGTATCCAAATTATGGATAAGATAATTGGAATACAGCTTCAGAGGCCCTGGATGGATTATCTGCATACCCTTCAATCAGGTTTCAGACCTGGGTATAGTACTGAGGTGGCATTGATGATATTTGTGGATGATCTCTGGTAGTATCAGCAGGGTGGTGATGCATCCATCCTGGCTCTCCTTGATTTCTCAGTGGGCTTTGATACCATCAATCATGGTATCCTTCTGGAGCAACTCACAAAGTTGGGAGTTAGGGGCACAGTGTTGGTGTAGTTCTTTTTATTTATTTATTTGTCAATCATATTCATAAACCATCCAGCCCAGAATGACTCTCAGGATGATTCCTTCCTCCAGGATCAGTTCCAGTCAGTATTGTCAGTGTGTGTGTGTGTGTGTGTGTGTGTGTGTGTTTCCTTAAAGCTCTATTGTCTCCCCACTCCTGTTAGTAGTTCACATGATGCCACTAGGTGAGGTCATACATTGGCACAGAGTTGGGTATAATCTATACGCTACCCCTGGCTGATCTGGTGGTGCTGTCAAGGTTCTTTCTCATTGTCTAAAGGCTGTAAGGATCTGGGTGGAGAGGAACAGGATTAGACTAATTCTAACAAGACCAAACAGCTATGGATTTTAGAGTCACCCATTTGGGGACTTTCCATCATTGGTTCTGGATGGGGTAGCATTTCTCCAGATGGAACTCGTGTGCAATTTGGGAGTCCTCTTAGACTCTGGCTCCTGGACAAAGAGGAGGTAGCAGCCAGAGCCAAGAGGATCTTTGCAAGAAATCCATCCTCTGTACCAACTGCAATTGTTCCTAGTTTGAGATGCTCTACCTTGGTCACCTTTCATCTGGATTAAGACAATGTTGGGGCTGCCGTTGAAGAGCATTCAGAAGCTGCAGCTGGTGCAGAATGTAACAGCATGAGTGGTTATTATTGGGTGCACCTCAGTACACCCATGGAACTGCACTACTTTGTGAGCTTCACTGGATCTCAGTAGGCTTCTGGGTGCAACTCAAGTTGCTGGTGATCACCTACAAAGCCCTCCATGATACAGTGCCACATTATTTGTGGGACTGCCTGTCTCCAATTATTTCTACCTGTTCCACAAGATTGAACAGGATGGGTATGTGCTGGATTCCTTCTATTAAACAATGTCATCTGATGGGACTTAGGAGGCATGCTTCTCTGTCACTGCCCCTGTGCTGTAGAACAGCATCCTGGTGTCCTGGTTCTTCTCTCAGGCACTGGGCCAAGACATTAGCTGAGCCCCTTTTCAGTAGGCATATATGTATAGATATATAAGTGGCCTTGGGTGTGATATGCTTTTAATGTTGTTCTGATTATTTTGTTGTTGTTGTTGTTTTTGTTGTGGATGTTAGCATGGTGAGTTATATGGGCAGCCATGTAACTTAAATAGATGGCAATTTTGTAGCTGTTTGTCCGTTCAAATTATGGGAGGGCATGAGTATAAGATTTGCAGTCATTGATTTCCATTGGAGCATTGTGTCTTCTGATAGATGTGGCCTTTCCAAGGCTCTCTCTCACCACTAGGTCTGCCCTACTCTATTAGGAATGCTTAGGGCAAATATAGTTGTTACTGTCTTCAATACAGCATTAGGTGCCACCACCTTTTTCCCCTCCCTTCATCTAAGATCCTGAGTGCAAGGCCATGTGAAGGAAAAAGTCTTCCCCATTCTACTTATGAAGAAACACAATGGAACCTGAAGACCATATTTAGTAGCCAATCTAGACAGACCTAAATCTTCAAGGGCATGTTATTGGATTCCAAATCTTTGTTTGTTTATTTATTTAATACATGTATATGACCACCTATCTCATAAACATGACTCTGGGTGGCTTACAATTAAAACAGAATTTAAAAAAAACCAAAATCAGAAGCAACATATATAGCAACCAAGAATAGTCATAACACTCAAAATAACCATGAAACGGGCTCACCCATATTATCGGGGCTCCAGGCTTGATGGCAAACCAGGTTTTTAGTGCCTTGTGAAAGGCCAGCAGGATCAGGCCAATCATCTCTGGGGAGATAAAGTTCCAGAAAGTGGGTGCCAGGGCAGAAAAGTCTCTTGTGCCAGGTCTTGAGAGATGGCACTCTCTCATAGATGGGACCCAGAACATGCTTCTCCTGTCGGATCTCACAGGATGGGTAGACACCATTGGGAAGAGATGGATCTTTAAATAACCTGGCCCCAAGCCATGAAGGACCTTAAAGGTAACCACCAGCATCTTAAATTGCACCTGGAAGTGTACTGGTAGCAAACGCAGCTCATGGAGAAGGGGTGTTGCATGTGCTGAACAACCGGCACCCATAACTTCCCACACTGCCACATTTCATTTATTTATTTATTTAAATTTATAGGCCGCCCATCTCATATACACGACTCTTTGCGCCAGCTGAAACTTCCAGATTCTTTTCACGCCCGATGTAGAGCATTTTGCAGCAGTCCAGTAAAATAGTACTCGCAGCTTATTAAGACACCTAACAGCCAAGAAAACCACAGATGAGTTGTAGGCTTAAAGGACAAAGATTATCCTTAAAAAAAGAAGAAAAAAGCCTAAACAGAGGAACAACAAATAGACCCATCCAAACAGGAGATTAAGTCTCAGAAAGACTACTTTAAAGGCTTAAAGAGATGCAAAGTAATACCAGATGCTACTACCACTTCCCTTCTAGTTACTTACTTACTGCACCTAGAAGTCTGGAATAGATTGTATACTACTTAGGTCCCGGAAGATTTCACCCCATAACTCAGGAAAAATCTTCATTTTTCTTCTTTTTCTTTCCCATAGCCAGCTACAGCTGTCAGGTAAATTCAAAAGAACAGAAGCCTCCAGTAAGCTCCTCTCTTAACTTCAGGGGGTGGTATTCTCTTTAGCATAGGTTGAAGTGATTAGAATATAATAGAAGATATGTTCCTGATCTAATGGGACTCTCAAGAATTTGCATTGCTATAATGCCCACTTAGGTCTAATCCATATCTCCAAATGTACAGAATAGAACTTTCATGCTACCTTAATATTTCTTCAGAGTACTTGGCTCGTACATTTTTAAAATATACATTTAAACCGAAAATACTTCAGAAAGGTATGTTTTGAAAGCATATGGGTTTAGAAAAACACACTTAAATGTGCACATTAACTGGAAAGAGTTTTATGGCACCTTAAAGACTCACATGCTTCTATGGATTGCTGTGATCCACAAAAGCTTATCTTATATTAAATTGTTTGCTAAAGGTTTTAAGGAATCCTAGGGCATCTTGTGAGAAAGTGACATGTCTCTCTAGATCTTGTCGCACACTGTAAAACTGATCACTGACACAAACTGGCAAACTTTCTTATCAAGATGTGCAGCCATCAACTGCATCTTTTCCTTTTGAGGAAAGTGCATTTAATAATGTTATACATGGGGTACTATTAAAACCAAATGACTGAGAAAGCAACTGGGTATTTAAATCTTCAGGTTAAATTGTTGCTTGAAGTGGATGGCATATTTTCTGTGCTAGTAAGCTTGAGGGCCTTTTAAGGTCCCTATGCATGCATTAACAATGGAGAAAACTAAGACATTTGTGTGTGTTATTTTTACCCACTTTTTCATCCAAAGATCAATAAGATCAGAGAAGAGATATTTGTTTAGTCCAAATTTGTATATGAGTTCACCATATTCACAACTCCTCAAACTGAGTTCCAATTAAGAGAACTCCATATTTTATTGAACTAGAGCTCCTAGCAACCCCAGCCATCATGGCAAGTAAAAGATGATGGAAACCGTAGTTCAGCAAATCCCAAAAGGTCAATCTTTTCCCAGCCTTCTGATTCATGTGCTTGCATGCCAGAATCCATCCTTTTTGCAGAATGTAACTTACAATATAATTTCATCCATTTCACATATCAGTGTGTAGATGAGGTGCAAGGAACTGACCACTTGAGTAAATATCTATGAGAAACAGAAATTGACTCATTCCCCACCTTTATTACTCACCCTGTCTAGAAGATCCCATAAACATAAGAGGTGATGTTGACAGAGAAATAATAGCAATGGGTAGTCAGCACCCCTTGTCTAATCAATGAGATGTTGACCAGTTTAGAGTCTGGCAGGGGGAAATCAAAGATCAATGGAAGCAAAGAAGCTCAGTCAAGATGAAGCTGAGAGCCCAAGAAACATATCTCAACATTTCTATTATTGAAACAAGCCAGAAATAAAAGCAGCTGGCTGGTGTTGCATTAAAAGCTTTGGCCATTCTATAAAGTGGATTTAAAAATGACAGGCTACAAGAATGATACAGGAAAAGATGCTACGCTGGATATGCAAATGAAACTGGCTGATGTCTTAATAATTAAAAGGGATATACAAATAACAAATCAAAAGAGTAACCTGGATAACTTTCCTATATTGGATTTACAAAAGAAACTTGCTAAACTTTTGAAGGATTTTTTGAGAAGGGACAGAGAAAAAATGAAAAGAAATCAAGTTCAAGGACATTATTTCAAAGGACTAAAGATCAAGATTGTTAAAGGTAAAAAGCAGGAATATAAAGTTGGTTTATCTGATCAAGGTTAAAGTAGATATGTTGTTATCTCTGGTAACCCTTAATGGACTTTTGCTGATATCAGGACTGAAATGACGAGGCTTTAAGGATTTGTTTATAGATAAGAGTTAGGATATGTGAAGATCATTTGTTGTATTTTAAGAGAAGGTGATAAGTTACTAAGACTGTTTATACTTGTTGTAATGAAGGGGGAAGTCATTTCTTTATATGCTGATTTTCTTTTTCTTTACTATATTCATATATTTTTCTTTCTTTTCTATTTTTCTTTGTATTGCTTCTCTTCTTTTCTGCACTTTCTATTTTTTCTCTTTATTCTTTTATTTTTTAGTTTGGATTAGTTTTTATCTTTTTAATTGTAACGTTTAATAAAATTAGTACATATAAAAAAGAAACTTGATGCTCTACCGCTGAGCTGTGGAGCAAGGCAAATGAAGCAAAGAGTTGGCCATCCAATAGATCTTTGAAGGACTTGCTAGGCAGACTGCACGAAAGCCAGATTATAGAAGGTTCTCTATGCCCAATGCTGTGTGTGTGTGTATGTGTGTGTGTGTGTGTGTTGAAATCAAACATGCAATGCCTTCCTCCCTCACGTTTTTGCAGTCTGAATTGGTTCAGGCCAGGGAGAATTATGAAACACATCCTATCTACACGTTGGAACCATCTCTTAAAATATTTCTGAATATTTCTGCACTGGTTGGGAATTGCTACTGAAATGTGTGGTAGCAATAATGAATTAAAGTGGCTAAAATAGGAGAAGGGAGAGAAGGAGGAGGCCACATCTCTTTGGAGTTGGGTTGTTTAACAAAGCTTAATTGGCAGAGCGAATTGCTTTGCTTGTGTCCCGGTGAAATAGCCCAGAAACACCAATTATAGTGAAAAATCCTAGATAAACATATCCTTCTGTTTCCATGCCACAATGACTGCCTTTGAAAAGTTGGTGAATCCCCCTCTTTTTTTTTTTCTCCCTGAGGCAGCACTGAAGGAAAATGTATTCCATTCTTCCCATGTTTCCACCTATAATATTTCTGAACTCATAGGCTAAATATTTAATACCCTTAAGTCTACAGAATGGTAACCAATAAGCACAAATTTAACTATACAGTAATTGTACCCTATCTCTGAAATGGGTTCAGATCCCAGATGTTCCTTTTGGGTTTGGTGAGAAAATGAGATTACTTCTATGATTGTCCCTTCATGTGCTGACAAGATGAGTTACAGACCTCTAAACCTGGTATATTTCTTTAATCACTTGTGTTTTCTTCACTGAAGCTGAAATAGGAGGCTTCCTCCTGCATAGTTTAGAAGACTTAATCCCTGAGAGCAGTTCAGCTTTCATTTTGGTTTTCAATGTTTGTAGATTTCCAAAGCAGAGGTACAAAAGGAAGGGATCGAAGTCTTTGGAGTTCAGTTTTGGCCCTCAGATTCTATTTGGGAAAATATTTGTGGCTGAGTTTTGAAAACTGTCCCTGTAAACTAGCAACCATGTGCACACTTCAGGTGAAATACACATGGCTCTTGGTGATCTCATCATTCATCTCTAAAGCCGTCTGCAGGATTCAGTTCTTGAAAAGTTGTGATTCTTCTGATGGTGGCCAGGGAGAAGATGGCAGAATGAGAAACAGGAGGAAAATAAAAAGGATTATCAAAAAGATAAAATGAGTAGGTTGATGTGCTCACATTGGAGTCTGTGTTTGCATATTCTTTGCTTCAATGGTCCTAATCATCAGATGCTGTGTAGTTCCTAACACTGGCAGTCCTTGGGTTAAGAACGAGATCCATTCCTAAGACTGTCTTTAACTTTCTGTTGTTGTTGTTGTACTTTTTCACTTTTATGTTAAAGCACTTTTTTATATTTTTTCCTTTTTTTTTAATAAAAAATAATAATTAAAAAAAACCCCTTGAATTTGTATATAAGTCAGAATTCGTACTTATGAATGGGCTGCCTGTTATTAATAATGGCAGACAGCATTCTCCTTCCTCGAGCCAATGAACCATTGAAGCTATGCAAGGCTTTCATGAACCGTTGAAAACCTCTGAAAACAGGCTATATATTAAAAACGCTTGGCTTCAGAGGTTCATGAAGACAGTAACTTTTCGCAGAGCTGTCTTCAGTCTGCCATTTCTTCCTCCAGAAGTCCATAGATAGATTTTTCTCCATGACGATCTATTCCTAACCTGTTCTTTCAGGACTCCCAATGGTGTCCCATCACCACTGTAACTGAGTCCCTCCGCCTTGCTGCTGGTCATCCTCTTCTTCTCTTTCCTTCCACCTTTTCCAGCATTAAAGGGAAATTCCAGGATATATATGTGTATGTATGTATGTATGTATGTGTGTGTGTGTGTGTATGTATATATATATATATATATATATATATATATATATATATATACGTACGTATGTATACACACGGACACACACAACACTTCCCAGTCTAGCCTATGGCCCAGGTAGTCCCTTGGTAGTCTCTCATCCAAGTATCAGATTCAATGTTATTTAATTATTTGGCTATTATTTAATAATTCATCATTTAGTATTACATAATTATTTCATTAATATATAATGTTATTATCCCATCCAAGTATCAGATCCAATATTATTTCCTATTTTGAGTTTTATTTTTAAGCATACAACTACCCATTAAAAATTCACACCAAGGAACCACAGCAACCTTTGCTTGCAAAACTAATCTAAGCTATTGAAGCACTTGAGCATGTGAAAGATGAACTGTGAAGTAGTTTAATGAAATTCTGATCAGGGTTAACGTCTGCTACCGCTTTCAGCACCCAAATTCTTTTTTTTCAAAAAATACAATTACCTTAACATGCAAATGTATGCATGTTTACTTAGCATGAGACAAAGCAAAATACAAGGAAGTGTTTTTTCACACTAGTTCAGTCTCCAGTTAAAAATATAATGTGATTTCATAATCAATCAGGGTAAATGAAGTGTGTCACAGAGGATTGGCAAGATTGGGATAGTCTCACTTTTACCTGCCCAGGTAGTCTGAAGGGGAAGTCTTAGAGGAAATGTATTATTTACACCCTTCCCAATCTGGGTTCAGACCCAGAATTGGCATGGAGATGGCTTTGGTTGCACTGATGGATGAACTCTACCAGAAAAGGGCTGGAGGAGCACAAACTTTTGAATCTCTCTCTGGCTTTTCACAGTTTGGAC
The DNA here is from genome assembly GCA_030867105.1 of Liasis olivaceus. Classification (NCBI taxonomy): domain Eukaryota; kingdom Metazoa; phylum Chordata; class Lepidosauria; order Squamata; family Pythonidae; genus Liasis; species Liasis olivaceus. Next base: position 106,388,084 of record CM061352.1, read on the forward strand.
CATCATCTCCTTTTGCAGCAAATGGGAACTTGGGTTTGGAGGCATCACTTTGCAGGGATTTCATTTTTTCCCCTTTGATGCTATTGTCAAGGAGTAGATGGCATTTAATTCCTCTGAAATAAATACCTAAGTAAACTGGACTTTCATATGAATCAAGTTATAATTGGGTGGCATACAATTTAAAAAAAACAATAGCAACAATGATCATTATTTACATAATTCAATCTAGCAAACACACACTTTATGTGCTTTCTCTTTAAAATAACTATCTTAGTGTCTGCAGCTTTTGAGGTGAATACACTAAAACAAAATCTGAAGAAGTGATGAGTCTGAAAGAGAACAAGATTTGATCTGCTTATCTTCTCTCTTAGATTTTTATCCTGCTTCCAGCCAGGAGCTCAAAATGGCACATGTAGTCTTTCCTCCTCCTATTTTTCTTCACAACAACCATCCTGTGATGTAGGTTTGCCTGGCCCAAAGTCATCCATTGAGTGTCCATGGTTGAGGGTCAACTTGAACCTAAGTCTCCGTATTGCCAATCTAGCATCATCTTAACCACTGCACCACACTGACTGCCTCCTTGTACAGAAGATGGATAGAAGGTGATTTCCCATACACATGTACACAACTATCTCCCCTCTCTTTTCCCAATTAAAGGTACACTGTCATCAGCCTTTATCTCTCTTGTTTGCTTGGTCTCCAAGAACAGGAATAAGGGCAGCTAGCAAATGTTTATTGGTGGGTTAAACAACTGCTGAAGCTTCAGAGCTGCTCTTGAAGTCTTAAACTGACCTAAGATGGTGGAGTAAGCCACCAAAAATGTTCGGCCCAAGAATAATTTATCTGTCCCTGCACTGACATAGCACTCACTTCTTGAAACGATCTAACTAACAACTGGAAGGTTTAGGCTGATAAAGATTCAGGAGGTGTATTGTCGAAGGCTTTCACGGCCGGCATACGAAGGCTGGTGTGGATCTTCCGGGTTGTGTGGCCGTGGTCTGGAAGTTCTGTTTCCTAACATTTCGCCAGCATCTGTGACCAGCATCTTCAGAGTACAGGAGCACAGACAGGAGCAGTTCTCTCTGTGCCCAGGATGGTGTGACCCTTTTGTGGGTATTTATAGAGATCTGGAGGGGGGGGGTATGGGGTGTTAATGAGTGGCTGCTTGCCCAGGTGTCAGGAGATCTGTGTATCTTCCTGTGGGCCAGGCAGGGTCCCTTCTTCTATTGAGTTGTTAACGAGTGGCTGTTGAGGGTGATTAGCATGTTCATTGTGTGAGCTGTTCGCATGTCCTGGTGGCTGAGCTGAGTTCGTTGACCTTTTGCAGGCTGTATTTCTCAGGATTGGTAACCAAGTTTTGTTGATTTTTAGACTCTCCTCTTTTTTATTGAAACTGTGCTGGTGTTTGTGAATCTCAATGGCTTCCCGGTATAGCCTGGTGTAGTGGCTGTTTGTGTTGTCCAGTATCTCTGTGTTTTCAAATAGGATTTTGTGTCCAGTGTGCCTGAGAGCATGTTCAGCTACTGCAGATTTTTCTGGTTGCTGTAGTCTGCAGGGTCTTTCGTGTTCTTTTATCCTGGTATGGATGCTGCGTTTTGTGGTCCCAATGTATACTTGCCTGCAGCTGCATGGTATGCGATATACTCCTGCGGTGGTGAGGGGATCCCCACAAAAGGGTCACACCATCCTGGGCACAGAGAGAACTGCTCCTGTCTGTGCTCCTGCCCTCTGAAGATGCCGGTCACAGATGCTGGCGAAACGTTAGGAAACAGAACTTCCAGACCACGGCCACACAACCCGGAAGATCCACACCAGCATTCAGGAGGTGGTTTGAAATAAATACTTGAAAGCTCATCCATTATCAATAAAACCAAAAAACAAAGCCCATCACCTCGCTAGTTCACAGAGAAGCCATTGGAAAGAAATTAGGAAAAGCTCCACCCTAACGTCTTAGGAGATCAATTGTTTCTCAATGGGAAATAGTTTAGTTGCTGGAATTCTTGTACCCCTATCTCTTTCACTCCAATAAATCTGTTTAGGAAAAATGTGTGCCTAGCAAGAGGATTGGTTTTGATTTGAGGCAGCTGCCCAAAGAGCCTCAGGTGAGACTGAAATGTGAACATCTTGCCCAAAGGCACTTAGTAAATGTTACGAACAAGATTTCCTCCCAGGATTGTCTGTATGGAAAAGCTGAGATCATTTTTTTTCCTGCTATGTCAAGTGAGAGAGAGGCCCCTGTAGTTCATTGCTAGAAGGTATGCCTTGCACACCAGGGAAGTGAAGACACTGAACATGAGCCTTGCATACCAGGTAAATGAACATGGAATGGGATTACCTTGAACAAGCAGGAAGAGAAATGTCTACTTGCATCTACATATATATTATAAAGCTCCAATAAAAAAGAGGGAAAAAAGAAAGCAAGGAAGGAAAGCATAGAATCAGATCTTTTTTCAAAGCCCTGAAAAATTAGCATCCCAAGCGTAGAAGACTGTTTAATACACTGTGTCATATGTTTGAACCATCCTCCTCATGTATCAAGTACACACATGGGGGAAGAAAAGAAATTGGTGCAGTGGTCACCATTCCCCATTTCATGTCTGTTTACCACAAGCAGAAGGTGATTGTCTGCACTGGTGAGTCCTCTACCTACCAAGGATCTTCATGGAGATCAGAATTCAGCTACCTGCATCTGGATGGCTAGATAAGATAAGCCTTAAATTTTATCTGGTTAGACTCTAAAGATCTATGCTGGGTTCATTTTTACATGACTGAGACTGAACATTTCTTATCTTATCTACAATCAATCTACAATTCTTTTGAAAGAGAAGATTCATAGAAATAAAAGTAACAATAGAACATCCATTATACTATCTTTTTTTTTTCTTGAATGTTCAAATTAATTGCAGCAGGGGATTGTGGCACATCTGGAATGTGCCACCTCAATTATTTAGTTTGAGTGGGTCTAGTACATTCAGTGTCTAGATGTTCCTCATTTTGAGCTTTGAAGAGTTGGATATAAATCTAATAAATGTTCATCTCTAGCTCCTCTAGCAACAGAGATTTTGCTGGGCCTCCATTTCTTATCTCTGGGCAGGATTAGGCTGTTAGAAAATATAAGATGCTATCAAATTCTCTCTAGAATTCTTACCTTACCTCTAAATTTATCTGTAGTATATTTAGCTCTTTTGTACGACTGAATCCAAACTTCATGTATCTAACAGTGGAGATATATTTGAGATCTCGGCATCCTATCTTATATACTTGGTTTCCAATTTCTAGTATTGCCTTACCATGGTCACTGTTGAACCATTTTGAAAGGCTTCATCTTGAAATATAAACCCTTCTCTGAAGAAGCAATCAAAACCCTTGTTTGCTCCATACAACTTGCATGACATGTCCCAGCATTCTCAGCAGAAGGGCAGAGAGAAAAGAGATGATGCAGATTATGCAAGCCAATTCTCTTATTTCTGTAATCCCTCCAGAAACAGTGGTATGGGTTACAGTAGTCCAACAATGGGGTATTTGTCATTGTAGAAGCAAAGTTCTAAGGCACTTGAACTAACTGAATGGTTTCAATACAGTGTAGAAAGCTGAAGTGGTCAATGCTTCTTGGGCAAGACCCACACTCCAAAAAATAGGTACAGGGGCAGGGATTGGATGAGATAATTTCCAAAGTTCCCTCTAGCCCTTAAGTTCTATGAAACATTAAATAGAGCAACTGATATATACCGCGAGAAGCACCTCCGTTTCAAAGCCTTCTTTGAAGGTTACCAGTGAGGAGGTGAAGCAGGTCTCCTTGGGAAGGGAGTTGCAGAGCCAATGAATACCTTTTGAAATGCTAAAATGCTTTGTTTTGCTACAATTCACAACCACAAAAGGCAAGGGGACTCTCTGGTGGATATTGGACTCCCTCAGACTGACCTTGACCCTGATTTTTGTACTCAGGACTGGTTGTGGTTTAAAGAAGACCCCGATATAATGCTCTCTGAAGACCCTTTTCTGTTGTTTGATAGTTCTTAGGACCAGAACAGATGACCCACAATTCAGGGCATTATGCACCCCTATCCAATACTCCATTTACAGTCTCAGTGCCTCAGAGGCATTGGTAGGGCTGAATTTGGGGGACATTTTTGTATCTTTACGATTTGGAATCTCATGGAGATTAAGGATTCAAATTATGTATTCATTTGACTTATACCCCACTTTTCTGCTCTGGCAGATAGTCAAGGTTCAACTTAACACCAAAATCAATTTGCTGTTAAAAGCCAGATGAGAAGGATTTTCTGAACGTCAAAAGAATCAATGACAAGCATGATGCTGGATGTGGCTTACGCATAAGTAAAATCATGAGAGTAAAAAGCAGGCTGATGAAATTGTGACCCAAGAAAGAGACAGATAACAAAACCAGACTTTTTCCATGATGTGAAAGGAGGCAATATACAGCACAGTAAATGCCATTGTTTATGGTACATGGTGTTAGCATCTAAGGTAGGAGTAGAATCCTGTTAATTTACAGCAGTTTCTCAACCTCAGCAACTTTAAGATGTGTGGACTTCAACTCCCAGAATTCTCCAGCCAGTGCTGGCTGGAGAATTCTGGGAGTTGAAGTCCACACATCTTAAAGTTGCTAAGGTTGAGAAACATTGGTTTAGAGGACTGTGGGGCATTGTAGTAAGGTCATCCCCTGAGTATTAGCTGAGACATTTCAGTTGCAAAGTTCATAGTATAACTTACAATATTTTCTTTATCATGCCTATGTAACAAGCTAAAGGTATGTAACCTATAATCTTGCTTTGTTCAGGGCTCTTCTATGTTCCTTTGGTGTGGAGCCCAGTGATCACTGTAGTTGTGCATGCCAATAAAAGATTCAACTATGTCCAATCACTTTGGTTCCTAATTTAAGTGGGTATTTTTCCCAGAACAAGGAGGAGGATCAAATGCAGTTCATTGCAGTTCATCCCAACAGCTGGGAGGGTTGCAGGAGACAACCTTTTCCTACATGCCAGATAGACAAGTCTTTAATAGTGGTGGAGAAAAGACAGATGGTAATGGGAAAATAGTCCTTTAGATGGTAAAGCCATGAGTTATTTATGTCATGCTTCTCCTGAGCCACACTAGAAAGCAGAAATCTTGCAGGCAATGATTCAAGGACACAGCTCTTTGGGAAATTATATTTATTGCAACAGCTAGGAAAGACATTAAAGAAAAAAATCTTGGTTACTGTCATTTGAAGACACCCCAGCTTGTCAGACTTCCTGGAGGAGAAGCCCTACAGTACAGAAAAGCAATGCTAGCCCATTGAAGTCCACACATCTGAAAAATAACACCTTTTCCTGCTTCTACTGTGGAAAAGGAGGATTCAAATGGGTCTTTAAATGGACCTCCCTCTGTGCCAAATCGGAGCTGTCAAAAAGTTCCATCGTATGCACTCCAGTCATATCACTTTTGGCTTCTTAATAAATCAAGAGTCTGTTTTGGCTCTGCAAGAGTTAAGAAGGTGCTAAGGAACAATAATATAAACAGTTTGGACCTTCTAATGCATCTTGTACAGATCAGCCAGGACAGTAACCATGTCAAGAACAGACAATGAGGGAAATTATCCAAGTGCGTTCAGGAAACCAACTGTATCCGTTGGGTGCATAGCTCAGACGATTTTAACTAGTCCTTCATCCCTGCAAAGGTTTGTGCTGTATTTTGTGAGGAGATCAAAGGGCTCAAATATTTCCCTCTTAGTCTACCTTCTTCATGTGATCAAAAAGCCATCCAGTATCATATTATAATAATATAATGTGATTACATTATTTGCTTAGTTGTGGGATATACACAAGCCACACTGTATAACTATATATTACAATTCTACCTTACTTAAAAATAAACCTTCATGGAATTCATAAACATTTTAAATATATTCTTTGCCTTTACAGTCCATGTGAACTGCCTTGTTTAAAATTAAAATCGTAATCATCTTTAAGATTTACAGACATAGGGGAAATAGCCTATTTCATAGAAGTTCAAGATTTTGTTTTGTTTCATAAGCTTCTCCTAGAGAAGCATATGAAATCTGACACGGTCCCTTTTTTGGGGTGGGGATGGGGGTGGAAATTAGGCCTATTTTGGAAAAAGCAATCTCATTTAAATGCTCTGAGCTGAATGATAAAATGATCCAGAAGGCTGTCTTCAAAGAAGAAAGGACAGGAACAGATACTGAGGCTTAAAAGGATGAATGAAATAGCTGTGATTTTTTTTTTTTTTGGCTAGTTTTCCTCCAGTGTATTTTAATTTACATTAGCTTACAAAGTCATTGGACTCATAAATGGCTGTCTCTGGAGCTCAAAACTTAACATTCTTTAAAATCCTCATCTGAATAGCAGAGATTTTAATTAATTTAAGAAATATACAATGAATTCCATCAGAGGTTTGGTTCAACAGCACTTTCTTTTCACAACAATAATTCACTGTCTTATCTATTCCCGTAATGTCCACTGCCTATATTAATGGGGACAGTGGTCATTTTTTTGACTGGAGAGGACTGGGTGAAGAGACGTACTCAGTGGACATGGCCCTACCATGATCTAGACTGAGACCACTGCCTCAAGTGGCTAATTCTAAGGGACAGCAAAGGGATTCCTCAAGAGAAGACTGTCTTCCCACCTCCCTTAATTTAAATCAGTTTTTTTCAAACTTGGCAACTTTAAGATGTATGGACTTCAACTCCCAGAATTCCCCAGGCAACACCTTAAAATTGCCAAGTTTGAAAAACACTGATTTATTCTTTTTATTGCTTCATGCTGTTCTTTGTTGGTCAATTTTAATTCTGTTTTATGTTCTGTGTTGTAAAGCATCAGGAAACATTCCATATTCAGCAGTATTTAAGCTTAATAAATACTCCTAGGGTGCTGGAGAATTTTTTTAAATTTATCTTGGATCTTTTTTACTTATTTTCTTATTGGAGGTGGAGGGGAGTGTTGTTTTCTGTTACACATTTTCCATCCCACTGAAACTTCCCTGGCTTCCTACAATTCCCCGTCTTAAAAAAGCCCCACGGAAGGTGATCCATCCTGAGGTCTTCCCTTGGGATTTAATGGAAATGTGGAAAGCTAAAAAAATTGCAAATCTCTGGACAGAGGATTGTCCAGTGAAAAATTGGACACCCATAAACACAAATTTCCAGATGGTTTTTAAGGACAGGTCTTTAAAGAGAGATTTATATTAATACAAACTAGAGAGAGCAAGGCCATGAATGATTATCCTCAGTGCATCGCTTTCTGGGAATGGCTGCAATGCTCTGGACCACATCCTCCACACCTTTTTCTCACAGGAACTGTGAGTCCAGGAAGACCCCCAGTTTGTGGGCCTGCTTTTTTATGACGAGCACTAAATATAAATATTATTTAGGAGGAGCGCTAAATATCATCTGAATATTTAAATAAAAGTCTCCTCAGTAGGCCCAGCTTGGTGACAACACCTAGCCAACTTCAAAAAAGCAATCAGAGTCATGGCATTATATAAAAGACCTTTAAGAAGTACCAGGATGAGAGACTGGAGTCCAAAGTTGAAGAAAATGTCTTGGAAGGAGGCAATGAAAAATAACTTCCATGTAGATACCAAAGAAACCACATGGATATATCTATGAAGCCTCCAAGCTTCCAGCTCTACTCAAAGAAGACCTTACATTCATCTAAAGGGTACAGTACAGGATTCCTGTGTTTGGTTTCAAGATGGGCTACTTTATTCAAGAGTCTTTGCCTCCTGAGGGATCACACACATATATACAAGGAGTACAGTTCAAGGCTTTACTTGGTTTGAGTAATTACAGCAGTGCCAGGCAGTAATGTAGACACACACATAGTCTCAAATAGTCTCTTGCAAGGAGCCATGGAGACCTCCTCTGTTCCGTCCTTCTCTCAGCCCTACATGCTTTAGGACTGGGAGAAGGTCCTGGACTAGACTCCTCATCTTCTGCTGCTTTCACTGCTTCACAGGTTCTGCAGCCAAATCAGCTCCAGGTGTCTCCTTGCTGCTCTCTGAGTCAGGCTGCTGTTCCACAGGGTTCTCTGAAGTAACATCCTCCTCAGATTCCAAGCTGGCCATGACATTGGGCTTCCCACAGTTCAGTTAAAGTCCAAGAGAAGGTCGCAAGAGAATTCTTCCCATTGGGCTTGTTCCATTCATGAAATGTGGGCCATAAGGTCTGGTAGAGATGCACCTTACACAAAAGAAACCACCAAAAGAGAAATATAGTCTGCCATGAAACCATTGATCAAGCTCAACCCAAATGAGCAAATGAAATTCTAAAGAAATGCCACAGCACTCTGAGAAAGGGATGGGGGAAAAAAAAATGGAGGAAGCACTTTTATGAAGGATTTCATTGTCTCACCTTCCTCTGATTCATCATCCAGATCCTTGGACTCAAGGGGTTTGAATTATCATCAAAAGTGTGAGTGAGTTTTTGGCTTCAGTTACCTTCCCCCAAACCCCTTATCGAACAATTATGTTCCTTTTCAGCAACTTTCTGAAAGAAAGGATTATAAATCTTTTAGTCAAGAGGCTTGTTTATATAACTAGCTTCCATTTCTAAATACATGCTGGGTGACGATATGTGTAAGTATACAGGAGGGAAAAAAAACCCTGATTAGCAATAGGTAACAGTAATTATAATCCAAGTTACAAGAAATCATCTGCAGCTTATTACAAAGCAAAAAGGCTTTAATTTAAGAAAAGTTAAACTATAGAAAATACTACCTGCCTAATAGCTTCTGAATAATATCACTTGATCTCTCACCTCTCAGTAGATAGAGTCAAGCCTGCCCTGAATTCAGTTCAGAGCCAGATGCGTACCTTCACAAACCTGACTTCACTAATGCAATTTTAGCATTAACTAAAATTTTTAACTATTTTGCTTAACTGTTTTGGCTTTAGATGGAACCTTCGAACCTTGATTTGCCTTCATTCATATTTTCAATGCCTTACGGCTTGTCCTCAAAAGACAGAATTCAACACAGTATTGTATTTTTGGGATCCCCAAAGAATGGATTTGAAAGGATGGACATCCAATTTTCTTATGCTGGAGGTGTAAGAAATTTGAGGGCTCACTGACCCACATGATATGGTCATGTGATCCTTTAGCATCATTTTGGGATAGTGTATTATTATAGTACAATATAATAGTATATTAGGAGGTTTATAGGAAAATCTTTAAATGTTATATATGATAATGTAATATTGAATTATATACCAAAGTTTTGGAATTTGATTGTTTACAGGAATTGAGCACGGGGATTGGAAAAACAAATATTAAGAAATTGGAAAAGTGATATCATTCCAGATGTCAAGGAATGATTGTCAGAAATGTGTGATCTATCTGTTTCGGAAAAGACAATATTTTCTGTTAATCAAAGGATGCAGCAATATGTGTTACAGTAACAGAGATTCTGTGATATTTTATAATAATATCTTGTTCATATTATAGTAGTGAATTCATTGGTAAACCAGTGACTATTGCTAGATATAAAATGTAACAGATTTTTTTTTCTTTCCCTTCTTAGTTTATATTTTTAGTTTGTCCTTTTCATTTTTTCATTCTCTTTTTTTTTAAGATTAAAGATTGTTTTGCTATAATAATGTATATAAATAAAGATATTAAATAAAAAAATTTAAAAAATTCAACATAGTATGCTTATGGTATGATGTCATAAAGCCAAATCAAAGCGAGGGCAATCACTTTTGCCCTCACTCTGAATGGATATTTTTCCCCATGCCAAGGTTTTACATATACGGACCTCACATTTCAGCTAATCAAAAAGGGATAGGGACATTGTCTTCCTCCAGATCCTATAACAGCAGATGACATAACTCCCTTTGCCTTTCACTGCAGCGGGAAAAAGTGAAACCAACATCACCACTCTTCACAGCTCATAATCAAGGAGATCACTTTCCACAGAGTCATTTGTTAAACGGCTTATTAGAAACAGGACTTGGAGAGCTGAGAATAATAGAGAGTCCAGTCACTTCCAATTTATGCTGAGGTCCATGACGTTAGTTGGAGTGCAGCTGTATCCTCTTCCTATCCCTATCCCCAAATAAAATCATTTAAACAAGCTTTGGAATTGACATTTGTTTCCAGTCTGGTTTGGTTCAGCATCTCCTCCCATCCCTGATATTAAATTCATTGTCACTCAGCTGAGGAGATGATATAAGAAAGGCAGCTTTTAATGCCATCTCAAAGCATCGTTTCTACTTCTAAGAATGAGTGAAGAGGTGAACAGTGATATGTTCTTGGGATAGGTTTGTGTGTGTATGTACTTGTAACAATGAAAACATGGAGGAAGAAGGGAGAACAAGGGTCCTTTTCTAAATGGTACAATCCATGGCACTAATTAGGCGTCACAAGATCCATCTTTGAGAAATCCAAGGGAATGGCATTTTTTCTGCTTACAGCTTAGATCCAAGCTACATGATCAGCGTTATAATGCAGTGCATGGAATGTAAGGCTGCTCCTGAAAATGTGTAGAGCAGTGTTTCTCAACCTCAGCAAGTTTAAGATGCATGGACCTCCACTCCCAAAATTTTCCAGCCAGTGCTGGCTGGAGAATCCTGGGAGTGGAAGTCCACATGTCTTAAAAGTTGCTGAGGTTGAGAAACACTGGTTTAGAGGATTGCAGGGGCACCACAGTAAGGTCATCCCCTGAGTATTATCTGAGACATTTCAGTTGCAGAGGTCATAGTATAATCTACAACATTTTCTTTATCATGCCTATATAGTAAACTAAAGGTATGTAACCTTTTTATCATCTAAGAATATCTCTAGGGCACCCAGGAGAAGCCCTTTGAGCCAGAGACTTTATTTTATTTATTTAATTTTTTTGCAAAGGAAGATGAGTCTAGTGGCTGTCAGATTACTTTGCTACATGCCAGCTTTGAAAATAAGAAATGGAAAGAAATTGAAAATAATTTCAATTTGGAGGCTGAGTGAAAGCCAAAGAGATCTTCAGTGAGGGTTACACAAGGTTTTCTGGGCAAATTCACTGAGTGTGGGGTTTGCACAAGCTGACTGCTCAATCTAAAAGCACGTTCATGTTGTCTTTGGCTGCCACATAATTTGCATGCAGTAAAACAATGAATTACATGGGCTGATTTATCTGCAATGCTAGCATTCCTCAAGGGAAGTTGGTTTATTTGTACCTTTGCAGGCTGCATTGGTGATTTAGTTTTGGAAAAGTGGAAACAGGCCAGCATATCTCAATGCTATCATAATTGATTTCTCTCCCATTGCCAAATCCCTCTAAACATTCATTAGCACTAAATAATAGGTTTCAAGATGATTCATTATTCTGTCATTTTGAAAAATCATACAGGCTGGGTTGTTTTGTCCACCATTCGCATACTCACGATAAAAGATCAAATTTCATTGACCACCCCCTTCTGCACCTTTTACAGGTATCTCACTAATCTCCATCATATCCTCTCCGCCCTCAAATTTACAACCTCATTTTTCTTCATTTGTATATTCATTATTTGAAATGCAATCTCATAAACTTTGGGGAACTGCAATGAAATTTGTGAAAGCTATTGAGCTATGGAAGTTCATTGTTACATTTTCAGGTGGGGAAAGGACTTGATTCTGATTCCACATCGTTGAATATAAATGTTTTGCCAGGCGGATTGTGGGGAAATACAAGGAACGGTTGGTTATAGTGCAAATGTAAATTATCATGGCACAATCATTTTAATGTCAGAGGAAGGAACTTCTTCTTCTGTTCTTCAAAATAGGAATCGAACAAATACAGGTTGAGTGACATTTGGCTTGACAGCAGTACATATGAAGAGGATTTGAAGGTTTTAACAGAGAACAACCTAACCATGAAAATCAACATGGCATAACATCCTAAATGGGGGAAAAAATATTTTTGTTCAATTTTTGCTTTGATTAAAACTTGCTCACCCCTAGGCACCAGAAATGAAGAAAGATCTCATTAACCTGAACATAATCAAAGGAGAAGAATGATGTTGGTGAAGAACCCTGGATTGTCTCCAATCAGCTTTTAAATAAAACCACAAAAGAAAGTTGAAGAGAAGTTTTGGCCTAGTGGAAAAAGGAGCAGAAGGAGAAGGAGAAGAACAGAAACAACGACACCAAGCTAGATCAGAATCAGCCTATTTAGTTGAATGTTCTCAGGCCTCTTTCAAGTTGGAAACTTTAGCTGTTGGTGTCATTGTTAATTGACTATTGTATAGGTGGCCAAGGGGTGTGTCAAAATGTCCTGCTTTTCAGAGCACAGTTCTTTCCCTTATGATCCACAGCAACTCTGGCTTTCTCCACTTCCATATAACCCCAAGAGAAGACACCAAGAAGCTCTCCCAGCTTTTCAGATAAGGAAGTAGGGGCTACAAGGGAGTTTTTAGAAGATTGGAAAGATGCATAAAAGTAGAATAATAACACTGCTATAGTACCTGCCATCACCTCCAACATAAAAGAAGCCCAAGACACCACCAGAAGAAATTCAAAATAAATTAACAGGCACCCCATAAATATAGTAACAAAGAAGGAGAAGAAAACTGTTGATATACTGTATGGCAGTTGTCAGGACAGCATTACTACACATACAACATAAAGGATTGTTCTGGGTGGCTTGAAACACAAGCCTGTGTTGTCTCATTCTTCCTGGTTCCACATCCTGGTTGCTGCCATGTCATACAACATGGACAAGATGTGCAGGATGTGGTAAATAATAGCTTTCTGTGCTAACACTGGAGACGTTTCCATTTGCTATGAGCATCAGCAATGAGCATTCCTTTACAACATGCTTTTAATAACTACAGAATTAGTATTGAAAACATATTGATTAGTAATCAAGGTTGATGCTGTGGGCTGAAGAAAAGAAAATTATAGGATTGTTGTTTCTGTTTTGATTAAAGCTGCCTCCTTCTTCTATATATTCTGTGACAAACTAATCTTATAAGAATCTGAACACCCAAATGAAACAGATTGTTCTCTGTGTCTAAATAGATTGTTTTCTCCTTTCAGCTGAGATTAACATTGAGTTTTGATACTATAAGCAAAGGATTTTTTTTGTTTTTCTAAGTGTTGCAAATCAAGGGCTGTATCACAGCTACCCAAGCTTTTAAAAATCAAAGGCTGAATATGACTCTTGTTGATTTGTTTTGGGGGGCTGCAAGGAGAAAATGGGTGTGGTCAGATGAGAGAGTTGGAATAAAACACAAAGTATTCTTAAAGCCCAATTATTTTTATTCAAGGACTGATTTTCCCTCTTCCATTCCTCTCTTCCAGCTTACATAGTCCTAAAACATATCTCCAACTTTCTTGCTGAAAATAGCTGAGAAGAATGCTGGGAGGGACATCAAAGCTTTGAGGGACTCCATGCTGTCCCTAGAATGCATGTTATCCATTTATATTTTCCAGGGTCAATTCTTCCTAAAGCAGCACCAGCATCTAGATGACTTTGGTTGATCCCCAAAAGTGAAGGAGTGTAGGACCTGATTAGAGCTTGGATGGGAGAACACCAGGGTTGTAGACTAGACTGGGATTTTTTAAAACAACAACAACAACAACAACTGGAAGATGACAATGTCAATAGCAAGAGCAAACCACTCCCATATTTTTCCCAAAAGTATATGGATGTGTCATCTAGTCACTAGGAGTTGAGCTTGACTTGAGGAAGTCTTTACCTTTACATCTTTCTAGAAACAAGTGTAATGATTTCAGCTAGGAATGGCATAAGAATATACCTAGGGTGAGGTTATATTCAAACACAAGGAGTTTGTATAGCACAGTGTTGTCCAAACTTGGCCACTAAGATGAGTGGACTTCAACTCCCAGAATTCCCCAGCCAGCCATGCTGGCTGGGGAATTCTGGGAGTTGAAGTCCACTCATCTTAAAGTGGCCAAGTTTGGACAACACTGGTATAGCAAGTCCCAGCCAGAACCCATAACAAACCTCTCAACATTATCTTTCATGGAGCCAGTCTGTTTCACCATGTTCTATCTGTACTGTGGGTTCCTGACCTGTATATTGGTTTCACATGGGACCAGGAGATGTTCTGGGATTCCCATTTTATTGAGCACTTTCCACAGCTTGATGTGATCAACACAACTAATTATAGAATGCCTTTCTATAATTGATGAAGCACATGCTAACTTCTCTTTGGTATTCTTTGGCATTCTCGATTATCCAGCGTGAATCAGCAATAACGTCTTACATTCCTCAGCCTTTTCTGAAGCCAGTTTGAACATCTGGCATCTCTTTTTCCACGTAGGGCTCTAATATGTGTGGGATGATCCTACACCCTATTTTGCTAGTGTGCAAAATTAAGGATACTATATCATAGTCTGTACACTCAGAGGTCTTTTTTTTTCGGAGTGGGGGGTATTGGAATGTAGAATGACCTCTTCTGATCTGCCAGCCACTGGGTTTTCTCCAGATTTGCTGGCATTAGTTGGTTAGAACTTTTACTGATTCTTCTTCTGTTACCCACTATTTTTCTGTGGGTATTCCATCAGTTCCTGTAGCCTTCCAACTTGGTAATGATCGGAGTGCTGATCTAACTTCATCTTCTAGTACAAGATGTTCTCTTAAGTAGGGAATATCTTCTGAGGTATCAGTATATTCCTTTTATCTTTGATCTTTGAATCAGTTACTATCTGTCCGTTGGCATCCTTTAGCATAGTTAGCATAGTCCAATCGAGGTTGGATCCTGCTTCTGAGTTCAGAGTTCTTTTGGAAGACTTTTCTTATTTTTCCATGTCTTCAGCATCTTTACGGTCCAAATTTCAAGTGCCTAAAGTTGCCTTTAGAGATCTAGTTTGAGGTAGTTATTAAAGAAACCAGGCTAGAAACTAGGAAATTATGAGTTCTAGTCTTGTTTTAGGCACATAGCCAGTTGGGTGACTTTGGGCCAGTCACTTTCTCTCAGCCCCAAGAAGAAGGCAAAAGCAAATCGCTTATGAAAATACTGCTAAAAAGGTCTGCAGGTACATCAGACAGAGGTCCCACAAGTTAAACTGGAATGTATTCTTTGCACGCTAGGGACCCACATGCAATCTTCAGCAACTAATTAAAGGGTTTAGGTGGGTATTTCTTCCTCAGCTACATGAAGAAGGATCTGAACTGTTAAAAAAGAGCTTTCTATATGTCTTGTGGCACCCACAAGTGGGGATCACACTGGCTGGAGTGATGAAAGCAGTGTCACACCATCACGACTCAAGCCCACTTCTTTTGTATTTTCATTGTGATGTTGCATTCATGTCCAAATAGAACAGAGCTTGCAACAGGATAGGGTGGGACTTGTGGTGCAATGATGAGATCATGCTTGCATTGAAAACAGCCAGAGCTACAGATGCTCATGGATATTCCTGCTATGTGAAAAGTTGCCCAATGCACATAAAATATCATCAGTATGGACTTGGAAAATGGCACATAATTCAGCCCAAGATGAGCAGCTAATCGGCAACTTTTTGTTATGCACTTTTCAATCTATAAAAGTTTTTTTTAAAAAAAGATTTCCCCTAATTTCTGATCTTTCACATCAATCTTATTGACTTACCATATTAACAGGGAGTTTTCCCAACCATATGATTCTTGCAGAGCAGATATGTATATAAGTATGGCAGGTGCACCATTATCAAATTAACAAAAAAAATAAGAGCAATTTTAATCTTATGACAGATTTGACACTGGGTACTTAATTTAGCATTCGTTGTATCTCTCCCCACCCCCAAATGGGTTTTCAAAGGGAACATATTTAATTACATGGGTGCGTTAAGTAATTTCTTTTAAAAGAAGAGAACAGGATGAAGACAACACATTAGCATGTAAAATTGCAACAGCAATTAGGTAATGCTGCAAACAGAGAGGCTTTGGCATGAAGTTAGATTTTGAATAGATTTTTGTCCCCCACCTTTACTTTCCTTGAGCTGTTTTCAAATATTCCTCCCACAAGAACTGTAAATGGCTTGTTCTCACTGTCATAGAGCCAATGAAATTAATTTGCTGGAAATAACCACTTTTTCCCCTTCATGCCTTACCGGAATTGGCTTTCTATTCTTCTAGGCCATATGACACAATAGAAAACAATTGGAGAGGGTCTTGACCAATAAATCTGAACACTTCACTCTCTACCTGCTCTTTGCTGGAAGTGAAACGTTAATAGAACCCCATTTAGCAGACTTTGAATGCAGTGGAGTAAATTTCCACCTGGACATCGTCCTGAAATAACAGACAAGTCTGTTGCATCAGAAGTTGTCTGGATAAGGTTGTTAGATTTATGTTAATGTTACCTTAATTGTAATGACATCTGTGGTGATTTACATCATTTGCATAACAGCATCATTATGCAAATTACATTGATTGTATTTTATGTCATTCATATAAGTAGGAGTAAATGACACAATTTTACACACATTCATTGACAGCCATGTCTGAATTTCAGTCAACATTGAAGACAACTGGGACATGGGTTATAATCATATAGGTAGGGAGATTACTGAAAACTTTCTCTCTTTCTGCTACATAGGAAAAAGTTTTGTCTTTTAAAAGTAAAACAGAATATTGGAATTAAAGGCTAAAATAGGACAACAGGTTTTGTTCCATCTTCCCAGCAGCCTTTGAATTAACAGATGGAATTTCCAGGAATCTGGAGGGGAAATTCATGAAGAACTAAAATAGAGTGAAATGTATTTCAGGAAATAGCTATCTCTGAAAGGATAGCTAAAAAAAAAAAGTTTAGCTAGAAATACTGCATAAGTTTAATATTTATTTATTTATTTATCACATTTATATAGCCACCCATCTCACACAAAGTGACTCTGGGTGGTGTACAAAAAATAAAATAACAAGTGAATAAAAACAGGCATTATAAAAAGATAAAAAGTTGTTATTTCTTATTATTTATTTTGACTATATGTACTTAAGTTAAATCTTTTGTCTCTGGTATTTATTTTCTTTATATAGATTTAACAACTGTACATTTTATACAACTTGAACCTTTTTACAGCAAAATTCCCCCTAAATTAGGAGCAGATATGCATCATCTTATGGTTAGTCTGTACAGGCTTGATTTCCTTAACATTTTTATGGGAGTTGTTAAAATCAAAATCCATGATTTGAACAGCAATGTATTTTAAACTCCCTTGCCATCTAAAGCTATCCTGAGCACCTTCATTTAAAGCTAAAAAAGTATATATACATTCTTGCTTTTTCTTTTGTTTAAAAAAATAAAATTTGATTTCATTTACTTCTTGTGAGCTTGGTCTACCTCCCTGGAAGAGAAGGAAGGGCTGATCTCACTGGTCATATACCTCAATGCTAGAAGATGATCCGTAGAATTTAGATCATTTTTAATTATTATTTTTAATTTGCCAGAAAACAGTACAGTTTGTGGGAACCCTATCTCTCACATATACTGGGGTTAGGAGGAGGATGTCAGATAAAATCATCTGCCAGGCAGGTAGATAACAGCAAATGATATAAGTCACTACAGTGATATACTTCCATGTTTAACAGATTTCAGGAGTAACCAATACCTTTTTTCCCAAATAGTACATTAAAGTGAAGTTTCACTGTAACAGTGCATCAAGAAGCAGGTGACAATAAGGATTAGTATTTTGTTCTGTTTTGATGGCCCAGTAAAGTGACTGAGTTTGGCCTGGCTTCACAGTCTAAGCAATTTATGGGTTTGTAGGTTCTTCCTCTGGCTGGTATGGGAACTAGAATGCCAGTCTAGACAGGTCTGAGCCATAATGAGCTTTCAGATTACACCACTTCTAGGGTTACCAAGAATCCAGATGACCACTCAATGGCAACAAAGTTTTGTAGTTTTCTGTATGGGATACTTGGGTTCAACATGTTATCAGGAATTGTGTTTCAGCATCTTGTATGAATTAGACAATTTACATGGCTTATTTGTTTGGCCATAGGATATGTGATGTAGTGTTGGATTAAGACCAGGGAGACCTGTGTTCTAGTCCAGGGTTCCTCAACCTTGGCAACTTTAAGATGGGTGGACTTCAACTTCCAGAATTCTGGAAGTTGAAATCCACCTGTCTTAAAGGTTGAGGAACCCTGTTCTAGTCCACTCGCAGCCACAGAAGGTCATTGGGTGACCATGGACCAGTCACTCTCAACCTACCTTATCCCCTTACTATGGGGATAAAATAGAGAACCCCATGTATGTAGCTGGAGCTCCTTGAAAAATATCAATATTGGATACTGATGATGTTATTGATGATGTTGTTATTGATGATGTTGTTATTGATGATGATGTGACAGCTGCAGCTGTGCTTTGTTAACCTTTATTTCAAATCACGTGTAACCTCATTTTTAAATAATTTCTCAGTGAATCATTGCAAAGAAATTCCGATCACCTACTCTTGCAATATTTTTTCCAATTTATTACTTTTATAATTTCCCATTCTAATACACACCTTTTTGCTATAGAACTACCTTAGTCCTCACCTAGGGTTTTTCTTCTGTACACTTCTCCTTCATATGTACTTTCTCTAAACTTAATTTAGCAGAATGTACTTTTAAATATGCAACATTTCCAAATTTACATTGATTTTTGTACAATGTCCCTGAACGTCCACTAGCGTTCATGAAGTTTTCTACCTGAGAATTGAGACAAAAGTAGATTTTCCTTCCTTGCTGCCATCCTGTTTTGGAGGTTCATGATATTTCAAGGTAAAGGAAATCCAGGAAGTCTTTCCTTTATATCCTTAAGAAGTGCTCAAGATTTACTCTCTAGATGTTGCTATGACATGCAAAGAAAAGAGGAACATCTGTTTTTCCATTTAAATGTCCCCATCTCTATTGGACATTAAGGAACCACTTATCTATAGAAGAAACCAAGAACACCACCATCAAATGTTGCCTACACTGCCATTTTGGGACAAACTTAATGCTTTTTATATGCCACATGTGAAATTTGGAGAGAAGCAACAAAAGTTTTGAAAAGACTAGTTGCACATCTTGCACAGATGGTAAGAAATCTGAAACTCTCAATTTGGCAGTTTCATTAGAAACTTGAGGTACAAGCATTCCATTCTCAAATGGTCACATATTGACAAAGATACCTAGAGATTGGCTACTCTGCCCTCTACCCAGAGAAGAAATGTAATATTGAGATTCATGACAGAATAAAAGCATTTCACCTGACACACTGATGACTAGATTTATAATGAAGTGCTATATTTTTGTTCCTGGTGAAAATGAAGAAAATCCAGCAAATAGAACTTTGACGTTGCTGTGTATGCATTGTAAAGTAATAGTGATTTGGGTATTGAATCTATCAAAAGGAAAATTTAAAAATGATGAAGTGCCTTGAGATAAGAAACTAGAAGTCTGAAAAGCTGACAGATTTCTACTATGTTGATAGCAAGGTAATAGCAAGAAATTATGCCTCCCCCCCCCCCCCAAACGAGGCAAAAGGTTTGTAGGAAGTGTGAAATAGTGTCGTACAGACAATAATAGTTTTTCTTTCATTCTGCTGAGTGAAGGAGGTTCTTCATGATGGGAAAGTCAAGTGTCAGGAAGGCTGAAGTGGAAAGATTGAGGAGCCAAGTTCATTTAAACAAAGGTCCCATTTATTTCTAGGAGGGATGAGATCAGTTGGAAGTTGAGGTGGTTGTAGGTGCATGTGAATGTTCCTGAGAACAGGAACCTAACCTGAACAATGGTTAGTGAACCAGGTTTTAAGACAATAATAATTTAAAAAAGAGTTCTGTTATAGGAAATATACTGTATTATGAGGATAATTATTCTACTTTGAACACATTATGCAAAGACCTACCTAGCTCTCCGAGAGGTCTATAATGCTGGGAAGAGTGGAAAAAATGAGAAGAAATGGATGACCAGCAGCAAGGTGGAGGGACTCAGCTACAGTGGCGATGGGGGCACCACTGGAAGACCTGAAGGACCAGATTAGGGACTGGTCATCATGAAGAAACTATCTATGTGGTCACTAAAAGTTGACACTAATTTGATGGCACATAATCAATCAAACAAACATATTCCAGAAATAGTTTGGGGGCAGGGAACGAGGTCACCTTTTCTTGGTTAGTAGGTGGCTGAAGGTCATGTTTTGTCTTTTAAAATGTAAGAATGTTCCTTGCATGCTTACAGCACTGTAAAGAATTTCCTTTACAGTCTTCTTTATTATAATTATCACTCCTCTTCCCCTGGCTTCCAAGGAGGATTCTTATTCCTCATCCATTTCTATTCTCACAATCAGAGCAAAATCTAAGCAGAACAAGCACTAGCATACTTAATGTGGGGCTACCATAGAATAATGTCTAGAAGTTGCAGAACTGTTTGCTAGCCATCACAGAATATTGGAACACATGAACCCTGTGTTGAAAGACCTGCTGTGTTTCATAGTTGCTTACTGAGTACAATTTAAGATGTTAGTTTAAAGTTTAAATGGCTTATGGCCTGATTAGTTCTGGTACCATCTGTCCCATTATGAATCTCTCTGACTTGTAAGATCTCCAGAACAGGCTCCTTTGAAGATGATCTGGATTAAGAAGCCCACCTTGCTTCTTGACAGAAGAATCAACTAATGGACATGGAAGATGGGTGCTTGTATCATCACTTGGAAGCCAAGTAGCAATTGCCACACACAAGGGGGAAATATTACTAGAGATAATCTTGAGGTTTGCAGAATTATCAGAGGGGGCACGGGAAACACTGAAAATAATCAGACTTTCCTCATCCATAGTAACTCAATAAAGAAAACTGTATGAGATCAATATCCATCAAGTAAAGAAAGGAATGCATTAGAATGTCTGGGAAAAAAAGACTAAGTAAGACAGATAGATGTTTTGCACATCATGTTCAATTCAACTAAAATTGGATTAATAGCACAGCATCCCTAACAATCCATAATAACATGAGAATGACAAGTGCATTGTGATGCCATTGAGCAAATGATGTGATGATGTCATGACATCTGACCCAAATACTGAAGTCATTATTTGTGGGATAATGACATGACACATGAGCCATCATCTGTAGACATCCAATTTGCTGTGAGAACCTACCCATTGAGTAAGCAAGCTCATCACATTAAGCTAGTGTTTCCCAACCTTGTCAACTTTAAGATGTATGGATTTCAACTCCCAGAATTTCCAGCCAGCTGATGGCTGGGGAATTCTGGGAGTTGAAGTCAACACATCTTACAGTTGACAAGGTTGGGAAACATTGGCTTAAGCCATAATGGAGTATATTTGTTTGGGCTCAGCATGCTATGTGAACAAAGCAATTGGATTTTGTTAGCTTAGGCTTAGTATGCTATGTGACAAAGGTAAATGTAACTGTCCATTCATGGCATCCTCAATAGATAAAAGGGAAATATCAATAAACCTGGAAGGAAACTACAGTGTACAGGGCAATCTGTGGTCCATGAGCTATATAACTGCCCAACACTCAGTCTGCAACATTTCAGAAGGCCATATCCATGTTGTCAAAATTCAGCAGTAAAATGACCAAATTTCAATGGGACCTTTGGTTTTTACAAAAGAAGGGCAGAAAGGAAATGAAAGGCCACAGGAAGGCAGATTGTTCCCAATATCACCCTTAACCCTCCGCCATGGCCTGAAATTGGCATTTGGAAGGCCAATTTTGACACATCTTTTAGTATGATGGGGTAAGAATGGGATTGGAGCAGGAGGTCTTTAGGCCACAAATTATCCATCCCCCACCCTGGTGAATTTCCTCAAAACATGAAAATGACCAACATTAGTCCAGAAACTGGCAGTCTCCTTTTGGGTAGCCTTTGGAAGAGAATGGGGGTGATTTGCTGCCTGGACCTTCTGCTCCCATTAAGTGGGAGCTGAGCAACAGTCACTGGCTTCAAAATGGCAGGCACAATGGAACAATCAAAGCCCCCCCACCATTCACACAACCACCATTCTGAAGCCAGTGAACATCACTGTGGATGCCTCTGCTTTCAGCCATCACAACACATGAAAAACTAAAAAATAGGCCCAAATTATTTCTTGCATCTTTAGGTGATCCTCTAGGTCAGTGGACAGCCAAGAAGGTGACTTGTAATGTCTGGCAACTTAAATGTTGCTAATTTGTGGTTTAAGATAAATACGTATCTTAAAAAAACTTCTTTGTTTCTACCCTGTTCTTCTGTAGAACAGACCCATAACATTATTTTCATTTGTCATCATCCAAAAGTCTTACTAAACTCATCTTTTCTGATGTTTTCTCTCCCTCTCTTGGAGCCAAATTCTGACACGATTTGTAAAATGTATGGCTGTCAACTGAGTAAAGAAAATTTAATTGAACAATTATCTTCATTTTAACTAATTGACTAATTAAAATGTTTTAGTTCATTAATTGATTCCCTAGGTAAAGGGCAGATGATTAATCAACTAACCATTTTTCAAATCTATCGACAAACGTAAATTGGATATAAACTTCCTAATTACTAAGACCTCAGTGCAGGTGTCATGAGATCCAGATGGATATGCATGATGAGAATGCATCACTCACTTTTTTAAAAAATATATAAATACAATGATAAAAGCTACAGGTTATATTTTAGAGTCACAAAATCCATCTTTCATATTTTCTTTTTTATATAGGGACATCTTAACACCTTTCTTTGTTAGCCTGTTTGCTTGCTAGATTTCAATCCTGATTTCCCCTAGGAGTTTGAGAATGAGGATGAATTTCAACCTGGGTATCTCCAGTCCTGTTTCAACACTTGAACCACTGGGCCACACTGTCAGTATGTGTCAGGCCTAGCCCAAGGAACTCCAAGAGACCATGTAAAGTCAGTCCAGCAATGTTTATTAGCTACAACCTCCAGCAAGAATCTTCCCAGACTGAAACCCCAGCTCCCAAGCAATGCCAGCCACAACATTGTGAATTCCTCAGGGAGGTGCCAGCCTCATCCTCTTATCTCTTCCCCACAACTCAGGAGATGAAAGAAAATGTTTTTCTCCCTGAGTCTGGCCTTCATGATTCCATTCCATCACATTATGGCACTAAAAAAACCTATAAAGCGGTTACATTAAAACTGGCACTAATGTTATGCGGAAAACTACCTTGTAATTATCTGAGATGTTTTTGGCCCACATGTCAGAGGCTCCTGTTTTCTACTCAGGATGCTTGAAAATTTCTTTTAAATTTTTCTTGTGGTGTTCTTGAGCTTAATCTACAGTTAGAAGGTTAGGGTCTGTGTGTAATGGTATGTGGGAATGACCTCGGGAGACCGGGCAAAGAGATGCTGCCTAGGGAATGGTCAAATAAGAGGGAGCATAGCCCACAGCTGCAGAGTAGGAAGAGCAAGAGGCCCAGGAGAGACCCTCCCTAAGTTATCAGGCTGTAAAGGTGACGGCAGGAGAACTGTACCTTCAGACTTGCAAGATCCTGTTACTGTAGCTTTACAATAAAGTAGAATTACCTCATTTGCTCACGTTTCCTGTCCGTCCACCTGGTAAGGCTGACACTGTGACTGCTGCTGGTCTCAACTAACTGTGTATCTGCTTGACTTCTATGGTAGGCTGAAGAGTTGGTAAAGGTAAACATGGGTCTAACTCATTCAGGCTACTTAGACAATATCCTGTTTGTCTACAAACACTCATAGCATATGTACACACATTCTCTGCTCATCAAAAATGGCCAGATTGATGGTGATGATAAAGGAAAAAACATTGAAAATTTTTTTAAGAAGGACTGGAAGCCTTTTACTGATTTCTTGTATGAAACTGAACATAACCAGACAGTGACATATGGGTCTGATGATTTGTTAGAATAATAGACTATTGGGGAAAGTAGAAGTCTTACTATAAAGTTAAGCAAGGTTGTATGAAAAGTTTCTTGTATATATCTTTTGCAAAGGAAGTCGGAAGTCGCTTTGTTAAATGTTTGTATATGTTTGTATTATTTCTTCTATTGTTTTTCTTTATTCTTATTTTCTCATTCTTTTAATCTTTGTGATCTTTTTTTTTCTTTTGTTGTTTCAATTTGTATATTATGAAAAATAAAAATAATTGGAACAGAAAAATTAAAGTGTTGCTCTTTCAGTGAGAAGTGGGCCTACCTGAAGCCCTACTTTCTACAGTTTCCAGAAGTGACATTTAATTTGTTTCTTGCCTTTATCTACAAGGATTATCTCCAAATTAATCCTGTTCCCTTGCCTGCCTTTCTGCGTTCCCAACACACCTTCCATTTTACCCAGTCTGGATCTTGGAAGAGTTTGGTTTGTCTGTTCATATGAATCCCATTTCCTCCCTGTTGCATTGCTAGGACTTCTCTGAAGATGCTGTAGTTTTGGAAAATGTCAGGATCTCTGGGGTCAGCTGGGGAACAGATGTCGGATTGCATAGTGATTCATTTGGCTGGGAAGGACTGATATAATTATTGTTTGAAGGAAGACTGCTGCAGAAGGAAAGGAAATATTGGTGCCTAGCATCAGCAGTTTAATTGGGCTCAGAAATCTGATGGCAACCAGATCAACTCGCAGAACATCAGTTTCGTTCTCTCCCCATAACTTCTCCTTCAGAGAATGCTGCAGGTGACATGGGATTGACTAATGCTGGTAACCCCACCTGTACTTTCTCATTCTTACTAAAATGTGTTATGTGAAAGCATTATTATTAATAAGAAATCATTTGGAGCAAATATCTGGTTATGATTTCTAGCATGAGACCATAGAAATCTTCATTAAAAGTCTCAGTAACTTCTGTTGATCCCAAAAGTTTATCTTGAGAAATCACTCTTTTATTAGACTGTTTTGGGGAAAAACTTTTTTTTGGTGGGGGATATATTTTAAACATTCTATCGTTCTCTGAAGACTACAGAGGCATGCTTGGCAATGAAGCAATGTCACAGATAGGGCAGGACAGTGTGAAATTTCATCTTTTTTTTAAAAAAAATGGTTTTAAAGTAGCAGGTGCATTAAGGCTTATTAGGCACTCGGTTTTTCAGCAAAAAGGAAAGGAGGAAAGAAGGGAGGGAGGGAGGGAGGGAAGGAAGGAAGGAAGGAAGGAAGGAAGGAAGGAAGGAAGGAAGGAAGGAAGGAAGGAAGGTAGGTAGGTGCTGGTAGGAATGTCACCCTTTCAATTCCAGGTTCAAACACAGTGACTTTATCTACGGTGCTTATTCGCTTCATCAGAACCCTGGGGTACACAGAATTTCAAAAATATTTAGACAAGCCTTTGAAAATGATGTAATGAAGAGTCAGTGTGCTCAAGGACCATGAAATGTTGGCTGACTATTGTGGAGAACAAAAAACTGGGGGAGATAGAGAATCAAACAGACTATCTTAGAAATGGGCACAATAGCCCCCCTTAAAAAAACTGCAGCCTGGGTAATCTGTGGGGGAGGGGCTCAAAAAAATCAAAGTGGTGCTCGTGAACCTGCAGTTGATGCCTGGACCACTTTTTATGTACATCATGATAGTCAAAAAGGGGCAAAGGTTTTGACTGAGTGGATGCTGCTACCCTCTTGCCTTTGGTGACCTCCCTCTCCACCCATCCATCCCTTGTGGACACTCTTGACTTCAGCAATCGCACAAATCCATACACATCTAATTTCCACGCCTGGTTTTCAGATTTATTTATTTATTTGTTTAAAATACTTATAGGGCCCCGCGACACAGTATGAGTTTGTACCCATCTAATCCAGTCTGGCAGGATGGTCATGCTCTGGGTCCCATCAGCCAAGGAATGCCGGCTGGAGGGGACCAGGAGACGTGCCTTTTCTGCTGTGGCACCTGTCCTCTGGAATACCCTCCCTCCTGAGATTAGGATGGCCCTGACTCTTTTGGCTTTTCGGAGGGCCTTGAAGACCTGGCTTTATGTCGGGGCCTGGGGCCCCAAGTGTGCGAAGGGCCCCATTTCATGGTTGTGCTCATACCAACAGTTTTTAAAGATCTCTTGGCTGCGTTTATATTAGATTTGATTTTCCGTATCGTTTTAAGCGTTTGATTGCTTTTATTATTGCTAGCTGCCCAGATTCACTGGTCTGAGATGGGCGGCTATATAAATTGAATAAACAAAAATTAAAAAATTAAAAAATTAAAAAATTAAAAAATTAAAAAATTAAAAAATTAAAAAATTAAAAAATTAAAAAATTAAATAAAAAAAAATAAAAAAAACATAACTCTGGGTGGCTTGCAATCATAATAAAAACTAAAGACCATAAAACAAAACAAGACAAAAGTTAAATTTATCATGACAGAGTTTTAATATAATATAAATACGTGAACAATATATAGAAGGCTGTCTATCAGTTTAATTTTTTTGCAGTTTATATGAAGTATTTTTAATGTTTAAAAATATTTATTCGTAGTATATATTCACCTCAAATGCTATGTACCTTTTAATATAGAAATAAAATTCCTGTCCAATAGCAGAGTAAAATGACTATTCATGGCTAGACCCCATTGGATGGGAACTGAGATTTTAAAAAAATAAAATAAAAATATAACTCTACAGCCTTGATCCAGAATTCAGTGATAAATTCTACTTCCCCATGAAATCCGACAAATGCCAATCTGACATTTAGCTATTTTGGAGACGAAATTAGTTTATTAAATTTTTAATCACAATTTTCATGCCATGTTATCCCATTAATTATTCTTGTAGCTGCTGAGCTCCCCCAAATGCTCCCTCGCTGTCAAGGCTTTTCGTTAGAACGGCAAATTAATTGGCCTTAAAATATTTAAGAAGAGTGAGAAAGGTGCTTGGCTAGGAAAATGATTGAAAATGAAAAATTAATTCAAAGGGGCTGAAGCGTAAGTGTTCTGTAGAAGGGGCAGAAAACAAGGAGGCAAAGCAGAAACAAAGGCTACAATCTTTGGCAGGTGGTCTGGAGCTCTGGTGGTGGAGCTGACAAATTATGGGGACTAATCCAGTGCAGAGCTTTCCCATTCCTAAGTACAGCCATGGTTTGGAAGGAAGGAAGGAAGGAAGGAAGGAAGGAAGGAAGGAAGGAAGGAAGGAAGGGAGGGAGGGAGGGAGGGAGGGAGGGAGGGAGGGAGGGAAGATGCCTTCCACCATTTTGCTCTTAATCACAGACATGGAAGCTGATTGTCGGTCCAAAAAGAAAATGGACAGACAATTGCTTTATATCTCTAAGAAAATGTATGTGAAAGAGGGAGATGGAAACAAAATAACAACAACAACAATTACTCAATTAAGAAGAAAAATATACCGTGAACAACAAAAGGAAAGGAAAGGAAAGGAAAGGAAAGGAAAGGAAAGGAAAGGAAAGGAAAGGAAAGGAAAGGAAAGGAAAGGAAAGGAAAGGAAAGGAAAGGAAAGGAAAGGAAAGGAAAAGAATAAAAATTTGGGAAGAGGCATATATAATTGTGCAAACACACACACACACACACACACACACAGACATCTATGATCTCAAGGAGAAGTTCAAGCATTGCAAATACCTATATTTAATATTTCTCTCCACCACGACATTTGTAGAGACTGAATTTCTTCAGAGAAATGTTAAGATGGATAATAAATGCTGATCAGATTCGAATGAATGGATCCTTCACCGTAGGGTTGTTCAAATCTCTTTTTCACTGTATTAATTTTTGAGCCAGAGCAATTTTGCACACATTGAAATATCACAGATCCAATGACAGATGTATTTTCATTTCCCACTATTTGGGGATAACAAATTTGGCACTGAACCAGAGGAACTGAATCAATTTCTTATGCAGCCTCAATTTTTATGGACAATCTATCCACTGCAGGTTTCATTAGGAAATATTGTTGGTGATTTCCCAAGTTCAGACAAAGAAACTGAACTCTGTAGCTGATGCAGCAAAAATCCACCCAGGACTTCCTGGGGTATTAGGTTCACACATAACCATGGTTTGTTTTAACTATGGCTTGTTGTACACCATTTGCGACCTCCTGCCAGCTTTCCTACTGACTTTGATTGTAGGAAGCCAACAAAGAAGGTTGCAGATGGTAGCCATCTGGCCATGGGATGCTGCAACAGCTGAAACTTCGAGGACCAGTCGTAAGTAGTACTTGTTCAGTGCCGTCACAAGTTTGAATTGTTGCTGAACGAGTGGTTGTTAAGCGAGAACCACCTGTATTCAGTCACTGCCAGCCATTGGGTGGTGCACCATTTTCAAATACAGAGAAATCAAGTTATTTATATGCATGAGTGTGAGAGGGTTCTTTGTTTTCCAAGGACT
The DNA here is from genome assembly GCA_030867105.1 of Liasis olivaceus. Classification (NCBI taxonomy): domain Eukaryota; kingdom Metazoa; phylum Chordata; class Lepidosauria; order Squamata; family Pythonidae; genus Liasis; species Liasis olivaceus. The sequence goes on from CM061352.1 coordinate 106,416,266, forward strand.
GGACACACCAGAGCATCTCAAATCTGTACAAAATGCTTTATTGCACCATACACCTTCCCCAACAACAAAATACTGCTCTCCACCCATCTAGGGCTTGCAAGGTGATGTCACCATGTAAATATGTATTTAATATTCTGTCCTTTAATACTTGGTTCAAGCAACAGTCTATAAAATGTATAAAGTCTATATAAATATATAAAGCCTATAAAGTCTGTAAAATAGCATACGACCTTTGCCTTTTTCTAAATGTTCTTGCACTAGTTGAAATGAGATGTTACTTCAGTGAGGTTGTTCCTCTTCTAGTTGTTACTGAGCAACCAGCAAAGTTCCAAGCTCCAGGCAGGACTCCCACCAGGATATGCTACTCACCACAACCTGTGGTCCTGGCAGTTGAATGATAGTCCTCTTGCCTGCTTGTAATCTTCATTTAGTGACTACAGTTGTGACCAGCAACTCCATTGCTAAACGAGACAGTGGAAAATCATGTGACCATGACTGCACTTATGATTTTACTTCAGCTTTGCTTTACTTTACAACATCAAAAGAATATGACCCCAAATAGCCCGTTGAGCCCAAACGGTGGGGAAGGTTTCCAGAATTTGACTCATAAGGAAGCCAGGTAAAAGGGCAAATCTTATAGCCCTTTTTCCCCACTCCCCCACTCTTTGGAATGCTCACCCAGTGCTGGGATAGTTAGCAAGAAGAGAATTAATGTTTGTACTTTCATTCATTGGAGAGGAAGGGATTATAAGAAACTTGCCTGTGGTGAAATGGGCAGCTATATAAATTGATTTAATAAATAAATAAATCAAGAGAGGAAGCAGGCACACAATGGGGAATACACATCGAAAGGAATGTGCTAGCACTGGCTGTTTGCCTAGCGTGTTGGTGGCTCCAAGCCCCCAGCCAATTAGGAGGCAAACAAAAGGCAAAGGTGTGAAAGTGATTAAAGTCTTGTCAGTTACAGGCAGCAGCTGTAATAAAGGTCACAATGCTGAGCTTGTTAATTTCCAGTTAGCACTTTTTGGGGACACGCTGTGGAGAAAAGCAGCTGTAGAGAAAAGATTGCTTGTTTCAGTCATCTCTCCACTCTGCGAGGGGCAAAAACAGAAGAAAAAAACAGGTCAGGTTAGTACAGCAGGTACTAACTGACTGTAATGGCAAACACGTGACAGAGATAGAGATGCTGCGAAGGTCGTAAATGCGGGCATGGGTCACACAGTTCCTTTTCCATCACTATGATGACTCTGAACAGTCAAAGGAATATAAAGTTGGTTTATTTGATCAAAATAGATATGTTGGACTTATCTATTAAATGGACTTTTGCTGACCAGGACTGAATGACGAGGTTTTAAGGATTTGTTTATAGATAAGAGATGAGATATGGGAAGAAGATAATGATTTGTTGTATTTTAAGAGATGGTGATAAGTTACTAAAATTGTTTATACTTGTGAGGAAGGGGGAAGTTATTTCTTTATATATTTCTTTTCCTTTTCGTTATTCCTATTTTTTCTTTATTTTTCTTTCTATTTTTTTTCTTTTCTGCACTTTCTATTTTTTCTTTTTATTCTTCTATTTTTTCTAGCTTGTATTAGTTTTTATCTTTTTAATTATACTGTTTGATAACATTACTATATGAAAAAAATAACTTTGAACAGTCGCTACACAAGGCAGTGGGTGAGGTCTACCTGTGCTTGTTATTTCACATGTTTGCAAAAGATAAGGATCACGCAAAAATGGTTAAACATGATAAACCAATGCAGAATACATTTCATTTTCTTATGTATTCACAAGGGCAAGAAAAGTTAAGCATTCTCCTTGAATGGGCTCCTGCAGGTCTAGAATGGAATAAGCGACCTTAGTAATATGTAACAGCTTTGTAAATATGGCCTTATAAGCAGAGGTGTACAAACTGATCACAAGAGCCTTCCAGGACACTCCAAGTGTTCCCAAAGTGGCCAGATCTCAAACCAAAACATTTGCACACTTGACTGTGGCTGAACTTGGAAAACTTGGGCCACAAATGGTTTAGTACCTGGTTGGAAGACTGTAAACTAGATTAAGAAGTTGATAAAACATTCCAGAAGGAAGCAGTGGCCAATCTCTTTCATATTAATGTAGAAAAGCTGTATGAATGTACCAATCAAATCACCAGAAGTTGAGCAAAACTCACGGAAAGCTTTTCCCTTTTTAAAACTGATTATCGTACAAGATTTCTGTGTTGTGTTCACAGTATCAGGTTAAATGCACCGTGCCCTTAACCCAGATTCAACATTCTGTTTTGCCTCTTCAGAAGAAACTCTGCAAGAATGCTGTGTATGTTCAAAAAACATAATGTGTAAAACATAATGTGTAAAATCTAAGTGAGCAAAATCCAGATCCATAAAATTGGAAACCCAGAAACAATTGCTAGTTTCATCCATGTTTTACTTGAGAATGCACCATTCCCCCCCCCCCCCACACCCATATCTATTAGCTTGTTTCAAAGAAATCTGCAAACACCTGGTGCCTTTGTTGCCTTAGGACTGGAAAATCTTATGAAAATATTAGATAACACATTTTTATAAACTAACCTCCTGGATTGGTTGAAACTCTGGGGTTATTAAAGTTGTCAAGTCTAAAGCCAGGGACCATTCATATACTCAATTTCCTAATGCAGCAGGAGACTGCATTATAACAGATCATCTACCTGCACTGCCCATTCACAATTGAGTGTACAACTAAGGAGTAGCAAATTGTATTTTTTATTAAGACAGAAAGGCAAAACTATTCACTTCAAGGGCAGAAATCACAGTCAACGTATTTAACTTAATGTGCTGAAATTTGATGTGATTGATATAATTTGACTTGATTTAATGGACTTGTATTTCATTCAATTTGTTGCATTAATTTCCCTGCAATTAAATGAAATTAATTCTGGCTGTTGTCCTATCTGCATCTTCTTTGTCCTCTCCTGCTAACTTTGGAGAGTAAGGTTTCCTGGTCCATATCTCTCAACCGGAAAAAAAGAGTTATCCTTAGTCTACACCAGTGTTTCTCAACCTTGACAACTTTAAGATATATGGACTGCAACTCCCAGAATTCCCCAGCCAGCAATGATGGCTGGGGAATTCTGGGAGTTGAAGTCCACACATCTTAAAGTTACCAAGGATGAGAAACACTGGTCTACACTAAGGTTCTTCTGCTTTTCAGATAGAGGATTATCCCAGAATGTTGGTGCTGCTGGGAAATGTTCTTTAGCACAGAATCTACTGAACTTGAAAATAATTCCTGATTATCAAAAATAGGTGAGATGTTCTGAGAAAAAAGGTTTTCTCAGGTGAGTGAAATTTCTTTGGAGGAATTTTTATGTAGAATACACAGATCTGTATTTATATGGTTTGGCCATATTGATTCTAGTACAAAGGATGACACTCCATGGAATGAGAAAAGGAAAGTCTTCAACAATTGAAGGAATTCCTAAGAGAATGATTCTTCTAGTGGAAAATCAGCTTTACAAGGACAGCATTTACCTTTGGGGGAGTGGGGGAGAATTGGAGGATGCTAATGCAAAAAAGCTGAGGAAATTTTACTCCAGACCATTTATATAGGCCAAGCTAAACTCTTTTTTTTTTAAATCTCTTCTATTGGTTTATTGGAAGAAAGAATTTGAGACTATCATTATTGTGGGCAGAAGGGGGAAAATGTCAATTTAATGTTTTCATTTTCCTCCAGTCTTCACAAACCTGTCAGCTTTGAGAAAGAGAAAAAAAAGAGAAAAAAAAAGATTGAGAATCATGGCCTTTTGATAATTTTCCTTCTCTTGTTGGATCACTGGTAATTTTGTTTTGTGTTTTACAAATAATAACCATGACTGTTGTAGGGGACCAACAGTGGGAATGGGCCTTGGAGATACAGTGATTGCTACTAATTTGATGCCTTTCAAAACAGATTAGATAGATAGACTGATTCATATACATGCATACATATGCATCTGTCTACCTATGAAAGGAACTCAGGGCAGCAAACAAAAGATAAAACAATAATACACAATCAAATCAAATCAAAGAACCAAGTTGAGGCCCTGTAAAAATACCTTACCAGCATGACCCGCACTTACCCACCAGGCTTCATTTACATCCTGGCCCCAGTGCCAAGAGCTCTCCCCCTATAAAATTGCCTTCCTTTTGTTGGAGATGTGAATTCAATAGCACCTCATGACTTATTAACCACAAGGAGGCACTAGGGTACAGATAGAGGGCTAAGGATTTGAGCCCCCTCTTTGTTTATCAGACTGCCTGCTCATTGTCTGAGTTTGCTAATCTGAGGTTATTTCCTTTCAGCTTTCTTTCCAAGCACTCTTGCACAGAGCACATGATCTTGGACCCTCCCCTAGTAGAATGTTGCTTGCAAGATGCTAGGCTTTGCCTAGCTCTATAATATTGATTGATTAATGATGTACCATCAAGTCATTGTCAGCTCTTAATGACCACATAGATAGATTTTCTCCATGACTATCTGTCCCTAACCTAGTCTTTCAGATCTTCCAACAGTGCCCCCATCGCCACTGTAACTGAGTCCATCCACCTTGCTGCTGGTCATCCTCTTCTTCTCTTTCCTTCTACCTTTCCCTGCATTAGAACCTTCTCCAGAGAGCTAGGTCTATCCAAAGAATGACCATTTGAGCCTGGTCATTTGTGCCCTGTGAACTCTGGGTTGATTTGTTCAATGATCCATTGGTTTGTTTTCTTGGCTTTCCATGGTATTCCCAGAAGTCTTCTCCAACACCAATGTTCAAAAACAACAATATTCTTACTATCTTACTTCTTCAAACTCCAACTTGTGCTTCCATAAAGAGTCCAAGGGAATATCATTTCCTCCACAATTCTGACACATCATGGCATCTGAACATATTTGCCAAGGCCATCATGGCTAATCTACCAAGGGTTAGTGTGTGGTGGATTTCTTGACTGCTTGTTACTTTACTCTTGATTGTTTGCTTCTTGTGAAAAAAGTAGAAAAGCCTTTAACTCTTTTCCAAGGACTAAATACTCTTCTGTATGCTGGGGATCAACTCAGCCCAGTATTGAATAGAATAGATAAAACACGGGAGACATTATTGTTGCTGTTGTTGTAACACTGTATTGTGTCTTGATTTGTTGTGTTTCCCTGCAAAATATATGCATCATATTAAGACAAACCTTTTTTCTTTGTCAGAAAGAAATTTATCATTTTTATTCCTAATCTTTATAAAGTTATTTTTGCTTTTGAATTGAGGCAGGTGAGAGGTAGAGAAGGAAGGAAGTTGTTTAGCTGAAATTGTAAAAAGGTAGGAAGAAAGGAAAATAAAATCTATAACAGCCCAGAAAAAAACCTGATAATTATGCAGAAAGTTTTTTTTTTAAAAAAAAAAGCAGTTGAGTCATTCATATGATTAATAATTCAACATTTGTATTGCCAGGCATGAAAGAAAGAGCAAAAACTTATTTTCAAATGTTCTGTGTCTAAATCCTGATGGGTATAATTAAACAAATGGTGGTCCTTTTTTTCCATAGATGTGTCTGTCAGTAATGGAAATAATAATGAACAATTTCAGTGTATTCAGCGTTCTACATTAGGACATTCTGGTTTTTGACTCTTTAATATATCAAGGAGATTACATTTGGCTGACACTATGCCAATCTGAGTCTGCCTCCATTCAGTGCTATTCTCTATCTGGATTCACACAACACACTAAATCTTTACCCCAAAGAAAGGACACCTCCCTTTAATCTTCCTTCCTTCCTTCCTTCCTTCCTTCCTTCCTTCCTTCCTTCCTTCCTTCCTTCCTTCCTTCCTTCCTTCCTTCCTTCCTTCCTTCCTCTTATCTGCCTGCCTTTCTCCCTCCCTTGGCTTATATGCTTCTCTAATTGCAGGCAACTCTGGGCTGCTTATGTACCCCAAACAGTAATCAGATTAAAGACACAGTACCTAAGAAATATCTGATCAAAATACCCCAGCCACTTCTAATTCCAATCTTATCCAAACCCACCCCTTACAGGGCAGATCAAGACAATATTTCAGGCACAAAGGATGATGGAGAGGCCCAGTCTTTGAGTAGCTTTTCAACAATTTAGGAGCACAGGGGCTGATCTGATCTCCAGGGCAATGCTATCCCAGGGCAGTGGCTGAGAAGGTCCTATTCCATGGTCCCTGCAGATGGCCTTCCCTTGGAGCAAGAATGCAGTGGAAAGCTTCTTTTCCAGATCTTAATGGGGATGTAAAAACCAAGGAAGCATTTCAGACGACATAAAGGTTTTAAACACACTCAGAAATCTGCATGCAGCCCAGCTTCCCTACCATGTTTTCTAATGTTCCTAGCTCCAATCTTCAAGCTTTTCCCCAAGACAATTACATATACACATTGGTCAAAGGCTACCAAATGGCAGTTTCAGTTCACCCAATCTGTGTATCTCAGGAGAATCTTCTTGTGGTTCCCCGCTTTCACGAGCTGAGGATGAGAGAAGCAAGAAGTATTTTTTATGTTGATGCATCCACTCTTTGGAACAGTCTGCCCCCAAAACTTTGATCACTGAAAACTGAACGATTTAGGAGAGCCTTGCAGGCATGAATTAATGCCATCAGTTGCTGACTGGTTGTGCATATTTGGAATGGGTAGGATTTCATTTATATACAGTAGATGGATTTTTCTCATTTACTGCATATGTTTTACTGTATTTCTCTGGATTCAGTGTAAAGGGCCAACTTTTCTTGTTTCTTGTTGGGTAGAAGTCTAATAAACAAACAAATAAGATGCATTCCTGGATTCATTGGGAAGGGTTGTGATTCATCCTGGGTGACGATTCAGCCTCTACTAAATGCCTGAGGTAGATAGCAGCTCTCTAGTCTACTCAATGAGAACGAAGCTGATTTCACTTAAACCCATATTATACTCCATGATGACTCCTCCTAACACCTAATATTGATTTTTGTGTTCCTCCTTCACCCTCTTCCTCTTCCTCCTTCATAATTCTCTAGGAGTGGGTTTGCTTCCCCCCATCTCTTTCCTTTGTAGCTTCTATGTTTCTCTCAAATTTCTTCTCTCCATGCATTTGCCAGTGAGTTGGATCATTGCAAAAAAACTAATTGACAATAAGCATCAAAAATTTTCTAAGACCCAGAAAAGAGGTTCCACAGTAACATGGACATCTATCACATGAGCTACAACCATCATTTTGCTCTCTGATGAATGGAATAGGGAAGAAAGCCAAAATGAACCAATTTATGATACAGATGTATAAACTTGGAGCATTCTGTTCTGCAACTGTCCATTTTTCTCCAGGAATATTTCACTTTGGACCTAGAAAGGTCCAAGCATCTCGGGGATGATTTGTAAAAACTCTGAAGTTTATTGTTCAGAACAGTAAGTAATTCATGGTGTTATGGTTGAATTCTGACCCCAAAATGGAACAGATACTGGGGAGTTTTTTGACAGTGAAACAGGAAGAGGCTTGAAGAGTTAGAGATAGGTTCCATTCCTGACACAAAATCAGTGTTTTGGAAGTTCTGATGCTATAAAGCATCCAGAACACCACAAACCACTTCCTGTTCTGGGAGCTAGCATTGCAACATGGCTATTATGCTGGGTGTGACAGGAATACTCCATTGCTAATTTAGAATTCCTCAGATGTTCAAATTCTTAGTGAGGCATTTGCAAATCCTGCTTAAGCCCCAGTTGCTTTGGAATTGGCAGGTGAAACTATAACAGATTATCACGAAAAACATTTAAGAGCAAGAAAGGCAGAAGTGGAACCAGGAGGTGCAAAAAATACCTTGTCTTTAGCTATGCCCTGCTGTCATCAGCCAGTAATGAAATGTATGTCCTTAGCAATCAGAAAGGCATTGAACTCTTGACTGTTTTCACACTACCTAATGCAGAGTAAAATCCATCTTTGAAAATAAAAGACACTGCACAGAACTCATTGCATGTAAAACAGCTCTTGCATAACTGCTGGACTATGTTTTTAGCATCTGCAGAGTTAACCCCAGTTAGAAGGACAGCAAATGGAAGGCTCTTGAACTAAGAGAATGTTTCCCAACATCTGGGGTGATAGGGGACAGAGGGATTTTTGACAGGGACATTCAAGCTATTTTGACTGCACAGACCAAGCCTTAAGAAGGCGAAAGTGAAGACTGCACAATCCAGACAAGAGTATCAGCTCGCCGGGGATTTAGCTTTTACGTTTCTATTTCATGGGGTGACAACTCGAAAATGTCGAGTAGGTCTTTTTGGAGTTCTTCAAAGCCTGCTTGCTTCAGCTAATCTAATTCTTTGGTCGAGCCATTAATTTTGACTAGGAAAATAGGAGGGGGGAGGGCAGGGGGACAGTGGTCCCTCTTGCTAGCTCAGAGAGCATGAAGCATCTACTTGATGTGATTAAAACAAGCTCTTGCCACGATAGGCACAGCTGAGGAATCAGGATAAATGCTAATATTGTGATTTTCATATTTCAGTGCTTGAGCTTACTTACCAACTTATCCGCTTGTGTTTCTTCTGACTTTGACAGCGGAATCAAGTGGGAAAAATGACATCTTAATGGTAGGATTGTCTGTCATTAATTACGTGTGTTGGAAGAACCAGCCAGGATAAGAAATTGGATATGTTCGGCCACTGTTGTACATTGTACCTCAAAGCTTGGGATGGAGCTACTGTAAGATTCTCTGAGAGATGGGCTTTATCCAGAAACCATTTTGGGGTCAAGGACCACATCCAGTTTTTGTGACCTGCCAAGGGCAGAACCAGCAGCATTTGGAGGTGGTGGCAAAGTGGGTCAGACTGACAGAGACAGCGCTACAACATCACAGCAGAAGCCCAGCCTCTTTCATACGTGCATTGTGACATTCCACCAAAGGGGTGAACCGTGGAAGATCCCGTGGACAATGCTGGGCAGAACTGAAAAAGTGGGACTGGTTGGATAAAAATGGCTATGGTCCCAAAGGGGAAATTGAATGGCCCCAGCACAAAATTGAAATGAAACGAAAAGAAAATCAGTCAGAAAGAAAAGTACTTATAAAGCTGATCTAGAGCATGAATTGATGCTAAAATGAGCAGATCCTCCAACTCACCACTCCTGATGTGACACCCTGACTAGTGTTCTTCAAAATTTGGAAGGACTGAGTTTGGAGTAAGACTTCAGGGATCTGTCTTGCCCCTTAAAATCTCATGTTTAATTGATTCTCTTTATCTAATTTTAGAACTTGTGTGGAGAATAGATCGTGTTTTAGTTCATGTCTGTGCAGAAATATTGAAAAATCAAACGGGTTCACAAACTTTGAAGCACCATTCTCTCTCTCTCTCTCTCTCTCTCGGTGTGTGTGTGTGTGTAAAATTTATCCAGCTTTAATATATTTATTTAATATACCTATATATGAATTTGTATAAACAGATATAGATGCATATTAAATAAATGAACAAGGTCTTTGAACACAAATTTTCCTAATATGCTATGTTATAAACTAGTTTCACTAGTATGAAACTTTTTTTACATATACCTCAATATGTGCATCCTTCAGACAATATGTGCAGCCTTCAGACAATGTGTGCAGCCTTCAGACAAGCACAATCATTTTTCAATTAGTCCTGAAGCCAACATAGGGGAATGACTCAGAAAAAGAGACATGGTAAAGAGGAGCAAGTGCCTCAAAGCATTCTGGGCCCCATTCAAAAGTAGCTTACACTGGAAAAGCTTTTCCTTGCCTCTCATACCGCCCACCAGGAGCACCACTGTGAAGTGTTCCAGATGCCTGAAGAGCAATCAACTTTACTTTGCCACCTTCTGTCATGAGGGAAGGGATGCCACCAATTTGTCTATTTATTCTTTATAAACCGGATATGAGGTGGTCCCCTATCCTCCCAATTTTCTGGAGGGAACTGAAGACTTGGCTCTGCCAACTTGCATGGGGAGTGGGAAGATACAACTGACCCTGGGGATGGCTGGCCCCTTGAAGATGCTCCCTGAGTTTACTAACACCTAACCTAGATAGCATATTAAAAAGCAGAGACGTCACCTTGCCGACAAAGATCCGCATAGTCAAAGCTATGGTTTTTCCAGTAGTAATGTATGGCTGTGAGAGCTGGACCATAAAGAAGGCTGAACGCCGAAGAATTGATGCCTTTGAACTGTGGTGCTGGAGAAGGCTCTTAAGAGTCCCCTGGACTGCTAGGAGGTCAAACCAGTCAATCTTAAAGGAAATCAACCCTGACTGCTCATTGGAAGGATTGATAATGAAGCTCAAGCTCAGATACTTTGGTCACCTAATGCGAAGAGAGGACTCTTTGGAAAAGACCCTGATGCTGGGAAAGATGGAAGGCAAAAGGAGAAGAGGACGGCAGAGGATGAGATGGCTAGATAGCATCACTGAAGCAATGAGCATGAAATTGAGCAAACTCAGGGAGGCAGTGAAAGATAGGAAGGCCTGGCGCAATATGGTTCATGGGGTCACGAAGAGTCGGACACGACTTAACGACTAAACAACAACAACAATTAACATCAGCCTCTTGGAAGTATTATATAGGAAGTTTGTTATTGTAGCATATTTTAATTAATTATTATTTTCATTAATGTTTATTCTGTTTTTACTGTAAACTGTCCAGAGTCACTCTGCAGTAGATGGGGTGTGTGTGACAAATTTGAAATTTGAAATATAAATAAATAACTAAAATATATAGGTCCCTTGACTCCATCACAGCTCCATCACAGTTTTCTTGGTGGGTTTGGCTCGTGTGTCATGTAAGATGCACAATGTTTGTTTGATGTTCCAGGTTCTTTTTCCTACTTAAATGCATAACCGAATAGCCCACAGAATCTGGAGCAGCTACATAAACAAACATCAAATATGATGTGTTTCAGATCAAATCAAATCACATTCACTAAGCAAGAGATCCCAAATTTTGTAGATCAGATCTTGCCAGACTCTGATCCAGTTATTCCATCCATCATTAGATCTAATTTTTACACTGATGAATAAGCCTGTAGGTAATCTTCAATTACTAATTTCTTGTTTAGAGAGATTTAAATGAATCTCAGGAATCAATTATGGCCTCAGTCTGATTACTAAGAAATCAATTTTGGGGGTTTGAACAATATACTGGATCAAAGCTGAGGCAAATAAGCTGAGTTTGCATATCATTCTAGCAGCACCCTTCCCCCAAACATAACCAACACTAACCAAGCTTTGCCTGGTGTGCAAACACAGCTGCTGGTCCCTAACTGACCAGACTGAGCATGTTGCATGAAGCTATAGGGCATGTTTGCTAAACAAAACAGCAAGTGCCTTGAAAGAGAGACAAGGGATAGGTAGGAATTGGCATTTCCTTATTGATTTAGTTGCTTGCCGGCTTATGTATTCCGAAATTCCTGTATTAGCTTTCCATGATCTTCTGCATAATTCTGGCATACAGCAATTGAATATTGGTGATCCACAGGATATAAGCAATTTTCTCCAACATTGGGCCCTCAGTGAGGAAAAAAATAAATAAATACTGGTGCCATGAAAGAGAACGTCTACCCTGTTAAGAGAAAAGTTTCAAATGGAATGAGACCTATGAATCTCCAGTTCTATCATCTCTCTCTCTCTCTCTCTCTCTCTCTCTCTCTCTCTCTCTCTCTCTCTCTCTCTCTCTCTCTCTCTCTCTCTCTCTCTATCTATCTATCTATCTATCTATCATCTCTGCCTGCCTGCCTGCCTGCCTGCCTGCCTGCCTGCCTGCCTGCCTGCCTGCCTGCCTGCCTGCCTGCCTATCTATCTATCTATCTATCTATCTATCTATCTATCTATCTATCTATCTATCTATCTATCTATCCATCCACCATCTCTCTCTCTCAATCTATCCTTTCATCTACCTATCATCTATTTAGCTATCTTCTTTCTTCTTTCCCTACTCCCTCACACACAAACATCTATCTTCTGTCATTTCTCATATATCCATCCATCCATCCATCCATCCATCTATATCATCATCATCATCATCATCATCATCATCATCCCACCATCTATCTACCCACCAGCTCTCTCTCAATCTATCCTTTCATCTATCTATCTATCTATCTATCTATCTATCTATCTATCCATCCATCCATCCATCCATCCATCCATCCATATCATCATCATCATCATATCTATCTATCTATCTATCTATCTATCTATCTATCTATCTATCTATCTATCTAATCTATCATCTCTACTGAAAGTTGCTTTTTATCTTTCACTTTCCCATTCTTTTCAAAATGGAGGGAAGAATTGGGTAATCAGGTTCTAATCAACCCTGTTGGCCTGCTTATCAGACTTGTGCAGCTTGGATGTGTCATGTTGAGGTACTTTAAACTGCCAAGGCATCAAATTCTCCATATCAAGGCAAAGAAGGAATATACCTCATTGTGATGAAGTCTGGTCCAGCAGTTCCAGTCTTGACATATTTCTTCTAGTCCCCTGTAATTACAGTTATTGATCTGCGTGGAAGAATCCTAGCACATTTTCCATACAGGTGAAACTCGAAAAATTAGAATATCATGCAAATGTTCATTTATGTCAGTATGGCAACTCAAAAGGTGAAACCAATATATGAGATAGACACATTACATGCAAAGCGAGATATGTCAAGCCTTACTTTGGTATAATTGTGATGATTATGGCGTACAGCTTATGAAAACCCCAAATTCACAATCTCAGAAAATTAGAATATTACATGACATCAATAACACAAGGATTGGAAATAGAACAATATCGGACCTCTGCAAAGTATAAGCATGCATATGTACTCAGTACTTGGTTTGGGCCCCTTTTGCAGCAATGACTGCCACAATGCGGCGTGGCATGGATGCTATCAGCCTGCGGCACTGCTGAAGTGTTATGGAAGACCAGGATGCTTCAATAGCGGCCTTCATCTCCACTGCATTGTTCGGTCTTATGTCCCTCATCTTTCTCTTGGCAATGCCCCATAGATTCTTTATGGGGTTCAGGTCAGGCGAGTTTGCTGGCCAATCAAGCACAGTAATCCCATGGTCATTGAACCAGGTTTTGGTACTTTTGGCAGAGTTGGCAGGTGCCAAGTCCTGCTGGAAAATGAAGTCAGCATCCCCATAAAGCTCATCTGTGGAAGGAAGCATGAAGTGCTCCAAAATCTCCTGGTAGACGGCTGCGTTGACCCTGGACTTAATGAAGCACAGTGGACCAACACCAGCAGATGACATGGCTCCCCAGATCAACACAGACTGTGGAAACTTCACACTGGACTTCAAGCATTGTGCATTGTGTGCCTCTCCATTCTTCCTCCAGACTCTGGGTCCTTGGTTCCCAAATGAGATGCAAAAGTTGCTCTCATCAGAAAAGAGGACTTTGGACCACTGGGCAACAGACCAGTTCTTTTTTTCTGTGGCCCAGGTAAGATGCTTCTGACGTTGTTTGTTGTTCAGGAGCAGCTTGACAAGAGGAATATGACATTTGAAGCCCATGTCCAGGATCCGTCTGTGTGTGGTGGCTCTTGATGCACTAACTCCAGCCTCAGTCCACTCCTTGTGAAAGTCCCCAACACTTTTGAATGGCCTTTTCCTGACAATCCTCTCCAGGCTGCGGTCATCCCTGCTGCTTGTGCACCTTTTTCTACCACACTTTTCCCTTCCACATAACCTTCTATTGATGTGCTTTGATACAGCAGTTTGGGAACATCCAACTTCTTTTGCAATTACCTTTTGGGGCTTTCCCTCCTTATGGAGGGTGTCAATGATGGTTTTCTGCACAACTGTCAGGTCAGCAGTCTTTCCCATGATTGTGATTCCTACTGAACCAGCCTGAGAGACCATTGAAAGGCTCAGGAACCCTTTGCAGGTGTTATGGATTCATTAGCTGATTAGAGTGGGACACTTTGAGCCTAGAATATTGAACCTTTTCACACTATTCTAATTTTCTGAGATTGTGAATTTGGGGTTTTCATAAGCTGTACGCCATAATCATCACAATTATACCAAAGTAAGGCTTGACATATCTCGCTTTGCATGTAATGCGTCTATCTCATATATTGGTTTCACCTTTTGAGTTGCCATACTGACATAAATGAACATTTGCACGATATTCTAATTTTTCGAGTTTCACCTGTAGACAATTAGCTTGGAAGAGTTGTTTAGATCACTACAATACCTTAAAAATGGTGTTACTCTTGAATGCATATTGAAATGGTATAACGTCATTTCTTCATACATTTCTTCATTTATCATTTCTTCTTCTTTTTTCCCTCTCTCTCTCTCTCTTTAAGTAATTTGGGGCATGTGTTCATTGCTGTTTTCTCATAATGACCCTATCAGGTAGATAATGAATGTCTGTGTCCCATCAGTATTAAAAATATGATCATCAGGGCCTTTTCATGGTTGGTACCACAGTGATGGAACATTCTCCTAGAGGAAAGAAACGTAAGTTCCTACTATTCCCATCTTAAGGTAAACATTCATGACCATCATTTCAAGCTGGTTTTAATCAGATTTATATGTTGATTATAATAGTAATACTTTGGTATTGATTTCCCTAAACCCAAAGAACCCCAACTAAAAGTATGTCCAGTAACTAGCTTGTACTGAATGGCACATTCTGCTGAAGAACTACATTTAATATTTTATTATTATCCAAACCATAAGTAACATGGTATTTTTTTCATTGTACCACTACTATATATAAGTCCGCTTTCTAAGTTTTGCATGAGTTTTTCCCATCAATGGGGTAACAGGGATTGCTCCTTCAGAGCCTCTGATACCAGATAGAAGGTCTCTTCTTATAGAAACTGAAGTTGAAAGCATCAGTTAACCTAAACTGCAGCCACTCGGAATGAAGTTCATTGGCTGGGGCAGAAGATTTTACTGCTCTTCAAAATCCCTAATTGGTCAGTATCTTCAAATAGAATCCATAGGCCAGACTTTTCTGCTTTTCCTTGCTCCCCCTCCTCCATAGCTTCTTATGGGTAGAAATTAATTCTGCCTCCATCCATTTATTTTTGGGAGGAACATTATAAGTCTCTGTAGTGAGGAACCTGCTTCCTGAATTCCACAACCACCAGAAACTCAGCACTGAGAATCTAGGGAAAAGGCTGATAATCAAACCCATAATGAGGAATGTTTTTAAATAAGGAGGAAGGTGGAGGGCCTGGAAGCAGATGAATTTACTGGAGCAATCTCCCTTTCCTCTAAAGGATTAGCCTCCATGGACCCACATATCTTAAGAATCACACCTTTGTCCATGAAACTCATATATATGTAGATCTTATAGATGGTCCAACCCCATTTTCCAATTAAGGACTAGTAATTCAGGACAAGACTTCTCAGTGTTAGAGAGACCCTAGCTTTATGGAACTGCTGTTGGGTCATCTGACACGCTCTCTCCATATTTGCTTTAGATTTCAGATGGCAAGGTTATCATTTCAACATGTCTTTAAGCAGTGTAGAAAATAATGCTTAATTCTGGTCCTCTTCTGTTTCTGTGGTCATTGGTGCTCTCTGATCTTGGTTGTTTGTGTGCAGATGTTTCGTGACCCAACTAGGCAACATCATCAGTACAAGTGAGTGTGGAGTTTGCTCCCTTTTTTATACAGTAGCTAGCCCTGCCAGTGTTGGTGGGATGTGGTTTTCTCCTTGGTAGTTCCTTGATTAGGGCATTGTTTTCTGCTTGTTTGTCTGGAGTTAATCCCTGCTTCTCTGGGTGTAGATTGCTCGAGAGGATGTGTTCTGGTCCTTTTGTTTCCTTCTTAGCTTTTTTATTGTCTCTTGAATGGTGTGAAAATATGGTTTGTTTCTGTCCACTTCTGTCCTCTTCTGTTTATTTCTGTTCTCTTTGGTTTCTCTTGCATGCTGGAAATTGCTGATTAAGGTGTATGTTTGTATGTTTGTGTGTATGTGGTTTTAAGCTTGTGGTATGAAATTGGGGGGAAAGCAGAGGAAGGCATTTTAAAGAAAGGCATTTGTAAAACCAATACCGTAATATAAAAGAGCAGTTGCAAATTATGTAAGCTACAGCAGCCGCCATGCTATTAACCAGACTGTTCACCTTGTAACAACTCCTGTAGCCTTCTGACTCTGACAGTGGAAGAGAGCCCAAATTTATTTCAATTTAAAAACAGGAGAACCAGTTGCAATACAAGCATGGGACCTCAGAATATACAGCTATTTCTCAGTTAGCTTTGGCTAAACAGCCCTGCATGTAGGTGTGTAAACTTGTGCCACGTATTAATGGGCTGCCAGAAATAAGTCCAAGATGAAGCATTTAGCACCTAAAAAAATACATACCTTGGGTACAAGCTAATTATCAGGGAAGGCATAACTGTGCTTTCAAGTTATCTTTAGGAGCGAGAACAAATACATCATCCTCCAATTAAGTGCATGACTCCCTAATTAGGAAAAGGAACTGCAGAAATTAACATTCCTAGGCAGTTTTGAAGATGAAGATATTTAATAAGTCCATCTTCAAGCCATGGAGAAGCAAATACAGTGGTACCTCGGGTTACGAACGACCCTCCTTACGAATTTTTCGAGATACGACCAGCTCCGGCCCCAAAAATTTACCTCACCGTGCGACCTCCGCCTCGAGCTACGAACCGGATCCGTGGCCATTTGCCCTGCTGCCACGTGGTCGCGGCTTCCTGTGGGCGAGATCGCAGTAGCAAGGAGACGTTCGGTGAGGCTTGTGGTGTGTTTTGGGGGAAATTTGCCTCGTGGTGCGACCAAATTCAGAGGGTGGATTAGCCGTATTTACATTGAACCTTATCGGGAAATTTGCCTCGTGGTGCAACCAAATTCGGAGGGTGGAACGGATTAACCGTATTTACATTGAACCTTATGGGAAAATTTACCTCGCGTTGCGACCACCTCGAGTTGAGATCAGAGTCATGGAACGGATTAAGTTCGTAACCCAACGTACCACTGTATTCTTTAAAGTGGGACCAGAGTTTTATTCACTGCAATTCTAATTGCTGCTTACCTTTCAGTCTACAGCCATCAAGGAGATCCTGGGTGGTTCTGGGACAAACATTTGCCATTGTGAGGAGGCTATTCCATTTATTAAAAACAAAATGGCCAAATTCCAGTGTAATTGGTGGAAGACAGAATTAGTGGATGAATCAGTGTAGAAACTTTCCCTGTTACTCTGATACAACATTTACAACTTGGCCTAAATGAAACAATTTGAACAGGAGCACTTTCAAAGATGATGAATATCCTGCTTCTGGGAGAAATGACCAAGACCCATTGTGGAGAATGACAAAGCAGTTATTGACCAAATATCAAAGTTAATGCTAACCACCACCTAATTTGTTGACATTTTTTACAGAAAGACCTAGCTGGGCTGGATACGGCAGTCATCAAATAGAATATGAAGCAAAAACTCCATTGAATCTGTAGAATATCTGAAGGTATCAAGACAGTTTAAATGCCTGTAAGGAAAGATATTAAAAAGGGAGCTGGTTTTGCCCTTAGATTAATTTAGGATACAAGACTAAGATGGTTAAAAAGAAACTTGGATGAACTGAGTTTATCAAAATACATACGTCAGAATGGTTATACCCTTTAATTAGTTTATTGTTAGCCATTATGGGTTATATTTGACAAGACTATGGGAAAAATCTTATTTCTGAAGAAATAAATAAAGTTTATTTGTTAACCCAGTTGGGAACATAATCTGGCATGAGCTATTAGACTTAGTCTATTTTGTTTTGATAACCAGATAAGAAAGATCCAGAAAAACAAGACTTTATATTCCTGTTGTTGTGTATAGTAAAAAATTAAATGTCTGACGCTTTTGCTCGTACGTCATGTGAGAATGAAGCATGTTCAGTTTTATAGAAATAGATATGTTTTTGAGCTTTAACATCTAAATTGTGCATTTATTTATTTATTTATTTATTTATTTATTTATTTATTTTTATTATGAAGTATCTGCAGCTTTATTGTTTGGAACTGAATGGGATGACGCTTGGTACAGTAATAGCCCTAGTGGTCAGGAACGTCAATCCCAAATTACAGACAGATTTGTTCAGGTTTTTGTGCAGATGAAGAAGTGCTTAGAGCAGTGTTGTCCAAACTTGGCCACTTTAAGATGAGTGGACTTCAACTCCCAGAATTATTATTATTAATAGATTGTTAATTAAAAGATTATTCATTAAGGCTGTGCATACCTGAAGATGAATAAAAAGTGCTTATCCTGCAAACACAAGCACAGTACAAGCAAGCATGAGAAAAAGATGCAGCTGCTTTAATGAGTCAACTTCTTAAAGCAGCTGTATCTTTCTTCTGATTTTTGTAGAAGCCTGAAAAAAGATTGGGTGACTTTAAAGAAAAGCAGAAGGTGTTGTGCTCACACTTGAGTGAGGAATGAAGCACTTCTTCAAATATCACTGATATTTTTACAGCTGCTCACTTTAATGTTATTGTTATCTGTTCTGGAATGATTTCTTTATAAATATGGAAAGGCATGATATACAGTCAATGGATGGATGGATGGATGGATGGATGGATGGATGGATGGATGGATTTGCCTACATTTCCCAGAATTCTCTATTAAAAACATGTATAGCAGCCTCGTCATAGCAATATCTGGTTGGGGCTAGACTTTATGCTGTAGCATTCCTAGGGCTACTAGATCTTAGCCTCAAAAGTTTAGATGATTTCTAGATGGGGCAGAGAGATATGCCAGAGGCCGTCCTGGTTTTGCATTTCAAATCCAGTAACGCTCCTCCACATTTACCTCTACTTTTCTAACGCTTGAAGAAGTAGATCGTGTAAAATGTTGCTTTGCCGTAGCCTGCAAAATCTAATAAAAGCAACACTCACTTTGTAGCCATAGTGCCTGTAGCTTTAACTCTCCATGGCTGTTAAGGCATAAGCATCTTCTGTACTGCCTTCTCTTCACAAGAAGAGAAAAGCCTCTGGTACATTAGGTTGGACAATACATGCATTTCCAAGTGGAATAAAAGTGGCATTAAAAAAACAACAACATTACTTATTTATTTCTTCTATGTATATAGCTGTCCATCTCACACAGAGACTCTGGGTGGCTTATAGCAGGTAAAAACAATAAAAAAAATGTAGTATAAAACACAACACGTGCAGTAGCCCAAGTTCAAACCAATCTAAACAGCATAGACCATGGCCCAAACACTTCATGTAGAGTGGGGAGAGCATCAAGCCCTAAGCCCGCCCCCCAAAGCAAGGATTATGGCTAGACCTCTCCCACCCCCCCACCCCCATCAACGCTAACTGGAACTAACCCTGGAGGAAACAGAATAACCAGAGTAATGCTGTGCCCCACCACTCCCAACCACCAAAGCTGGTCCCAAAAGATAACATGACTGATGGTACGAAAGGCCATTGAGAGGTCAAAAAGAACAAGGATAGATGCATTACCCCACCATACATCATCCACAAGTATGATCCATGCAATTTTGGTCCCATAACCAGGTCTAAAGCAGGACTGAAAGGGAGTCCAGATAATCCACTTCCTCCAGAGTCCTCTGAAGCTGCAGCAAGACTACCTTATGAACAACCTTCTCAAATCTGAGTGACTTTATCCCACAGATGCCTACTGTATTCCTCACAGCAATCCTAGCATATTCCTCTGTCCCCACCTTGCCCAGGAGAGTCTGGGTCACTTTAAACAGAGCCTCTGGGTGGCTACCTGCAGACACAGTAAGGTCTGAGAAATATCAACATTTTGCTTACAGCCACAGGGTAGGCCTTAATGGTCAGTTTCACTTCTTGTAGTCCTCTGTCAGCACTCTAGGCATCTATTCTCTCATGTCATCTCCCTCAGTTGTTGCATAAACCAGGGATAGCCTCGAGATCCAGGAGAGGAGCACAAGAGTTGGCTCCCCCAACTTCAGATCACTCTGTCACTGCACCAACAGAAAAACTAGATCCAGCATATGACTACTGTTACAAGTCAGGCCCTCAGTGACTTGAGTCAGGTCCATAGCTATCATGGTGGCCAAGAACTCACAGGCTGCTCAGACTCTGCCCCCAGAGAAGGCAGGTTGAAGTCCCACAGACTCATAACCTTAAGGAACCGAAACACTAATCTGGCTACACAGTCTAAGAACTCAGTCAGGGAGGTTGCTATGCAGTAGGAAGGCTAGTCTCAACTGATCCCAGCCTAAAGAAGAGGGTCACACATCCAGTTACTTTCAGGGCAGGCCTCTGAATACCACCAGAGTACCTCAGATAACCATAGCTACTCCTCAGAAATGAAGGGCACATCTCTGAGAGGGGACCCCCTCATACCTTGGTGCCCACCCAGGTCTCAGTGATGCATGCCAGGTGAGCCCCCTCATCTCTGATTAGATCACAGATGAAGGAGGCTTTATTTCAGACTGACCTGGCATTAAACAGCAATAGGCCTCTGAAGGTATGACAGCCAGGAAATGGGGTTGAAGACAAGAAGCTGGAACATGACACTGGTATAAGATATTAGGGCTGCATTCCCCAAGCACAGCCTACCTCCCACCCTATCTCCCTCTGCCTCTCATTTGGGCCCAATTGCAAATATTTCTAGGAGTGTATTGCTGAAATGTGATGCGGACTAAACCTATTTTCATTCTGTTGTTGTTCAGTCGTTAAGTCATGTCCGATTCTTCGTGACTCCATGAACCATATCGCGCCAGGCCTTCCTGTCCTTCACTGCCTCCCTGAGTTTGCTCAGTTTCATGCTCAATTTTCATTCTGAGGCATCATGAAATCACTAGAATCGTATCTATTCAACCAATCCATAGATTCTCACCACATTGTTTGAATATACATTCACTCACTGAATATATAATATGATCAGTAGATCTGGGAAGTAGGTATTTAGATGAGTGGTGATGCGGTGGTGGTCACCATTCGATATTAAGATAAGAACAAGCCAGAAAATGTTTTCACCAATAGAGAGGCATACATAATCTTTGGTTCATGAATGAAAGCATTCATAACTGCAGCAGCACGTGCAAATAAGAAATACATTTTTTTCTTTTTCTTCTTTTCTTTGTGATGCGTCCAGAATTACAAACCACTTGTGGGTTGAGTAAATGATCAATTTTCATTTTACTACTGATTTCTATTGTCAAGGGATTTGACATTAAGTGTTCCACATAATGTCAACTTGTAGGGGGTTCTTGCTTTTGGGAAAAAAAAAATACTTTTAATTTCCTTGGCATTGAATACCTGTCTATTCAACAATGGCTCAAGCATTATGCCATTTACTTGAAAAGCTGTATACCTTGTGGTTGTTATTGTTCATTTGAAGACAGTTTAATTAGTTGACCTTTTCTCAGTCCTTGGAGACATCATTAATTGCTTTGATTATTTGGGTCCTTCCAGATTTTTTCTTGTAACTGCTTATTGATTCTAATTCCTTCTGTGACTAGCTTAATTTCTAGATCAGTTTGCTTACTGGTAACAATTGTTTGATTTATTTATTGTTTCATGCATCTTTTGATCTCCTGCCCATCATTTAATACAAACGTCTCTCCACCTAGTGCCTGGAAGAGTTTTTTTTTTTAGTTTTGGATGGTTAGACAATGAACCTATACACTATGCTGCCCAATTTGCATGGCATGCATTGAAATATTTCCTTAAAGTAGGGAAGAATTTGTCAGATGTTGAGCAATATTGATGGGTTGGAATTATAGGTAGGGCTGGGTGGGAAAAGATGGAGCACACCTTAATATGAGCTTAATTGGTCAGTCCCACTTGACGTTGAATTTGATGAGCTTTAAAATGTTGTGCAATGCTTAGAATGTTTCCATTCACTCATATTTTGGGTTAAATATATGCTACTATGCTTCTTGATTTCTTACTGGAGCTACTGGGGATGGATTTTTTCCATTTATGTGCTCTTTTAACGCTATTTTAAAGACATTGGTATATTTTATTAAAACACGGTTAATGTTGTAACTCATTTTAAAGTGCTGTTTGCCTGCTCTGGGATTATTTTACGTGTAAGATTATTTTAATTTTGTGGTAGAAAAACTCAAAATTCCAATTCTCCACATACTAATAAAACTGTAGATGTTTTGTAAGTACAGTCATAAATTAAGCTAAAGAAATTAACTGAAACTCAGGTATCATCAACATGCCCAGTTCTACAATTGTTGTTTAAAGCATAAAATATACCCATTTTAGGAAATAGAGCAAAATGCCCTATGTAAGGGAGAAATTGCCTAATGTACTCACATTTGCAAGCAAAATTTCTTATGCATCTTTTTTTTTTTTTAATTTCAAGAGAAAGGTCCATAAAAATGCATATAAATTATGATGTACCCTTAAACATCTCAAGATGATGCAGGAATGGAGGAATGGAGCAAACTTATTTGTTTGTTTATTTATTTAGGGTGTCTTTGAGTCAGTGTTGACTCCTGGCAACTGCTTGGACAAGTCCCTGCAGTTTTCCTGGCAAGATTTCAGAAGGGTTTGCCATTGCCTACTTCCTAGGGCTGAGAGAGAGTGACTGGCCCAAGGTCCCCCTGCTGGCTTTGAGCCCAAGGCAGGATTAGAACTTTCAGTCTCCTGGTTTCTAGCCTGATGCCTTCACCACTACACCAAACTGGTTCTCAGTTTAAAACTGGTGAAATGAAAATGAGAGAAACTCACATTGACAGTTTCACCTATCCCTAATTGAAGCAAGGTTGTTTTGGGGTTAAATATTATGGGATATATCTTGACAGCAAAAACAGTTTAGTGATTCAGCCAGCGAAGGATGGTCATTCATTTTTTTCAGGTACTATAGAACGGTATTTCCTGTACTGATTTGGAGCCTGGAAAAAGGTGATCTATACGAGTTCCCCCATCTGTAGGATTTATAATATGTCCTTCTGAATGTTAATTGAATAGGGATTTCTACAATTAATTCCGGCATGGCAAAATATATAACTTGTCCCAGTTTAGAGTTCTTTGCATTTATACCCATAAATGTAAGAACCACTTACATGTTAGGTTACATGCGCATGGAAAAAGCACTGCTAAGAAGCATTCAATGTTTTTCCTGTAACAAAGCATCAGGCACCCTATAGATTGGTGACTCAAGAATGCAACTGTGATCCTGCATAAATAGAGTTCTAGGAATTGAAGAATCCTAGAATTGGATAAACAAAACATCCTGACTTCAAATGGCCACGTGAACAGTGAAGCAGAGTTAGGAGGAGCTTTATGCTGAAATGGGTAAAGCTATAGTTGCAAGTCCACAAGTCCTTCTAGCTGAGCTGAAAGAGAATGCCTGGCCCAACTCATCCCATGAATTTCCGGTTAAGGCGTTGGACTTAATTTTCAGTTCTAATCCAACGCCTTAACCAGTGCAACCCACTGGCTCTCATTTTAATCACGTTGACAGTTTACAATTTTTTTTTTCCCTGGAGTAACATTTTCAGCAGCTAACTCTTGATGTCACTCTTCACGGGCTATAACCAGAAGCTCTAAAATGGTAGAATTGTGGAAAATGTGGAGATAAGTTTGATGAAGGAATGCAGGATCCATTAAGGAAGGAGAAATAACCATTTAGTCTCGGGAAAGGAGAAAGCATGAGTAAGAAACTGAAAATAACTCCATCATGATATGACCCATTCAACCATTCCAAATTGAAGCAAGGTTGTTTTGGGTTAGATGTTATGGAGACAGAGAGAAACTCTAGCAGGCTTTCAAGATTCTCCTATTATGCCCAACAACAATAAAGTAACATTCCTGTATTTGTTAATGTGTCTGTTTTCTGACCTAGCCTACCTCAAAGGGATGAAAAGACATCCAGCAACCCAGAATGAGCCTTTTAATTATGCAACTACACAATTTATTATGTAATAGCTATAACTGGTTCATTAATAATGAGAACAGCAAGGACATCTACAAGTATTGCAGAAAAGCTATTTGCATATCTACTCATGATTACTTAACTCATCTATGCACTGGCTGTAACCTGAGTTAAGTGCATTGTGGAGAGGTCTTTCCATCCAGAAAGTCCCTAGATCAGTGTTTCTCAACCTTAGCAACTTTAAGCTGTGTGGACTTCAACTCCCAGAATTCTGGAGTTGAAGTCCACACAGCTTAAAGTTGCTAAGGTTGAGAAACACTGCCCTAGATTCACCCCCTAATGTCTCTACTTTCAGGATTTCATGCCATGTGGTAGGACTGAGAAAGGTCTTCAGATGGCATTGGGTTTAGATGAAACAGTATTCAGAAATGCAGTGCTATTTGTGCCTAGCTTGGTGGCAGTACAAAGTATGCCTCAAAAAATGGCTAAGCAGAGGTGGAGCAGGTGAATAACCCCAGAAAGCTCAGGGTTTTAGGGATTTGGACTGGGAAGTGGAAAACCTATTTCAGAAGAAGGCCATGGCAATCTGCTTCCATGTTATTGACAAGAAAACAACATGGCTATAGTTAGTCACCGGAAGTCAAGTTCAAATCAAGAGAACCATTATCTGCAATATCATATGTACAGGATCATAGTTCAGTGGAAGAGCCCTGACCATGAAGGCAGAAAGTCCCCTATTCTATCTTTGTTGTCTACAGCTACTGTACATAGCAAAAGGAATAATGCATCTGTGAACATCTCTTGGCAGTGAGAAACAAAAGAGGGCTGATAAATGTTAGAAGACATGCTTGTCTTTTTTCTACTTTTGCCATCTTCATGGACTTCATTATTAGAAGGGTGCAGAGTTCCTGCCCCCTCAAAATAATAATAAAAAAATACCGAAAGTGGATGGACTTGTATTTTACCAAAATTACACATTTCATCCAATTCTCCTCCTTCCCCCCCCCCCCCAAAAAAAAACACACGGTAGATTGTTCTCAAAATAATCACTGTTGTTGATCATCGTTTTCTCCCCCAGTGCTCCAGAGCAAAGCTGGACCATTGTGGAGAATGTGGTTGTGGTTGTGGTTGTGCAGTCAACTGCGTAATGAATGGAAAGAAAGATAGTTTAACATTTTGTTAGCAAATGCCATATTGACCACGGTTGTGGCTGCTGATTGACAGAGCTGGTCTTGCAAATGGAGTTTTGAGGCTCTGCCCCTGATATTGGTTTCAAGGTGTGGCTTCTCAAAAAAGTGAAAAGTTCTGGGGTCATCTCTCCCATCATCACCACCAAATAAAAGAGCAAAACCCACAAGTCTTTATATGTTTTTATTCAGGGGCATTGTGGGAAGGGGGAAACAAGTCAAGAAACAAATCTAACCATGCAGTCAAAGACCCACCCCTTTTCTGTCTGTCGTGATAGAAAAGGGGGAGGGCTTTGATCAACACATTGTGGCCACCATCTTGACACATCCCCATGAACCCCCCTGTTTAGATTACATTTTTATCCTACCTCTATCCAAAAGAAACAGAGTGGTGTCCCTTCACCTCAAGTCTAGAATATGAATCACAGGGAATTCAGCCCGACTTCAACCATGTTGTGAACTTCATAAATCTCCAACCCCTCTCACCCTTTCCTTTGGTTTGAATTTGAGAAACGTGATGTGATCAGTATTGGAGGATCACAAGTTGAGATCAATCTGAAATGAAGATTTTTCTCCCCCGTGTTATGTTACTTATGCTATGATGTCAGCTTGTCATTATGGCTTCTACGGTGTGCTTAACGTTAGAAGCATAATGCAACATGTACCATTATAATCACAGGCTGCTCATGGATGCTGACACAATCCTCCTAACTGTGATGTTATTTTCTAGCTATTTTATTTGTTTGTTGCTTATCTGGGAAATATATGCATTATGCCACCTACGTCTTCATGACTGTGGGAGTGGGCAGCGTCGAGACTAACACCCCATAGCAGGGCGCTTTCTGATTGTCCAGATTGCCTTATTTAGCTCCATTCAATGCTGATTGGCATCCACCATTTTTTTAAAAAAACTTGTCAAATGATATGGCCTGCCTGTTATGGGAAAAGATATGCAGTTGCTTAAGAATTGATTGCAAATTGCTTCTGACTGATTGGCAGAATAATGAATGGGAGGAGGTGTTCACAAAAGAAAAGCTGGAAGCACCAGACCACTCTTTCTTGCCAGTGCTCTCTGCAGGTTTGATTCTTCCCATGTTGCTTTTAACAGAAGGCTTGTGGCTGCATGCTTAGTCACCTGTCTCCTTTAATCCATTGCAAACCCAGTTTTAGTAAACATTTAACCTTGTTACAGATGTGTGAAACTGGTCCAGAGTTTGGTTGGTTGGTGCGTTTGTAGAATTCTGTCTCTATCATCATCATCATCTTGTCAGATCAGATTAGGGGGCTATGTTTAATTTATGGCATCCATGAGGGGACCAACACTGATTTGCTTGAAGGACTTGGGAATCTTAACTTCCCAGCCTCCGCTTCTGCAACTGTTTTTCCTCTTCTTCCTGGAATGCCCCATGTGACCTGCAATGTTACATGATAATCGGGGGATTTAGAAAACATGGCTGAAAAGAAAGGTTCTTGGGGAAAAAATCCTCCATGACTTTGCTGGTAAACAAAAATGACCGAAGGCCCCTTGGCCATCTTGTAAACATATGGTTTCTCTTGGCAGATTCAACATTTTACTGAATAGGTTCATCTGTTTAAATATAGATCTCAAATCCCCAAATGCAAAAAAAACAACAACAAAAACCCCACAAACATTCTGACTCTTCATGCACCCATGACATCATATTGTCATCACAACACATTCCATGATCCTGATCATTAATATGGCCCTGGGCTAAAAATCTGTTATCTGGCCTGGGTTGGTGTCCCTTTTATCTTCAGAGAAAATGTCCTCACCTTCTCCCAAATGAATCAATTCAATTTTAAAGGTAAGCAACCAGTTCTTACCCCTAGGAATTGAAACAATTCATCATAGACTGGCATGGCAGAGTGGTGCCACTTGCCATAAAGGAGAACCAATATGCCCAGTACTGACCTACTGAAAATAGCCATTCACACCTTGGAGTCCAACTTCCTGCTCAGTGCAAGAATCTAAATTAAAACATTCCCAACAGATGGCTGTCTAGCCTGAGCAGACGTAAGGAAGATTCTTCTATTTTCCAAGAATGTCAAAGATCTTTTCCTAAAATCTGAAGCATCGCATCTGCCATTCATCAGTCAACTATCTCCAACCTAGGGCTTTTCAGAAGTGTTGGAAATACATTTCCCACAACTATCAGTTCATACAGCCATGTTGATTAATTATTCTGGAAGCTGTAAATTTGGGAAAGGTTAATGATTGATACAGACCTTAATAGTGTTTAATAGTTGTGCTTAATACCCATACTATTAACACAGAGTGCATAATCTGTACTCCGTGGTCAGCCTATAGCCTCCAAAACCTCGGGTAGGGGACTCAGAGCCTCTCCAAACATTGCTTTCCAACTGTAATTTTCAGATATGGAAAATTATTAATATCTGGGGCACATTTCAGTAACTGTATTTTGATTAAATTGAGATTAAAGTAATTTTTGTGTCTGTGTGCCATGTATTTCTTTGTTTGGCCTTGCCCACCTCTCAGAGTTCAAGGGCGGCCCTCACCCATCCAGCAGTAATTCCATGTGTCCGTATGATTGAGAGTTCCTCTCGGTATCGAAATGCTTGCATCTATCTCGTTTAGCTCCTAGCTTTTATTTAATGATGCTGACAAGAAACAAAAGGTGAAAAGCAGAACTCTGAACCTTGTCTGTACAAAACTCTGTGAACGGAAACTAATGATGCTTCTCTCGTGGCCTCCGCCTCCTTACAACCCATCTTCCAACTCAGCTTCAAGCATCACCTCAGTTATTTTTATATTCAGAATGCAGGGAAGAGGAACGAGACGGATATATCCTGAGCTTCTTTCAGTCTAACAAGCAACCCAGAGACTGCTTTACATATATTACAGACCCATACGCTCTCCGAGCTTCCTTACTGTACCGGTTAACAAACTGGCAACGCATTTCACCTTAATTTAATCGGAGACGAATCAGCATGATATCTCATGCAACCGGCTTTGAACACCAGGGACATGGCTGTTAGCATTTACCACCAAACCCTGCCATCCCCAACTGTCCTTATACAGAGACTTGCAAAGAAAATAACTTGAACTTCTGATACAACTTCTTTCCAACCGCTAAAGATAGACCACACATCTTTTTTGCACGTATTGTAGAAGAGGCCATTTCAGCCTCCAACTTCCTGTTTCACGCAGACATTCACATTAAAGCATTCCTTACAGATGGCTGTCCAACATCTACTTGAAAACATCCAGGGAAGGAAAACTTACTACCTATAAGGGGTAATTGGTTCCACTGCTGAGAGGTTGGTATTATTAGGAAGTTATTTTTGCCTTGGAGCTTCCATCCGTGATTCCATTGCTCCGTTGTTATTTTTGAATTCTGGGATGGACCTATTCCAATTTCTCTGATTTTTTTTTTTTAATGTGGTGCTCAGATTGAAATGCTGTAGAGGTGGGATCTGACCAACGTAGAATGTAGTACAAGAATTGCTTCTATTATATAGTTGCACAGTATCACACTTTGCCATGTGGTGACCCAAGAGAAGGCATCTTAGGAAAATACTCCTGTTTGTGGAATTCCCTCCTTGTTCAAATGCAATGGGCGCCAATATTTTTTCAGATTAGAGCACGAGCTTAAGATGGGTTAGAAAATATATCCAGTTCTTGGTACCAACTTGAAAAGGGACATGGAGAGTTTATTTTAACTCTGATAAACAGGCTAAGAATTTTTTTTAAATTCTAGGAATCCTATTGACCTAAGGGTTTGTACAAACCCTAGGATTGCTAGATCCAGCACAATGAGTATTATTATTATTATTATTATTATTATTATTATTATTATTATTACAATATACATGGCATATTGTACAATATACATGGCATATTGTAGTTGTGGCATTACATTTTGTTTGCTTATATCCGTTTTTTGTGAAATCGTCATCCCCCCTCCCCCCAAAAAAATTCTACATGAAATTTGGTTCCCAGAAGAACTTACATTTTTGATAAGTGTTTAGTCACATTAAAAAAAGAGGAAAGCTTGGCTCAGGAAAATGTATATTTAAAAAATGTGCACTGGGGAAACTTGGGGGAAAAAAACTCAGAAGGAAATGTATGAAAATGGTTTCCTGGGGAATTTATAATAAAAAAGTACTTACATTATGGTAATGAATGCAGATTGTCTTTCCAGATCATTTGAAAAATAATCCTTAAAGAAACAGTGGACCAGAATATGGTTCAAGTAATAAGGCCAGTGAAAGGAACAGGAATTATTGATTCACAGATTCCTAATTAATCAGGACCATATTTAATCTACAGACTGCATGGCGTCTTTGTGACCATTTCAAGAGTGTCCACCCCTAGAGAAATTAAATGGAGGTAGGATATGGTCAAAAAAGTTAAGATGGTGACTGCAACAGGGCCATCAAAGCTTCTCCTGGTTTTCATATGTGACACCAGGTAACGCTTCAACTACATCATGGTGGACACCATCTTAACTGCCTGGACCATATTCTCAGGACCACCGTGTATGGAGCTGAGGGATCAAAACGCAGGACACAAATGCAGAATAATCAAGGCTTCACTGCAGTGTTTATTGAGCAGTACGTACTGGAGGGGGATCCCACCAGAAGTTAGTGGGAGGCACTCCCCTACAGACAAAAGGGATGTTCTGATATTTATACAGTTCTACAAGAAGGGGAAGGGAAAAAGAATGTATACGCATACGTATTCATATGATGATGCAGGCATACCTAAATAAGCAATAGTTCTCAAGTTACTCTGCCCCTCTGTTATCTGTTAACTGCTAGTAAAACAATAGTGTCACAGAGAAGAAGACCACAAATTAGTTCAAGGTGCCAAATGCCAGGAAGAAGACATCCTCCCTCAGGGCAGATGCCCAGGTTGCTATGGGAAAGTTTGTGATAAGGAGTTTACAACTGGCCTGGTTCACATCAGCTTCAAGGATGCTTCCACATACCTTTATGTTTCAATCTTATTAAGGTGATCCCATTCATCTGAGGCCTCTAAAAACTTGTCTTTTTCACCCAAAGTTTCATTTTTCTCACAGAGCAATATACTAGCAGCAGATTCGGGCACCTTTTCTGGTTTCAGTCTGGTTTCTTCTTAAATGTAGGCTCTGGCTGTTTTAAGTTGCATGGAAATATCCTCACCTGAAAGGTAATTTTTCAGTAAAATTAAAACCGGAAATTTTATTTTTCATCAAAAATGGAAACAGATTACATTGCTGTATTAGATAACTTGTACAAAAGTCTGCAAACTATATTTGCTTTTCCCTTTCTCTCCCTTTGCACATTTCCTCTGTGTACTTCTCTAAATCTTTTTGCTGCTTTGCCTACAATGTTCATTTCTACCTCTACTGAAAGAGATAACATGCTTTTTAGGCAATCCATTGAAACTTCTAATGAGGGGGAAAGAGTTGCCTGTTATTCCTGAATGTCCATTAAATATGAAAGGGCATCATCTTGGCAATTTTCATCATTTCTGTGATAATATCATCAGTGAAGTGACATCATTTGCATCCATAGACATCGTTTGTGTGATGACATCACTACACAGATGATGTCCATCACTACAGAAAGTCTGTTGCAGGCAAAGTCCATTGTATCAAGGTCCCTAAACTGAGGTTTCATTGTAGCTTACTCTGTTGGGATCTGCTGAATAATTGTTTCATCTAAAGCTTCCACTATTCTGGATGTGATAAAAATGTTCTTTAGACTTTCTTCATGCTCTGCCATCTAGCAGATTAAAATAGGTCTGGACAAAGACTGTGAAGATCAGTGTCTCTCAACTTTAGCAACTTCAAGATGTCTGGACTTCAACTCACTGTTGCCTGAGGAATTCTGGGAGTTGAAATCCAGACATCTTAAAGTTGCACAGTTTGAGAAACATTGGTGTTGATCATCAAAGAGGTTCTTCATTTCAACAAAGGCTTGAGTTGAGCTTCTTCCTCTGAAGCTTCTTTGATAAGCAGTGAGGTCCTGCAGTTTTAGGACTGAAGCAAAGCTTTCACTGTTGTTTTGTTCACCCGCACCAACTGCCTCCTCTGGCAGTTCCAGTAGCTGGAAAAAGATTCCAAGTGAGTCGAATCCCTTTGTCCATGAGAGCTGCGCTACCTCTTTGTTTTGACAAAGTTGTTTGTATTATTGCAATGCACTCTGCAAGGCGCTGCCTCTGAAGACCACCTCGAAGCTTCAGTAAGTCCAAAATGCAGTGGCTCACTTTTTGCTGGGTTCATACCTACATGAGCCCATCACAGTGCTCATGGTTCTTCATCGGCTACCTATTCACTTCTGTGTGCAGTTCAAAGTGCTGGTTTTGACCTTTAAGGCCCTACATGGCTTGGGGCCACCTGATTTTGACTCACCCATTGCAGAGTTGTTGGGAGACTCTGTTGTCATTCCCCACTCATGAGGTTTAGTGGGATGGAGGCCCATAGACATCATTTCTCTATTATGGCCCCAACACTTGGAACACTATCGCTCCCCTGAAATTTGAGTAACCCTGACTTTACAGGTTTTACAAAATTACAGAATCATTCAAGAGGGCTTTTGACTCCTAAATAAAACCATCTAGTTATTTGTTTCTGTTGTTGCTAATGTGTGTATTGATGCTTAATTTAGAATTTCTTATCATTTTTGTCTGTTCTTGTTAGAATGTGGAGGTTTGATGTTATTTGATGTGATTTTGTGATTTTAATTCTGGACTGTTTACTTGATTATACCA
The DNA here is from genome assembly GCA_030867105.1 of Liasis olivaceus. Taxonomy (NCBI): domain Eukaryota; kingdom Metazoa; phylum Chordata; class Lepidosauria; order Squamata; family Pythonidae; genus Liasis; species Liasis olivaceus. Next base: position 106,447,950 of record CM061352.1, read on the forward strand.
TGAACATTGTATTAGTAATGACTGATGGGAACCTGCCAAGAATCGACCTATTGCAGTGGGCTAAAATTAAATGAATGAATGAATCAATGAATGAATCAATGAATAACTAGCTAACTAAATAAATATGTGTCAGTTCTGTAATGCAGAGAGCTTTGCCAAGGTTAGTTCAAGCTGTCTTGCACAGACTTGGCATGGACACACCAACATACATCTTTGTTATCCATAAATTAACTCTTAGGATTCAGACATGGAGCAAATGTATGGAAGGCATGATATGTTTACGTCCTATGAATTTTCAAGAAAATTCGTCTTCATTCTCAAGAATTGCCAGTCATCTTGACACAGCTTTCCTTTATGTCCAACAAAGAAAATTATGGATTTGCTCTACTTTTTAAGTTCTTTCTTTCTGACTTGAAAGTTCAAGAGTAGCAAAGCTAGAGAAGATCTAGTAATTAAAGTGTTTCCTTCAGTGGGTTCATATTTGCTCCTGAGAACATGCCCGTGCATGCCAAATGTCTACCTCTTTCCAGCCACATGGAGCACAACATCATTTCCACCTGCAAAATCAATTCCTATTGGCCTAAAGCGATGTGATGTCTTCCTAAAAGGGCTACTTGACTCTTGACCCAGTGATACCTGAAGAAAAATATAATTTAAGGAATTCCAGTTCTGGGCAGCACTGCATCTTTTTTGGCCACTAGCTTATCTTTAGACATGTATAATAGCTTCATTTCTGGTCATGTGTGTTTTGTTTTAGCCAGTTGAGAAAGCACATAACATTTAACGTGACAGCTTATGACATCATGTGCCTCTTCTTTTGGTCACAGGTTGGCCCTATGGCCCTTTTTTCACAGCATGGGCTCTGCTAATACTGTCCATCATTATGACTGGTTGTATTGGATCTCTAGCTCAGGAGCTCCATCTTGTATTATTGGAGGTGTGGAGTAGGACATATGAATCGTAAAGCAATCTACTACATGGTGTGAAGTCAGAAGAGGGTCACTGCAAGAAATGTAATGTTCTAATTTTCTAGAGAATCAATTTATATCTAAGTGTTCAGCACATGCTTTCCTGCCAACCTCAGCTATGAAGCTATGCATCTGTGATACAAATGTAGCTATCAGCACGTTGGACAGTACAACCTCTCATTTTTAGACCAGTGTAAGGTGCAATATTACTGAATTCTGTAATCCTCTGAGTATTTTTTTTTTTAATAAATCAGCTCAATGCATACCCACCCTCCCTGTTCTGCAAAACCCCTGTCATGTTCTTAATGATGAGCTATGGAATGACATAGTGTTGGCCCAGCTACAAATGTAAGCTACTTGATGAAATGTGACTAGACACAAAACAGATGGAAAATAAAAATGTCCAGGCTCTTTCTGGGAGATGACTTACATGGCTTAAAATTGTGACATCATGGCAGCATGAATGAATTATTTGAGCCAGTAATGAGGTTTCCCATGGACAGAGAGAAATTCATCATCCAAACCAGTGGATTTCTTCCTGCAGATCTTTGCTATCTTCAGTCATTAGGAAAAAATGCATTTTAGTGATAAACACCTGATAACAGGAGGTGTCACTGAATGCCAACATCAATCAGGACAGTTCCAAAAACAAGCTAACTGGATCAACTGGAGAAATACAGCAGCCAATGATTGGCAAGACCTCTGAACTTCATTTGGATCATGCTAGAATTAAATGTGTACTCAAATTAAAAGGAGCCTGAATTGAGTATTATACATTTTGGATTGCTTGTTTTGAATTGATTATTACCTCCTCTTCCTGGTTATTGGGAGAGGCTTGCAAGCAATACCAATTGGTATTTCATAGCTCATAGTTACCATGGAAATATCAGAAACATGGGAAATTTCTCTCCCATCTTTGCTGGTGTCTGGGATATGTCAGTCTCTAAGGCCCAATGGAGACTCCTAATGTGGTACACCTTACAGCCATAGACAACTGATGCACATCATAATGTTGCAAAAATGACAAAACCTATCCAGCGATGTTACAGTGGAAACCCTGGCCTTTCATACGTTCATTGTGAACTTGCACGCAAGTAAGCCGGTCACATGGTTTGTGCTGCAAAGTCACGATGCACATTTCAGCATTCTTCTGCCCCATTCTTACCAGCATTTTTCGCATGAATTAAAAAAAAGAAAGAAAACAAAAGGTGCCTGTTAAGGAAGGCAAAATTACACAGACATCAGTAAGGTGTCTTTAATGCTAGAATGGGGGTAAATGCAGAATCTTGGAAACTGCAACCATCCTCATTTCCAACCCTCATTTTTTTTAGTGAGTTCATTAAGATGGAGTCTCTCAGAACATGTTGAATAATTTCTTCCTAGGTTTCCTGCCACCTGAGCTGAATTGCTGTTTATAAGATAAGCTACTAATGGACTCTTCTCCTATCTGTTGGTTGTTATGTCAAATATTCCTTCCATGATTCTCCCAGCCTCTCCACAATCTCTCCCAATTTCTTATTCCAGGCAGCAAGAAATCCTAACAAGCAGAGACCATTCTAGGTCAAGACTAATCTTGTGCCATAATTTGAGTTTGGCTTATAATGGGCTCAATGGTTGAAAGTTAGCAGCATTCTTTTACAATCATCAAGTTTTGAATTTCTTCCTTCCTATCAACATTAGGTTCTAGACAAAGGATAGGACAAACAGAATAAACCAAAGAAAAGTTTAAGCCATTCTTTCTAACTCCGTACTACACTCTCTTTTCTCAACATTTTCCCCACTTTGTTTTTTTAAATTGTAATTTCATTAAAGATTATAATAATATAATCTTACAATAATTACACTAAATTTACAATAAAAACTAATACAAACAAAAAAGAATAAAAAGAAAAAGTAGAAGGTGCAGAAATGAAAGAAAAAAGGGGAAAATAAAAAGAGAAATAGAAAAGAAAGAAAAAATAAGAATATAGTAAAGAAAAATAAAAGAAATATGTAAAGAAATTACTTCCCACCTTCATCACAACAAGCATAAACTATTTTAGTAACTTATCATCTTCACTTAAAATACAACAATCTCTTCTTCTTATATCCCATCTCTTATCTATAAACAAATCCTTAAAGCTTCGTCATTTCAGTCCTGGTGTCAGCAAAAGTCCATTAAGGGTTACCAGAGATATCATCTTTTTTAACCTTGATCAAATAAGCCAACTTTATATTCCTTCCTTTTACTTCTAACAATCTTGATCTTTAGTCCCTTGAAATAATGTCCTAGAACTTGATTTTTTTTTTCTTTTCATTTTTTCTTTGTCCCTTCTCACAAAATTCTTCAAAGCTTTAACAAGTCTCTTTTGTAAATCCAATATAGGAAAACTATCCAGGTCACTCTTTCAGTTTGCTGTTTGCATATCCCTTTCAATTATTAAGACAGCTGGTTTCTTTTGTATGCCCAGTGTAACATCTTTTCCCATGTTATTCTTATAGCCTGTCATTTGTAAATCTACTTTCAACTCAGTCTCAATTTTGTCAGGTAAAACTTGTTTGTCTTCCATAACGTCCTTTAGACACAGCCAATCTATAGAGCAGACACTATGAAAATGTATTTATTTATTTGATTTCTATAGCTACCTATCTCAACCAATGACTCTGGGTGGTGTCTTTTTGAACTTTTGGGTCCATTGTTCAAAAATATCATTCAATATGTCCAATGTTAAAATATTTTGCTTCATTCTGTAATTGTAAGTCGAGTTTAAATGTTCTCCTTTAATTATACTCTTTAGTTCTCTCTAGTTCCCTCTAGTATCCAATTCTTAAAGTCTTATTTTTCTAAAAATCAAAAGTGGGAAGGATTCTTTATAATTAATTCCAAAATCTTATTTCAAATCCATTTGAACCCTTAGTCCATTTGTAACTTTCTAAAATCAAAGTTTTAATCACCCTTTTGCTGTTTATTCCAAAAAAAAAAAAAAAATTAAGTTCTTAAACTTGTAGTTAAAACTTCTTTCACTAAGGATTGAAGGAAACTCACCTGGTGCTGTAAAATGTGTTGGTCCAAAGATTCCTAATAGATGAAAAGCAGTTAACAAGCAATTTCCAAAGGTGATTGGAAAAGGAAGTATGTGAACTTAGTGTCCTTTCAAAGGTGTTGACCATGGTTTGAGCAAGGTCATTATTCCCACATCTCCCAGAGCTCTAAACCTGCTTGAGACTGCTGCCTTGCAATGTCCTTGCAAGGAGTAGCTGTCTGGAGCACTTGTGGGCAATCTCTAGTCCTCTCCTTGTCCAGAGAGGAATTATAAAAGAGCTGGTCCACTCGTCAGCTCTTCATTCCACAGTGGTTGTCAGTTCTACTTTTCACGGACCCGTCTTCAGTCCCCCATTTCTTCCCTGGAAGTCCCATGCCTCCCCACTTTTCATAGTAATGCCGACTATGTGCTTTGTAGTTGCATCTGAACTGATAAGGAAAGCCCCATTACAAGTATGTGAATGTCCTCCACACAGGGAATCTAACCAGCTCACCCTGATTTGCCACAGGGTAGTGTGTCATCTTTGCAGATATTTGTCTTTTCAAATGTCAATAATCATACTGTTTAATTTTGTTAATGAGACATTTGCATGGCTTGCTAAGCTTTGGGGACTTCAGGCTCACATTGAAGTTGCAACACATCTTTTAAGGCGTCCCATCTTGTCAGACCAAATCAGTACATAGAGAGGAATGTAATTAATAGAGCTTTCATGGAAGATAAGAGGTCAGATCTAAGAGAAGAGTTCCTCATTTTCTTGTCGGAGACTGACGTAAATGTTGCAAAGTGTACCCTTTATTCTGTTTCCCCAAGCACTAGTAGGCGTAAGATGTGAATTGCAATGAGGAGCAAGCAATCTGACTGTTCAGGTATTGGGGAGGGGAGACCAAGCAGCACTGGCTTGTACTGGGAATGTAATTCTACCAGGGAGTTGACTTTGGGCTGATTCACACATGGGGCATTTGAAAATACCTTTCCACCTGTGGAGAACAGAACATGCAGCACACTGTTATATGCAGTAGTCAAACTTCTCCTATTATGCCACTGGTTTCTTTTTCAAATAGTGCAATTGTGAGAATAAAGCAGATGTGCATATATGTTTGTGGACATGTCATGTAGTTCATGATGCATGTTTTCATCGTTGGCATATGGGAAGCTGATGACCAAGATCTTGGAAGTGCTTCTACTCAGATCTGGCTCAGGGAAGGGACTAAGCAGATATTCTCAGGGTGTAGTATGCTGGAATATGGGTGCGTGATGGAAGTGTTGGTTTAGGACTGGGGAGAGCTGGGTTCAAGTCAACTTCAGCTGTACACTTAGGATCAGTACAACTGTTTTAGAATGAAAATTAAAGGGCTACCCATGTAATTCATGCTGGAAGGTAGGAAGGTAGGAAGGAGTGGATGGATGGACAGAAGGACAGGTAGGTAGGTAGGTAGGTAGGTAGGTAGGTAGGTAGTAATGGATGGAGGGAAGGGAAGGGAAGGGAAGGGAAGGGAAGGGGAGGGAGGGAGGGAGGGAGGGAGGGAGGGAGGAAAATTCCTCATCTTTGTGAATCCAGAAAATAGCCACAGAAGAATAAGGGCTTCAGTTTGGGAAAGAAAATGCTGCATTTTCTGGCCAGTGGTGTAGTCTAGCATCTCTCTTCTTACATCGAGTCCCTAATCTTTGGGGGCTAGTGAGCACATTTGGAATTTTGAGAACATATGGGCAGTCTTACAAGATAGATGCAATATGGATGTTTTAGAAAAGATGCTCACTCATTCCCAAAATTGCTACCATGAGAGAGATAACTATGAGACATAACTCATGGTTTTAAAGCACCAATTTACCAAAATGTTACTAGACACCTCCATTGCATACCTCCAATGAGATACTTCTGGCCACTTCATGCTTGCAGCATGCCAGCTCTCTGTTTTGTTTAAATGGAAGGATCATTTAAATGAAACATTAAAAAAAAAAAAAGTTGCAGCCTCCAACACACTAAACATATATGATAGTAAAATAATATTCAAACCCCTGATATCTCACAATATCACCAAATATCACAAGGCTTTCAGTGTTGTCAGCTGATAAGATCTCTGTATACTTGAGTGAGATCTCATGAGATTTCATGGAAGATCAGAGAAATCTCACATGATCTGGTGATCTCACAAGGTTTCTAACAACGGGGAGGCTGAAGGTTCTATGTTCATTGCCATGTCCTCCTAAAGAAAAGTTGTGCTGTCAATCTAACATATAAACAAAAATCAAATACATCAATAGAATAGGCACAATGTTTGCACAAAGTTGCACAGTGGCATTCTGGAGCTGGAAAAGTTTGCTTAAATTATTATTATTATTATTATTATTATTATTATTATTATTATTAAATTATTTATACCACCTGCGTGCCCGCTTGTTGGGATTCTAAAGCCTCAGAAAAATTCTTGTGTAAGAATATAAGAATAACCCTGCTAGATCCTGGTCAAGCATTTTATTTCTCAAGTGGACAACCAGATCCCCCTGGGATGCTCACAAGCAGAAGTGGGAGACATACCCCTTGATAGCCCTTGACCTCTGTGAATTTATCCAATCCCCTACAGATTGTCAGGAGTTTCTCACGGGAAGAAATTCATCTCATTATCTGTACAACAATATTATGTCTACGTGGATCATGTGAAAAACTTGTTATTGTGTGTTGTGCACGTATACTGCTATTTACTGCCACCTATTGGTGTGTGTATGCTAGTTACTCAGTGGGAGGGTACATACTGGCAATATAATGGGAGGGCTTAATGACGCTGAAAGTGCCGGCCAGAAATGGCTGAAAGCTTCAGCGGTTCGAGTCCAGCCTCGCGTTAACAAGGTGAGCTCTTGTTTCTATACCCGCAGCTTCTGCCAACTCAGCAGATCGAAAACATACGTGAGTAGATAAATGAGGACTCTCACCCCGGTGGGAGGAAAAATGCTGGCAACGGCTCAACAGAGAGACGGGACAAGTTGCCGGTAAAAGCGCGAAAACCGCGCTCGTCCGAAAAAGGGGCGCGAAGCAACGGAAATCCCGCCTCCTGTGCTGCCAGCTGGGCTGACGCTCTAGGAATTAGGCTCTGGCAAAGTCTAATTCCGAAACTAGAAAGATGCAATTGCCTTGAAAACCGCTAGGGGGCGGTCACTGCAGGGTCAGTAATGACTGTTAAGCAGATAAAAAAAAAAAAATATATGCCCAGCCTCTCAGTAGAGTTTTAGCCACCATGTAGTTAGTTTTTATGGGTTATGTAGTTGTAACTAATAACCAAGTAATGTACCTCTTCTCTGAGAGTTTTTGGCTAGAGACTTTGTAGTGGATAAGTCTTGGATGCTAAATTTATGAGAAGTGTTTTTTCCTATATTTTATATGCAACTTGTATTTTATGGAGTTTTGCATTTTTTATCAATAAACACCAGTTAGTATATATTTTCTGACTTGATTTCTTTGGAGAACAAAATATGGACATTGCATTTTGTAAAGCTCTCATGCTGATGTGTATTTTTCCTGAGCACATTTTCTGGGAGTATTCCTGCACTCTGCACAACACAGAAGCCATCCACCACATCTGAAGATCTTAATCTAGTCCTGCTAATCAAACCAAAGCCTGTCAGTGTCCAGTGCCTTGATCTCAAGTGGCCAACCTATCATTTTTGGAATGCTTTATAAGCATACACCTTTCCTAGTGCTGCTCCCCTGTAAGTGATATTTCAAGGCACACTGTCCCCCAACTAAAGGTAACATGAAGTTGAGGATTTGCAGCTGTTGATAGACTTGTCCTCCATAAATTATCCAATCCCCTTTGAAAGCCACCCAAAATAGTGGCCATCACTATGTCTTGTGGGAACAAATTCTACATAGCAACTATACACCTTTGCCCTACCAGTGACCCACACTTTTTAATTAACACTTGGAAAAGAGGCTGCTTAGACAAGCTAGCTCTTTCCATTTATTCTTGCAAGTTGTCATAGCAGGTGCCCAAGACCTGTTAGAAACTTAATCCTCATTAAGATCTAACTTTCCATTGCTGATGCCTAAACTAAGTAACTCAAGGTTGAGGGGGAGAGAGAGGTTGAAGGGCTATAAAACTTGCCCAATGAAAGCAACCCCTTTGGAAGTCAAATTCCAGAGATTGTCCCTGCCGCTTAGGCTGACCTTGGCAATTAGGGAAGGACCCCTGGTGCTGTAAGTAATGAATGTGAACAATTTAAATAAACATGATCCTGTTTGTTTCAGTCCTGACACCTCCTTTATTGTCCTCTTGCTTCATATCCATCCTGCAAATTCTAAACTTGCCAACAACAGAAGAATTTCACAAAACAGCCTTGTAAAACCTCTTTATTTGTCTCTTCTAAATCTCCTTCTGGTCAGTTTCACTCGGTGACCCCCGATTCTAGTATTTGAGAGCAAAACTCCCGGCCTCCCTACTTTCTCCAGGCCATGCGTATATTTATATATCTCAATCATTTCCCCCTCAGTTATCTTCTTCCCAAGTTAAGTGCCCCAAATGTTCTAGCCTTTTTTTCACAAGGAAGGAATTCAACCCCCAATCCTGTCTGTTGTCCTCAACTGGACGTTTTGCAGCTCTGCCATACGTAGTTGAGTAAATATTAGGAACACACTTTCTAGGGAGTTCATCTAGCTCAGGAGTGTCTACACTGAACAAGATGAGCCTTTTATAGTTTTCGACAGGGGCCTTTACCAATCCTACTTCTGTATTCAAAGCAAGTATGATCCACGGAGCTCCAGCCCTTTGCTTTCATAGCAGAGGATCATTCAGCTCTTGTAATAACAACCATCACCGTGTGATTCCTGCTGGATTTTCCAACGTGTTGACAACCCCACTCACCACTGGAGACAGATGTTGCTGAGAGGAGCTATCCCTAAAATGTAAAAAAAGAAAAAAAAGATTTATCCTGTACCTGTCAAACAAGATCTGAAAACTGTTCTGACAGCCAGCGGAATATGCCATCTGCATACCCAATGTGTAAAAGCTGTAATTCCTCTTAAAATATGCCACAGACCTCCATCCCTGTTCCTGTGCAAAGGGAACAGAAACAAATGCCATTTAACTCAGGGTTGCTTAATGACTTTTGTCACTATGCAAATGAGGCAGACCTCCAAAGCATTTCATTTTCCTCCCTCCCCGAACATGAGCAAATACAATTGTCGGATGCAGCTACACCACTTTTAATTATATTGCCTGGGATAAGATGCACTTCTCAGAATTCAGATGGTAACTAGTTTTATCAGATTCTGAACAGAAGCTGTTTTCAATACCAAGTGCTAGATTTGTTTTTCCTTTTAAATAGGACATATCCACAGTGTAACTTTCCCCACTCAAAAAAGTAGTGACTCATAATATTCCAGACATAGATTTGGGATTAATTAAAATGACTTCAGAGTCTTTTATATGGAAGAAAGGGGGGGGGGGGTAGCATTGCTCCAGGCCAGAAACAAGGAAGCAATCAATCCAAAATATGATTTAGTCTTTCAAATAGCCATATAAATTGACACTTTTCAGTCAAACACATCAGCTAAAATATATTCCAAAGCATTTGGGGTTTTCCTAGATGTTCTTAATTCCTACATTTCCTACAGACCTGTTGAAGCAAGTCTTTCTGGTATCTCCGAACTCTGGGTTAGAATGGGTAGTAGACCTCTTGTAGGATTCTTTGGTGGTTTAATTGATTGCTGATTTTCTTTGGGTTGGATTCTGTGTTTATTATTGCTATTTGTAAGATGCTCAGAGTCATACAGATTGGATAGCTATCAAATCAAATCAATACAATCTATGACTGTAACCCAAACTGGGAAAACAAAGGGGGAAAAAAAACCTAGTCAGGAAAAAAAAAACCCAGTGGAAACTACTTCTATATTTTCCCCAAGAAAATGACATGGATATATCTATGAAGGAGTTGAGCTCAACTCAAAGAAAATCATCATCATCATCATCATCATCATCATCATCATCATCATCATCTATTTACCAGGCCAGGTAGACAGGCAGACAGCATGGGGTCTTTCAAGTTGTCCCTTCATCTTAAGTGGGTATCAAATATCTATGAAGCCTAATGGTGCAGGCTCTTCTTGCATGAAACTTCTAGCATTAGGAAACATTTCTAACTTAAAAGGCATTTGATAAAACTCGAACTTTTTCCCACAATGAGGTTGATGATACTCAACATCCAACATTGTCCGATGTTCCTTTTTTCATGGGATCAAGACCCTGTTGGGAAAAGACTGTCCGGAGATGTTTTAAGGGCATCATTCAGATGGAATTCTTTATCAGAGTTTCTGAATGTTGTTTAAGCCTTTTGATCTGAAATAATATATAAAGTTGAGGCAATGGTGCCACGTTCCCCTATGGGTCCTCATGAAAGCCACCCAATTACAATTGCTGAAGCATAGTAATAATTAACATTTCATGATGAAAAAAAGGCATCACTCCAGAGCTTAGTGATATTCTTTTCATGTTTTTATCTACTGTTGGCCTGGCAATGTATTATTTATACACCCAGAGTGGAAAGGTTAGCAGTGGAATTACAGATTGTAGCGTATGAGCACAGAAGGTCAACAGCAAAAATCTGAATGCTGAATGCATAATCTTTCAGTTGACCCAGTCAAAGCAACTTACTTAATGAGTCTGGATGGAAGTTCAGAATTAATGCAGCCATCATTCATTTTTATTTTATTTTTCCCCTTGGTTTCATACTATCATGTCTAAAAAGTTTAAAAAAAAAAAAAAAGAAGCAGAGAAAGCGGTGTTATGGTCAAGGTCACAATACTGCTAAGATCAAAGAAGTTGGTGGGTTGCCACAACCCTGTAGCTCCCAGAATCAAAACAATGGCCCCCAAAGCAGGACTTGATTTCCCAGCATCCTTTGCAAAACAGGCAATAAAAAATGAATCATATAGCTCTTTGTTGGAAGGAGTGCTCTCATCTATATTTTACCAAGAGTGCTCTATCTGGGAGGCCATATATTATTGAAAACATCACTTTTATAGCATCTGCAGCAACTGCAACAAAACAACATGGTGAAGGAAAGGGCCTTCTGGAACTGAAAGCACCTTGAAATGGGCGTTTCCTAAAAATACAGAGCAAGTACTTAATATCGAGCACACCCCAGCTTTTGATGGCTTGTATAATAGTGAAGCTTCTGAGGGGAACTTCCTGGGCTGTTCACCTGTTGAAACACCTGAATTCTTTGCAGTCAAACTTCAGTGAGGAAAAGAAGGAAAGTCACTTTGACCAGGAGAAATATTTTCCAAAAGGGTATGCTGAAGAACAGGGAAGAGATCCTGGAATGCAGAGAAAATTAAGGGGAAGACAACTCAGAACAAGGAGGCTGAAAAAAGATTCAGAATAAATAAGATAATTAGAAAGATCAAACCTGCATAGGTTTTCTACGGAAGTATGGGGGGGGGGGGGGGAGACTAGAATCGCATGGTGGACCCAGAAATTTGAGATCACAACTCCTCAAATCTCTTGCCATTGACCAAACAGAGGGGGCTGAAGGGATGCACAAGACACTCAGGCAGACACCTCCCTAATTTACATGAATATAAGGGGGTAAAGTACAATCAGACTTGCAAGATTCTGTTACTATACCCAATAAACATAGTTTTAGCCTTCGTGTGGGCTTGATTTCTTCATTTTGTCTACTTAGTAGGGCTGACATCATCATGCAAGTTTTACCTTCTTGTTTTGGATTTAAGCCATGTTTTCCCCTTGTCACTTCTGGCCTATCTCTGTCAAGGTCATCTTCCTTGCTCTCTATACTTGGTAGCTAAAACAAGTATTTAAAATTAGCAAGGATAGTATTATTATTATTATGGCACAGCTATTGGAACAGGTAACTTGATACTTCCAAATACAAAGCAGCAGACTGTATGGTCAACTGATAAGGATCCAGGAATTGTCGCTCAAGAGATCAGAAGGATTTCTGGTTGCTTACCCATGACCCACTGATTGATTGATTATGTGCCATCAAGTCATTGTTGACTCTTAGAGACCACATAGATTGATTTTCTCCATGACTGTGACCCATAGTGTCCTGATTAAAGCTTTGAACAAACCAACCAACAATTTTTAGTGATCTTGTACACTTTGGCCTTCACAGTCCTATGAATCACTGAGTCAACATCAGAGAAGTAACCGTGACCTATACATTTGTTAGGTTTTTATCCTTGCTGCTCCAAAAATATTTTTATCTTTTCTGTTTTGATATCACGCTTCATTTTTAATTAAGAAGGTGGACTTCTTTTTTTTAAGAAATAAACTAATTTGCCAGAGAATAGTTAAAATAAAAACTCAAGCCAGAGCTGTAAATACTACTAAATTAATATGTGATCTTACAAAGCAGCAGCATGAGATAGGGAGCAAAATAATATTTTAGACCTCAGTGGAGTAACTTGTATTGCCTTTACATCCTTGCATGGAGCTGGCCTTTTAAAATGGTTTGTCAGCCTGTGCAAATCATGTCTGATCTGATTCAAATCATCAAGTTGATCCAGAAAATCGGTTAGGATTTCCAGTTCAAACTGTTGAATTGAGTTGATTCAATACGTCAGTTCAATGTTATTCTGTCCTCCAGAGATTCAGAGACTGAGAGTTAGCTAGCCAAGATTGAGAGCCAGTCAAATAGTCCTACCAAGATGTTAGAGCAAAGTGTTATTCAAGCCAGTCAATGGGTCAGACTAGAAGACGTCTACTCTTCAGCTGGGTTAAGTACCCAAGGTATGAATGATTGTGGGGACATTGGGAAAGTAATGGAAGGGAGATTAGACATCAAGATATTGAAAACGAGTCCATTGGTAGCTTGTCCTATAAATGGCAATTTAGCCAAGTGTCCAGAAACCTGGGAAAAGCCTTTCAAATCATTCAAATAGATTCTAACATTATTTATAGGCAAGGGTGGGAAATTCTTTGTGTATTTCCAAGACTCTGTATTTGTCCTAAGATACCTTACCAAAAAAGTCTGTGTAATTCTTGCTCCTTGGAACTTGCCCAGCTATGTAGGGCCTGATACAAGGTCATGAGGCATCTGATACTATCTTATAAATCTCCCAGCATCCAGCCTCTCCCTTGATCAGTGGTGTTCCTTCTCCCATGAATCCTAGTCTTCTCAGGAAGTCTGATCTAGCAACCTGGTGCTCCATCATCATTCAGGTCTCTGTTCCTCCACTCAGCAGTGGTGGAGCCATTTAGAATTTCAGTTTCCAAAGAGCTTGGTTTGGCTTTTGCCTCCTCTTCCAGATGTGAGCCCAAGTTAAAACAGCTCTGCATGGCTCCTCATTTTCATCCTCTAACATCTCTTCCTTTGAGGATAAACCCAGAGCTGGTATCATGAATTTGATTGATTGATTGATTGATTGATTGATTGATTATGTGCCATGAAGTCATTTTCAATTCCTAGAGACAACATAGATAGATTTTCTCCATGGTGATCTGTCCCTAACCTGGTCATTTGGAGACAGAGTCTGAATCCATTTGATGGCCCTATTCAAAAACTTGATTTGATTTGGAGATATGATCAAATTGCCTTCAGGTGGAATCTCCAGTTTGTATCTTTACATACTCCCAGTAGTTTGCACACGTACCAATTATTACAAGCTGACATGGGAATCCTGAAAAAGGAGCCTGTTTTGTGCCATTTGTTGCAATCTAAGTCAAAAAATGAAGACAAATCCTGAATATAAATATTATGCCATTGTTGTTTATGCATGCAGAGCAAACTGCTTTATTTCACATGTTAATACAAATTTCACTTATTTGAACTTTCCAAACCATTATTCTCATATACTTCAAGATTTGCATTTGAAATATTGAGGATGACAGATTCCATTGCAGTGGTGATGGGTGAAGTTTATAAATGTGCATGCATACATGTATATAATACATACATATATATACACACACATACATCCTGGAAGAAACCATTTCTGCACTGTTCCCAAGAAAACTCCATGAAGGTAATCATGTAGTTCCCAGAAGTCAAACTTGACTCAAGTGGATCTTTCCTTTTTACTTTACTCACCCTCTGAAAAACTACCATATAGAAGAGGGAAGGTTTGTACCTGGAACTTAAATTCCACCTGGGTAGATTTTCATTAAACCATGTTACTGCTAAAGCAGTTTAATTATGGAACTTGTTGCTTAGAAGGTCTTCAAGCTGAGATGGAATGACCATGTGTTGGGGGTAGACTTGAGCAATTTCCTTCACTGTCCACAACAGGGTTCCTCAACCTTGCTGGCTGGGGAATTCTGAGAGTTGAAGTCCACCTGTCTTAAAGTTGCCAAGGTTGAGGAACCCTGGTCTACAACATCTCTCCAGGGTTTGGGGCAGGGTTTTTTTCAGTCCCTATGTAGAAATGTTGGACTTTATCCTGTGACCTTCTGTGTGCCACAGAAATGTGTGAGTGCTGAGGTTTCGCTGCTCCAGACTGAATAGACAGAGATGCACCTCATCATCAAGTCAGAATATTCCCAGTTGGGGAGTATTTTCCTTTTCAACTGAAAACTAATATTGGCATATTCCCCTTGGTTTATTTCCCCCTCTCTGTCATTTCACCCACTGCTCTCAGAAATCTCTACTATTATTATATTGTGGTTGGTCGCACAGTCAGCCAGATGTTTAGACTGGATTTGGCATTTTTGTCCACCTACTGAGTCCTTCCCAAGGACCTGGGATAGGCAGAAGTTGTTTGATGGTGTTAGAGGTTTCATCGCAGGATGGAAGCTGTTCCAAGTAACACTGCCTTTTGCAATTGACTGATGGTGATTTTGTCAATGCCGATGGCCTTCAAGTGGTGCTCCAGATGTTTTGGCATTGGACCTAAGGCACCTGTTAGTATTGGTACTATCTTTGCTTTCTTTTGCCATAGTCGTTCTACTTCTATTTGCAGGTCTTTGTATTTTTGTGATTTTCTCCAGCTCTTTCTCTTCTATTCTGCTGTGTCCAGGTATTGCCATGTCCACTATCCAGACTTTTTTGTTAAGTCTGGGATGTTGGGTAACAGGTGCTTGTCTGTTTGAATCCTAAAGTCCCAGAGCAATTAGCGTCTTCATTTTCTATTACTTTGTTTGTGTATTATTATCATTATGATTAGTTTTATTCAAGTCATAAAAAAGAGGCAAGTAGAGATTTCTTGACATCTCTTTTGATGAAAAGCAGTATATAAGTCCCACAAATAAATAAAGAATGTTTTAACAGAAATGGATAGGGTGGTTTGGTAAAGAAAAACCCATCGTTTTTGTTCAGGAAACAGCGGCCAAATGTTACCCAATGATTTTTGCCTTTGCCTAGGTTGGACCAGTGTGATCTCTATTGCACAGTGTGGTGATTTTTTAAAAAAGGGACAGAGAGTTTGACCCATTAGGAGTATAATCACTTTGCCCCCCCCCCCCCCATATTGGTATCAGTGTATTTTGATGCACTGAATGCAGCTGACTTGGCAATGTGGACATTTCCAAGGTCATTTATCCTTCCTGTGCTTTTAAAAGTTTTCCATGCAAAGTCAAATGCTCCCACAGAAGTTTGCCAAGTTTTCTTCTTCTTTGCTTTCCAGCATCATCCTGTGAAATAAAGTGGAAATCTGATAATTAGCCAGTAGAGACAGGAAAGGGGTGGGGCCCACAGAGCTGAATCATACCCCGGGGGCTTCAAAGGATTCAACATGTGCTTAATGCTTCTAATTCTCAAGGGTTATAATTATCTGGAAATAGACGACTAAAAGGCAACTATTTTGGGAAATGTCAATTTTCTGGATTTATTGGAACCAAAGAACTCTTGCATTCATAGCCTCCAGTGGGACTGAAAAGCTCTTTTGAAGGTTCAAGCAGGAGCCACAGACATGGTCGAAATGGGTTTGGAAAGCGCCCTAAGAAGAAGCATTTTATTTCCTCTTCCCCTTGGCCCTTGTTTCCCGCTGCAGACATTGATTGAGCCTAATTAATGGGTCTGCTTCCCTTGGCCTCTTCTGAATGCTTCCTTCTCTGACCTTTCTTTTAGTGTCATTCTTTAACTCTTCAGACACTTTTGAGGCTGAAAGTGCCCAAAGTGTTAAAGAATTACACTAGAAGAAAAGCCCTAAGAGCAGTTCATAGAACCAGCATAGCTGACTAGTGTCATCTTCTGGATTATTATGGGGCAAGCAAACAATTCTATATTTTAATGCCAACTCCATGAAAAGGCCTCAGGATAGAAAGGCTAACAGTGCAGGGGGACCGATAAATTAGATCCTTTCTTGCTGATATATGGGGTTTCCAGTGGAATGAATGCACTGTACGCTGTCCTGATCAGGCCACATCTAGAATACTGGGTCCAGTTTTGGTCATCCCACACAACAAGAAGGATGCTAAGGAGCTGGAAAGAGTGCAGAGAAGAGCATCAAAGATGGTGAGGGTTTTGGAGGCTAATCTTATTAACAATGGTTAAAGGAACTTAGTGTGTTTGGCCTAAGGAAAAGAAAGCTAAGGGAAGACATGATAGCCTTCCAATACCTGAAGGGATATCACAGGGAAGGGGGTGTGGATTGCTTCTCCAGAGTTCCTGAGGGTGGGACAAGAACCCATGGGTGGAAGCTTTACATAGGGAGATCTAAACTCAAAATAAGGAGAAATTTCTTGACTGTGAGAATTATGAAGCAGTGGAACAGCCAGTCTCCTGAAGTCATCAGGGCTCCATCAATAGAGGTTTCCAAGCAAAGGATGGAGAGGCATTTGTCCAGAATAATCTTAGGATTCTTATCCTGGGCAGAAGGGCCCTTATAATCCTATGATTCTATGAAGGAAACCTGAGGGGAGCTGCAAAACTCTGGAGATGTTTGAATGTCAGTTGAGAGTACAGAAAAGCAAGTCTCCAGAATGATAGTCATACTTTTGAAACCATGAAGGGGCCCTTACAATTATGGCCCCTTAAGGTTGCTTCCTGCTTGCAGGTACTTACTATGTCCACCAAGATGCTTTAATATTCTAATTTTCAAAAAATATATGGCCAACAGCCAATGTAGTTGCTGGGCATTATAGAATTCAGGAATGGTTTTTTTCCTTCTGAATTAAAGAACATGTGAGGGAAGTCTTTTGATATATCCATACTCACTAGTGTAGACAACTTTAAAAAGGGATTAGAAAACTCACTGGAAGTAAAGTGTGTAAATAAGGCACTAGACTTGGTAGCCAAATATGTCCTCCATGTTTACTACTACACTGACTGTTCCTTGTGGTCAGGACAGTATATATGGCTAGTGGGATGTGTTTCAGTCTGGTGCAAGCTTTGAACCTGATGTTGAATGAGATGTTCTTTGGGGTACTTTTTTCACTCCCTCATAGGATGACAAATGTGTTTAACTCACCCTGTCTGTGATTCAATAGTTTCGATGCCTTTAAAAAGAGACCAATTCACATATTTGAATTCCATGCTTTATTGTAATATGCTGCCGCATAACTTGGTATCTGGTCTTAATAATATCAAATCTAGATTCCTGTATCTCACTTTCTCCAAGACTGTCTTTTCCATGTGTTCAGGAAGTATTGCTAGTGAAAAATTGGGGGGCCAGACTGTTTTCTGATGTGCATTTTACTGTATAGACACCACACTAGCCTGATTCAAGGTGTTGGTTCCTACCATCAAAGCCCAAAACAATTTTATGACAGACCACCTTTACTTTCTTCTATATGAACCTGGTCAGTGTGTAAGGCCAGGACTACAGTATGTGTCCCCTTCTCAAAGGCTGAGCTTGGTGGGGGCATGAGATTTAATATGCTTTTCCTGTGGAATTCAGATCTTCTTGGCACACGCATATGTATCCTTGGCACATACAACATGTCCTTTTAAGGTAACATTCTGCAGACCATAGAAAATGAATAAGAAATCGGAAATCAAAGAAATTAAATATATGAGCTAAGAGAAGGAATACAAAATATAAGCAAAACTATTTTCCATCAACAGGATTCACTGTGGCTCTCTAAACCTTTCTGTTCTTGCAAACCATCCTTGGTTTTGCCACATCCATAAACCACCGCCTTGCTCTTTGAACTTCTCACCACTGTCTTCTTGAAGATCTCATTAACTCCATCCAACAATGGCTTTCTTACTCTACCTCTTGAACCCTTCACTCTCCCTTCATAAATTTGACACTGTAATCATCATTCATTCTCACTACCTGACCAACATTGCCTAGTGTGCTTCTTTCATGCTCGTTACTCACTTTGTATTCCCTCCAGATCATTCAGCATCTGTTCATTCTTGATACTGTAGCTTCTTGTTTTATCACACACTCTTAAGTACTCTATTCCCCCTGCATTCAACTTATAGCTATATTTCTCCTGACATCAACAATTTTCACTTCCACATAACACAATGGGCAGTAGTACACTCGTATACACACCCATTTTGGTTTCTTTTGAGATTTGTTCCTTGCAACAGACCACACACTACCACTACTTTTCTACCAGCATTTGCACATCTTAAAATTTCTCAATTCTGCAGCATGCCCCCCCTGGCCAGTAACCTGCCACAGGCCATGCAAGGCTTTAGAGCTGATAACCAGCACCTTGAATTACATATCTCTTTAGAGATGGTAAAATTTAGGCATTGCAATAACCTTTTAGTAGTTAATATAACTCTCAACTTTTGTGGTTTCCCTTGTTGGATTGTAATACATGCATTTTAATGACTTTGTTTTAATGTTTTCATTTTGTTTTGTTTTTATAGTTTTTTTTTTAAGTTTAATCAATTGGGGAGGTGACAGGATCAGTTTAAAGATACAGAGAATTCTCTAATGCATAATTTCCGATCCTGAGCCATTCTAAATGCCTGAAGTTCAAGAATTCCTCAATCCACCTGGCTGTTGCTAAGCATTTGGGGAGCTGAATTTATCCAGGGTGGAATACACCACTCTGGTGCTTATGGACACTATGTTGCCTAATTCTTTTCCCTACTGAATAATGGAACGCTGTATTCATGATAAAGTAGATTTGCTGGAAATACAGTGACTCGGTCTCCCTCCCCACCCTAGCTTCTTCACTGCTGATTAATGGCAGAGTTAACACTCAACTGGGAGAACTACCAAATGTGGTCTTTCCAGATTGGCAACCTGGTGTCCTCAGATGCTCAGATCTGCAACCCCCATCAGAAACATCCAATGTAGTCAATGGTAAGAGATTATAGGAGCTGTATTTAAAGGATACCGATTGGGCGCCCCTAATAGAGATAACCTGAGCAAGACATCCTTCAAATTAGGATTTGTGTGTTAGTGGTTGAAGGTCTTCATCTTCTTTGGCCATGCAAAGCACCCTCTATGTTAACCATACTGTGCCAAAGAGGGCTCAAGATTTGCTACTGCACCATATAGCTATTGTTTGTGTACGGATGTAACTTCATCTCTTATCTTTAAATATCCAATGGTAGAATCAGTCTTTGTAAGTTATCTAAGTGAACTTAATTCACCTGGGATCCCAGTCTGCTCAGTGACCTCAGGGAAATTATTTCCCAACTGCCAAAGATGGGCAAAGCATTTCATAGCACTCGCTAAAGAAGAGGAGAGAAAGAAATTTGCTACAAGGCAAGTTTTCATTAGTGAGATACCTGCAGGATCATCCTAAGGGCTTATTTTATGCAATATTTGTATTCAAGATCTGGAAGAGGGAAGAAAGATGGTGATGGTGACCCTGTGCAAACAACATCAAGCTTAGAGGCATTATTACTATACAGAAGGGCTAAAATTAGAAATTATACTGAACAAGCAGGATGACCTTCTTGTTTAATGTAATAGAAATGGAATGCAATTCATTAGCAGAAAGAGGATGGAAAACCCAACAGGTAGGCAAGGTATTTAGGTTGGAATAAAAGTATACTGAATACTGATTCAGACTCTCTTTTCAGCTTTTTCTTTATTTGATAGAAAGTGTTTCTATCCAAGATGTTCAGGCAGTTCCCCATGTCACTACCTTAACCACAGATGGTCTATTAAAATTATGTAGGTCAAGACCAGGCCTTGGACTGCACTATATTTCTTATTATTTTTGGCAGTCAGGGATCATCAGTGAGCAGGTAATGAAGAGGTGGAAAGTTACACCAAAAAGTGTGTTCTTTTTTTTTTTTTAAATTAAAACCAAGAGAACATCAACACTGAACACTGACAGTAACACTACTAATTTAAAGTAATATAGTCTATCTGCTAGTGGACACTGTCTATATTTTCCTCATCTCTGTAATGCTGTTCTTAAGATGCCCCACTGTATCAAAATTATAATATATTAGTTATGTCTTATAATATAACAATAAAAAAAGAGTTCAAGAGACAGGAAAAAACAAAAAAACAAACAAGTGGGGCTACCAAATGGAGAAACGCCCAGAATTTTTGGACATCTATTTTGGACATCTATTTTGATCAAGATAGAATAGAATAGAATAATAGAATAATAACTTTATTGTCATTCCACTATACACTATACACCAAGTGCATAATAAAATGAAATTCCATTGCAATTAGCTACAATCATACACTAAAATACAATTGAGATACCTACGTTACTATAAAATATACATTTTACTGTATACATTTGATATTAAACATTCAGACATCTAATAGCCTGGGGGACAAAGCTATTTGCCAATCTGGCTGTTCTATATCGGATACAGCTGAACCTCTTCCCAGAAGGTAATAAAGAAAAAACAGGCCATGATGAGGATGAGAGGCGTCATTGACGATCTTTCGAGCTCTAGACAAACAGCGCGCATATGCTAGGTCTTGGATGAGAGGCAGAGAGATCCCAATTATCTTCTCTGCTGCCCTTACTACCCTCTGCATGATGAAAGGAATCCTCAATTTGTCCTATATTGCTAACAAGGTCTTTACCATCATAGAATGCATGAGTGAAAGAGACCTTATTTGTCAACTAGTCCAACTCCTTACCTAGTGTAGGAATCCACTAAATCATCCCCAACAGGTAGCCCATCTGCTTCTGGCAAGAGGGAGTCCATCTCTGTTGTAGCCACATTGTTCTCATTGCTTGACAATTCTTAGGAAATTCTTAGTCTACAGTCTGGATCTCATTTCTTTTAACTGCTCCTTGCCCTATCTTTAGCTTCAACAGAGAACAAGTCTATCCTCTCTTGCATGTGGCAGCCTTTTAGATATTTGTCAACTTCTAGCATATCTCTCCTTATTCTTCTCCTCCCCCTTTTTTTGCCGGGGGGGGGGGGGAGGCAAGCTAATCCTATTAATTAATCAATTAAATTTAGAGGCCACCCAACTCCAGATGACTCTGGGTAGGTTACAATAAACCTCTCCTTTAATATGTTTCTCAAAAGGCTTGATTCCCAGATCTTTAATCATCTTGGCAACTGTCCTCTTAGCTAGTTATGGCTAAATAGAGTTCAATTTCTAAGTATGGGATTTTGTAGAGCCAGCTCAGAGAGCTTCTTCTGATCCATTTCGGCTGTATTTCACCATCACTGCCATTCTTACCTTTGTTGAATTCCTTTTCAGGCAGGATTCCAACACATTTGAATAGGTGATCCCAGATGTTAATCTCCCCATATCCCCCCTGCTGTTAATAAAAATAAAGCCTCAAATTCAATGGTCTCTTGAACTCTTGCTTCTCCACAGCATTCCCTAACCATTGCAAGATGATTCATTGACCACCCCTTCTCCTGATGTTAAGATGGCTCTTGAGATTCCTACTGAAAGCCATTTGCAAGTTTCTTGAGTAAATCTTTATTGATTAGAATGTCAATTATGCTGATTATCCCCTCCTGTTAAGTTGTAGCATCTATGGAATTCGGTAAGCTATCAGTCAGAGCAGTGGCAGATAAGTAAGCCGAGATTGCTGCAGTGATAGGTAAAGGTAAAACTTCATGGAAGCATTTGCTCTTTGGAAGTGCTATTAGGCTCTTATGTTCTTCCTTCTGGCTTTATTCAGCATTGACAACTACATTATTTGATTATACCACACCTACATTCTCAACAAGACTTCCATTTGTGAAAATACTGTATATTGTGGTCCAAGGCTGGGATGATGCAAAAGAAACTAAAGTGCTGCTTTTAACAACTGAAATGAAATTGTGCCCTTTGTAAAGATTGTCCTGTTTTTTTCCCCTTCACAAAAGCTTCTTTTGTGCAAACTGACTGAACTCAAATGTGTGCATGAATTTTAAAATGCATGCTTGATGGCAATCATGATTGTCACCACCATTATGTATCTCCAGAGAATGTTTAGACTGGTCTTTCCCAACCTGGTGCTCCCCAAGTATCCTCACTGTTGCCAACTAGCCCTCCCTTCCTTCCTTCCTCTCTTTCTTCCTCCCTTCCTCCCTTCCCTCCCCTCCCCTCCTCTCCTTCCTTCCTTCCTTCCTTCCTTCCTCCCTCCCTTCCTCTCTTTCTTCCTCCCTCCCTCCCCTCCTGTCTCCTTCCTTCCTTCCTTCCTATTTGGTCAATAATTTGGAATACAGAAGATTAAAAAAAAAAAATCCTTTCCCTGTCTCATTTTCCCCACTCCAAACCAATTCCAAAACAGGGATATAGATATGATAAAGAATAAAAGCCAATATATGTACTGTAGCCGTATATGAACATGCCAGAAACAAGATGGTTTGCAATGACAGAAAAATATGGAGCCGTATAGTAAATGGTGTAAACTACTTTTGGCAATTTTTTTTTTTATGTTTGCCTTGCCTTTACCATCTTTGACTCACTGGTTTTTATTCGTTTTCTGCATTTTGAGTAACATTGCTTACCATGAAAGGGAATAATATAATGGGTCTATGTTTGGGTGTGTATGTGCGTGTGATTTATTTCACTGTCTACATAAGCAAGCCAGTATGCTGGCTGCTGGGGATTTTCAAATTTTCCTTCTACAGATAATGTTAAAAATCCAGATCTACTTTTGTTTGCAAAGACTCCTAAGCAACCTCTTCTAATATATACAGTTATTAACCACAATTTCATGAGAAACCACTTTCTGCAGTAAAACAACAACAGAAAACCAAAAAGGGAAAAACTCAACCTTAATGACTAAACATGGCCTTCAAGTTTTAGAGGAATAAATAAGTCTCTGAGGGAGAAACTAGGTTCCACGCTCAATATATGAATACAATTAATGTGCTTTTTTATTGTTACATAAATAAAATAACAATTGAGAAAAGCCTGGGCAACCTCAGGACCATGCAGATAAGGGAGGAATATCAGAAGGGAGAATTTTAAACCTCTCCCTTTGCAAATTCCTCCATTCCTCCTTCATTTCTTTGCTTTTACTTTCAGAAGCTCCATTGAAGCAAACGTGTCTTATGTATCCCTTGTATTTTACCTAACAAGAAGACTAGAACACTGTTAGTGAAGCTTCATGATTCTTCTTCTCCTTCTCCTTCTTCCCAACTTTACTCCCACCTCCTGTTTTCCCCACAACAGCAACCTTGTAAGGTGGGTTGGAGTGAGAGAGAAGGAGAAGTCTAAAAGCCACCTCATGAGTTTCCATGGCTACAGAGGACAAAAACTCACAGTCTGCCAGTTTCTAGTCCAGCTTCTTCATCCCTACCTGTAATGGAAGGCATGTGCGAAGAGGATACTGGAATGGAGGATCAAGGCTATCAGGAGGGATGTGGAGCTTTCCTGGAGAGGTTTCAGGGCAAGTGCTTTCTCAGCCCACAGCAGGACCATGAGAAGAGGAAGAAGCTGAGACTGCCCCCTCCCTAGAGTCTCATGGAGTATATCCACTAGTTGCTTTAGTGTAGATTTAGTCTGGTGAGATTCTGTCTACTAGGTGCAAGCTAAAAAAGGAATTATACTGGACTGGACTGCCTTGTTGTTGTTCTTGGGCTGGGCCTGACACTACCCTAAACTGGCTTTCATACCTTTGACTGGGAGAGGATTTTCTAGTGTACACACTCACAGACTTTCCATGGATATTAGTATTAGTAGTAGACTAGTATTGCTAATTATTTTAACTGGATTTGGTGCTTTGACTATCAGATACTTCTTAAGTATCTAGGATCATTAAAGATAGCATTGTAATATATGTACTGGTCCAAGTAAGGCAATTTTTTGTAATTAATGAGCTTCTGTCCATTCCTATTGTGTCCAAGTACTTTTTCAATTCTTTTGGAATGGTTCCAAGCACACCATTACTAATACTGTTGTTGTCACTGTCATTTTATTTTATGCCTTTGAGTCAATTCCTGGCAACTACACAGACTAGTCCCTGTAGTTTTCTTGACAACATTTTGGAAGTGGTTTGATCTTGCCTTTTCCTTGGGGCTGAGAGGAAGTGACTGACTCAAAGTCACCGAGCTGGCTTTGGGTCCAAGGTAGGACTAGAACTCACAGTCTCCCAGTTTCCAGTCTGATGCCTTCACCACAACACCAGGCTGGCTTTCTTGATCTCATGCAGTTATATAATGCTCCAGAGAACACACAGCACACACGGAATCTCTGTGAGCCTACAAAAGCTGTATTGGATGCAGTTTGTTTAAGCATTACACCTACATACATATGTTATTCACATATCCCCACATAAATAACTATAGTATAAATAACCATGTTTTGTATATGGCTGTCCCCATCACAACTTTTGGCAGTGACTACATGTCTGACAGAGAACCTCAGCCCTTGCTTCTTGGCAATGTTGTCTTTGGAGTTGGTCAAATTTAGTTTTATATCAGGTGAAATAAATAGGATTTGCAATAAAATGTTGCCACGTATAGTGCTTAGGACCTCACCAATAGCCAGTCAATATTCTGCGATGCTTATTCTTTGCTGGATTGGGAGGGGGGCTTGGAGGGAGAAGGGGCTGTTTTTTCCCAGCTTTTCACCAGGATTGATATTGGCACACAACATCTGAGCATCAGAAATGGAATAATTCACCACCTATCCCCTATATCAGGGTTTCTCAACCTTAGCAACTTTAAGACTTGTGGACTTCAACTCTCAGAATTCCTCAGCCAGCTGGACTTTGTTATATAATAAAGGTTTCTTTCTTAAGCTTAATAAGTAGTACTAAGGCAGTGTTTCTCAACCTTGGCAGCTTTAAGACGTGTGGACTTCAACTCCCAGAATTCCCCAGCCAGCAAGCTGGCTGGGGAATTCTGGGAGTTGAAGTCCACACGTCTTAAAGCTGCCAAGGTTGAGAAACACTGCCCTACATCAACCTTCATCTGTTCTGGGAAGTCTGGTAGATCACCAAGTTCAACTTGCTTAGATGCAAAATGACAGTGACAAGAGGATCAGATTCTGCAGGATACTTACAATTACCCCTTTTCTGTGCTGTTTACTGGGTAATGTATCTGCTCTTCAGGAATGAATGCTGAAATTTTTTTTCTCCTTCCTCTCCCTAAACTGAAAGCTGAATAATGTCTGCGGTAACCAGCCTGACATCAATTAATATTTTCTCTACTGATTCCTCCCAGAGTGAATGACCTGTTCTGTGTAGCTGTTTCCAGACTAAGTGAGACTGTGTAATTATTGAAGAATGATAGGTGCATAGGAATATCATGATAATTATTCCATTAACAAACACAAGACCTCTGGAGCAAACGCTACCATTCTGCTAATTAGCTCGGCTCTCTGACAGTCTTCTCACATTTTCCTGATTCTGCTGGTGGTAGGTAAACTTTAAGCCACTCTGATGAAATCTAACGAACCTACTTAGACTTAAAGCAGTATCTGGTCAGCTGTGGCTATGTCACATCAAAGGCAAAAAAGGCATTTTGGCTGTTTGGAAATTTAGCACCAGTCTGAAAGCCAACAGAGGTTTCAGCTCTCTTTTCACTACCTCCTTACTCTGCTTTTAATTGATGTGGTAAGTTGAAAAGTTCAGGAACATTCAGCATTCAACGTTCAGCTCCAGGGACTATTACGGGTGATGGGAGAAGGAAATCTTTTCAGCCATCCAAGGGCAAAAAAAGTCAAACATTCTGAGCCTGCAACCTCATGTTCCCAGCCCTGGAATGCTGGAAAAAAATACATTACCCACCCCACCAAAAAAGCAACCCAAAGTCCCAAACTCTTGGTCACCTCTGCTACACACATTTATCTGATAGCAGAATCCATTGAAATCAGAGAAACGTATATAGGCACAAATTGAACTGCATAGTTATAGAGTTGCTATGATGACTAAAGTGACCTATAAGTCAACCGAGTGATTCAATACACAAATAAGTAAATAAATAAGCCAGATGATTTATGATATTGATTGATTATGTGCCATCAAGTTAGTCTCCACTCCTAGCGAGCACATAGATAGAACTTCTCCATGGCTATTTGTCCCCAACCTGGTCCTTCAAGTCTTCCAATGGTGCACCCATTAGCATGGTAACTAAGTTCAACCATCTTGCTGCTAGTTGTCCTCTTTTTCTCTTTCCTTCCATCTTTCCCAGCATTACTGACTTATCAGGGTCTTCACAGAATGTGTCTAAAGTATGACAATTTGACCTAGTCATTTGCATCGAATGAGAACTGTGGATTGATCTGCTTGATGATCTATTTGTTTGTTTTTCTTGGCTGTCCATAGTTTTCTCAGCAGTCTTCTCCAACACCAAAGTTCAAAAGCTTCAATATCCTTTCTATTCTGCTTCTTCACAGTCCAAATTTTGCTTCCATAGAGTGCCCATACAATGTCACAAGGAATACCAAGTTACAGACTATAGTTATAGACACATCCCAGCATCCGAATATCTTTTCCAAGGCCTTCATGACTGCTCTACCAGATGCTAGTCGGCAGCCTATTTCTTGGCAGCTTGTTCCTTTACTGTTGATGTTAATCCTAAAAGGCAGAAGCTATCCACCACTTTAATATCTTCGCTGTCCAGAGCTATGATATAGGAGTTCCTAAACTTACTTTCATTCATTGGGCTGAGTGGGATGGGGGTGACATTTTGAATGTAAAGTGGTAAGACATCCCCTCCATAGGAACGTAGATGTCAGTCTATTTTTGGTTTTAGATTACTGTAGTCTCTTCTGACAAAATTATGTATCATTTTCTGAATGACAAAGGCATAAGAAAAGACACATTTGTTTTCACATTTAGCAACAAATTTTCCACAATGTACACATTTTTTTGAGCAAGAGTGCAAGTCAAGATGCTCAGTTTTGGTGGATTGCACCGTTTTCCTGGCAAGGAAATCTGTGATGGATTTCTTTAACTTCCCTAATATTAAAGCCATGCACAGGAAGACTGGATTTTATTCTTTCTGCTTATATTGTTTCCAACATTTCAGTTATCCTGAAGTAGGGTTACAAACTGAGACCTCCCACAGTGTCAGTTCTGATGGGACTTTAACACTATACGTTATTAAAAAGACTTGGGTATTCTGGAAATCCAAAAAAGAAACTATCATTACGAACCAACCACTCCAATTTACTAAATAATATTTCAGGTGAGTGGTGCACAGGGCCATCACTTAAGAAGTAGTTGACAATTATGGGGAAAGCCACACAAAGCATATTTGAAGCTGGTATATACAAGGCAATCAAATAAGCAAATACGCAGTCAAAGCAGCTAATAATCTATGGAGAATCTCCTTCAGTTCAGCAAGAGAAAGATGAAGGAGGAATTTAGAGACGGACAGTGGTATTGTAGACATTTCAAAAAGCTATTCGCTTTACTTGGTGTTCAGCTGTGGAAGGAGAAGGAAGAAAGAGAAAAACAGAACATCTTGCCTTTACGAAGAAAGCCAAAACTTTGAAGGTTACCTGCTGTAGCAAAGATGGAAAGAAACTTCAAGTTGCAGCAAGCTCACACAGCCATACATACATACATACATACACAGATACATAAGAACTAAGAGGAGCATCATGTGCCTGCTTGCACAACTGTTCGCTTGCACAACTTTTGCAGCAGAAAAGATCTGTCCTGGGATACTATATGCAATTCTGGGCACCCCATTTCCAAAAGGATATTGACAGGTTTGAAGAGCTCCAGAAAAGGGTGTGACAGATGGTACAAAGAAACATCTACCCAGATTTATCTTAAATATAAGGAACAACTTCCTGAGGGTAAGATCTGATTGCAACAACCTACCAACAAAGATTGTGGATTCTCCATTTATGGAGGTTTATAAAAAGAGATTGGACAGCTACCTCTCAGATATGGCTTCCTGGGAGTTCCCATACATTGCAGAGGGTTGGGCAAGATGATTTTTGTAGTCCCTTCCAATTCCACAAGTCTATGCTTCTGTGACAAATTAACTCCATGTGGCTTTATTCCCCCAGGGGCATAGCAGTTATGTCGGTCATGGGTCCTGCCCCCATCTGAAGCTAGTGTTTTTTCTCTCCCTGAAAAAAAAACAAAAAACTCTCAATTAGTTCAGGTTGCTCTAACTCAATCCTTTATCACTTGTTTTTTTCCTAAATGGCAACCCTAGATGAGTATTTACAAGAACAGTGGAGGTAGCAGCATGCTCTGAAGGTAACAAATATAGATCTCCTTCACCCTGTTTGAGAATGAGAAGTGGCTTTTTCCTGCGAGAGGATTTAATATATCTGTGAGTTGTAAACTTGGAAGGAACATTGATTTATGGCTCAAAATCAAGGATTACTTCTGTCAACTTGCTCAGAGGAATTTACTCTGTTTCTAGACACACTTTCCCTTTCCCCAGAAAGATCAAAGGCAATGAAGGAAATCTTATTAAAAGTCATTTTGGTTCATGCTTTTCAACAGTGGAGGTCACCTTGCTCTTCTTGCCTTTCCAAGGGACAATGTAACATGTGATTGAGTGCCTGTCCATTTATCAGTGGCTATCATAGCAACCAGGCAGGGCGATGACCAGGAGGTCTACAAACATCATGCTGCCTTTAAGGACACTGATTTTAAAACTTTAAATTCAGTATGTTGAAACTTGTATATTAAAACCTCAGCTTGGACTGAAGCACATACTTGGTGGAATTCAGCTGACCGTAGATCGGTTGTAGCATCTAGGCCAGTGTTTCTCAACCTTGGCGGCTTTAAGATGGGTGGACTTCAATTCCCAGAATTCCCCAGCCAGCATGGCTGGCTGGGGAATTCTGGGAGTTGAAGTCCACCCATCTTAAAGCCGCCAAGGTTGAGAAACACTGGTCTAGGCCATGAAATGTTATCAAATCACAACTTCAGATTTAGTTCAGATTTAAAAATTAAAGCAAAACAAAACTTCACAACCAGAAAGGGGTATATTTCACCAAATGTCTTTTGTTTCTATATTAGAAACAACACATTCATTCCATTAACTATATTGATATTTTTGGTTGGTTTTTTTTAACTGGCGTTAATTGCTGGCTAATCTGCATTTCAGTTATTTTTAAGATTATGATTTCAATTATTTTTCATTGTCTGTGTCTTAGGAAACTTACTGGGTCAAGGAATAGTCCACACACACCATTCAGTTAATCATCACAATAGCTTGTCGCAAGCTTTCTGCCCTGATGAAAAGCAGAAGCTGGCTAATTCTGATTGACTCGGTTATATGTGTTTTCTCTAATGCTATGCAGAGAAAAAAGCTTCTTTTGCATGTTTTTCTAGCAGTTGTCATTCAGACTGATGAAAGAAAACTTGGTTTTGAAATTTCTTTCACCAAAGAAGAAAATTTCTCATGGGTAGAATGTTACACTGATGTAGTTATGAAAAGGTCAAAAAGCATGTGTGAATGTCTTGCATTTCATAATCATCTCACCAGTAATTTGCCAACTTCCCACCCTTCCATTAAATCCCAAGGGAAGACATTGGGAGGAAATGCCCCCCTGGGCCTTCTTTAGGTTGGGAACAGTCAAGGAAGCTTCAGAGGGATGCGAAGATGTGTAAAAGCAGCAGCCCCATTCACCACCACCGCCAATAAAGGAAGCTCTAAAACTTGAAAGAAATTGAAAAGAACTTCTCACACTTCTTGAGAATAAGGTAGAAAAGCAGAAGTCTCTTTCAAAGGAAAAGAAAAATTTCTGACCAACTCTCCAGGACTCATCCACATTAAAAGCAGGACTCAAAGTTGCATCTAAAGAGAACGTGTTGGTGGAATCTAAATTCCAGAGTCAGACCTTCCTATGTCCTGTATGCAGTTAACTGATAAGACAACGATACCAGGTTTACGTTAAGAGGGATATGTTTTGCTGGTTTGTGCTGATAGGAACATTTCTCTTTTCTTGCCTCAGAGACCTGTTTGGATACTACAAGGCAGACCCAACTGGGTGAGGGCAATGAAAGGTCCTTTAGCCATTTATCTCTTTCAAAGAAAACTGGGATTTTTCTAGTCTTACTTCCTTCTTAGTCTCAAAAAACCTTCATAAATACAGCCCCTTTTTGAGACCTGTGACCCATGAAATCTGATGCAGGCATTTGATGAATGAGATAAGGTGTTTATAAATGTGTGGAGATGGAAGTAGCACTGTAAGGAACAATTGCTCATGGAAACCTATTTAGTTTCCATTCCTTGAAGTACATCTCTGCAGAAGACGAAAACTGTAGAGTTTCAGAATTGCAAAGTGTACAGGGCTGGAAGATTTTTCTAATAGTGAAAGAAATTTAGGCAGTGAAATGAGGGAGACTGAGTCACACCACCAAGGAACATGGTCCTCTATCAATTCCTGTTTAAATTCCTGTTTGGGGTGGATAGGAAAGGATCAAAGAAGTAGGCCTATGAAGATTGGGTGGGATTCACCTCAGTGGGTGCTTCACTACATAGTGAATGCAATAATCCATCTCAGTGAAGGTCAAAGTGTGTCCTTTCTGTCTCACTGAGGAGTTTGGCATGGTTAACAAGCTGTTTTTGTTTGCAGGGGTCTTGAACTTTTAATGAAGTGCAACTCCTCTTTCCAGATCTGCACAGCTCTAACAGGAAGTGAAAATTACTTGCAATTTCATTTGCTTATAATAACTTTGATTCAGAGCCAGCTCTACCATTAGGCAAAAAGAATTAGCCACTTTGGTAGGACAAGTTAGGCCAAAGTAGCCAATGAGCAGTCAACCATAGCTAGTACCTAAGGCTCACTTTGCATCATATCACGTTGAGGACCTTTTGGAGTAAGGACTACAGGATGAGCAGCTAGCTGCTAAAAGAAGGTTGATTAGACTGCTGGTACCACCAGTGAAAGGGTGTGGAATGGAGTGTGTAGTGAGGAGGATAGAAACAGAAGTAGGAAGGGTAGTGGTGAACCTTCATTCAGTTTCAGGCTATGGGTCTTTTGGGGCCAACCCTGCAGGAGGAACCCTATGTGTTACATCCCTGGGCAGAAGGTTTAGAAATGGAGGATACTCAATAATACTTTTGAGATTAGGGATGACCAAACCTGCCAATGTTGGGTTTGCACACTTGTTTCGTATACCCCATTTTTCAACTCTGTGGTTTTATTCCTCTAAATCAACTTTTCCCAGCTTGGTAGGATTTCAACTGGTATTTAATTTCAAATCCCAACATTCCCAACTGCCAGTGGGAAAAGCACCAATTTCTTCCAAAGCTCACCCAAATCAAGGAAGGGCTCATAGAAACTTTGAACTAGAAGGGAACTCAGAGGTAAGTGCTGGATCTCAGCCCAACCCACTTCACACGGTTGTTGCTGTGGGGAAAATAGGAGGCAGGAGTATTATGTATGTTTGCCACCTTGAGTTATGTATAAAAAAAGATGGGATAAAAATATCATCATCAACAACACCATCATCATCATCATCACCATCATCTGTTAAAGTAGTTTAGATGACACTCCAACCTTTGTTCAAAAATCTCCGGTGAAGGGAAACATACCCATTATTACATTTTTGAATTTAACTTTGGGACAAGATTTTATATTCTCAGATGTTCCTCTGAACTATATTCCCATTGCATGGGAGTTGACATCTGGACAAAGAAAGTGAGTTGTCCTTGCTCTACCTGTAGCTAAACAAATTAATATTCAGCCCTGGAAGATAAACATATGGCCCTAACAACCCAAAGCTCTGCAGAATAAATATTATTAGCAACTTACAAATGAATCACTTATTGATGTAGATTAGCTAGGGATCGAATATTAAATGGCATAGGTAGAACTCTATATGCATCTGTGAATATATCCCGTGTGCTTTCGTTTCTTCTAAAGCTTTGAGTTTTTTTCTTCTTTTTTCCTATTTCGTTGGCCTGTAGTTTATTTTATTTGCTGGTTGTTTTATGCGTTTGGTTAATAATAAAAACCAAACCAAAAATAAAACAAGTAAAAGAAACACCCAACTTCATGAGACAATGTATTCTACTGGTTGAGAACTCTTCACAGCAAAAACTTCCTACCAATATCCAGCCTGAACTCACTGGTTGTGGTCCTTCCCCCTGTGACAAGTCTGTTTCTTCTTCTACACAACAGCTCTTCAGAGGCCATCAAATCGCCTCCCAGACTCACTTTGACAGGCTAAACCAGTGTTGTCCAA
Organism: Liasis olivaceus; assembly: GCA_030867105.1. Classification (NCBI taxonomy): domain Eukaryota; kingdom Metazoa; phylum Chordata; class Lepidosauria; order Squamata; family Pythonidae; genus Liasis; species Liasis olivaceus. Next base: position 106,480,302 of record CM061352.1, read on the forward strand.
ACTTGGCCATTTTAAGATGAGTGGACTTCAATTCCCAGAATTCCCCAGCCAGCCATGCTGGCTGGGGAATTCTGGGAGTTGAAGTCCACTCATCTTAAAGTGGCCAAGTTTGGACAACACTGGGCTAAACATATCCAATTCCTTGCTAAAGAAGAGTCCAACTTTCCAATTTTTAACAAATTAGCTTCTACAGGAGGGATAGGGTAAAAGAAACATGGATACCCTTGTGTTAGAATTCTTAGTGTGAGATCTCTTCCTCTTTAAGGTTAGAAGATTCTCTTCTTTTAATTGTTTTATTGTATTATTATAAAACTTAAGTAGTATATTATATTATCTGGGTATAGTAGTATTTATATAGTATTGACTTTTCTATCCCAAGCAAAAGGTGGCATTAATAAACCACTGCAAACTGCATGAAGCTGTTTGTTAAACAATAAAGGTTTCTTTCTTAAGCTTAATACATAATACTGAGGCAGTGTTTCTCAACCTTGGCAGCTTTAAGATGTGTGGACTTCTAGGGAATTCTGGGAGTTGAAGTGCACTCATCTTAAAGCTGCCAAGGTTGAGAAACAGTAAACTAAGATCTCTGCTATATGGTTATTTATAGAATATTCTTCATATTTAAAATTTTCCTGGCAATTTCTAGTCATCTTTTAATTTTACCATCTGTTTTCCTATCTTCCATGATTAGGTCTCCAAATAGGGACATCAGTGACCATTGCCTAGAGGTCTTTTTTTCCCTGAGTTGACTATCAACTTAGTTTATTAATCATTGCTTTTTTTCAGTGACTTCATTATGGTCATTGGCCTACTGGAAGGAGAAGACAGGTGACCTGACTGACTATATGTGCTCTTCAAACTACATCTACTATTACATGATTTTTTCTTCTACTGCTTTAATTATGAATTCGCATTCCTATTATCATTTTGGTGAATTATGACAGGAATAATGAATATCAATGAATGGGATTGTTCATCTTAAGTTTGAGTTCCACACTGCTTTTTGCTCCTCATATTGTCCTAATTACTACGCTTTTAATATGGAAATATGGAACATTTCCAAAATTTGTATCAGAACTCTTGCACTTCCACACTGCAATGTTTTCAGATTCTTCTGTTCCTCTTTCCAACCCTATGATTCTATAATTTATATCTTCTTTACCATAGCCAGTATATAAACACTTATCCATGTTGGTAAACCGTCCAAATGAAGAGTGAGTTACAAGTCATTTCATAGATATCATGAACTATGCAAGAGTCAAGTAACTAAAAGAAAAGTAGAATTCTATTTTGTAAACAAATCTGGAAAGGGAGTAATTTATAAACACCTCCTTATAATGTCTGAATTTCTGTAAAACAGGAATATATTCTTCGAATTCAGTAGAGTGACCTTCTTCTGTAGCACAGTATTTCTCAAACAATCCTCAGAGGGATTCCCACATATACCGCATCACAGCAGTCAAGCCTAGAAAGTATTACAACAGCTGGATAGTAATTAGTATATTATTACAATATTCTATTGGGCAAAGTTTGTTATAAAATATTCGGAAAATAGAATTGTCTCCTGGAGCAAAGATAAATCAGATATACCTTAATATTGAAAAGACATGGAAGTGTAACAGCCTTACACGCCCTTTTTCCTCAACACACAGATCTTGGGGCAGATCTCTTTAAAAATAGCATGCAGTATTAATACTTTATTTACTGGCCTCTTATTTTAGCCTTGGGCCCATCTCATCTGCTTAGAAAAATCTTACTCCCCTCCCATTGATTTTGCTTTGCTATTTCAGCTTCTCTTTCCAGGGCTAGTTCTCAAGAAAGAAATGAAAATCTTTTATTAGAGGCTGGGCAGTTTCCTAACCGAGGATAGGTGAATAAAAGAACAAATCCTCTCTTTTTTTTAAGATGTTATTTGAATGCTGTCCCATTCTCCACTTTCTGTAGCAAATAATAAAATGGAACAGGGGGAAAGAAACTTAAAAGAATCAGGTAATTATGTCAAAAGCTATGCACATTCTTTCTTGTATGTTTTTCTGTAAACCTTTTGGGGGAAAAACAACAGTCAAATATTATCTTATCTCCGAAGTGCACAAAAAAAGATATATTTGCCAACTGCCTAGTATATGAATGGTGTAATTTATCACTCAAATAACATTGCTCCCTTTGGAACGTTCAGTATGTTGCCCTTTTTCCCCCTGCTTAATTTGCTCTTCTTAAAGAAAAAAATATTTTCAACTTCTTCAGACAATGTAATTCCTCCCTGCCCCACCTTGCATTCTCTTCTTCCCCCAATGCTTTTTCAAGTTCAACTGCAGGGATCTCCAGCAAGGCTTTGTTTAAAAAAATCTACATGTTGAATTGGTGTTAGGGGGGTGAAAAACAAGCAAGCAGGAGCACAGGCATAAGTCCAAGCTTTAAATTTAAAATAAATCAATTTGAGGTTGTTGGTTTTTTTTCTCAATGTAGTCCTAACACATTTTGGAGTCCCCAGGATGATATGAAAGGCTTGGTCATTCAAAGGTCTACTAAATGGCTGGGGACTTTGACTGTGAGAAACTTCATTTCCACAAGACACAGAAAGGTTTGATTGAGCTGGTTTACAAAACAATTGTCCTGGTTTGTATAAAGGCTAAATACAGGCCACTGCAGTTTATTCAGTCAACTGTGGCTAACCAATCCATGGCTTACCGTATTATCTGAACTCAATCTATATCTTCTTTTAAAAAATCACAATAATTCTTCAATACAGGCAAAGTTAACTCCATCCACTGCTTCATGACAGATGTGATCCAAAGACTCCTTGAGAAACTGAGGTCAGTTTATTAATCCTTTTCCAATAATTGTTTACCAGCCCACCTCTTTACTCTGGATGATTCAGAAGCTTATTGTTAATGCTTTTAATATTTTAAATCACCTTATAATCTACCCAGAGGACTCTAGTTACTGGATGGATTAAAATATAATGTACTGTAATAAATGAAAATCTTGGGCAATAGAGAACAGCTATGTTACTTGGAAATAACGGGACATTCATGCAGAAACCTTTTCAAGACCTTCAGTTTAGCTTTAGCAGCCAAAAGTACTAATTTTTCTCACTTTTCCTAACCTTGTAGTGGCACATACTGTTGCAACATGTTTCTGGATTTATAGAGACATTGAATCCTCCAGTTTGGAGGAAAAAAATCAGAACCAATTGATGGCTAGACAGGGGATTTCTCCAGATAAGTAGAATCTTTTTCAGTCAAGTCCACTTTGCCTCCTAACCATCCAACAAGTTTGGCATTGCATTTTATGTCCTCTTGATTACATCAACTAGTTGTGGGTTTCTCACCCTCTACTCAACAGGATTCCATATATATTTATACCATTCTAAAATATTCTTTCAGGATTAGGCCATGGATCATCATTGTCCTTCCACCACCAGCATTACGACCCCAGAGAGATTAGATGTTTGAGGCTGTGTTAGAGATGACACAGAGTTATTAGATTTACCTTCTCTCCACTTGTTATCCTGCCTTGTTTTGCTACAGAACTTACTACCTATTACAAGCTTAATGATAGCTCCTCCTCCTTCTTGACCCCCTCCAAATTCATTCTATCAGTTGAAACTCATGGAAGACTCCTTGCCCACCACAACTGAATAGTTTAGTGACAAGTCTCCTCTTCCTTTTTTCTTCCTCTTGACTTTCCAACCATCCTTTTACACTCCAATGTCTTCTAGGAGAATGTCAAGGAGTTGATTCTCACAAATAACTCCACCCAAATCACCACATTAGCTCTTCCTAAAGAGATCCTGATATACAGACAGATTTAAACCTTCCAACAGGTTTCCTAACCTTCCAGATAGTGTTAGACCAGTGTTTCTCAACCTTGGCAGCTTTAAGAAGTGTGGACTTCAACTCCCAGAATTCCCCAGTTGAAGTCCACACATCTTAAAGTTGCCGAGGTTGAGAAACACTGAGTTAGACTATAGTTCTAAGTCTGAATTGCTCTCTCCATACTACTGTCCACTCTTATCTCATAGTTGTTTTATGTCTGAAGGCAAGAAGATAAAATGATTTCGCAAATTGCTGTCTTGGGCAGCTCAACCACTCTTAGACTTAGATTTTTACAGATTCTAGGTTTTAAATCCCAGGACACAAGTCCTTTAGCTATTACCCTTTGGGTTACAGTTCTGTGAGATACTTTATTACCTTGGGTGGAGGAAGTTAGGTAGGTGCTGTCTAGTTGGGTTTAATTTCTGGTGACTGTACGGACATATGTTCATTATTCTGACTTGTCTTTAGAAACAATTCATAGTTCTTCCAAGGACATTTCAGTAATCACCTTATTTGCTTCTTTTCTTCTACTTTTCTCAAATACAGGCTGTTCTTTCTAGCCATCATCTCTAACATCACATGTCCAGAGTGTGTGAATTCTGTTTGCTGATCATTATCTCTTAGGTCCAGAGCCACAGCATTCCTGCTAACCCTATCCAACTTCATAAATGGACAGAAAGATACATTCCTTTTCTTGGTTCTCAATGTCCAGCTTTCACAGCCATACAGTAAATTGGGAAAAAAAATACTTGACTTATTCTGATCTTTGTATCAATGTGAGGGAGGACTGGAGAAAAACAGCATCATTCTGAAGATGTTCAGGTTGTTAGAGCATTCACCCCCAGTCAAATCAGTTTCTTCTGCTAGGTGCAACACTGGCTGAACTTAAAAGCTAAGCTAGATGAGGCCTGGTTAGTAATTGGATGGGAAATTTCAGGGCCATAGGACAGGCTTGGAAGTTGAAAAACATCTTAAAAGATGGCAGCGCCAATCCACTCCCTTATTGTTGCCTCGGAAATTTTGTGGATCTGTCGATGAAGCCACCAAGAATCTAGACAACCCAAGACTTTATTTACCTAGTAAGGAAAGGAAACTGAACTCCTTATTCAGACTTGAAATGGACAGCAGGCTATCAAATCAGGATGTCTTCTAATAAAGGACAGCCCATTATTCCACGATTTATTTATTTGCGAATATTTTTCTCTATATTTGATGTGGAAGGGACTATAGGATCATTTGCCAGTAAAAACAGGGAACCACTATAACATTGAAGGACAGCATTTTTAAAAAGCCACCCAACGTAGGAAGAATCAGGTAGGATATAACTTATGTAAATCAAAAAGGCCATTAGCTGCTAACGTTTTTCCATAATCTACATTAAATTGTATAAATAAATTCTCCCCCCCCCCCCGTTCTTTCTTTCTTTGCTTTTTATCTTTTTGTGCTGCATATTTCTTACCTCTAATCTCTCAGATTTTTGAGGAACCAGCTTTAATGTGACTGGAGAGAGAATTTAAATGAAAGAGACATGAAAAGACGAGAAAGGTCACTGCTTTGAAAATATGCCTCCATAAAGGATTTGTGCAGCCATTGGAGAGGTATTTCTCAGCAGGAAATATTGTAACAATTAGTTCATGATCTCATCTCTACAGGAGATTCATTCTCATATAGCATTTTAGCATCTCAAGACCCGTTATTGTTCACTTTTGTAGGGAATGGTCTGACTCATTCAAGAAAGAGAGGTTCAATTGACTGGTTAGTCATTTTTTAATCGCCCATTTTCTTTAAATTCTGATTGCTTTAGCTGAAAACAAATATGTCCTTCCTTCTTCCAAATTCATTCTTAAAAGGTGGCTCCATTTGGGGCTGGAGGGCAACTTTGCTCATATATGACTTTGCATGAAAAGAATTCAGTCATGTATTCTTTGAGGTAGCCAATCTGGAATCTTATACACAACAGGATAAGAATCCAAACATCCCAAAGGTAAGGTTTTGGATATTGAAACTCAGGTGAGATTTTGCACCCATTATGTTTTTCTTTAGTATAAATATAAGTCATGATTCTGTGTTTACACAGAAGAACTGCTGTGTGTCAAGCTAAAGGTTTATCTCCTCCACCATCTTGTTCTCCATAAAGATGAACCAGTTCCTTATCAGAAGGTCATAAATAGGACAGGAGAGCAAAGATTCATGTTGTATCTCAGAAACCAGAGATAGGCTACACCCTTCATGAAGCCTAATCATTGTAGCTTTTCCTTCACAAGGTAGCCTCCATGAAGTTGAGTGTGACTCCCAATGATTCATTACACTTGACATTGTTTTCTTGGCAGCAGCTCAAAAAAGGTTCTTTGACTTTCCAGTCTAACCTAGAGCTTTGGGATTTTCTGGCAGTTTCCTATTCAAACATTAACCCTGCTTAGATTTTGGAGATCAGCCAATGTCAACTAGGAACATCCATCTAATTGGATTTCTCTCATGCCATTAGATCAACCACTTAGCATATTGTGGAGGGGAAAAAAAGGATCACATTATATACTACTTTATCCTTTGGAATTAGAACTATCAGGAATCAAACTCAGAACTTTAATCATGCAAAACATTTGAACTATTGAACCTTAATCATGCAAAACCATTGAACTGTTGTCTCTCTCCAGGCTGAAAACCTGAAGAAAACCCCAAGTCTCTCCTTTCTGTTTCCTGCCCAACCACCAACAAACTTTTTTGCCCAGATAATCAAATGGGGCATTCAGAGGGTCTATACCACACATTGTAAACAGCATGCAAATTACAATTGAGCACAGCTACCAACCAGGACCTTAACAAGGCCCTTGGAGGAAGGGGAAAACAAACTCTCTACACACAGCTGCATTGCTCAGATATCCACCATTTTCTGAGCAACCACTATGTTCTGTCTTCACCTTGTGCTCTCCCCACTCCATTATTCCTCTGTGTTGGCTTCATGCATTGGTTCTCAAGAATCCAGGTGCATGTCGATGAGTCAGTAAGCTGCCTCTTATCTGACCATTGCCTAGTCTGCAGCTCTCCCTCCTGTCTCCCGAGGTCATTCCCACATACCGTTACACCACCCTGGGTCTGGCCAAACACTGAAGGGAAACTAAACAAAGACTTTGGGAGATTGTAGCATTTGCCTTCTATCACCCACCTCAGCTTGGCTTAGCTACAGTCTCCCAAAGTCTTTGCTTGGTTTCCCTTCAGTGTTTGTCCTGTCTCCTGGGAGACAGGAGGGAGAGCTGCAGACTAGGCAATGGTCTAGATAAGAGGCAGCTGAGCCCACAGCAGGAATGTGGATGTGGCAAACGTCTCAGAAGGGACCTTCCCTAGTTTCTTGGACTATAAACCCAAGGGGGAGAGATGTACTTTCAGACTTGCAAGATTCTGTCCATGCAGCCTTACCATAAAGTTAGAGCTAGTACTTCTGGGTGTGCTTCTTGTCTGGACCACCTCGCAAGGCTGACAGGTGGGGTAAGGATTTTCCTTTCAATCCTCTCCTGGTTCCCCAGAGGGCTGTTGTGGAAGAGAGATCCGGTTTATAATAAAGGTGGGTGGTAGCAAGGCCAGTCACTGTTCATCCATAGGCATGGTGACTTAAGAACCAAAGAACCTCAGAGGAGGTGCTGGTTTGACCCTGAGGGCACCTTTCCACTCATTAGGAGGCTTACCAGACATCTGGCAAAAGGAGGACATGTCCTCCTTTTTGTCGTCATGTCCTCCATCCAGCAGGCATAGCCTTAAAATCAAATATTGTCCAGATGTATTAGTATCTCTTCCTCAGCAGCTTTTCTCTGCAGAGCAGGGCTTCCCTAATAAGTGCTAATCACAAGTTCACAAGCTCCACTGTGATCCTGATTAGTTGATTAATACCCTCTTCCTCTGCTGTCTGAAATTGACCAGACCTTAATCAGTTACATGCTAAAGGCTTTTGCCTCCTAAATGGCTCCAGCACAGTGTTTCTCAACCTTGGCAACTTTAAGATGGGTGGATTTCAACTCCCAGAATTCCCCAGCCAGCATGGGAGTTGAAGTCCACCCATCTTAAAGTTGCCAAGGTTGAGAAACACTGCCCCAGCACATTCCTGCGATTGAAAAACCAGTCTTTCTGATGCCGGGAAAAATAATGTCATATACATGTAGGCCTAAGTGCTCTTATTGATTGATTGATGGATTGATTGCAGTTTTTCACTGTCGTTTTTGTTGCAGAGGCCAAGAAAGTTAAACAGTTTGTGTGTCCTCCTTTCCCCCCCATTTTAGGTATTCAGATATCTGGTAAGCCTACTCATTACAGGACTGATCCAAGCATAGCAAGGAATGGCCTCTGCTTTTCTCAGGCCTAATTCTGGAGCACCTACCATCTAAGTCAATACTCCAGGCCCCACACAACCCCAGTAATGTCTGCAGAGCAGGCTGAGTAAAACAGAGAAAAAACAAAGTATGCCATTTTTAGTCTCTATTGTTTTCAAATTACATCGAACAAACCACATGAAAAGAAACCTAAACAGTAAGCCACATGCAAACCATCTCTCGGAGCATTAGAGCGATGGGCCAAAACGCCAGTCATTGTTCAGATGCCAATCTTCACTCTAGAAGAAATTCCTTATGCCAAAAGTGATCTAAAAGGTGTCTGAGCATTTTTTTTTCAGCTAAGACTCAATGGGGAGGTTACAGAATTTCCTACAAATGTACCTGTTTCCTCACTGCTGCCAATTTGCATGGCCCTAGTGGTGATGACATTTGTGCACAAGCCAAGTCAGAGTGATGGCAAGAACAGAAAGTAAAGCTAGTTGCCCTCACTCGGAATTGTTCATGTATGAAACACAAGCAAAAGGAAGACAGGCAGAAGCAGGAAATAGCACACACATCAGAATCAATGATTCTGTACTTAGGAGGTTGGTGTAAACCAACTTAGCTTTGCTTTAGGGAAACAATTTACCCTGGGGAGGCTATAGGATTCACTAGGCCAAAGCAAGGAAAAAACCTGATTTGCCTTAATGAAGTCATTCCCGCGTCCTCCACCTGCTTCAGGCCAGCATTGACCCATCCCCTGGCATTCCTTTTAGGCTGGGCAGTCTCAAGATTGCTCGTAGCTTGTGCCGAAGCTGCCAAGCCTGGAAGACCTTGTGCGCATGCTACAGAACTGCCTCCAGTGTGCATCATGTTGCTTCAGGCAAAGCTGCGCACAAGTGATCTGGAAGAGGGGGAGACGCTTTCTCTGCAATACCCAAGAAGGTTTAGTTCACTCCAGAGCACTCAACGTTCAGGTCCTGCCATAAAATAAGTCTGCAATTCATCTCAGCTTCCTTATCAGTTCCTTCAAGAGAGTTCCGGTCTGTGGTTGTATTCTGTATATAATTCTACAGTGATGTGAAACTCCTGGGGAGAGGAGATGGAGACCTCATCACTCAGCTGTATTTTTTCTCTCCTTCAGGAGGGAGGAGACATCGTCTGCAAAATGTGAGCCATGGCATCGAGAAGAGTCTGGCCCTCTTTTTTCAGGCTGATCCTCTTTCCATCTTCCCAAAAGAAAGAAGAAGAAACAAGTGCCTCGCAGTATTGTAGTCTCACACTAATTGCGTTGTCTAGGCACATTGAGTAGAGATTTCATTTCACACATCACAAACTAGCGGCAAAACCCTTGTCATAGTCATATTTCATACAAAGCTCTCCTTCAGTCTAATCTTCCCATCTTAGTTTCACAGTCCACTACTCTGAAACAAAACTCACTTAAATCTTAATGAAAAAAAGGGCCAAATTAAAACGAATCCAAAGAGTAGTTCCTTTCCATCACCATTTCCACCACCAGGGTTTTTCAGAACTGGGCAAAGTTGTCATAGCCTCCAGAAAAAGAACATGCCGTTTTTTATTTTTATTTTTATTTTTTGCTGGCATTCAAGATGTTTTGAAGTCAAAACTGCCCTCTCCTGCAACAGGGGATAAAATCAGCAGGTTCCAAACTAAAATTTGCAGCCCTGCAAAAGCAATTGAAAGGGTCTTAAGAATAGTGCCCTAAATGCCCCACCAAGGACAGACCATTAGGAGAAAAGTAGAAAATGGGAAAGGAGGTATGGAAGGGAGTGAATCCAGGCATCAGCAAAATCTGACAATTTTGTCAAAAGGATGAAAGGAGCTTTGAAATTGTGCAAAGCGAGCTCTTCTTTTTTATATATATGTGTGCAGTATCACACTGCACACACTAAAGGGCTGGAGCTTGCACTGTGATAGCACAATGCTTGTTTTCGCCTTCCCCCCTTAGTATCCTGAACAGCCACAGCAGCATTCCATAGCACATAACACCCTATATTCGTGTTGGAGAAGACTCCTGAGACTTCATATTTTTCTCTCTCTCCTATGTGAGGAAGGAAGGAAGGAAGGAAGGAAGGAAGGAAGGAAGGAAGGAAGGAAGGGAGGGAGGGAGGGAGGGAAGCTAAACTCTCTCTCCTATGTGTTCTAAAGAGAAAAGTAGGAAGGAAGGAGGGAGGAAGGGAGGAAAACTAAACTAATATCAATGGACTGCTTTAATGTCATTTTACTCTGCTTAGTTTTTAATGAGCCAATAAAATATAGTGACTCCCTATGGGGCCTCTCATTAATCAATGGGATGTAAGCATGGAGAAAAATTAGCCTTCATCCCACCTCCATGAAAGATTGGTGATGGTGGGTGCCAATTTGCAGGTAATGAACTTACAAGAAAGCTGTGAATAGACTCTGCATAACAAAACATGAGAGAATTTTCATCAAAGATGGCTGAAGAATACAAATACATACACTACAGCATCGTCAGAAAACTTCCTGCAGAATTCCAGAGATTCTGGACCATGGCTTGCATCTCCCAATAATTCAGTTGTCTCCTGGCTTAGAAGGAACAGTGCAAAGAAGTTATGGGCCTCCTGTCACCAACATTCACTTCCTCTTGCCTAATGGTAGTGCTGGCTTCAAGGGCATGATAAGTAAACCTCAGCCATATAGGTATGATGTTTGGCAGGAAGCAGAAAATGTACACAATGAGATGACATGCAACCCAACACACATAAACTTTGGGCTGTTGGTGTTCCCTTGGTGTTTTCCTGCAGACTTTTTCTTACCAGTCTATGTAACATCATCAGTGCCTTCATTTCCAAGAACCAAGAGTTCAACCCTGAGCTACATACAGTATTCACATGCCATGATGTGTCTATACTTACAAAGATCAGAATAGTGCACACCATGATATTCCCTGTGACACTCCACGGAAGCAAAAACTTTGAAAAAGCAGGATAGGAAGAATATCAATGTTTTTGAACTATAGTGTTGTAGAAGATCCCTGAGATTATTGTTGACAGCCAAGAAAACAAACCAGTGGATCATCAAATGAATCAACCCAGATTTCTCACTCAAGGCACGAATGACCAGACTCAAATGATCCTACTTAGGACACATTATGCAAAGACCTAGCTCTCTGGAGAAGGCTCTAATGCTGGGGAAGGTGGAAGGAAAGAGAAGAAGAGGTCAACCAGCCACAAAGTGGATGGATTTAATTACAGCAGCAGTGGGTTCAAAAGCATCAATACTCCTTCTGTCCTGCTTCTTCAAAGTCCAACTTTTGCTTCCATAGAGTGCCATGGCGAAAACCATTCCCTGTGTGACTCTGATCTTTGAAGGCATAGACATGTCATGGCACCTGTCCCAAGGCCTTCATGGTTACTCTACCAAGTGCTAGTCCGCAGTGTATTCCTGATCTTTGGTTTCTTTAGATGATCCTAAAAGATCACCAGTTCAGCATCTTCATTGTCAATTCTAAGGCTAGTTGCTGAACCTGTTGTCAAACAGTTATACAACTGATTGAAAAACACACCCAAAGAATACTCATGAATGGTTTCTCATCAAACTGGAGAGAGGTATCCAGTGGAGTGCTGCACATATCAGTCCTAGATCCATTTTTTTTTTTTTTAATTTATGACATGGATGAAAAAGTGGAAGGAATGCTTTATCAAATTTGCAGATAACACAAGATTGAATGGGAAGCCCTGTACAACAGAAATAACATTCCCAATGATCTTGATAGGTTAGAGAAATGGGATGAAAAAAACAGAATGCAATTTAATGACTATTAAAGTGCAACATTTTTCACTTAGGAAATACTGAAACATCTCCTCAGTTGGCTGTGTTCAAGCATTGGCTAGATCAGATGCTTTAATTTGTATTCCTGCCCTGAGCACTGAGCAACTCAATTTCTAAACAGCCCTAAGTCTACTCTATGAAAACTGCAATAAAAGAACAGATAGAGTGACTCAATACTTGAGTTCATACATTTTTTCACTGTGTCCATTAAAGATCGGCAGGCAGCGTGTCGAGAATATGTTAAGCTTAGTTAATTGTAACCTTCATTTGGGGGTTGGGGGTTGGGCTGGTTTATGTGAACCCTACATTTCCCTTAGTTTGGGTTTTGGTGTATGATGTAGGGAATTCAATAATGAGGTCAAGGGTGTTGTGTGAATGTAGGCAGTATCAGGTAACTGCTTACATCTCTAGATTATTACCCTACAGAAACTTTTAACATTCTGAACTTTTCTCCAATGGCACTATAAATGGTGAAGGGAAGTTGAAGCAGCTGGAACTAAAACAAGCCCCTTTAATGTGAAATCCATATGACTTATCAAGTTACTCTAACCTTATCTTGCCATTAATTTGGCTTCTGTTTAAACCAACTTGAAATCACACTTTTAAAACCTGCATTGACAACATCTATTTTCTTTCTGTCCTGGCAGGCATTGTATAGGGATAAATCTTTTCTTTTCCAAATGCACACTTACAAAAAGAAAGGGAATACATGAGAATGTCCCCCCCCCCCAAAGTGGTCCAATACACATGAAAAACTGAAAATCAATACACCATTTACTGAAAAGGAATGCACTTCCTTCATTATATCATCTTGTTAATGCCTTTTATATATGAACAGAATTGATAATGATCTTCTTGCTCAATCCAAAAAAAAAAAAAAAGAGTGAAAAACTTTCTGGACAGAGAGCCACTGACTTCTGCTTTAGGGAATGGAAGATTATAGAAGGAGATTAAAACTTTGCTGTCAGGACTGTATGACCCATAGCTGGGTTCTAAACATTGCTTTTGCTCCTAAGAGGTATCCTGCCTGGGTGCAGTATCAACCAAGCTTTTTCTCCAGATGATCTGAGTCCATCTAATGGAGGCAGGGTGGGGGAATAGAAGAACATATCTCACCTGGCTTAGATTCCAATTGAAAAGTATCTGAGAGCCCTCACTCTATATCTGAAGTGTAAGTCAAATTATATGTTAATTTAATCTGCATGTCCTGCTAACCACTGCACAAAGATGCCCCATGAACTGTTTTGAGAGGACGTGCACTCTTGGCACAGCCATTGTCTCATCCCCAACCCATCATGGAAATAGCCTAAATTCATTCTTAGCTTTAAAGAGGTGTTTCCCTTCTTCCCTTGACATAGATCTTGGCATACAAGCATCTAGAATGCCTCGTTCATACTCTTGTTGATATGCAGTCAGGGTCTGGCATCTGCTGAGTTCCTATTGGCCAGATGAGGGTGCTACAGCCACACCCTCTCCCCTCTCCCCTCTAGTCATTGGTCAGTGCTGTTCACGGTTATTCTAGCTTGGTCTGTAGAAGGCACCAGACACCTGGTTTCCATGGAAGCATGTGCCCATGTGAAGCCCCACCCATCTTTACCAAGCACTGCTAAGTCATTATGTGGCCTTCTTATATACACTGATGGCCTTCCACCATTAATTAAAAACTTCCGGTGTCACCTCCTATAACTGCTTGCTTTTACAACATAACCTTTGTGATCCTCCCAGTTTAGAGGATGTTACTTTATGTTGGCTTTTATTGCTGTTCGCTTATTTGCTAATTGCTTCTCCTGCACATGGCTGGACTAGATGAACCTCCCCATCCCTTCCAACTCCACAATTCTGTGATTCTGTAAAGGAATTTGTTTGCCTATCTTGAAAGGTCATACGAAGGCACACATGAAGTGCATAAAGGACAATATACCTTCTAGCCCGCCCAATGTGGTCTGTGTTTCTCTCCCTCTGTGGGCGTGTATGTGTGTATGTGTGTGTGCGTGCGTGCACTCTCTGGTTGACCAGTGATGACAAAAGATCCAGGTTGTTTATTGTTAGTGGGAATGCAGCAATGGACAGACATGCCAATTAACTTTGGAAAGAGAAAGCACAACCTGTCAGCCCACCATGCTAATGGCAGAGTGTAACTTCTCCATAGGCAGGAGGGCTCAGTCAGGGATCTACAGAGAACAATTAAGGGTGAATAGAGCTTAGTCGTGCTGTGGAATTCCTTTGCTAGGTTTAGTGCATTCTTAACAGGCGTCTCGTCCAGAAGCAATGGGCGGCTCGCATCTTGCCCTTTTGAAATAGCCTGTGATCTGCAAATTCCTGGGTAGAAAAGCAACACCAATTAATACACCAGTGACTTACATAGATTCCAGGACTTTAACTGCTGGCCATCAGATACTTTGATCAGAGGGAAGGCTAATTTGTTGAGTTATTCCTGTATTATTTGAAACAGACAGCTGTTCAAAATCAGAATGTCAGAGATAAAGAGGAAATAATTGTCATTTTCATCAACCAACATCTTAATTATTGCTCCTCGCAAGCTAGCCTTGTTTTCCTTCCAACCTCCTTCTTTTCTGCTTTTGTGCTTCCTGCTGTAACCTTTGTATATAAAAGAGGAACTGCCTTGGGAAAAAAAAAATATATATATATATATATATATATATATATATATATATATATATATCTCCAGAAATGTCAGGTGGTGTAGAATGCAATGGCTAGATTGTTAAATGGAGGCTTGTAAGCACTGATATGAGCCTGAAAAAAGGTAAAACGGACACTGTGAACAGAAATGCAGATTACAAAGGGGTAATATGCAATTCAGTTCTGTTCTGTTCAACAACACAATCGCCAGATATACATCTAATGAATTAATTTTACTCTCCTTAATTAATGTGAAATTTCACTGCAATCATTCTGCCCATAAGGATTCAAGCACAACCAGTGATAATAACTAGAAGACAATGGCTACCATTGACTTTTTCCCCTTGGAAAAAATCAACATACAGCCCTTGTGGGCATGACGCTTTTAAAAAACCTTCCATTGGTGCCAATGGAGAGGGGTTCCCCCCCCCCCGACAAAGATTGTGTCACGTTTTGTACAAAGACAAAGATCACTCAACTAGGATATATTTCTTTATTGTGTATAGAACACAGGAACAAAAACAGAACAGAAGAAAGAACAGCCTTCTGGTAGAGATCAGGTGGGCCCTCTCCTTGTTGATGTTCTGGAAGTTATTATAGGACAAAGTTCTTTCAGAGAGCCTTCCCCAATTTAACCATTTTATCATGCAATATTTAACTTCTGTTTTTTATTGTTTGCATTCTTCTGTCTTACTGTTTTTGTGGAAGTTTGTATTGTGGATATTTTAACTGGTTTTTATATTCTCTATAAACCACTGAAAGGCTTTGATTGTGGTAGAAGATGGTTGTGTGTTTACATTCTCTGCATTCCGCCTCTCCTGTCTGTTAATTGAAGTCAGGCTGGGATCTTGCCATTAACAGAGCCCTAACGATGTGGTGATCATCCCAGTTTAGAATGGCCACTGTATTAAATAAAGTAAAATAAAAACAAGACGGTATAAATTGTATGTAACTTGTAGTTCGGGCCTGAATTTTGCCATACATTAAATCAACATAAGTATACCACAACTAGAGTGTTCTGATCTAGACAGGTCTTCTATCAGTTATTTCTATCCAAGAATATTGTATATAGATATACCGCAGAGAGATTTTGCTTTGCAGTGTATATGTTTCAACTAGTCTTATTTGTGGCCCAGGCCTTCTGCCAATCATTTCAAACTTATTACTCCATAGTTAAAAGATGTTTGCTCTCTTTCATTTTGATTATAGGTTCATTATAGATTTGTCTTTGGAAATCTTAAATGATCTTTGGGGAGTATCTTCAACGGTATGTTCAACAGTCTTCCTTCCTTCCTTCCTTCCTTCCTCCTTACATAGCCACCTATAAAATGAACCACAACCTGGACTACTCACAAAACAATTAAAACATCAAAAAGACAATCACAATAAAAACTCCAATTTACACTTCCCATGCCATCTTGCACTTATATGCATGGATATTATAAATCAGATTGTCAAGTCCCATTGGTTCAGGCACTGCACAAAATGTTCCATGAAATATTGAAGATTGTATTCCCAAGATGGGGGAGGAGTTTGTAGACACACTGAAAGTTGAAATGGGTTTAAGGCACCCATTTTGCCCTTGAAATGCACCCCCAAGATATAGATGTAAAACCTTTGTACATCCCTGCCATATATCTTTCTTCTGAGGTGATATGGCTTTTCTGTCTTGTGATCCGTGTCAGCAGGCCACATTGTCCTACGACTGAATTTAAGGAGGAAAATAAGAGTGTGATGGAAAAATAATAAAATAAAGCTAGAAACCCCCCCCCCACCTCTCCTGCAGCAAACTCTTTACTCCCCCTTCCCCTTGCCTTTCTTTCTGACCCCCTCCCCCTTGCCTCTCCTGCAATCTCTTTTCTCCACTACCTTTTCTTTCAAGCAGAATAGGATCAGTTCCAAGCTATTGCATGACCAGAGAGTGACCATGTTCCGCTGCCAAAAATAACCCTCATAACACTATCCTACTGAAACAATGGGAGGGCCATCACCTGTCTGCTTAAGAGTTTGCCATGTTTCTTATCTCACAATAGGAAAACCATTTATCCCCCATTTAACACCTATCCAAACCTATCCTTGAATCATATCCCTCTGATTTCCCGCCTCTCAACCTCAAAAGTGTATAAATTCTATGCTTTTCTATTGTTCAGAGTCCCTCTTTCTTGAAAGCAGGCACCCAGTGATCATTGCAATAAACCTGGTTCTTCTCCTCAGCATTGTGCTCCTGTCTTTGGCAAAAATTCCACAACAAAGAGAATTAATCGTTTCCATTTATGCTACAGTCTCTGTCAATCAGCTCCACCACATTACTCAAAGGTTACATTTATGAACATCATAAGGATGAGCAAAACCCTTTCTATAAAATCCCCTCATGCTAACTACCTGAGATTTGGCAGTGGGGTTCTCCACTGTAGGACGGGAACAAAAGCAGGAGGAGGTCAAAAATGTCAAAATGGTGGGCACAATTGACAATCAGCCCCCTACTCCCTTTTTAAAAATGCATGTAAAGAAGGATGTGGCTTTGATCACATAGCTGTGGCCATCATCGTGACCTTTTTAATTCCCTGTGGATGCTCCTGGCTGTTTGTTATCTTGGATTGTGGGAAGAGTTCCTGTGCAGCCAGAAATATCTGTGCTAATACACTCAAGGACCTGAGGAAGGTTACCTTTCAGGATCTTAATGTTAAACTCAGGAATGAGTGACTAATCTTAGATCAAGCTATATCTGATCCTAACTACTAAAACTCATTTAAACTCTATTCTATTTTTTTTCTTTAATATCAAAGTCAGGCTAAATATATTTCTTCTCAGGAAGTCAATACCAGCTTCAGATTATTCAGCAGCTGGTACAAAGATGGTCCCTATGCCCACCTGTTATGTTTACTCTCCTAATTTATTTAAATACATACATTTTACTATATCCATCACAGATCTTGGAAAGGATGTAAGAAACCTATCCTACTTTGTTTCTATTTATATTTCTTCTCATGTGCACTTTACATCTATGGCATTTTCATAAAGTCACATATGAGATTTTTGCTGGCCTTGAGCGTAGTAAAAATTGATTTGACTTGATATGTGATTTTTGTAATGATGACCCAAGTCTAGGCAAGACTTATTAACAACAAGAAATCAAAAAACTTCTAGGGCTTGTTTAACTTGTTGTGACATCACTGAGAATGCAATGAAATACAACATCCACGGTTTGGATGTTTTATTCTATTTAAGGAGGGTAGAAATGATGTCATACGTACCTTCAGTCTTGGCCATATCTGCTCTTCTGAATGATCCATGGAAGAGAATAACCAACATGGCAAGAGGTTTAGAAACCACATCCAGTTGTTGGAAGAAAAGTTTATCTTACCAAGTTCGTTTCTGAGCCAGGAGTAAAGACACTGACGAATTGCATGAAGTTAGGATGTTTATTCTTCACCCAAGAGCAGAAACAACGACAGCATGCTGTTAGGTGGGCAGCCGCACTGGACCCCCTTCATGCAGTACCTTGTATACCTTTCGTTACATTCACATCCACATTGAAATGTCATGATCTTTCTGATCCAATCAAAGCCAGTTACCTTGATCCATATTCCTCCCCTTACCCAGGATCCCTTTCTCTGATGTGATTAAGGTTCTTCCTTTCTGTATGTAAACTAATTTCTATCACCTTGAGTGTTAATAACCATATGTAAACTATCCTTTATCACTCTGATTGTCCACCAAGTACCATCCTGATTTACATCCCTAAGAAACAGGTCAGGACCACGTATCTTACTTTGTGAGGGGTCATTTGAACAGGAAAAACTATCAGGTCAAAGATAGCTTATCTGCTTACATGAATTGTCTTCTAGTCAGGAAAAGACAAACCAGACAAGCCATGAGAGCAATTAACGCATCCTTGAGACATTAAGAAGTGTTGAGGGTCACATCCTCAAGAATGCAACCTGTTGATAATCTAAAATGAGGCCAGCCACTGTAAGGTCAACCATACAATTGGCATATTGCTGCGCTTGCATTTACTTCAGGTTATACAAGCAGGTAAAAATAAATCAAGTAAAAATAAATGTATAAATGTATACAAAATGTCTACATGATTAAAATGTGTACATGTTCCAATCTTCTAACAAGTAATAGAAGGAACTTGGTAGAATTTGGCAGCTGAATTCATTATAAGCAGCCAACTCCCCTCTTCTATTTTATGCAAAGATTCCTAATTTGCATTTCTCAATCCTATAGGTTGGAAAGCAGTGATTTACCAAAATCTGCACTTTTCAAATTTTGCAAAGGAGCCTGTACAAAAATATTCTGTATTTCTTTAAAGGAAGAGGAAATTTAAGATGATCCCTTGCCCTCCTTCCTGTAATCTGCCTCCATTACCATATTGTCAGCAAATGTAAGATGATCTGCTGATTGTAAAGATAACTTATTTGGGGGGAAAATCTTCCTTTCTAGTCTTAAAGGAGAATTTCTGGCATTCTCCCTCCCTCTCCCCCCCCCCCCCCCCCCCCCAGGTATAAGATAAGCCTGTCAGTGTTTTTGCTCAGTTTGGCATTCATTTCTGCTTATGGTTGCATCTGTCTGCAAAGTTGTTTTCAAATGCCACATAAGCATTTGTATATATTTGTGCATTTCTCCACTGATCAGTTTCCTTTGAGATCTCTGTATCTCCCAGAAATCTTCACTGAAGAATGTTCTGATGCCCATTTTGAAGAGACAGGTTCTGGTAGGAACAGAGTCAAGAAGGAAAATGCTTTCACCTCTCATTTGCTTTATGCCTTCGTGCTGCTCCTACTTTCTAACTGCCAAGAATACTGTGCCCTGTTCTGAGCATATATTTTTAAGATAGATGTATAGAAAGGGGAGCTGGAAGAGCAGAATACCTAGGGAAAAAAGAAAAGAAAGGGAAAATGTAGAAACCTAGGGTTAGAAAAACACCTTTATACCATTGAGTCTAATTCCTGCTCATTGCAGGAATCCAAACTCAAACTTTTTAAAAATAATTTTTATTGAAGATTATATAAAACAGATAAAACTAACACAAAAATCAAATACAAACATAGATTTAAAAAAGGCAGTGCGAAGAAAAAGAAAAAAAATCCCCCTACCAAAAAACAAACAAACCTTATCTCTGTCTCTTAAAATACTACCAAATACATCTTCTTTCCATATTTCACCCCATCAGAAATCCAAACTAAATAATTTCTAAAAAAATGCCTGCCTAGCTACATGATGTCTAAAGGCAAAGTCACATGGTCATTCCAAGAAGTATCTTAAAGGAGACTAACCCCTGAAGGAAGGCCACCCTGCTATGTGAGGGAGAAAAGAGGGAAACACTCAAGAACTTTAGCTAATTTTTTTCATTTTCAAAGTCACTTCTCCCTGGAGAAGCCACATTTTGTTCCTGTTAATGCTTATTTCATCATGGAATGGTTATCTAGCTTTCTTTTGAACACATCCGGTGAATGAAAGCTCATCATTTCTGTAAATAATTGGTTCCTTTCTCAAATAGCTCTTACTCTTATGAAGTTTAATTGGAGTCTGCCTTTTTGTAACTCAAGTGAATGATTTGGGGTGCAGCATTTTGGAATAATAGAATACAGTTCTTGACCCAATTGTGGTGAAAAGATCTTGACCACAACAGTGACCTTCAATTCATCAGAAGAGTTGCACTGCAAAAGAGGGAGCGATTTATCCCTTGTTACAAAGCAGAAGGCTAGCACTAATGAGTGGAAATCATAAGGGAACAAGATATGAACTAAATATTTTATGGAATTTCCTAACTTGGGAAATATTTGACAGTGGAATATATTGTTTTGAGAGATAAGGGATTCTCCTTCACTGAAGATATCTGAATAGAGATTGGATAGCCACCTAGCAAGATAGCTACAGCAACATCATATATCAGAGATTTGACCTTCAAACTCTATGGCTTGACCTTCAAACTCTATGGTTCAAAGATCCTATGGGAATTGGTCTTTATGTATGACTGTATGCCTGAGAACCTTTGAGCTATTTTGGCAATCTGCTCATTTCTTGGCTGAAATATTTGCTTCTCGATTCTCCCCTCCTGCATCTCCTCTAAGAAGCTTCAGTTTAGGAGGAGCACACATCCTCCAAATCAGGAGAGGTGCAGGATATCAAGAGATATGTAAGTCCCATCATTTCCTTGACAGCATATTTGGAAACTCAATGAAGGTAGAAACAGCAGTTCATAACTGACCACATCTAAATGTGGCCTAACACTGATGGTCCAATGGGAATTCTAATGCTTAATATATTTTCACTAATCAGTTATGGATCTGTGTGTCAAAAGAAGATGGGGCACCTCTTCATGTTTAGCAAAACCCTAGTCCCTTCAGTTTTCTTGGCAAGGTATTTCAGAAGTGGTTTGCTATTGCCTCCTTCCTGGGGCTGAGAGAGAGTGACTGGCCCAAGGTCACCCAGCTGGCTTCGTGGCAGGAGTAAAACTCACAGTCTCCGAGTTTCTAGCATGGTATCTTAACCACTACACCAAACTGGGTCTCTTACTTACTTACTTACTTACTTACTTACTTATTTATTTATTTGGCTTCTATGCCGCCCATCTCCCCCAATGGGTGACTCTGGGCGGCTCACAATAAAAAACACAGTTCTCTCCAAAGATGGCTAAAATCTATAAATAATTAAAAAACATATTAAAAATACCCTAAAAAACCTCCTCTGATTTGGCCCTAAAAAAAAAAAAACCTGTAAGATGCTGGGGGGGACAACCCATCATCCCACCAGCCATCCCCACAGGTGCGGGCCCCCCTCTGGCCCCCAGGCCTTCTGGCAGAGCCAGGATTTAATACCTTTCCTGAAGGCCATGAGGGAGGGGCCACACCAGACCTCAGAAGGCAGGATTTTCCATAGGGCGAGCGCTGCAGCAGAAAAGGCTCTCTGCCTAGAC
Organism: Liasis olivaceus; assembly: GCA_030867105.1. Classification (NCBI taxonomy): domain Eukaryota; kingdom Metazoa; phylum Chordata; class Lepidosauria; order Squamata; family Pythonidae; genus Liasis; species Liasis olivaceus. The sequence goes on from CM061352.1 coordinate 106,501,799, forward strand.
CCCACCAATCGAAATCCCTGACTGGTGGGGTCTGCAACCTGCCCCTTCTGCTGGACCGAGTGGGACGGGCTGAAGTGACCAGAGCAAGGCGGTTCCTCAGATAACCTGGTCCTGTGCACAGGCGCGATCCTGTCAAAGGCCCCAGCCGCCTCCTTGTTCCAGGCTGCGGCCAGAGCCTCCGCTGGGCCGTGCAGCAGGGCCTCAGGAACAACCCCCAGCTCCCTTTGGAACCCGTGCAGGTCCATCAGGCGCCGGGGGCGGACCGTTCGAATAGGTCCCACCTCCCTTATATCAACATTATACACCTTATATACATAATCTTAGCTCTCCAAGATGGCGGCAGGGAGCGGACGCCTAGTGCGGAGCTCCCAGCCATAACCTCCCCTGTGGCCTCCACCACAACCATAACTAACTATGCGGGTGAGGAGAGTTGGAGTTGTGGGATTGCGGTGTGAATGGGGGGTGAATGAAGAGAATGTTCATTCCGTCCGAGTGTTACCACCGTCCGAGGCGGGCCGCGGCCGTGGGGAGAGGAGTTGCGGCGGCGGCGACTGGAGCAGGGACAGAGAGGAGAGGACGTGGGCAGGCGCTGCAGCGAATGATGCTCGGCCCCAGAGGCGGCGGCAGTGGGAGAGCGTGGGTGGCTGCGGCGGCGGAGCCGAGAACGGCGCCCGGTTTGGAGGGAAGCGGCGCTGGAGTTGGAAGCGGGACCTGCGAGACCGAGAGTCCCGGTGGGCGGTGGCCCGGGTCCGGCGCGGCTGACCTCGGCGGTGGGAGCGCCGGCGGTGAGAGGGCAGGTGCTGACAGCGGGACGCCGGCAGCGAGGCCGAAGGAGTTTGGAGGCCAGAGCCCAGCGGCCACGTGGACTCTGAGACTCCGGGGGTTGGGTGATGAGCCCCTATGTGGCAAGGGGCGTCCCCTCCCCCAGAGAAGACGTGGGGGGACTCGAGCGGGTGGGTGTGTGTGAGTGGATGTTGTGGTTGGAGGAGGTGAATGGGTTGCTCTCTGCCTGGGTCGGAGACGGGCAGAGGGTAGGAGTGAATGGGGCCCTTCTCTCCCTGGCCAGTGAGAGAAGTCGGTGGAGAGAGGGTGAGTGTTTGTTGGGGGATTGGGAGTGGTGACCCCCTGTTGGCGCTGAGAGCATTCGGCTGAAGTGCCACAGGGGCATGCAGCCCCCACCCCCTTTTTTTTGTCTCTTCTACCTTGGCTGGTGAGTGGTATGGCGGGCCCCTTAAGTGGGAGGCCTGGAGGGGAGGAGGAGGAGGACCTCAGGCAGTTTAGGGCGGGCATTCAAGTGGTAACGGGCATGGGGCGGTATGGTGGGAGCCAGAGGGCAGGCCGTTTCAGGGGAAGACGCCCCCGATGCGTTACATCGGTGGTGTGTTCCGGCCCTCAGAGCTCAAGCCCAGACCCTGGTCAGTAGGCCTACAGATGCCCGGGTTTTTGTCTGTTGCTGCTGAATGCCAGGTCAGTCAATAATAAGGCTCCCCTAATTCACGACCTTATTGGGGAGGAGCAGGCTGACCTGGCGTGCATCACCAAGACCTGGCTGGCACCAGAGGGTGGAGTAGCCCTCTTGGAATTGTGTCCAGCTGGGTTTAGGGTGTGGCACCAGCCGAGACCCCAGGGCAGGGGAGGGGGAGTGGCAGTAGTCATCAGGGAATCCCTATTGGCCTTCAGGGGCCCTGCTCCACAAGTTGCTGGATGTGAGACCCTGTTCCTGAGGTTGGGCACACGGGATCAGTTGGGAGTGCTGCTAGTGTACCAGCCTCCCTGCTGCATAGCAGCCTCCCTGCCTGGGCTGCTGGAGGCCATCTCGGGGTTGGCAGTGGAGTTCCCCAGACTTATGGTCTTGAGGGACTTTAATCTGCCGTCCCTGGGGTTGGCCTCGGAGGCAGCTCAGGAGTTCATGGCTACCATGGCAGCCATGGGCCTATCCCAGGTCATCAGTGGCCCAACCCGGACAGTGGTCACACTCCAGACATGGTTTTCTTGTCGGAGCAGTGGCAGCGTGATCTGGTGGGGGATTTTATATTATCCCCCCTGTCATGGTCAGATCACTCCCTGGTGGCAGCAGGATTCTCCTATGCTGCCCCCCTCCGCAGGGAGGTGGGATCTATTCGAACGGTCCGCCCCCGGCACCTGATGGACCCGCACGGGTTCCAAAGGGAGCTGGGGGGTGTTCCTGAGGCCCTGCTGCACGACCCAGCAGAGGCTCTGGCCGCAGCCTGGAACAAGGAGGCGGCTGGGGCCTTGGACAGGATCGCGCCTATGTGCCCTCTCTTGGCCCATCACTCCCGGCACTCCCCGTGGTTCACGGAGGAGCTGAGGGAGTTGAAAAGGGCTAAGAGACAGCTAGAGTGCCGCTGGTGGAAAACTGGGGACGAATCAGACCGAACACGGGTTAGAGCTGCCATTAAGGCCTACCTAGTGGCGGTAAGGGTGGCGAAATGTCAATATTTCTCCGCTCTTATTGCATCCTCAGAGTGTCGCCCTGCAGCCCTGTTTAGGGTCACCCAGGCCCTCCTGGAAAAAGGGGGGGCGGAGGACTACATGCAGGTTCATGCAGAGGAATTTGCTGAACACCTGATGGATAAAATTGCTCAGATCCGTTCCCAGTTGGAAGCCAAGTGTGGAGTAGGTCCAGAGGAGTTGCCCGGGGAGCGTTCTTGCCCAGTTATCTGGGAATGGTTTGATCCTGTTGTCCCTGAGGAAGTGGACAGGGTCCTCGGGGCTGTCAGTGCAACCACCTGTGATTTAGATCCATGTCCCTCCTGGTTAGTTAAATCTACCAAGGAGGTGACCTTAGGGTGGGTCCTGGCGATGGTTAGTTCATCCTTGCAGGAGGGGGTGTTCCCGAAGCCTTTCAAAGAGGCTTTGGTCCGCCCACTCCTCAAGAAGCCATCGCTAGACCCCACCCTTCTGGACAACTTTCGTCCAGTCTCCCACCTACCCTTTTTAGGGAAGGTGGTAGAAAAGGTGGTCGCACGGCAGCTTCAGAGGATCCTGGAGGAAATGGATTATCTGGACCCCTATCAGTCAGGATTCAGGCCTGGTTATGGGACAGAAACAGCATTGGTCGCACTTCTAGATGATCTCTGGCAAGAGCGGGATGGGGGGAGTGCATCCATCCTTGCTCTTCTTGACCTCTCGGCGGCGTTCGATACCATCGACCATGGTATCCTTTTGGGTCGGCTGCGGGAGTTGGGGTTGGGTGTCACAATGTTGTGCTGGTTCAGCTCCTTTCTCCAAGGCCGAACCCAATCGGTGTTGATAGGGAGCGAGAGGTCCAGCCCCCGGCCCCTACTTTGTGGGGTGCCACAGGGGTCAGTGCTTTCACCGCTTCTATTTAATATCTACATGAAACTGCTGGGTGAGATCATCCGGCACCACGGGGTGAGGTATCATCAGTATGCTGATGATACCCAACTATACATCTCCATCCCAGGTGCCCTAAGTGATGCTGTGACTGCCCTCTCGCGGTGCCTGGAGGCTGTGGGGGCCTGGATGGGGGACAACAGGCTTCAGCTGAACCCTGGTAAGACGGAGTGGCTGTGGATACGGGGAGCCTCAAGATCTAGGACCTTATCATTGTTGGTTCTTGACGGGGTTGCACTACCCCAGACAGACCCGGTGCGTAATCTGGGGGTTCTCCTGGACTCACAACTCCTGCTCGAAGAGCAGGTGGCAGTCGTGGCTAGGACGGCCTTTGCACGACTCCGTGTGGTGCGCCAGTTACGCCCCTTCCTGGATCAGGGGGACCTCCGCACGGTCACTCATGCCCTGGTCACCTCTGGGTTGGACTACTGTAATGCGCTGTACATGGGGCTACCCTTGAAGAGTATCCGGAAGCTACAGCTGGTGCAGAATGCGGCGGCGCGGACAGTTCTTAATGCCCCTAGGAGGGCACATATAACACCGCTGTTGCGCGAGCTGCATTGGTTACCGGTTTGTTTCCGGGTCCAATTCAAGGTGTTGGTTATTACCTTTAAAGCCCTTTATGGCACAGGACCAGGTTATCTGAGGAACCGCCTTGCTCTGGTCACTTCAGCCCGTCCCACTCGGTCCAGCAGAAGGGGCAGGTTGCAGACCCCACCAGTCAGGGAATTTTGATTGGTGGGGTCGAGGCAGAGAGCCTTTTCTGCTGTAGCGCCCGCCCTATGGAACATCCTGCCTCCTGAGGTCCGGTGTGCCCCCTCCCTCATGGCCTTCAGGAAAGGTATTAAATCCTGGCTCTGCCAGAAGGCCTGGGGGCCAGAGGGGGGCCTGCACCTGTGGGGATGGCTGGTGGGATGATGGGTTGTCCCCCCCAGCACCTTACAGGTTTTTTAAGGCCATAAACCAGAGGAGGTTTTTTAGGGTTTTTAAATATGTTTTTAATTATTTATAGTTTTTAGCCATCTCGGTGAGAGCTGTGTTTTTATTGTGAGCCGCCCAGAGTCACCCATTGGGGGAGATGGGCGGCATACAAGTTGAATAAATAAATAAATAAATAAATTAACATATTCAGTGTAAATCCATATCTCTAGTTGATTTCAGTGGCCACCTCATTGCCTTCTCTCGTCTACTCCAGTGCATGCTAGTAAAAGGAAGTAAAAATTCTATTAAAAGAAAGATCAGTGGTGGGGTTGTTTGCCATTCCAGATCCTTCAAATTGTTTACATTCTGATGAGATTCAGCTTCTTTCTCTTCTTTTTTCGCCATTGATCCGTTTTGCCAGCAAATCACCAGCACTTGTTGTGAATGGAAAATAGAGCAAATTAGTCATTCAAGGACTCATCATCATAACAATTTGCCACTCCATATTGATTGGAGCTGGTGATTTTGCATGACTGAAAACAATTCATCTTTTCTATATGAAGTATTCAAAACAGAAATGTTTGCCACTGGGGGGGTGCATGTTCTTTTGGTGATACTAAATGAAACAACAACTTTCCTTTGAGATATATATACACACACCCCTACATCCACTGCACTAAATAAAACAGATTAATATTTCCTCTACCCATAAGGATAAAAAGGCAATAAGGAATAATGCAGTGCAATCCTACGCATGTTTACTGAGAAGTAAATCTCTTCATTCCATGAAGCATTCTCTTAGGAATGCATATATAGGATTGCAAACAAGCTACGCATTTAAATATACATTGATTCCAAAATGTGAAACTTGTTTGGTTTAAGAAACCTCATAATACCTCTGAAATGCTCCTTAGTTGTGTGTTTCCCGGGAGATATGAATTATTTAGTCTGATACCCTAATTGGAATTGATGCATTGAGAATTTTCTTCATTTTTTAATAGAGAACTTTACATTAATCCAGCTCTTAGTAACCTCCTTGTCAATAATATCTATCCTGCTTGCTTGCTCACTCTCTGATACACGCAGGCACACTTAAACACACACAAGAGATAGACATTGCAAAAGAAGCCCCCAGCTTTAATGTAAACCTCCATTTGAACTTCATCTTTATGGAAGGAACTACTAAAGGTCCCATACAAAGTCTTACTGAAATGGGGCAATGGTTAAATTTGGGAATTCCCATGTAGCATCATCCCCAGGGATCTTCTGGGAAAGGACTTCCTTTGCCAAAGCTCTGGATGTACTTTCTCCCATTGATCTGTCTTTCAAGATCTCCCCAAGTGACTGCTGGGGGGTCCTTCCATTTCTACACCTGCAAGTGGTTTCATTTGCCCCAAATCCAAATGTCATGTCATAAGATTTGCAACCTGGCACTTGTTACGGAAAGGCTGAAGCCTGATGGATATGCAGAAGATCCCAGATTGAGTCTTTAACAAGCATTTCCTGTCAGGGTTCAGAAGTTCCTCCTTGTGTGAACCTATGGAAAATTGCTACCAAGAACTGTAGAAATTGCTATTCTAGATGGATTGAGGACCTACACCAGCACAAGTCAGCTTAATCTGCCTTGTGAGGAACAGCAATACACATTTAGAAGAGATTTCTGATTAGGAATGAAAGAAACTACAAAATCAAGACTCGTCCCTACAATTAATAAGTGAGGACCTTCCCAGTGAACAAAATGAAAACAAATCCCTTTCCATCAACAGAGGACAGAGACCGGTTTATTGAATGAATGCTGTATTATTTCAACATAAGGGGGCAGATGCTTTGGCTATCAGATCCAAGGAATTAAAGTTGTGTTCCTCACTACAATCCTGGGTAAGGTCAGAAGCTGTCATCAAGAGGGTATGGCCATCACAAGGCAAAGTAACAACTGCATTTCAGTGTTCATGTCTGAATGAGTTTTTAAGATGTCATTCGGGAGAATGGTGTGTGACTTGTCATATTTCAAGGGCCTGAAAGGTAACAAACAGTGATGAGAGGACCATGCCAGTAATCCTAAGGTAGACATTTGGGTTGTCAGCTCTTTGTTGAAATACCAATTAGGGACTGAGAGGTGGACCAGTCTTAAATGGAAATGTGTCAGAGGTAAGACTGTGGACTGTTAGCTCTTCTAAATTCATTTTGTGCTTTTTTTTCCTTTTTGGCAATTAGAATTCCACCAGGAATTTGTCAAGTAGCCATCTAAAAAGATTTCTTGAAAAGGAGTCGGAGGTGCAGTGTTTTTTTCCAAGGGTCAGTTATGTTCTCTCTCTCTCCCTCCCTCCCTCCCTCCCTCCCCCTCTTTGCCAGACAAGAAAGTAACGGCACAATATTATTTACGTTTTTTAAAAAGCTAATTGCATTAAATTCAATGAGGTTTACTCTCATGTAAGAAGGTAATGTTTTATCAGATGACTTAGCATATGGATACTTCAATGAAACCTGGATTGAGATGATTCCCAATTTTCTTTGTAACATCCTCAAAATTTGGAGGCTTTTCCCAAGACTTGAGTAAACCTTTTAAACAGTTCCCATCTCTGCTCTAAACAAGGCACACAACAAAGAGAAGAGGGAAAGCAGGAAGTCCCATTATTCAAAGCCAGAAGGTGAAGGCCAGAAGTAGGAGGTGAATGATAGGGGATATGACTGAGGTGTTCAAAATTATGCATGGAGTGGATAAAGAGGTGAAGGAGAAGCTATTTTCCCTTTCCCAAAGTAATAGAACCAGGGGTCACCCAATGAGATTGTATCCTGGAAGTATCAGAACAGACAAACGGATTTTTTTTTTTTTTTTTGCACAACATGTAATTCAACTTTGGAGATATGGTGCTGGCTATCAGCTTGGCTGGCTTCAAAAATGGGTTAGACCAATTCATGGAAGTCTTGGGGATCAATGGCTCTTAGCCTTGAGGGCAGTGGGACTGTCTCTGAAGGCCATCTGCTGGGAGACGGGTGGTCTTCCTTGAGCAGTTGGCGGGCCACTGGGAGAACAAACTCTTGGACAAGATGGGCCAGGAGTCCAATCCAGCAAGGCATGGCTTATGTTCTTATCTTCTTAAAGAAGTAGGTGAGCAAGATGCTGTCATTTCTGCCCAATTCCGGTTGTCTTGAATATTTGTGGAGTTTCTTTTTTGAATCCTAATGAATTTCTCTTCTGAAGAGAACCAATAATGATCCAGTGTGTTGTGCTGATTGATTACCAAAGCTGCCTTTTCTGACAAATCCTGCTGGCTTATACTTGAGAAGAAATGAGCCTGTGAATGAGGTACTCTTTTTGCGCTACAAGGTGGACTGTGTGCATTGCTCCTTAGGATGAGTTGAAATTAGAGAAAGAATGGCTGTGTTCACATAAGACATTGATGATGCATAATTATAACCTTAGCCATTGAATTAGTGCAATGTACTAAGCCTGCTTGGGATTAAACTTGGTTAGGTCTTTTGAAGCTTAGGGTGCTGTGTAAACCCAGGTCCTTGTGTGTACCTAGAAAATCAGTTATCTCATTCATTAATCAATATTGTGTGAACTGGCTAATGAACAAGAGAGGGCATATGTCCTGTTCTGAACCCAAATTCATCAAACAACGAACTCCTTCTTGAAGAATTTTATAACAGTGGAACTTTGCTTTAATCGTTTTTGCCTCTTACCTGGCAATTTTCACTTGGAAACATTTGTTTTGAAAGGAACCTCTAAAGTCAGGGCTTAATGAAAAGGTAATAGTACTGGATTATAAGCACCACCTCTCCAGCAGCCCAGACTGTCAGCACTGATGAAATTATTCAGCATGGAGACGCACTGTGTCTTTACTGTAACAAAGGGCTTATGTTGACAAAAGGTCAGCACCACTGTGACACAAATTAGCTTACTGTTGTCATAAGTATCACAAGATACATTAGGTGATGAGCAGAAGACATGGCCTGGGAACTGGGCATGAGAAGTGAGGAATGCTTTACATTTTCTCGTAGTCTAGCAGGAGATTTTTCCCTGCCTCTCAGTATAAGATGATGGATACATTACAACACATGCCATGGAATGCTTGGCACAGGAACTGTGGACAGACCTCAAGGAGTGCTAAATAAAGTTTTAGGAAGGGATATAAATGTGTCTTCCTAAAATAGCATGGATTAAGGTATGTATGACATAAGTTCTCCTAGAGGCCTGCAGGATTAGGCCAAGGGTCTGGTTTATCTAGCATTCTGCTTTTCCCAGTAAACATGGTCACTCCACCTCAAAAATTACAAGAAGATTGAGAAACTTGCCCATATGTAGCCTTCTTAACAGTGTGTGTGTTTTTCAGAAGTTAATTGTTGTAGTGAAGGGCAGGGAAATGTATTTTCAAGAAGGTCAGACACAGAAAGAGTAAATTATGATTATGTTTTACTTAATGGTTTGAGATCTGGGCTATGTAAATTTGTTTTGATGCATATGCTTGCAATATGATAGGAGTCACTGACCAAGATCGTACCCATCAGAAAGCAAATAATTTTTCATTCACTCTTTTATTTTCCTCTTCAATATTCTTCTAAGCCTCTGACTTTTACTACAGATAAAGATTTATAATTCTTAAAGGACCAGTTGTGCTCCTTCTGGGAAAGGGATCTAGTCTTTGGCACCCATCTCCCCACTAGTGGAGACTATTGAAGTAAGGAGGTTACTTCTTACCTCCTCTCTAGTAAATCAGTAACACAGAGGACACAGAAGACAAGGGCTGGTAGCAGAAGACCCATCTATCTAATTGAGGGCCATCACTACTTGGTTCTCCCTAATTTTTGTGACAAAGATAAAAGGTATGACAAAAAGCATGGAAGAAGTGAAAAGCTGGTGGCCACCACTAATTAGTTGTTACTAATTTGTATGGCCTTGAAAAGAAACCACTGTCTTTTATCTTTTTTTGTGTCTCCTTGTGGTTCATGGAATGAGACAACTGAAAAGGATTATATATTGTGTCCAACCTCCTGCTTCATGCAGGAATTTATTTTTCCTAACTTTTTACCAGAATCTGTCTTCCTGTAGCTTCTTTTATTCTATGTCCTGCACTGTGGGACAATAAAGACAGACATTGATCTTCTGGATGACACTCCTTCAGGTATTTGAAAACAGCCATCATATTCCAGAAATCTCTTCAAAACTCTCAACAGCCCCATATTCCCCACTCTCTCCTTTTAATTTTGAGCTTCCTGATCAACTTTATTGTCCAAGCCTGCACTGGTTACCTTTCTTCTTATTTATTCTTAAAACATGGTGCCCAGAACTGGACACAGAATTTGAAGTCAGGTCTAATGCAGAATATAGTGAAATTTTGCTTCCCATAATTTGGGAACTGTGCTTCTAAATTGCATCATCTCTGAAAGAACTATATTCTACTGCTGAGAGAAACCCAGTTAAGTTTAGCTACAATTCCAAGATCCTTTTCACAGGTACATTTACCAAATCAGCTATCTCCCATCCTGTACTTTTGCACTTGGTTTCTTTTTCCTATATGAAGATTTTTTGCTCTTATCTTTTTTAGATGTCAATTAAGCCCATTTCTCTAATCTATTGAGATCATTCAGTTTTGATATTTTGTTTAAATAGATTTTGATAGATTCTGGCATTTGGTGATCTCATCCAATCCATTTTTGGGAATTGGCATAATTGATAAGCGTTCTTTCCAATTCTTCAGTCTTGTCCTTCATGAAAATGTTGAAAAGAACTGATCATTGTTGTTTGGAACTTGAGATTTGTGCATAAAAGGGAACAGCAAGCAGGAAATGAAAAGGCAGGAAGGCAGGCAAGAATACTGAGGTTGGACCATAGTTACTAAGTAGATGATTTCAGTGAAGCACCAAGCCACAGACCAAAGAATCTTGCCAAGTTTAGCCCTCACAGGTCCTGGAAGAACCACATGTCTTCTTGTGGGTTCCTAGAACATAATAATTTCCTGCTGGAGCCAGAAATACTGGTGTGTTGCTCTCCAAGAACATTTGTAAAGGCATGCATTTAAATTCATTGTGCTCTTTTGAATAAACTCAGTTGCTCTGCTTTAATAAACACACTGTGTTCCCAAATTTAACTGTATAATATAAACTGGATATTAAAATAAGAGCTATTTATGGGCTGTTTGCCATTTAGAGATGTTTCAAAACCTTTGTAACTTGGTATTTATTAGGTTTTTTCCCCCTGTGAATTGGCTTTGCCAGCAAATGCCAAGCAATTTTTGTGAGTGTGGTTGGAAAAAATAGTACTTCAAGTAGTAGCAGTTGATTATTATTATTATGATTATTATTATTCACTATATATTGATTGGACTTAGGAAACGGTGTGCTTGAAAACAATCCATCAGAAGTGTTCCTACCAAAAAAAAAAAAAAAACTTAAGGAGATGGGGCAGATTTTTCAATCCTGTCCAGAAATAAAAATCAGTGATATTTGCTGTATGTTTCGAATGATATCCTAAAAATGTAATCCTCTCCTAATCTTTAAGATGTCAGTGAATGCAGTGGATGATATTAAAATAGACCTGTTTAAGTCTACTCTTTAATGAAAAGGGGAAATTCCTCATCCCTGACAATTAATGGATTGACTATGTGCCATCAAGCCAGTGTTGGCTCTGACTCTGACATGGTATTCTCAAGAGCCTTCTCCAACACCAAAATGCAAAGGCATCATTATACTTTCTATCCTCTTTCAAAGTCCAACTTTCATTTCCATAGAATATCACAGGGAATATCATGGCTTGCACTATTCTGATCTTTGTAAGTACAGACACATCGTGGCATGTGAATACCTTATGTAGCTCAGGGATGAACTGTGGAGCTCTTGGTTTTTGGAAATGCTGATGGCGTTACGTAGCTTGGTAAGAAAATGTCTGCAGGAAAACACCAACAGCCCAAAGTTTATGTGTGTTGGGTTGCATGTCATAACTTCTCTGCACTGTTCCTTTAAGCCAAAAAACAACTGAAGGATTGGGAGATGCAAGTCATGGCCCAGAAACTCTGGAAGTCTGCAGGAAGCTTTCCCATGATGCTGTGATTATGTTAGAGAAGCAAGAACGTGTTTAAAAAATATGAATGTGAGTGGGAAGTCTCTAAGAAGAAAATTACTGCTGTCCCCTTGCCCAAATGGTCTGAAATTGTGCCTTCAAAATTCAGTCTGTTGTCTCCAAATATCTTTGCAGTAGTTTCTCAGTCCCACAAAAGGACAATTGCTTTGGCTCAATTTGACGCTCTATTGTCAAAGGTGATGGAGGGTATATTTCATATCACTTATCAGGAATACCGTATTTTTCCAACTATAAGACGATACTTTTTTCTAAAATCCTTACGCTAAAAATTGAAGGGCGTCTTATTCAAGGAAGTCAGCCGAGGAGGGAACCGCGCAGTTGCAAAACTGCCCATACTTTGTCTCTGCAAACAGGCTTCCTCCTAGTGCTAGTCCCCAATCACGAGTAAAATAGCTTGTCTCCCAAACAGACTTCCTCCAATCACGAGCCTTATGTAACTGATGTCAGCTGATGCTGAACAAACCAATTGGAGGAAGTCTGTTTGCAGAGACAAGCTATCGGCAGTTTCACTCGTGATTGAATGTAATCAGTTATGCAAAAGAGCCTGGAAACAGAGCTGCAGAGAGACGGTTTGGACCTCCTCCCACCGAGTGTATCAGGTAAATGTTAACTAATTACTAAATAAAAATGTGTTCTGCACTATCTTTAAAATATTGATTTCTTAATTTTGGCTTGGAAAAGTGGGGGTCGTCTTGTACATGGGGGCGTCTTATTGACGGAAAAATATGGTATCTCTGTATATGCCGAAACACAGAGATTGAGTCAATCGCCCATGTTGGGGGCTACATGGCATGGGACCAGGTTACCTAAGGGACCGCCTCTCCCCTATGACTTCAACCCATCCCACCCAGTCACACAGAGAGGGCATGCTTCGGACCACCTCAGTAAAAGAACTCCATCTAGCAGGGTCCAGAAGGCGGGCCTTCTCTGAGGTGGCCCCTGCTCTTTGGAACATTCTGCCCCCGGAGGTGCGATTGGCCCCCTCACTCCTGGCCTTCTGAAGGGCCTTGAAGACCTGGTTCTGCCACTTGGCCTGGGGTGGGGAAGGAACATCTCAAGCAGGGAGATGGCTAGCCCCATAGTGGCCGGCTGTCCCCGCCCTGATTTTCCATCTTCTTGGATTTTTTGTTTCTAGTATTGTTTTAATTGTATATATGCTATGTATTTTATATATATTTATAGTTTTGATGTCTTTGTAACCTGCCCAGAGTCCCCTATTGTAGGGGAGATGGGCGGGAGAGAAATTTGATAAATAAATAAATAAATAAATAAATAAATAAATAAATAAATAATGTTCTTCTGAGATAGCCCCTATACCACACCTGGTCCCCAGTTATTAGTAGATGCTCAGGCTGGCCCCAGTGAGAAATCTGCTTTTCCTACTGTTCTTGTTATGTTCCATTGAGTCTCAGCCTCAACAGAATCTCCTGGTGATTCTATGGATAAAAGGTCCGTCCTGTCTCTCACCACAGTTCTTGCTTGTGTCTTCCTGTATCTTCCAGTCCTTGGTCTGGCCACCTCATGCACCATCAGTCTCTTCTTCTCCTTCTGTCTCCCTTGCTCAGCCTTATCATCTTCTCTAGAGATGCATCACCACCCACATGATGTGTTCAAAGTGTGATACTAAGTAAGAAAGCAAGATATCTTTTCCCTCCTACTGAACAACTACTCTTGAGATATCACTATGAAAGATGCACAATGCTAAGCCATAGCAATCCCTTTTAGGAGACACCAGGTCTGACTAGCAGGCCAGAAATTCCTACACTGTCTTCTGAAGCTCTGAGAGTCCTTTGTTACTTACAATTATTATTCCCACGTTGCTTCTTTCTTCTTCACTTTTTATATTGGCTTAGCTTACTACAATTATCAGTTATCATTACTACTTACAATTAATTTCAATATATACTGTACATATACACATATATACATATTTACATATACATATACATACTCAATTAATCCAACCACTTTCCAGACAGATTTTGGTAATGTAATCTGGCTGGATTATGTATCTAGAGAACTGGGTAAATGTCCCATCTTAGCCTTGGCTCAGGGAGCAAAACATATTTGGTTCTGCATATATAAAATTTTAAAAAATCATACCTTTTGTTGTACATTGGGTGGTGTGGGTGGGCATCTTTCTGAATTCCAGGCAGAGGCCCCCAACTCATTTCACTTCTAGCATCTAACTCACTTGATCACACCACAAAATGCAAAGAGCAGAACGCTGATTGATCTGTATTAATTCTCTAACTCTGTTTGGTAATATTAATAATGAAACTACACAGACATTATGAAGGGTCAGAAGATTAATACTGGAGCAAATAACACTAATCTTTTATCCTCTTCAGAAGGAACCAAGGGGGAATAAACTTGGATATGACAGACATCTGGTAATATCATTATAGGAAAAAGTATTAAATAATTCTGACACTGTCTGATGAAGGTTTATCCCCCAACACACATTTTCCCTACTTTTTAAGGCATTCAGCACATTATATGGATTAGCTTTCCTCTATCTATCCATGATCTGTAAGGTAAACATAAATGGTATGTATGATACTTATTTTGCAGATCCTGGCTATTCCTTTGAGTGTATGCAAGTGTGTAAAATCAATTAAGAATTGGTGACTTGGTGAGAAAGGTAGAAAGGGATGGGGGAGTTTTCATGAGTCAGGAGGGTGAAGCAATTAATTTGATACTTGAACTTGACCAGTAGAGCATAGTCAGGTCAGCTTCTCCAGGAAATGTGAGTAATTTGTACTCGGACCAGCTGCTGAGGGAGTCTGGAATGAAAGAGAAAAGCCATCAAAATATGTGTATTGGTCAAGGTAGAAATCTGGGTGGAAAACAACAACAGAATATAAAGTTAGTTGAAAGTGGCCTGCATAAATCTCTGCAGTCTCCTGCCATCAACTCGGTGGATGGTCTTGGCCTTAAACCCCAACCCAAAATGTCCAGATGCAAAGTGGCACTAGTAGTAGAAAGTAGGTAAAAGTTGGGCAAGGAGCAAAAGGAGCATGGTAGTCTGACTGCTTAGAGGAGGAACATAGGGTCCCCTTTCAACATAAAGTTGTTCCATTTTCAAGCTACAGTCCAAGGATGACCAGCAGAAAATATTCAGATAGGACCTCAGGAGACAAATGGAGTCATTTGGGCTACTGAGTTCAATCCTCTGGCCAGTACAAGAGTCCAAACCCAAGCATTCCCTCACAGATGGCTGTCTAGCTTCCACTGAAGACATCTCATGAGGATCAGCCCAAAGCCTCTCTAGGTCCTTGGTTCCATCATTAAATTGTTTTTACTGTTCAGGAAGTTTTCCTAACATTCAGTTGAAATCTGCCTTCCTGTAACTTAAATCCATTAAATGTGTCCTGCACTCTGGAAAGGTAGAAGAGGGGATCTTGACCTTCTGTATGAGATACTTTCAAATATTTAAATGCCACTGTCATACTTCTCAGTCTTCTTTTCTGAAGTCTGTAAAAACCCAGCTCCTTTAATCTCTTTTCAGGGGCCTTCATTTCTAACTCCCTGATCATCCCTTCTTGCCCATCTCTGAACCTGTTTCCACCTCTTCTTAAAATATGGTGCCAACTTTTGGGCATCATATTTGACTTGAAATCTGAACAATCCATTCCTGAGATCAAAGCAGAAAATATATAGCTAAGGAGATGCTCTGTAGTCTTTTCCTATGTCAACAAACTAACCTGAATCTTGCAACAACCTCTCATATCTCATGATATGGACATTAGTCTAGGCAACCAGCACATCTATTCATTCCATTTTATGAACTTTGCAATGTCCACACCTGTCCTTTTTTAGAGCTAGCAACCATTGAAAATAACAATAACAAATCATCTATATTAAAATCTGCATCCTCAAATTTGCCTGCTCCTGATTCAACCTCTCTCCCCACCCCACACTTTTCTGCTCCTGATTTGTTGATTTGGGCAGCACTATAACAACCTGTTACAACCCTATCAAATGTTTAACTTTATTCTTATATCCATATTTGATTGTTTGTTGGGGGGGGGGGGGAATGTCTGCAGTGCTGACAAAAACCTGCAAGCCATTCTACAGAGAATCCTTCTATTCTGTTCTATTGAGACAACCCTTTGTATTCTTCAGCCATCTTCTGATGAAAATCCTCTCATGTTTTGTTATGCATAATTTATTCACAGCCTTCTTGTAAGTTCATTACCTGCAAATTGGCACCCACCATCACCTATCTTTCATGGAGGTGGGATGAAGGCTATTTTTTCTCCATGCTTACATCCCATTGATTAATGAGAGGCCCCATAGGGAGTCACCATATTTTCTTGGCTCATTAAAAACTAAGCAGAGTAAAATGACATTAAAGCAGTCCAGTGATGTTAGTTTTGCCTGCCTGCCTGCCTTCCTCCCTCCCTCCTACTTTTCTCCTTAGAACACATAGGAGAGAGAGAAGAACACGAACCTTACTGAGAATATTGTTCTGAAGCTGAAATGTATAGTCCATCCTCAAATATCTGAAATAACCTCCCTGAAGAAGCAAGTTTTAAAACAGGAGCAGGCAAGTCAGAAGCTACTCAAAGACAGCACTCAGATCAAACTTCCAAAATATGGGTGAAAGTTTTAGGATGTATGTTTTCCATGTTTAACCCCCCAGGGAAAAAAGGGCTAATATTTGCCTTGACTCATGCTAATTGTTGACAGTCAGTTTGGTGCCTTTGAGTCAGTTTTGACTCCTGTTGACTGCCTGGACATGTCCCCATAGTTTTCTTGGCAAAAGAAAGAAATCACTTTTTAGGAGGTGGTTTGCCCTATTTCCTAGGGCTGAGAGAGAGAGGGACTGGCCCAAAGTCACCCAGCTGGCTACGTGCCTAAAGCAGGACTAGAACTCATGGTCTCCTGGTTTCTAGCCTGATGCCTTCAACCATCTGAATATTTGATAACATGGTTTCATTAATTTTACTCTGGTTCTTTATGTACCATATTTTGTTGAATTCTGATCTGAATCTAGTAGGATATTTTTTAATTTATTTATTAGGTAAAGTATTCTTCAAGGCAAGCTCAGTTCCTGATGGTTTTATTGATATGTCCATTTAGTTTTCTTAGCAACAGTACAGTACAGAAGTACTTTACCATTGCCTTCTTCTGATGTTTTTTGTTTTTATTTTTGTTTCTTTAAAACTTCTCAGTCTAGCCTATAGAACATGGATTTCCTGGCAGTTTCCCATCCAAATATTAGCCCAGTCTGATGCTCTTAGCTCTTTGAGATATGGCTTCAGTATGCTAAAGGCAAACCAGTTTGAAGGGTTCAATATCTTGCAACTCAGACAAGTTCTCTGCCCTTTTTCCTATGAGTTCTCATTCAATTTTGCTGAAAGAGAAACCACTTTAGAAGTTATTTCCAAAGTAACATATATTTCAGTGGAATGCTCATGGGAGATATGTGGTAGTTTTGCACTTATTAATGACCAAGATGGTTGGGAAAGTTCTTCATTTTATGATATCATCCTCTTTCTACTAACCTGCAGCCTCCCTGGCTTCTCATTGATTATATACTTCAAGTCAGTGACAATTGTTAGCAACCACATAGATTTTCTCCAGGACGATCTGTCCCCAACCTGGTCCTTCAGGTCTTCCAACAGCGCACCCATCACCACTGTAACGGAGTCCATCCGCCTTGCTGCTGGTCATCCTCTTCTTCTATTTCCTTCCACTTTTCCCAGCATTACTGCCTTCTCCAGGGAGCTAGGTCTTCACATAATGTGTCCAAACTGGCTTCTCATAATCCCATTGAATCCCAACAAAAAATCTTAGAATTTCTGTGTTGAGCCTTTTCATGTCGGGAAGTCTGAGCAGCCCAGAAGCTTCCAAGTAACACAAAGGTGTGGAACCAGAAACAATAACTCCAATAGTTGTTCCTTCCTCCATTCCCAGTAACAAAGTTTGCTCAAAAGCACTGCCACCTGAAAAAGAATTCCCAAGCACCTGGAGAATAAAGTAGAAAAACAGAAGCCTCTTCTATAGAAGAGGAAGAAAATCCTCTATAGAAATCGCAAAGCAGGGTTTAGCATTAGGACTTTCGTCATCGGCTAATGTTTCTTCCTCTGCCTTGGGATTCGGCGCACCTTTGTTTCTCCCCCCTTTCATCCTTAATCGGCTATGTCTTCAGGATAATTTATTAATTATGAGAAACCTTTTCCAGTTAATTAAGAGGTGCCGTTAGCACAGTATGCAACATTGTGGCTAAATTAATTAATTCATTCTTGGAGGGAAGGAGAGAGAGAGAGAGAAAGAGAAGAGGCAGAAGAAGTGAAAGCAACCCAACGAGACACTCCTGGAGCTTAACTTAATGTCAGTGCTACAAAGCCTACATCATTAAATGTAACTAATTAGGCAAAAAAGCCCAAACACATCCATTACGTTGAAGACAACATGTCAAAGAAGGCCAGATTGGTGTCCCATTTCATTAAGCAGAGGGACTAGTACAGACTTTGGATAATAAAGCAGAGACTCCACACGGATTTGTTCCCAATCATATTGCCATATGGGCCTAAGCTATGAGAAACTCCTAGTGCTGCAGCTAACGTTTGAGAAAGTAACCTGAACTTTGTAATCAAGCTTTGTCAATCTCTTGGAGAAAAGTGGGCGAGTTCCCTGTTCAATTAACCACAAATGAAATGAGGTCCTCACGTCCCCTCTTCTACCTTCATGAAAAGGTTACGTCTCTGTGGGATCACCTGGGGTGAGTCCAAAGAGTAGTAGCTGACTGCCCTTTGGAATGAATAGGCAAACAGGAAGTCAACATTCTCTCATTCCTAGGCTTCCAGTCACTAATGTGTGCAAAAAGGCATGTTGTTCAGCAAAATGATATGCAAAATCCATTAAGTAATACTGATTGCAAAAGATTAGGGTCAATTTTCATGGCCGAGCTATTGTCTCTACTATATTCCTTGTGTTAAAATGTGTGGGCATGCCAAATTATCTTTGGCAATCTGGAGGTCAATTATATCGAGTTATGTAGGGAGCTGTAATAATAGATAGGATTTCACCTGCAGTTTTTAGAAGTTTAGTGAAAAGGTTTTTTAAAAGAATGGTCTGAATAGTAGGGGTGGGGGTTCCCTAAGCCAAAGGGCATTCCACCCTTTTCTTGATTATAAAGCAAAGCATGCCATCATATTTGACATTTAAAGGCCCCCTCCCTCCCCCTCCCTCCCCCTCCCTCCCCCTCCCTCCCCCTCCCTCCCCCTCCCGCCCCTCTCCCTTGTTTTCTTTCCTTCCTTCCTTCGTTCCTTCATTCTATCCATCCATCCATCCAACCATCCATCCACTCTCCTTCCTTCCTTCCTTCCTTCCTTCCTTCCTTCCTTCCTTCCTTCCTTCCTTCCTTCCTTCCTTCCTTCCTTCCTTCCTTCCTTCCTTCCTTCCTTCCTTCCTTCTCCTATGACACTTTTGTGTTCTCTATGGTAGAAACTTTTGCAATCATCACTAAGATTTGTATGCTCAGAATGGAATGAAAGTTCACCTCATTTTATAGATATATGGTAGTGGGGAGGTGGGGGGAGACCTTTAGGCACCTCATATAATCCTGAAAGATTGTAGTTGAATTTGTGTTATGTTTTTATGGAAACGGATTCATCATCATAATAGAGCAGTGAAATGGAAAGTGGCAGGGGAAAACGCTTTAATAACTCCATTTAGGTTTCAGCCAGGGTTGAAGCCCGGATGAGAAAGCTCACAGCAACCTGGCAAAGGGTTATTGGTTGTCACTTTTATATACATCCCCCCCCAAGGAAGGGCCTGTTCTTTCCTTCTAATAATGGCTTCTCCCTAAGAGCAAATATGGAAGAAAGCAGGAAATTCATTTGCAAGCATGAAGGATGTCTTTGAAATCACAGACTGTCTGCAGCAACTTGGAAAGGGGATTTTTGTGCTCCAGTCATGTTCAATAGACAAGAAATTCCTTCACTGAAATATCACTTTGTATTCTTGCTCTTTTGTTAATAAGAACAACAACAAACATTAAAGGTATCAATGATGATGATGATGATACCCAGAGACAGCAGAATAGAAGAGAAAGAACTGGAGAAAACCACAAAATTTAAATAGAAATTTAGATTTATTTTTTTTTGCAAATAGAAGTAAAACAGCCATGACATAAGAAAGCAAAGATAGTAGCAATAGTTATAGATGCCTTAGGTGCAATCCCAAAACATCTGGAGCCCCACTTGAAGACCATCAGCACTGACAAAATCACCATCAGTCCATTGCAAAAGGCAGCTTGACTTGGAAAGGCTTACATCCTGTGACGATAATTTTAACACCATCAAACCACAACATCTGCCTACCCCAGGTCCTTGGGAAGGACTCAATTGGTGAATAAAAATGTCAAATCCAGTCTAAACATCTGGCTATCATCATCATCATCATCATCATCATCATCATCATCATCATCATCATCATCACCTGAAAGGACTCTTTACATATCTCAGTTTATGCCAGAGTTGAAATTTCATCCAAGATGAAATGTAGGCCTTGGTGTGGCAAAATGTCCATCAGAAATTAGATGGAAATATGTTTTAATAAGATTAGGGACACCTCTTTACCATTCTGGCACATCTCTCATTCTTGCTAGTGGATTTGGCTGTCAACAGCATTCAGGAATTTGGACAATCCTGATCGCTTGGAACAGGGGCATTCATGGGCGGGGGGGGGGGTGGAATCAAGCCATGTGATTGAAGCCCCACACCTTTTTAATGTCTGTTGCATGCATTATGCATGTGAAAAAGGGACCAAGCTTTGATTACACAAACACAGCCGTCATCTTGACCTTCACACCCATCCCTCCATGGACACCCTTGACTTGAAACATTCAACACCTGAAAACCTATTTGTTTATCCAGGCCTTCCCGGGGTATCTCCTCTCTGTCTTCCCCAAGTTGACTCCAACTGTTCTCCTTTCTTACTACTTTTATATATTTTATTGTAGGACATAGGTCCCTGGAGGATGGGATGAGAAAGCTGTAATGAAACTATGGATTTGGGTTAGATATTAGGAGGAATTTCTTGAAAGTAAGAGTAGAATTAGCTGCCTTCTCAAATACTATGCTTCCTTTTACTAGAGGTCCATGAAGAGAGGCTGAAGAGTCATCAGTCTAAAATGCTTTAACAGATCTAGCAAGGAGCAAAGGATTGAATGAGATGACCTCCCTCCAAACCCTATTATTCTGTAATGGAAGAGTAATCATATTAACTCTCTTTAATTTTGGTTCAATCTCCATGCAAATGTAAACAAATCCAATTTAGTTCTGCTTGTGACCCCAACCACTGTTTTTCAGCATATGGCACACTGCACAGATTTCAAAGGTTAAGTCAGTCCATGGGTCAGAAAAAGAACATCCCTTTTGCTATGCAGATAAAGCCACAGTGGCTGGATTTGAGAAAGGAGAAAGGTGGCCATAACATGGCCTATGCTGACCCCATTGTGGATGTTTCATTTCACAGAGATATAACTCCTGATTGTTTGGCTGAAAAAAATCCATCATAAATTCAGTGATACTGAATAGCAGCTAACATTGTTCTAAAAACATATATTGATTGAGTGTAAGATTTATTCAGCTCCCTTGTATTTCAACAGGACATATTGAAGCCTGTTTAATTTCATCCTCCCATGGAAATGGCTCTGTTCATATACATATATACATATACATACATATGTATGTATATGTATATGTATATGTATATGTATATGTATATGTGTGTATATATATATATATGTATATATATATATATATATATATATATTGCCTAGATGATTTTAAAAAAATCCCATATTACTCCATATGATTACATTCCCCATTCAGTAATTATAACCTGTGACTAGATCAAACAGTGTGTTTTCCCAAAACCAGAAGTAATCAAATCAAATGCTTTCAATTCACCATTTGACATAATTACTATAAATATGACAGGAAATGATATTTCTGAGAAGCATAAATTAGCCACTGTGTCAAATGGCTGCCTGATGTGTATATGTGCATGCTTGTGTGGAAGAGTGTGAAAGAGAGAAAACGATGCTTTGCCATCTCAAGGGCAGGTAGAGAAACCACAATTCTTTGGGTGTTCTGGACTACTGGGGTTGGAGCATGAAGAAAAAATAGAATATGAACCTATAAGTAGGGAGAAGAAAGAGAATTAAGACAAAAACCCTGCTCAATCCAGGTCAAGAGACTATCTAGCCTGGCATTCTGACCAACCAGCTTTTGAGAAAGAACAGCAAGGTGATAATTCTCCTCCACAGATGGTTTCCACTTTATCCTCCAGATACTGTACAATTCGGGGGATGGTGCTCCAAAGTTATTGTTTAATGTGATGGACTGATGATCTGTCTGTTATTCTGCAAGCTCCAGGCTTGTCTATGCTTTCAAATCTGAAAAATCTGCATGGATGGGTTCTTCTCCTGGTGTTTTATCTTGGGATTGAATAGAATCATAGGAAGCCAGGGAGGCTGCACTGTTGGAGAGAGGATTGCACCATGAAAGAATGGACATTCACACACACACACACACACACACACACACACACACAAATTCAAATACAGATCCTGGCCCACTTTCAGTGAAGGGAAAGGCAAATACTTTCATCCTATCTAGGAGAGTTTCACCAAAATGCTCTTCTGCTTTGAAAGTCTTTTCACAAACAATATACCTGCTATCAAACAAGTAGGGAGGAAGGCTTTGAAGCATCACAGATGGGACTGTTCTGCTGGGAAGTCATATCACAGAAAGGTTCAAAAAGGAACAAAGAAGCAGAGGGTCTAGAGTGACCTTCAAAACCAGCCTGAAATGCTACTTATAAACATATGTTCCAGTCAAATGTTACTATAAACATTTCCTGGGTGATACCTTCTTTTTGTTCCTTAACTGCATTCCATGCAAAACAATTAAGTAAAGTAAGCAACCTTTACAAATTATCTTCCTTTTTGATAAGTATGATAAAGTTCATCCTTATCAGTGATATGTGACCATTGTGAGGGCTGGATAATGCTATCAAGCCCCAGTGCTCAAAGCTTGAGAGTCACAACTTGAGATCCTAAAGCCACATGCAGCCCTCTGAAACTTTGCAGTGTGGTCCCCAAAGCTTGTCCAAAAGTTATCTCTAAAAGGTCATTGTTATTGAGATACATGGGTAAAATGATTGAATACCTAGGGATCAATTGCATGAAACTGTATTTAAGTGCTAATGAAAATTAAATTAAATCACACTCATATTTTGTCTTGGCCTCACAGGTGGCCTCTAGCAAAAAATAAAAGCAGAGAAAAACCATTAAATTGTGTTGTAAGAAGGAAATCAAATTCTCCCCCCCCCCCCCCACATGTCAGCAGGAAGTCAAAGCTTCCCATTTGTCTCACCCTACCATTGTCTATCTTCACCAGCAATCAAAGCATATGGCTGAATTATAGTAAGGATGGACTCACCTAAAAAGATGAAGACATAACAGAAAGAATCAAGAGTCTTCTATCCTTGCCCAAAATTAAATAACTAAAGACCTGGCAGGAAGGGTTAACATTCCTTAAACCCAAAAACTGAATCATAAAAAGATTTCTTCCTGAAGAGATCTACCTTCCAATTAGACAATATCAGATAAGGAAAACACAGGAAACCCCAGCTCAATAGAGGACCTGACCTTAGAAAGCTCCCTTCTAAAGATCTAGTCAATTACACCCTCACCGGAATGCCCCCTCCCCTGGAATCCCAGCTAATTACATTTTCTAAGAAATCATAGAGGGCAGTTTCCCTTCCTACCTTTTAAGGATCTTCCCTATAAAGGGATTCCTGGGAAGCCCCCATGGGCTGCCCGACAGCTGATCCTCTTGTGTCTCTGGCTCTCTGAAGTAAAGCCTTCTCTAGAAGCAAATATGTGTAGCTCAGGGTTGAACTGTGGAGTCCTTGGGGTTCTCTGGGCTTGGTTGTTTTCTTGCAGACATTTCATTACCTGGCTAGGCACTGAAGATGTTACCTGGCTGGGTGATGAAACATCTGCAAGAAAACAGCCAATCTCAGAGAACCCCAAGGACTCCAAAGTCTTCTCTGTCCTTCAAGCAACCACCTGCGTGGTTATTCCCAGCTCGTGTCCAATTCGGTTCCCCATCTCACCCAGCCTGTACATTTTCACAGCAAAATTGTGAGACTCAGGCGAATTTCTCACTGAAGTTCTCCATTCTCTCTCTCAAGTTGCATCTTGTTTGCTGCACTGAATAGCAAGACTTCAGCAATAGCAAGATAGCATTTAACAAATAGATTTTAAACAACCCCTGCTCTACCACCAGATAATGGTGGAGTCAATTAGCATGTCTTCAAATAGTTTACATAATGAACTTGCAATTTGATTTTAATGGTGAAAGGAGAAAATGGGGAAATGTTTGGGCTAGTTTGTTTAAAGCATTTATCAACAATTAGCAGCTATTTGATGATTTTAGCATCTACCAAGTCATGAATGTAGCTTGTCTTCTACTCAGCTTAGGTGATGGTCATTGCTCCCATCCCCGAAAAGGATGAATAGGTAGCTTTGGAGACCACAGATAAAGTCCACAAACCATACCTTCTTCACTCTGTCCACTCACCAGTCCTATTCCTGGCTGCTATGTGTTCAGAGCCAGCGTGAAACAATTGCATTCAGGGATGGATGCCCATACTACGACTTTTCAGTTCTCTAGAAGGACTGTATGTATACGTATATATTTATTTGATTGATAACTTAAGGCAACTTACCTCCATTTTTACCACACAGGTAAGTGAGGTAGGTGGGGCTGGGGGGGGCGCTCACCCAAAGTCACTCAGGGAGCTTCTGGTGGTTGAGGGAAGACTAGAACCAAGGTGTGTCAGTCCAGCACCTTAGCCACTACAACACATGAGCTTTATGTGCACATGAATTCAGTAATGCATGTTAAAAACTAAGGAAATCACAAATTCCTGTATCTCCTTCAAGTGTGTATTCCTCCTTTTAGTGGCCTTGGTGCCTACAGGAGAGGTATGCATTACTATTTGGGTGTGTATACACAATCCTTTTATTTACCGAAAGAATTGTGGGTGTTGAGTCAAGATACCTAACAGTTGCTGTTTCCGTAAGACATTGGGGGTCACTTGGCATCAGGCCTGGTGTGCACCCTATATGCACACAGATATTCTGATCAAGGCAAGGAGAAGGTTAAATGCCTGAAGATATTTGTAAAAATGTAAAATAAAGTCATTCTTCCGATTGTCATTTTTTGTTCAAAAAATATAGTTTGTTATGAAAAATATTTTATTTATGTTAATATCGAATGGGCTTAACATTATTTTTTTAAACGATTCAATAACTTAATATTTGACGAATGTATCAATTTTATTTTTAATGTGGTAAATATCAATAAATGTAACCCATACAAATAAAAGCTCTTTTGGAGTCCTCCCTAATTTTTAAAAGTAGGAAGGGATTCCGAGAGCAAAAAGTTTGAGAAACACTGCTTTAAGAAATATGGACAATAAACCAACAGCAGAATTCATTCTAAAAATTGTTAGCTGGTTTTCCCAATCTCTTCAAAAACCTTTGACCAAAAGGACCGATTGATTGGACATTGGTGTGTACTTTTTAACCCTTGGCTTTCAACTTTTGCTAACACAACATCGAAAGGCCACACTTAATATAGAGCAATTTTAATGGAGGGTGGGGTCACTTATAGATTCTCCACAGAGGCAATTCTTAAGGATCCTCTGAAATAGATTTGAAAAAATTCCATGGCCTTCTGGGCTAATGTGACTCATCAAGTCCAAATCTTAAATCAGTTAGAGTTGTTATCAGTTAGAGTATGTGGCATGCAAATATCTGCAAATAGATAGGTAGATGATGGATGGATAGAGGTAGATGAAAGATAGATATATGGGGGGGGAGGGAGGGAGAGGATAGATTCTCTTGTTCAGCTTTTCAAGGCTGTTTCAAGATGAAGCTGTGTGTATGCTATAGAGGTAAGTCATGTACCTCAAAAATTATCTCTGTTCTTCCTACTGAACGTTCAGTAGGAACATTCCCCCCCCCCCCCCCCAATACCTGAGCTTTTGTTTAAAGAGATCTTTCAGTGAGTTTGCAATGTTTCTCTTGCAATCCAGAAAACAGAATCTGGAATCAGGAGATGCAGATTTCTTAAATGGAATATATGGTATTTCATGTTCTCCTGAGGTCCTTCTCATCCCATCACAGGCACACTTTATTATTTGCTGAAGCAATTTTCTACATTTGTTTGGCCAAGGAACATTGGATGAAATGTTCCAGTTCTTTCTATCTTCCTAAAGTACCTGGACGATGGATAATTTCAAACTGACCTAGTTAAATAGGAGCATGTAAACCAAGGGTATTTATTGTGCTTGGCTTTGACCGGTCAGATCTTTTCATTAAATGGCTGCTATGTCAGAGAATTCAAGGTTTTTATGGCCTATAAACAGCCAGGTCCCGTTCATCATGGAATCATAACAATGGTACACTCACATTTCCTTCCTTCCTTCCTTCCTTCCTTCCTTCCTTCCTTCCTTCCTTCCTTCCTTCCTTCCTTCCTTCCTTCCTTCCTTCCTTCTCCTATGACACTCTCCCCTCTCCCTTCCCCTTTTCCTTCCTTCCTTCCTTCCTTCCTTCCTTCCTTCCTTCCTTCCTTCCTTCCTTCCTTCCTTCCTTCCTTCCTTCCTTCCTTCCTTCCTTCCTTCTCCTATGACACTCTCCCCTCTCCCTTCCCCTTTTCCTTCCTTCCTTCCTTCCTTCCTTCCTTCCTTCCTTCCTTCCTTCCTTCCTTCCTTCCTTCCTTCCTTCCTTCCCTCCCTCCCTCCCTCCCTCCCTCCCTCCCTCCCTCCCTCCCTCCCTTCTTTCCTGTTTTGTTCGGTTGGTTATTTACTTGAGCTGAAAACCTGTGGTACCTTGCAATTGCAATCTTATTCAAACTTACTTGGTTGCTGGGCAGAGGAGATATTTACATTTTAATAAGATTTTACCTTATTTACAGACCAACCCAAAATGCAAAGTGATATACAATTATCCTCCAATGTTCACTTTTCTTCGTGGTTTTGCAAACAAAAGATGTATACAGAATATGCCTTACAAGTTATTATTGATCTAAAATATATTAGAGAAAACTGAACTTATACATGCAAATATTGGTAAAAATATATATGTGTGTACTGTATTAGGAGGAATTGTTTGTAAACCTGTAAGCACAAGTAGGTGTAAAATGTGCAGATTAGGAGAAATATGCATGGGAAAATATATACATTGTCACCTGGGCTTAAACCATAGACTGAGGTAGGACAAAAAGTTTAGAAAAAAATGAGAAATTGAGTAAAATTTCACTTGGGATAGTCAAGCATTGCTATTTGGATATAAGGATGGGGGGAAATGGTTAAAATTAAAGTGTTTATTTAATTTTGTATTTTCAAATCACAATTTTGTGATTCAATATTCATCTACAAAACTGGGTAAAATAATGTGCACAAATGGTTTCTTTGAAAGAAATTCATTTGCAGAAACAGTGTCTGCCTGGAAAGATGTCAAAGAAACTGCATATGTTCAAATAATGGTTTGAACTTTAAACTGGCAATGTGAATTTTAAAAGAAAAAAAAGGCGTTCAGGTTTGAGAGAATTTAATAGATTTGCAAAAATGAAGAACTGAGGGCCACCCAAATTAATATATTCAATGGTCTGTCCTTACTTGGGGGTAAATCCACTGATTCAGTCAATTGTATTTCTGACTATAGAAATATTGGATATAATAGTACAGGTAGTCCCCGCTTAGCGGCCACAATTAGGACCAGGAACTCTGTTGCTAAGTGCCATGGTTGCTAAGCAGAAAAATCACATGAATGCAACAGACTTAACATCACTTTCCATTTGGTTGTTAAGACACCACGTGACCGTGACTTGCAATTTTACTTCTGCATTTCTTCTCCATTAACTCTGCTTGTTGCAGGCTGGCTGGGAAGCATGCAAATGGCGATCACGTGACCACAGGTTGCTGCAATGTCATAAATGCAAAGATTGCTAACAAAGCTGTTTTTTCACATCATCGTAACTTCAAATGGTCATTAAATGAGGCAGTCAGTAAGCAAAGACTACCTGTACTTCTCATTGGTTTCCATTATTTGATCCACCTAATCCTGACTGACTGCAGAAGCTTCAGCAAGATCAGCCCTTGTTAGTACTTGGGTATTTCAGGGTTACTGACAAAAATGGGTAGCCACACTATAGCCAATAACCTAACTGGATTCCCTGACAGTGTTAAAAAAAAAAAAAAAAAACAAGCAGAGGGCAGCCAAATTGGCACTTTGATTAGCCCCTGCTGACAAAAAACAGTCTTGCTGGCTGGCATGTTTTTTGGTAGCAAGCAAGAAACAAGATGTGCTTTGTGCTTTCCAGGCTTCTGAACATGAGCAGTGATGTCACTACAGCAGCACTCTGATGGAGATCAGTGAAAGAGGGGCTTACACAGGGATGTTGCCATGGGGCAGGACTTGGCACAACTTCCCCTTTTTGCTTTGACACATCCCCCTGCCCCCCAAAAAGCAAAGGCAAATCTTTTTGCAATGCTGCCAAGGACATGGCATTGGTGCAGCCACCAGAAAGAAGCTGGACTTAAGGGCATCCGTACCCTTTTTGTTTGATGTTAATGGTTCAGAAAGGTTGTTGGGGAAGCAACACCCAGACAGATATTTTGTAGTTCCACAGCTGCCGGATTTCAAGGAAACACCCATGGAATGAAGCTGCCCACTCCAAGAATGAGAGGCAAAACAGCAAAAGAATACAGAATAATGTACATTATTAGTCCTCGCTTAATGACCACAATTGGGACTGGCAACTCCATTGCTAAGCAACACAGTCATTAAGTGAAATATCACATGACCACAATGGACTTACAACCTCACCTCCACCACAATCATTAAGTGAATCACCTGCAGTCACTAAGTATGATGTCACATGACTGCAACTTGTGACTTCCTGCCAGCTTCTTCGTTGATCTTGCTTGTTGGAAGCCAGCTATGAAGTGGGCAAATGGTGATCACGTGACCGCAGGGATGCTGTAACAGTCATAAATGTGAGGAACAGTCGTAAAGTTATTTTTTTAGTGCTGTCGTCACTTTGAATGGCTGCTAAACAGGGCAGTTGTTAACCAAGGGCTACCTATATTCTTGCATAGATTCTTTTGTTTTGTCAGATGATTTCTAAAGACCAGGAATTTCCTAAGATGGCATGCCCTACATCTACTGCTGATCTCTTGCGTGCTTTTCTGCATAATTCCATTCCATTTCCTCATTAATCACACTTCTCCAAAATTTTCTACAAGTACATATTTAAATATATCAAGATGCATATTTAAATGGGTATATGATCTTAAAATACATATTTAAAGGAACACTTCAGGAGCTACGTTGCAACATTTGACTGAGTGTGAAATCCAATGAAAGTTAAATCTTCCTGATCTAACTGTTGTTCCACAAGGCAGATCAACTAATTTGGTATTGGATCTAATTTCTCAAGCATTTGTAGTGAGAAGCAAAGGAGTGAGCACCAGGACCAGATTTTCCAGGGTAAGGGAATACCTGCTTTCTTCCTGTAAGAGGGCTATAGCATTTTGCCTCAAAGAGGTGGCAGTACCTAGCCAACCCTGGCTGACCTTGAAGAGACTAAGATGGGTCAGACCTTGGATGGGAGACCTAGGGTTGAGGACTAAAATGGGAAATTAAGGGCAGGGGGAATATCTTGCAAAAAAGCAGTGGCAAACTGCTTTTGTACTTTGGAAGAATGTGTCCATGTGGTCATCAAGAACTGAGTTCAAATTGAGGGAAACTTTACTTTCCATTTTAAAGTCAGATGCCGAAAGTTTCAGCTTAAGTAAAATGCTACAGGGATTTTAAGGGAAAACCTATTTCAATAAATCTAACAGAACTGTACAGGATTAGAATTTTTCAAGGTCCATGTCCAGGAAAGTTGGAGTGGGGCATGTGGGTTCAAAAGGTTTCAATTCAGAAACTTTTTACCTATCTCTACTTTGGAGATTTGAATGCAGCAGGAGGCGTGCTGAAAAAATAGTGAGCGGTTGAGTAGAAGACAGACACATTAAGAAGAAAAATGTTGAATGGTCAAGCGAAAGTTGGGCAGCTGTTTGTCTGGGAGGATTCCGGGGTTGGATTTTGTGATTCCTCCTGGAGCAAAAAATGTATGTATGTATGTATGTATGTATGTATGTATCAGATTTACATGGCCGCCCAACTCACACACAGTAACTCTGGGTGGCTTACAGAGTAAAATCCCCAATACAAAAAAATCTCATCAACTCCCACCCCCTGGAGCAGCCAAAAACACAATCAACACAACCGCTTGATCAGCTCCTTTTCAGCTTGGGGTCCCCAGGCCTGCTGGCAAAACCACATCTTCAGGGCCTTCTGGAACAACATCAAGGTGGGGACCAATCTTATCTCAGAGGGAATAACATTCCACAGGGAGGGGGCCACCACGGAAAAGGCCCTTCTTTGTGGACTCATCAGATGTACTTCTCCCAACGATGGGGCCCCCAACATACCCTGCCTCCCTGGGTAGACTAGTACTATATTTTTTCCCCACAACAAAAATCCTGTGGGACAGGTGATCTGAGAGATAGTCATCTTTGCCTTCATTTCTACATTTTTCCCTCCATTAAATGAATAATATAATATACTGTTTTTTTACAACAGGACTTTTTTGTTGTTGCTGTTGTATCAGGACAATTATTATTACAGTTTGAAAATATCTATCATTCTGGAAGGTTAACAACATTGCCTTCTTAACCAACTAAAGGGGATGCAATAGAATGTCTGGCATTGAATCCATTTTTGATATTAGACTCCTTATTTTCATGCTTTATTCTGTAGCTCAGAAATCCATCTCAGTTGGTTTATTTGGATTTTTATTTTTTTTATTTTTTTTGTCATCCAGCATCTCATTAATGGACATAAATGTTTTTGCTACGACCTCTTTCTTTCATTAAAGCCACTTAGTGTTTACACACACATACACCCCATGGAGCGATTGCTCGACTCTTCTGGGTTCTGCTTTTACAATCCTGTCCATTTCACTCTCCCAGAGGGAAAGAATCATTTGTAACTGGAAATATTTCAAAGTTACAGCAATCCATCAATCAGCCAAAAAGGGCCAATCAACATATACAGTTAATCTTGCCTGACCCATTATATGTGCATTTCTATAGCTATGGAACAAAAGAAAAACTCTTTCCAGCTTTCATGATAAGAATGTCCAGCTTCTCTTTCACTTTCTCTCACTTCAACCCAGTGTTTGTTAATCATAGTTCAATAACAACAAATTAAAAAAAAAAAAGACCACTTCAATCATGGTGGTGTCTACAAGGCATGGCCGAAAAAGCCAAGATGGCACCTACGGTGGTCAATTGAAGCTCTGCCCATTTTTATGTTGCACGGCAGGGATAATTTGCATACCAAACCAGATCCCTTCCTTCCACAGGCAGGCAGGCAGGCCCAGATCACTGTGTATGATTTTTGGATTGCTCCTTCTGGCCTCTTCTCCATCCACCCAGCTGATAGGAGGACCAACATGGTACTTGATAGTTAAACTGGTGGTGATGAAGCATCCTCCTTGGTAGGATTCTTCAAGGATACATGGATGAAGCTTCATGATGAAGCTCCCTCTTTGGCAGGATTCATCAAGGATACATGGATGAAGCTTCCATTATGAAGCTTCCTCCTTGGCAGAAATCTTTGAGACAAGCAGTAACATAACCAGTCTACCCTCCCTTCCACCATTAATATTGGAGATTGTAGAAGGAAGGACTCAAGGCTGCTGACCTGAGTTTTCTTTCCTTACAGACAGTATCCCAGGGACTTCAAGAGAGCAAAGGACCACCCCTGTACTGGCAGGAAAATAAAGGAGAAATGCTGAATGCACAGCCTGTATGTATTAGTGGAAGAGAGAAAGAACAGTGTGTTGGAGAACTAAAGCAGCCAGTCATGCATGGAGGAGGTGAAGCCAAAACAGTTGGTGGAGTGACCAGAGAGACTTGGAAGCTACCACAGCACAGAAAGAAGTAGCATAGTCTTCCAGCCTCACAAGTCTTCCCACGATGCAGATAAGTGAAGCCAGCCAGCAACAAGTCATTGTTTTCTTCTCTCCTAAAAATGGATAAGGACTGAGACAGAGAAGCAACTTAGCAAAAGGGACAAATTACCGGGCTACCTCAAACTTCAGCAGGACCTACTGAAATATAAGGGCTGGAGGGTGGAGGATCATATAGGGTTAAGTGGAAGGTGTAAGGACATTAAGACCTGGGTAAAAGGAACAGAATTCCCAGTCCTTAAAGGTGAAGGCTAAAAAAGGAACTGGGGTCATCCTGCCTTTATTGCTAGAAAAGATGAGCAGTTAAGAACACAGGGTAAAAGGCAAACTTGTAACTTAAGTATTGTCACTCACAGCTGTAACATTGTCACTTATGTTATTAGGCATAGATAAGTCATGCGTATATTAGGTTTAACACATTAGAAGTGTATAATTTGTATAATAAACCAACCTTATGTCCATAGCGAAGGAAAAGCATTCAGCCTCCTGCCTGTAGCTTGTACCCTAACTTCACTGGAACCCTCTCACCGGGATCCAGATCTTGCTCCCAGCATTTTCTTTCTTGTAACATATTGACCCTGCCTGAAACCATGGTTGCCAGTGACAGCCAGTGTCGAGGCTGCAAAATTGTATACTCAGTGAAGGTCTGCCTTGTATGGTTGCCTTTGCTTTCTGTTCATATAAAGAGGAAACTTTGAGAGTTCATTGGTGATCTTGGATGAGTGGAAAAAGGAAGTGAAGGAGCACAATATTAAATTATGTCTTAAATTATGTGGTGGTGGTGGCAGGAGAACTGCACATCAACTTTTCAAAAGGCAAATGGGTTAGTTTACCTTCATCTGTGTGTGTGTGTGTGTGTGTGTGTGGCCATGCAAGAATATTTCCAAAAAATCCCTGTGCTGCACTTACCCATCATTTCTACGGTGACTTCTTGGAGATAAAAACAGAAACAAACAAATAAACTTTAAGTAAAAGATTACAATTAATTGGGACACAGAATCTGGTAGGGATCAAGGGAGTGGTCACAGACAAATTAGAGCTGAAAAGGAATCAAGTTTCTACTTCTACAGTCTGTGATTTGTTGGTATAACCAAACTGAAATTAAAATTATGTGTAGAGTGACTGTTGCAGGCTCCATGATTGGAATGTGACTATCAGCACTAATACAGCTGCTGATCACATCAATTTTCTTTTAAGGGTTTTTAACTGATTAGCCATTACTTAGACCTTTGTCCCCAAAGAAAATGAAAATCAGGTTTTGGATACTTGATACAATAGATTGTAATTATAGCTCCTACAGTAATGTCTTGTTAGCACTTCCATGCTGGTATGCTCATAAGTCATTAGGTCTTCCATCAAAAGCTCTTCTCTGTTTCTACCTGCTGTAGTTACTATGGCATTCTTCTCCTGCAACCCTTTAGGAATGACAACTGGAATTACAGCAGCATTTTCATAGCCTCTGATTTTCTTAGAGTTTGGATAAGTATCATGGACTATAGTGCCCCATTCTAAGCCAGATATGTAGCTGTGTTGCAATTAGAATTTAGGCTCGAATAGGCTCAGCCTTTGGTTCAGAAAAAGATGAAACTCTATTTCAAGTAACAATCTGAGTCATGTGGGGTCTTGGATGCAAACAGGAATTTAAAGCAAAGTAAGCTAAGTGAAAGAGGTCAAGGACGCTAAAGCTTATAGGAGACTTCTTGAAGAGCTGGGGGTACGGCTTGAATCTTGTTTCAGCAACAGGTGATCCTTAAGCAGAGCCTTGAGGAAGCAAGTTCTACCATGAGAAATTTCAAATAAGTCTTTACTCCCAAGAAGCCCAGCCTTGAAGACTCCTACTTCTATGACTCTGTAGCTTTTGTTTCACCACTTAGCATAGTGACACTGTGGTTTTCAATATGAAAGTTAAGCGTATCTTCAGGAGTAGATGCCAGGAGCCTTGGTTCTGAAGAGGTGAAAGGATTTTGAGATCTCAAAGTTCTTCCTCTGTCTCTATAGTTCCTCCTCCAGATCTTCTTTCTCCTCTTTCTTTGATATGGATTTTTCTGAAAATATCATGAATTATACATATCCTTTCATCAGGAACATTGATGAGACAACTTCCAACTCGGTGGGGCTTTTCGTGCAAGAGATAAAAGGAACTTTAATTTAACTAGCATGTCAATAATTAGAAGTAGGGCTGGAACAACATTTCTCAAATGACATTTCTAAAATGTATTTTAAAAAATTAAGGAGAGATGAAAGGGGCCTGGATTTCCCATCAATTGGGCTATGGTATCTTGTGGCAGCCACCTAACCATTTTCATCCAGAAGCCCCACTCAGAGTCACACAAACAGTATTGACCTAGGTGCATTAGAAGGAGGCAATACTAGCTACCAACTGGAGCATTGTTATTGTAACTGAATATTACTCTACCTTAATTTTGACCATCTTTCTCCTAAGCACCCAGACAGCATATGTTCTTACTTAAAGACAAAAATTCATGAGGGATTTGAGCCTATTTTATAAACAAGAGTATCTATCTTTTATATATAAAAACTTAAAAGCCAAGGGTGCTTACAACAGCATTAAGTAGGTGGGTTCAGTACCTACTGTTCTAGAAATGGATTATTCCAGACAACTCCAGGTTGTTCCATTTCTCCTTCAGGCCATTCTGGGAATGATCCACCAGTTTTCCCAATGTTAACCCAGTAAACTGGACACGGCTCATGGTGTTCCAAACATGAAGCCCTACTTCAAGGCCACACCATGTCTAGAGAACCACAAATCTCTTCCAGTTCAAAGCATTTGCTTCCAGAAAACTGTTGTACCCAGTCCAATGGCCAGATTGGTCTGGAAGGAACAATGGTCTGGAGTTCTCAAAAAGCTAAATTCATGAAATGTTTCCCTCATTCCTAGTATTGCATTCTCTGTTCTCCAAAGCTTCCTGGAATAGTCCTATGACCATGAAATATTGTGTGGTCACATTATCATTCCAAGAGAGCCAATGTGGTCTAGTGGTGAAGGCCCCAGGCTAGAAAGCAGGAGATGGTGAGTTCTAGCCCTGCCTTAGGCATGAAAGCTGCCTGGGTGACTTACAGCCAGGCACTCTCTCTCAGCCCAACCCACCTCACAGGGTTGTTGTTGTGGGGAAAATAGGAGGAGGAAGGAGTATTAGGTAAGTTCACCGCCTTGAGTTATTTATAAAAATAATAAAGGCAGGATTTAAAAAAAAAAGGCCATGGAAAGCTCTTTCTTTTACGGCTGTCCTGTAAAGTAAGAGTACCCAATCTCCACTTCAGATTCCAATCTGGTGAATTTTCCCCTAGAATTTTAATTAAAAATAAGAACAAACATTTCCTGGAGTAGAAATCTGTCCTGAAAACAGAAATCTGACTTGAAAATAGTTTAAAACGGCACAATCCTACACAAGTCAGGAAAGAAATATTGTCTTACTCCGCTAAGCCTTTTCATTAAATCATCAAGGTTAGCCAGATAGAAAACCAGCTTCTGAAATCCTGGTTGCTTTTATAAGTTTTTTTCAACCCCTAGCAAATATTTCCATTTAAATGAGAAAGCCGTGTAATTGTAGGAGTTCTAATTACACTAATCAGACAACATTCATGCTTCACTTGTGCTATATTCATGCTGTTTTACCTCCAGCGATCCTACATCTTTGATAACCGTCAGTTCTTAAACACCAAAGTCTGGGTGGGGCTGGATGAAGTCAGGTGGGTGGTGGGTGGCATGAGGCTAATTGAGATTTATAGCCAAGTTCTTTAGAAAGTCTGCAGCTTTCTGATTAAAATATGTCAGCCTAGCTTCTCAGATCTTTGTTGAAGGATGATAACTGGTATTACAGCACGCTGCTTCCTTTCCCATATACAAAGAAGCAGAGAGTAAGTTGGCCCCGTGACGGGAGGCTACATTTTGGAATCAAAGGTCCACTAAGGGCATATCTGAATATCACCATTTAAGCTGTTCCAGTCCTGTATTCATGCTGACTTGACTTTTAGCCTACTTAAGAAAATCCTGTCTGGCAAGGGGGTTTGCAGAGAGGTATCAAAAAAGTCAAGGGGTACTCACAATTATGGGATCAAAGCTCTACTCCCCATAAGCTCTAGAACCTGGAGCCAGCCTGTGAAAGGTTTTGTGGAAGATGGAAGGAATGTGGAAGATTTTGAACAGATGGAAGGAAATCTTTCTTCCCACAATGCATAGGTTAATCTGTGAAAGGCATCTCCACAAGGAGTAATGATGGCCACCAACTTGGAGAGTTCTGAAGGACAATTAGAGAAGGGAGAAAAGAGGTCCCAAAGACAACCTGTCATTACAGCTAAGCATTTTCTCAAGTAACAGAGGCAACAGACCTTTGGATAACAGGTGCTGGAGATACTATGGGGATTATATTCTCCTTTTGAGGGCTTCTCATAATAATAAGAAAATAGAAACAGTAACTCTGGTGATCAGATCCAGTTCTTCTTGCTCACTTGGTGAATAAAGGGGCAGAGTTGGGAATGCGCCACTTTGATTTAGCTCACATTGTTCCATTGTTGAATTTCATTAGAATTCAGAATTCTAATTCTGATTAGAATTAGAATCAGAAATTCTAATGACATTCTAGCTTCTATCCAGAACGTAAGTGGTAAGAGTACCAGGCAGAATCCTGTCAATCAGGATCTCAAATAACCCCCTTTTTTTTAAAAAAAAAAAAAAAGACACCACATCCTTTTTAATTTTTTAAAATAAAAGTTGCATCTTATTATGCTGTAATAAAACAGAAGTCCCCTTTTTGACAAAATTAAGTGGATTCTTTTAAGAAGGTATTTTGAATTTCAGGGGTGCATGTGCATGCGTGTGATAAACAACTGGCATTGCTCCCCAAAATCAAATCACATAGCTTAGCTGACTTTTACAGTTACTTTTAGGTTTTAAACACTTAATTGCAATGCAAGGTAGGGGAAAACGACATCTAAAGGGTGTATCACTACCCTCCTGGTGGGGTTGTAACAAGCTCACAAGGAAATTTCTAGATTAGAGATCCTAGCCTGCATAGACTAGAGTGAGCATGTTTGGGATAAGGGTATTATAAATAGCATGAGGATGCTGAGAAATGACAAGACTGCAGTTGTAGATACTGGGATATAAGTTAAAATCTGTAGGTGGATTGTGTCTGAAGCAGTTGTGCAACTGGTTTAACATGTGTGTGGATTCTGCATCTGTGCCCGATGATTGGAAGAATGCCAAAACTGTTCTCCTAGACAGAGGGAAAAAGTAGCCAAGGTGGATGAAAAAATCACAGCGGAATGAGATAGTTAAGGGGGCCTGGGAAAGCATTTGGCAGAATTCTGATAGAAATGGTACAAGAAATGACAACGAGCAAGATTTGGGAAGTGCAGTAAAGTTTTAGGCCAGGCAAGAGGCATGCAGACCAGATTTTTGCTCCTCAGCAAGTCCCTGAGAAAGGCATGAATGTGAGAAAGTTTTTTCTCAAGTTTCTTGATTTAGACAAACCATATGGTGAGTGAATAGGCTGGAATAATGGAATATGTGGTGGAAAGATACAGCTGAGGTTGGTTGCTGAATGTGTTAAGAGTAGTATATGATAGAAATAAAGCATATGTGGAAAGAAATGGAATATTGAATGAATGGTTCAACACTGAGCAAGGAGTAAGCCAAGGATGCCCCCTTGCTTGATTAACTTATTTATGAATAAATGTATAAAGAAAGCTTGTGGTGATGGTGAAGGTGAACTGGCTGGGAATCTGAATGTACATGTATTTCTTATGCAGATGACACCATATTAGTGGCTGAGAACCTGAATGAATTGCAGCAAAAGTCAGAGGGACTGTGTAATCCATTGAAAAGTATGGATCTGAGCATTATTGTATCAAAGAAAAACATCGTTGTGTTTGAGAAGGAAAATGGATTGATGGATTGCAAGTGATATATGAATGGTGAGCAACTACTACAAGTAGATATGAATTTGTGAATTTTGCTAGAAGGTTTGCTAAAGATGGGGAAAATGGGAGACATATTAAGATTTGCAAATGTTGGTAGAAAGGTAATGGATACTTTGTGGTCTGCTCTGAGGAAGGAATGTCTGACAAAGAAGGCAGAAATGGTTGGGTGTAAGAGTGTGCTTCTGTCCACTTTGATATATAGAAATGAGAGCTCAGGGTGACAAGAGGAACGTAAAGTGAGTTGACGGAAGCAGGAATGGGGCACTCAAGACGTCTGTGTGGTCAGCCAAGGAGAGTGGGTTAAGAATGAACGGGGGCTGAATGAATGTGGATTAATCACAAAAGAGGGTGACCTACCCAAATGTTCAGGTAGTGTAGTCAGATAGACAGAAACAAGGAGGACTGAATCGCAAAGCAGATGCAAGAAATCAGAGTGAATAGCTTGAGAGGGAGGGAAGACGGAGGAAGTCATGGGGCGGTAGGTGAGATCCTGGCTAAGGAAGAGCTGAGTAGCGTAAGGACCACAGGCAATGCAAGAAGAAGCCAGGATGGTTTTCAAAGGGAGTGGAGAAGCATTGAGAAAGAATTGCTGCAAACCAGATTCAGCTACTTTTCCTTTTCCCCTTTCTTTTTACTTACATGTCGTTCATTTCTTGCCTCACCATTTCTTCTCCTCTACTTCACTTCCCATAACACCGCTTATTCTGAAAGAGAATAACGTGATATATATATATTTGTGTGTGTGTGTGATTAACTAACTGAAAATATCTATACGTATATAGGTAGTCCCCAGTTTAAGAACAAGTTCTGTTCCCAAGGTCTGTCCTTAAGTCAGATTTGTATGTAAACCAGAACAGTATTATTGCATAATACTGTATAACTAGTATTGCGTAATGAACTCAAACCATGATGTATTTAACTTGAATTTTGCTACAATAGGCTCCGTTCTTAATTATGGATCTTCAGTAAACTGGGCATTCTTAACCCAGGGAGTACCTGTGCACACACACACATGCCTGCTCAAGTAGTTAATCACACACAATACAAGTGTGAGTGTGCACTTTGGAAGACATAAGTCATAAGCTGTCCTCCTCCTTGTCTCTTGCTCCACCAGCCTTCACAGCTGCTTGGGAGGGGCCTGGAGCACAACAGCATCAGTAGGAATGCGGTAAATATAACGGAAGGGGGGAAGATAGTGGTGAAGTGACAGGTGCCATTAGAGATAAGGCAATTTCCTGAAAAAGCTGCAACAGTGATTAATGTAAGTTGCCCAGAGCACCTTTCTACAAAGGAGAGAAAAGATTTCCTGCTAATTGTCTTCTATTACCTTTGTGATGGAGAGGTAATGGAGGGCAGGGTGTGTGAAGTGGATGGGGCCAAAAATATTTATAATAACATGTTGCTTCCTCCTATAAATAAAAGAAGCAGAGAAAATGTCCAATGTGGCCTGAGAGCCTAAATATGTATTTATTTATTTATTTATTTATTTAACATATTTATATAGCTGACTCTGGGCAGCGTACAACAATAAAAATAAATAAATGCATAAAAACAGCTACATATAAAAAACAGTAAAAACACACAAAACAGGAGAGAATAAAATTAATAAGGGAGCCATCATAAAAAATCTTGCCTTGACTACCCAATTTTGCTTTGGTATCTGAATCCGACTCCTGCACTAAAAAAAAAAAAATTAAAAAGTCCAGCTTATGAGTCGAAACCAGGGCCTTCCAAATAGCGCTGGGCCTTTTGTATGTGCCTGTGATAATTGTTTGACTGTGGATTAAAGATCATTAAAGGCTATGGTGGGTTAATGTTCTGTTCTTCTGGCCAAATGCCCCGTTTCATATTGTGCTGTCTTTTTATTCGACTCCATCCAAGGAGTGGCTTTCCTGCTGATTCCTTTCCGCGTTAACAGGTAAAGCTGGACCTTAGGAACTGACAGAAAGATGGATGGCCTAGATGTTAAAAGAAAGGAGGGGAATTGCAGATTAAAGAATGCAGGTAGGAGTCAAAGCAAGGGATTAATGACAGGGAAGGCTGAATCAAACATTCCCGTCACCATGAGGATGCCAGAGTAAACAGTGACTTTAGAATGTGAGTCTGTGCCGATGTGAGTCTGCGCCATATAAAACATTCTTGGTTCATTGAAGGATTTCATCTCACTTTCATCCATAACATCTCGAGAAACAATGAGCCACCGTTCAGGCTTTAGCTCATAGAAGTTTGCGGACCTAAGTGATGGGATAATACAGAGTTTCTCAAACATGGCTGCTTTAAGCTGTGTGGACGTCAACTCCCAGAAGTCCCCAGCCAGCCATGCGACCAAGGTTGAGAAACACTGGGATAATACACTGGGGAGACCAAGGTTGAGAAACACTGGGATAATACATTGGGGAGGTGGATAAACCTTGCTGGGTTAGTTTTCAGTTTAGGGCAGCCTCCCAGTGTCCACAAATTCAAGATGGGTGGATCATGGCTTAGTGGTGGAGCAGAGGTGGTACACACAATCTGGCTCCTGTTGGGTTGGTCCTGGCCTTGTTGTTGGGAGCTCTGGAGAGCCATTGGCCACTCAACACAAGTATAATATATTAGTTTAAATGGGATATTCTTCTGAAGTTAAGCCAGGTTGTCATGTTATAATTCAGATGATGATGATGATGATACAGTCCATGCCTTAATAAGTCAAAGCAACCTGGAGTCCTTTCCCATGTTAACATGAGCTCTTGCTGTTGGACTCATATTCTACACGACCCTTGATCCATTTCCTCTTTCTCCCAGTCCCATTCTCTCGTGCCAGCAAGGAGAACTGTCCTTCATCTAGCTACTAGTAAAGTAACAGGAATGAATGTAGCCCTTCTGTCCAATTGGCCCCCCCCCCAAAAATCATCTTAAAATATTTATTTATTCATCCATTCATTTAGGGAAGGAAGAAGATTTTACAGCAACTGTCTTCAGAGATGGAAAAACAAGACATAATCTTTATGAGAGGAATCTTTAAAGTGCAATCAAATCCAGCTTTGATCTGATTTGGATGAGCCTGGAGCTCATTACCATCAAGAAAGAGCAATTAAATATATTCTGTTGGGCAATGCTGTCTGCGCTGACAAAATAGCCTTTATCTTAACTCATACTCCCCTTGAAATTTCCTTCAACATGTCTCTGGAACTCTATCCTGAATGTACCATGCACCACAGTGTTAGATCACATTAGGGCCTATGTTGTTTGGAATCCTACAGTGTGTCTTCTTCTTGCATCCTTCACACACATGCATTTGCTCCCGCCCCTCCTTCTGGAAAAAGGTCAAGTGTGTACTGATCCCATAATAGAGAAGGTGTCATCTTTTGTCTTCTAACTATAGTCACTGTATCTTTGAGTCCTTGAAGCTTACATGAATGCTTAGCATGGATAATATTCTACCCTCAGGAAATGCTCACTTCACCCATCAGAAGTCATGGCCACCTAAATATGATCATGACAATGATCAGTTTTGGCTTGATGGGGTCCTCTCAGCCAGGTGAGTGCTGAGAGGCACTGTGGTGATTCATTGGGCAAAGGGGTCCCCAAATGTGGTCTGGTCTGCCTGGTGGGGCTGACACCATTGCTCTCCTCCAGGATTTCAGCATCTCTAAGATGAGAAAAACTCTATTCAGCTTCCAATGGCTAAAAGTGAGCAGGGGATTAGCTTGCCTTATCCAGGTTTCTAGTTTCATGGAAATTTCTAAACATGTTCAACTAGAAATGATAAGAAGGTTCAATGCATTGCTAGGCTGCATCAATAGAAGTAGAGTTTCTAATTCACAGGAATTATTTTATTTATTTATTCATTTATTTATTTATTTATTGGATTTCTCTCCCGCCCATCTCCCCTACAATAGGGGACTCTGGGCGGGTTACAAAGAGATTAAAACTATAAATATATATAAAATACATCCCATATATACAATTAAAAATACTAGAAACAAAAAACCCAAGAAGATGGAAAATCAGGGCGGGGACAGCCGGCCACTATGGGGCTAGCCATCTCCCTGCTTGAGCTGTTCTCTCCCCATCCCAGGCCAAGTGGCAGAACCAGGTCTTCAAGGTCCTTTGAAAGGCCAGGAATGAGGGGGCCAATCGCACCTCCGGGGGCAGAATGTTCCAAAGAGCGGGGGCTACTGCAGAAAAGGCCCACCTTCTGGACCCCGCTAGCCGGAGTTCTTTTACTGAGGGGGTCCAAAGCATGCCCGCTTTGTGTGACCGGGTGGGACGGGTTGAAGTCATAGGGGAGAGGCGGTCCCTTAGGTAACCTGGTCCCATGCCATGTAGGGCTTTAAAGGTGATAACCAACACCTTGAATTGGACCCGGAAGCAAATTGGTACCCAGTGCAGCTCACGGAGCAATGGTGTTACATGGGCCCTTCTCGGGGCTCCAAAAATAGCCCGCGCGGCCGCATTCTGGACCAGCTGCAGCTTCCGGATACTCTTCAAGGGTAGCCCCATGTAGAGCGCATTGCAATAGTCTATCTGGGAGATAACAAGGGCATGAGTGACTGTTCAAAGGGCTTCCTGATCCAGGAAAGGGTGTAACTGATGCACAACCCGAAGTTGTGCAAAGGCCCTCCTTGCCACGGCTGCCATCTGCTCTTCAAGCAGGAGCCGTGGGTCTAGGAGGAGTCCCAGATTACACACTGGGTCTGTCTGGGGTAGTGCCACCCCATCGAGCACCAAAGATGACAAAGTCCCGGATACAGAGAAGCCATTAACCCACAGCCACTCCATCTTACCAGGGTTCAGATGAAGCCTGTTGCTCCCCATCCAGACCCTTACAGCCTCCAGGCACTGAGAAAGGGTGGCCACGGCATCACTTACTTCACCAGGGATGGAGATGTAGAATTACGTATCATCAGCGTACTGATGATACCTCATCCCATGGTGACGGATGATCTCACCCAGCGGCTTCATGTAGATGTTGAAAAGGAGTGGGGGGAGAACCAAACCCTGCGGCACCCCACACAGGAGGGGCCGAGGATGGGACCTCTCGCTCCCTATCAACACCGATTGGGATTGGCCCTGAAGAAAGGAGGCGAACCAGCACAATACTGTGCCACCCACCCCCAATTCCCTGAGCCGTCCCAACAGGATACTGTGGTCGACAGTATTGAAAGCCGCTGAGAGATCAAGGAGAGCAAGGATGGTCACACTTCCACCATCCCACTCCCACCAGAGATCATCCATAAGCGCGACCAATGCCATTTCCATTCCATAACTGGGCCTGAAACCTGACTGGAAAGGGTCCAGATAATCCGTTTCCTCCAGGACCCTTTGGAGCTGTGAAGCCACCACTTTCTCAACCACCTTCCCCAAAAAGGGGAGGTGGGAGACTGGATGAAAATTGTCCGGTACGGTGGGATCCAGGGAGGGTTTCTTGAGGAGGG
The DNA here is from genome assembly GCA_030867105.1 of Liasis olivaceus. Lineage (NCBI taxonomy): Eukaryota > Metazoa > Chordata > Lepidosauria > Squamata > Pythonidae > Liasis > Liasis olivaceus. The sequence goes on from CM061352.1 coordinate 106,544,665, forward strand.
GGTGCACCAACGCCTCCTTGAAGGCAGCCGGAAACACCCCCTCCTGCAAGGATGTAGTAACCATTGCCTGGATCCAAGCACATGTCACCTCCCGGGCTGCTTTCACCAGCCAGAAGGGGCATGGGTCAAGATGGCAAGTGGTGGCCTTCACAGTCCCCAGGACCCTGTACACTTCCTCAGGAGCAACAGGATCAAACTGTTCCCAGATAACTGGGTAAGAACGGTTCCCCGGTATCTCCCCAGACCCTGCCCTATGCTCGGAGTCTAACTTGGAATGAATCCAAGCGACTTTGTCCTGCAGATGCTCTGAAAATTCCTCTGCACACCCCTGCAAATGAACCCCCACATCCCCCTTGCCAAGGAGGGACCTAGTGATCCTAAACAAGGCCACTGGGCAGCATTCTGTGGACACAATAAGGGCGGAAAAGTATTGGCGCTTTGCCCCCCTTATTGCCACAATGTAGGCCTTAACAGCAGCTCTAACTTGTGTTCGGTCAGATTCAGTCTTTGTCTTTCTCCAGCAGTGCTCTAGATGTCTCTTAACCCTCATCAGCACCCTCAACTCCTCTGTAAACCACGGGGAGTGTTGGGGCCGATGTGGCAAGAGAGGTCGCATAGGCGTGATCCTCTCCAAGGCCCCAGCCGCCTCCCTATTCCAGGCAGCAGCCAAGGCTTCCACTGGACTGTGCAGCAGGTCCACAGGAATACCCCCCAGCTCCCTCTGAAACCCTGACGGGTCCATCAGGCACCGGGGGTGGACCAATTGCATAGGTCCTGCCTCCCTGCGGAGGGGGGTGGCATAGGAGAAACTCAGGGTCACCAGGATGTGATCTGACCATGACAACGGGGAAAGCTGTAAATCTTCCCTCAGATCACTTTGCCATTGCTCAGACCAGAAAACCAAATGCGGCACGTGGCCACTGTCTCGGGTTGGGTCCCGCACCATTGCAATAGGCCCATGGCTGTCATGATAGCCATGAACTCCTGAGCCACGTCCGAGGACCGCCCCAGGGATGGCAGGTTGAAGTCCCCCAGAACCATAAGCCTGGGGAACTCCACCGCCAGCCCCGCGATGGCCTCCAGCAGCTCAGGCAGGGAGGCTGCCACGCAGCAGGGAGGCTGGTACAATAGCAGAACTCCCAACTGTTCACGGGAGCCCAACCTAATGAACAGTGTCTCACAGCCAGAAACTTGTGGAGCAATGCCCCTGAAGGCCACTAGAGATTCCCGGATCACAACAGCCACTGCTCCTCCCCTGCCCTGGCCTCTCGGCTGGTGCCACACCATGAACGCAGCTGGGCAAATTTCCAAGAGGGACACCCCTCCCTCGGGGCCCAGCCAGGTCTCGGTAATACATGCCAGGTCTGCCCCCTCCTCAGTGATCAAGTCACATATGAGAGGGGCCTTGCTGTTAACTGACCTGGCATTAAGCAGCAACAGCCGGAAGACAGGGCGCCTATGAACCTGCTGACCGGGACCTGGGAATGAGCCAGGAGGGCTGGAACACGCCACCGGTGAGACATACCCGCCCTCCAGCTCCCGCCATAACATCCCCTGCCCGTCACCACCTTAATGGAGTAGCCCACTGCATAGCCCCCGGGGGTTCTGGGCCCAAATACCACCCCACCTGGACCTCCCGGGTCCCCAGTCCGAAGCAAGGGCCCCTCCATCCAACCAGTCATCCTCATTCACACTCAAACGCTTACCGGTGAGGGAGGGTCACCCCGGCGCACCAGCTCACGCTCTCAGCACCGCCAGGAACCACCCCCCGCCGAACCATACACTCCCCCACACCCTCTGCCACCCTGCACGGCCTCTCTCACTAGTCGGCAGGGTGGACATCCGACTCATTCTCTCACACCTCCTGTCTCCCACCCAGAAGGTGGATCCTTGTATCCCCATACGCTTTCAGACTTCCTCCCAGACTCTCACTCCCAGGATGGAGCCCCAGACTCATGCTGGAGGGACCCTGTGGTTCTCCACTGGCCCTGGGGGGGGGGGCTTAATGGGGGTGGCCAAATTCTTAGTCCCCAGTTTGCTGGTCTTAGAACCAGGGGCTGTTAACTCTGTATGCTGTCCGGCTGCTCCCCTGTCCGGCTGTTCCTCCAGCACCAAACAATCCTCCTCCACAGCCGGCCTGCAAGTCTTGATTAATTAATAGTGTGACTGTCTTTTGTGCTGGCCACATTTCCTCTCGCCTGCTGTATCTCATCTCACTTTAAGAAGGATTCCTACCAACTGCAATGCGTTCAGAGAAGGGTAGAAATGATCATGACTCATTAGTGATAATTAGAGACTAAGTTGAGGAAAAATGGAAGGACCTGGATAATTTTAGAGTTAAGGAAGAATGGCAGATGGGGAATCTTGTAACACTGTTCTCTACCAGTCTGGAATGCAGGATGGAACAACGGTCTTAAATTACAGGAAGATGGATTCCAGTGAAACATTAGGGAAAATGTCCTAACAGCAGGAGCAATTCAACAGTGGAATCAGCTATGGAGGGAGTAACTGGCAGTTGGATGTTGGAAATTCGGATTTCTACCTTGAGCAGGGAGTTGGACTCAAGGAGGTAAATGGCCTCTACTAGCTCAAGGACTTCTAAGAGTTTCCTCTTACCCTACCTGTTGCAAGGAGACATTAGGACCTAAAGAAATGTTGAATACTCCTTGAGCAACCCAACACCATCATACTTTTAGCCTTTGGACAATGGCACTTTTAATGGAATATAATGTCTGGTATGCTTTTGATCTATCTTGGAATCAAAAGAAATTAGGGAGTTCTTTTGTGTGGGGAAGAAAGCAGAATGGCTTTCAAGCATACTTTCTCTAACTACATACTTCCTCTGAAAGGATACATTTCCTGACCTCTTTTATTGAGTGTGTTGATTGAAAAGTGGTTAGGCTTGTGCTAAAAGCATTTGCCTTGCTTGTACTTTCAGAGCAATGGCTCTGTGATTGCAATATGGAATTTGGAAGAAGATTTTTCTCCTCCATCCATTGACCAGTGTGCCTGAAAGGAAATTGCCAGATGTTAAAATCAGAGTGCTTTTTTTTTTTTTCTCCTGTCAAAATAGGGGACTTTTAATGTATGTTTTAACCTCTTAATTGGTGGTTGTTTTTTAAAGCATGTGTCTTGTCTGTCCATCCATCCATCCATCCATCCATCCATCCATCCATCTCACTGATGTGTAAGTCAAAATGCTTATAGGTTTGAACAGCTGGAATATATAGGTTTAAGTCACTGAACGGATCTCAGTTTCATGCCAAATCAAAAGGACCAGGTCCACAAAGGTAGAATATGAGCTGAGTGAAGAGTTTCACATCAGGTCCTTTTCAATTTAAATGTTTGAAAAATAAATCTGATAAGATTGGGAGATCTGATTTGATTTGGATGTCAAATGCAGTTCACACCAAAATCTCAGTTTGATGATCCAGGAAAGCATCTTGACTGTTCCCCCCAAAACAGTGCTTGATTTGATGAACCATTGAATCAGTATAATGCTCTGTACGGATATGAATCTAGTCAAGGCATCAGAGATTTCCACAGATCTACTTGAGGGGCATGATTTATTTTTATGGGTCCTCAGTTATCAGGCATCTTCAAAATTTGTGCCCAAAACACAACCATCTCTGGTTCTTGTTCGGCAAGATTAATTGCACTCAAAGAACCTGTGGGCACTCACATTGTTATGACTGATCTCTATTGCTGCTCTTCCTTTGTTGACTGCACTTCTGTAGCTTTCTCCAAATTAATGAGGATCTTTGATGAGCATCCTTTGAACATGATTTTTGAGTCAGCTATGTTATGCCATTCATCCCATACTTAACTGACTTGCTAATCAGCATGTCATGGATACTTGGTCATATGCTTTAGTAAAGTCACTGTGTCTCTTTACACAGATTAGATTTCCATAAATATTTTAGTGAAGGAAACAGCCTTTTTCCCCTCCTATGTGCAGAATAAACATGTTTATTTGCTCTAATTTACTAGCATTTTCACTGTTTATTTTGCAAGAACTAAAGAAGCAAACTATGGACATCACAACAAAAACCCTTTCTGCAATTGTCTTTACGAGGACAGAACATTTCATAGCAAATCCACCAAATGGAGCATTCATTAAGTTATCCAGGTTGGATGGCAAGCAAACAGATGTCTGAAGATGTCATTCTGACAAGTAAAAAGGAGAAGTAGTATTAAACAAGGTGGCAGAAGATGTGAGCAAATCAGTATCAGGCAAAACAATTTTGCAGTTTGTCTTCTCCCTGGTTTCATTCACTTTCCTTGGAAGTATTTGCATTGGAAATGTAGCTTACCGAAGAAGAGAATTTTGGAGACATTCTTGGAGGGGGGAAGGAGTGTGACATCCTTGCACTGATATAGCAACAAGGTGATCAAGAGTGGGTGTGAATGCCCTCCCTGTCACTGTACCATTTTCTCTGAATGATCTCCGCAGCCATCCTGGCCACTTGAGCTAACTAAAATGTGGAGTCTTTGGGGTTCTCTGAGCTTGGTTGTTTTCTTGCAGACATTTGGTTACCTGGCTAGGTAACATCTTCAGCCACTGAAGATGTTACCTAGCTGGGTAATGAAATGTCTGCAAGAAAACAACCAAGCTCAGAGAACCCCAAGGACTCCACTGTTCAACCACTGTGGTACCTCAAGATACGAATTTAATCCGTTCCATGACTCTGATCGCAAGTCGAATTGGTCGCATCCTGAAGCAAATTTCCCCATAAGGTTCAATGTAAATACATACGGCTCTGCATTTTCTTTGGAGCCATGCTGACAAGCACACCAAAAACCTTCCAAATGCCACAAAACACACCAAAAGCCTCACTGAACATCTCCTTGGTACCGCGATCTCGCCCACAGGAAGCCGCGACCACGTGGCAGCAGGGCAAATGGCCGCGGATCCGGTTCGTAGATTGAGGCGGAGTTCGCATGTGGAGGTAATTTTTTGCGGCCGGAGCTGGTCGTATCTCGAAATTTTCGTAAGGTGGGGCGTTCGTATCTTGAGGTACCACTGTATATTCTCTTCTATTGGTACTAACTAAAATCCATGGACAGGCATCAGAAAGGAATCATCCCAAGGGGTGCTTCCCCCTTCCCCAAATGAGGTAATATGGATAACCAGGTGGCTGCAGAGGGATGGAAAGATGTGCAACAATGAACAACAGCAGCTTTAGGACCATCCATCTTCTCCAGTGGGAAGGCCATCTCAACCCATGATCAAGAGACACTTAAATGAAACCCTAAGTAGAAGATAAATTCTTGTGTCCTTAAGACATGACATGAACAGCATGGGCTTTGTCATGAATGAAACCCTAATATTATCCACACTAAGCATGAGCAATGTTTGGGTCCAGGAGTCCTTGTATGGCAGCGGGCCTAGGTTGATGGCAAGCTGATTTTGGATGAGCAGAAATGGTTAGAACTGGTCATCTTCTTGTATTCTCTTGTCACATACAAGCACATAAAAACACACACCCATTCTCCCTTTGCTCCTTCTTCAATGAACATGAGTGCACATCCAAAGAGTGTAGAGCTCTCACTGCCCATTCTACACGAAAGGTATTCCCTCTTCCATCACTCACGGATTCCTTTCCTCTCAGTAGGGCTGAGTTGCGATTTAAGTCTCCCTGTCTGTATACTGCCCAGCTAGTTGACCTCAGCTGGATTTGAAAGGGTAAGGAGGTTGAATCTGTTTAGTATTGGATGGGAGACCCCAAGGAAATCTCAGGGGTGTAGCCTTGACTAGGATGTTGAAAAAACCTCCCAGTAGAAGACAATGATAAACCATTTTCCATAACTTTGTGGCTCCCAGTGCCAGACAGATGCTGCCTGGCCATTCCAAGGACACCAGGAATACCTGCTGAAGGTCCCCAGCTATCAAGAGGTGCTAAAAATAGGCATTCTCCATGGGAGTTTCCCTCCTCTGAGACGAGAATTCCCACACACTTCTGGCCTTCTGGAAGCTCATAAAAACCTTGGCTGTTTCAGAAGGCCTTTGGCAGCTGGGTGCTGTTGAGTCGCTGGTGCCAGGAATATTAAGTGTAACCTTCACCATAATTTTATACTGCATTCCTGTTACTGTTGTTATTGTACTTGCTGATGTTTTTGTACACCACTTAGGCTAGCCTTGATTGAAGTGGTTTCTCAATTTGCAGACAGACAGACAGACGGACAGATAGATATTGCTGCCCAGAAATTTCCTGCTGCTTGGAGGGTTGGGTGCAAAGAATTGCATAATTTCCAGCTTTTCCAAGTGCTAATCAGCTGAGGAGGAGAAGGGAAAGAGAGATGGTTTAATGTGGAGCTAGAAGCCTGGTTTCTTATCGCATGTCATTCTCTCTGTGAAAATTGCTCTTTTCAAGCCCACTAACAACCGGAGATCATGTCATGATTTGGGAGGATGGTGCATAGAGGAATGTGATCCTCCTGAAGAGGAGGGGGCAAATTTGCCATTGAAATGGCACCTCTTTGCCCTGTATGATGGATTGGTGCTAAGAAAAGCTAGGCAACGAGGCTGCGTGGAAGGGTTAATTAGAACAGAAAAGTGCCCAAGGAATGGATGCTAATGAACAAATTAAGCTTGTCCATTTTTCTACACAAGGTATTTAGTAATCCTACATTGTGTGGTGGTATACGATACTCTCCCCCACAAACATGTGAATTGCATTCACTGCCAACCCTATCAGATTCCCCCCCTCCCATATATGTGAACTGCTTAAAGTGCCCTTGTAATAAAACATTTACAGCAAGATGAATTGACCTTGAGTGGTGACAGGAGGAAAAATCAGTCAAGAACCAGTGGCCCAAGAAACTACATTGTTTATATTAACCGACCATATCTCAAAGATAGCATAGGTAGCATGCTAAGCTGGTAGGAAGGGATAAATAAGAAGGTCACCCAGATGGGTGTATCAAAAACATTTCAACGTCATGAGGTCATTTGCACGTTGTCTACCTTATCTTTTGTCTCCTCTTTGTAATGTAGTGGGCCAAAGGTATACAGGCTGTGGTTCTGCTGTTGTTCAGGGCTGCTCAGCAAGCTATAATTGCTTTGCTGGGAGTTTGGTGTACATTGTTGTTGTTTACATGCTTAATCCATGTAGGTTGTATTTTCAAAGTGCCTTGGTTTATTTCAGTGAGCCAGGTTTTGGGCCACGAGTAATTGTCTGGATCTTTCATGCAGCCTTGAAACAATTCAAACCCAGATAGACTACTGCAATGTGCTCTACATGGGGCTACCCTTGAAGAGTATCCGGAAGCTGCAGCTGGTCCAGCATGCAGCCACACGGGCTATTGTTGGAGCCCCAAGGAGGGCCCACGTAACGCCTCTACTCCATGAGCTGCATTGGGTCCCAGTTTGCTTCTGGGTCCAATTCAAGGTGTTGGTTATCACCTTTAAAGCCCTACATGGCATGGGGCCAGGTTACCTAAGGGATCGCCTCTCCCCTATGACTTCAACCCATCCCACCCGATCACACAGAGAGGGCATGCTTTGGACCCCCTCAGTAAAAGAACTCCGGCTAGCGGGGTCCAGAAGGCGGGCCTTCTCTGCTGTAGCCCCTGCTCTTTGGAACATTCTGCCCCCGGAGGTGTGATTGGCCCCCTCACTCCTGGCCTTCCATAAGGCTTTGAAGACCTGGTTCTGCCACCTGGCCTGGGGTGGGGTGAGAACACCTCAAGCATGGGGATGGCTATCCCCATAGAGGCCTTCTGCCTTCAGCCTCAGATTTTTCATCCTCTTGGTCTCTCCTTCTTCTTTTTAGTAATGTTTTAAATTAAGGTTTTATGTGTTTATATATTTTATGTTTTAATGTTTGTTGTGAATAGCCCAGAGTTCCCCCATTGGGGGGAGATGGGCAGTTGAAAAATTTAATGAATAAAAACAAATAAATAAATACATTCAAGGGGCTTACAACTTCAGTGATGGAATGCTGGACAACCACTTTCTCAGGAACTTTGCAAGGGATGGCTGGATTGGTGAAGAAGAGGCATGCTTCTCCATAAATTCCTCCACTCTGTTGAGAGATTGTGGGGAGATTGGAGAAGGCATGGAAGGGAGAGCTGACATAAACAATCAAGAAATAGAAGGCAAGTCAGTGACCAGCTTATCACATAAATTGCAGTTGGCCTAAGTGGCGAAGAACTTGGGAAGAAACATTTCAGATCATTCAAACTGAATTTGCTTTAATAGGATTGGGACATTTGTCTCCCTAAGTTGCATCCTCAGTTTGGTGTAATGTTTGATTCTGACCCAGCCATGGATAAAATCATATTTAAAAAGACCCAAGGATGATCTTTCCAAACAGATATAACCAAACCCAGTCTCATTCTCCCCATTTGCATGACTTATGGTTGGACCTTAGCAGAAGAATGGCACATTTAGCAGAAAGTTGGATGCATCAAGTAGGTCTGGCAAGTCCTTTTGATAATTAAGTAAGTAGGGAAATATCTATATTCTCTGGCAATAACTCAGTGACTGTGGGGAGGCTGAGAAACAAATGGGAGGAAGAATGGATATAAACAAAGAGATAGAAGGCTGATCCATTGGCATCTTATTTTATAAATGGCAGTTTAGCCCAGGTGACCAGAAATCTGGGAAGAAGCATTTCAAATCATTTGAAGAAACTCCACGTTAATGACCTCGCTATAAATAAAAATGGGACATTTTACTCCAGACTAGCTTTAAAAAATACCTTACTGGGATATGTGTAATTCTTGCTCCCTTGATCTTGCCTAGCTGGGTGGGGCTTGACACCTCACACTTTAGACATGACCAGAGTATCTGTTGCCCATAGCAGAAGTATTGGGCAAGTACCCTCCCACCCCAGAGAGAGTACAGCCTTCAAAAAGTAGACTGATGCAAATGGAGAGCTTTCTCTGAACACCAAGAATGGGAAGCCATTTTTGCTGTGGCTGATGGGGCTTGAGATTCTGGCCACAGCATGAGGGACACCATGACATACTGTAGCTCCATAATTTGCTTAGGATGCTATTTTGATCTGGAGGGGAAGATTATATTGGAATCTAACTTTGTTGCTCTCAGACTGCATGTTTAGATGGTAAGGATTAGGAACACGACACCCTTAGAATACGTGAAATAGAATTTAAATACTACAGCGTCGGGATGTGTTAATTAAAAAGGTCTGGCATCTTTTAAAATGCTGGGTAACCTTATTTAAAACTTAAAAGCATCTATGCTTTTAATTGCTGTTTTTTTAAAAAAAAAAATAATAAATCCCAATCACTGCAAATCATTAATTACTACTTTCTGCATTTACATCTGAAAAGACACTTAAATAATGTTAATATTGGGTTGCCACTTGTACAGTTTAAAGACAATCTGATCTGGAGCCCTGTTTGTTGAAAGCATTGGATTCTAAGGTAATTTATTTTGGTGGAGTGCTGCATATAAGAGCTACAGAAGAGAAACATTTGGCATGGACTAGCCGTCTGTTTCTGACAACCACTAAGAGTGATTTGCAGGGCTACAACAATGTGCAGGTTCTCCTTCGAATTGTAAAATGGTTGGACAATCTTTGATTCCAGCTGGAATCCCAATGACCGTTATTGTTGAAAATGGACATTTCCCTGCTGTTTTGAGATGGGAAACACACACAAACTGTAGTCTGTTTTCGAAAAGAAACATATTTCACAGTTCATAAAGACTTACCTAGTGTAGAGAGTAAGGAAGATGACCTTGACAGAGATAGGCCATCCTGGAGTTTCAACAAGAGGGCTTTTGCGGAGCAGGGTGGAATAAAGCCTACTGAATTGGTCAACCACCTAAGCAACATTTTCCAAGACATTTTATTCTAATCATCAGGGAGACCCTGGTATCTTCTCCCCCTACAAGAATCAATTAGCTTAGCAAAATGATAGCATGTTACTTCATTACTTCATTTGACAGAGGGTGTACAAAATAGATCCATCACAAAATAGTCCAGGCCTGTCACGTCAATTCTGACCCCAGAACAGCCTGGTTCAACATGTTTCAGGTGTTCCAGAAGGTGACAGCCAGACATCTGTTCTAAAATGTATTACAGCAATACCTCGGGTCACGAACGCTTCTGTTCATGACCAGTTCAGTTTGCAAACAGCAGTGTTCGCAAAATTTTGCTTCCATTCGCGAACTCCGCATCAGGTGATGAACATGACCCGCGGCCATCTTCCCTGCTCTGACACGTGGTCGTGGCTTCCTCTAGGCGAGATCGCAGTCACAGACAGACTCTTGCTGTGAAGCTTTTTGGTGTTGCCTCAAGCAAGGTTAGTGTTCTCTCTCTTCATACTGTACTGTACTGTACTTTGTTTCATATTTTTGTGGTTAAAAAAAAAATACATATGGTTCAGAACGGATTAGCCTTATTTACATTGAACCTTATGGGGAAATTTGATTTGGTTGGTGACCAATTCGGTTGGCAACCAGAATCGTGGAACGAATTAAGTTCATGAACCGAGGTACTGCTGTATTATAACCTATCTGGAATCTTTGGAATTGGGCAGTGTATCAATATTAATAAGTAAACAAATGAACATACCCCATGCCACCAACCATTCCTTAGAAGTTTCTCCTTCTGAGACCCTTCTCATCTTGGACATCTTCCACTTTCCTAAAATGTGATGTCCAGACTTGGACACATTATCCTAGGAGCAGTCCGAATAATGCAGATTGGAAAGGACTCATGATTTCTCTTCCTTAAGTTGGGTTCTTCAAGTTCAGGACTGGGCAGGTTACTCACAGACCATCCTGTGTCTTAGAAAAAGAGGTTGTCATCCCTGCCTGGCTTTGCAAAGAGGTTTCTTTGGTTCTTTTACATGCTAAGCTCATGTGGAGTTATAGCTCTTCCTGGCTGAAAAGAAAACTGCCTGCAAGCTTTGTCTCCAGTGCATTATATGATGTGTGTGAAATGGCCTTTGTCTGCTCACACTGGGAGTGGATCACTGCCAGGAAACCCCTGTGGGTTAATCCGTATTAGGCTGGAGTTGGCCTAAGAGGAATCAGAGGACAGACCTAATGAAGCCACTCAGCATCCATGCTGCTTAACAACTGGGTGAAGGCAAAGGAAGATCTAGTCTGTTGTGTTCTCAGATGTTTAAGCTCAAATGAATTTGAACTGGCTGAGTCTATTTCTGTTGGGCAGGGTTGGGCTTCAGGATTTAGTGACTGTGGTCTAGAGACAGTCCTGACATTTCACACTGAAGACTTGGCTGTCATTTTCAGAAGAAAAGTGGGCTGCTGTACACACCACACGCAACTGATCAAGAATTGACTGGCCTTGTGTCTTTATAGCTGGGTGTCCTGAGTTCTGATTGGCTTTTAGCCAAGCTGGTTTCTGATTGGTACAGGTTGATGAGGGCGGGTTTCTGATAAGTTCTTTGTGCCTGATCCTGATTGGTCATTTTGGTGGTGGTGGTTCTTGATTGCTCCTTTGATCATGCCAGCTTCTGATTAGTCATTTTGGGAGTGCTGATTCCCGATTGGTTCTAGGTTTGTGCTGGGTTCTGGTTGGTTAGTCTGAGCTAAACACTAAACCCTGAAGCCCAGAACTGCCCAACAGATACCACCTGTCAAAGCCTACACCAGTATTTCTGTTTCTATTGTTTTTAGCCTGTTTGGGCTGCCTTACTTCTGAACTCCTAATGCAGAGGTAGGGAACATGTTGCCTGGGGAACTCACTGCAAATTTGCATCATGATGTTACATGCAAACTTTGCCCCTTAACATTTTTGTGTGTAACATTGCAACACAAGTATAACATTGCACATTCCAGAATTGCCCCCCTTTGTCTCGCCTGCGGACACTCATGGCGTTGCTCTCAGATACACATAAATGATAGCTTCCATCAGTTTTGGAGCAACATCTAGAGACCTACCATTAGCCGACTTATATATCCTTCTCAGCCATTGGATCTCCTCTGCTTACTCAGAAAGATTCCTCTAACAAATGACATGTAGGCAAATGTAGTATTTGTAACCACTGCGTTTCTAAGCAGGCCAGTTTTCAGTAGCCCTCTTATCACAGGTATCTGCAGGGTTCTTGCACAATGATGTCACTCTATAGTCTCATTTTTTAAATATATGTAAATGAAAATACAGTTTTGCATAACTGAGGCTTCTACCAGAAGGGTATGCCTAAAATAGCTTCATAGGTACATAAATGGGATGTGTGAATCCATAAAAACAAGTCTTGTTCTTGTGATTTTAATTCTGCTCTAGCTGATTGGTAAACTAAATCAAATCTATAGAAACATTCATAAGCATTTAAGGTTGTAACACAGAGGCTTTCTGTGTATCCTCCTGTATACATTGCACAAATTTAATATTTAAATTTAAATCTAAATCTAAATCACCGGGCATCATTTTTGGGAAAAAAAAAAATTGTGACCCCATTTTTTTATATCTACGGCACATACATTTTGCTGATTTAGGCTTTTAAAATACAAATATTCCCAAGGTAAGCTCTTTTTAAATGCAACTATTCCTGTTTGTATCATCTTTCAGTAATATACCTCCTTAGCAAATGCTTTTTTTTTGGGGGGGGGGGGGATGAGATGAAATTTTGATCAGGAAAAGTTAAACATTAACTTAATTTCCTGCAAATTGGTGGAAGTGGAATGCTGCAAGTTCATTCCCACTGAAACTAATTGTGGATTTTATTTTTTATTATTATTATTTTTCATTCTTACTTTACAGAAGTTGATTCTGTCTCATTCCGGTTGCGTCTCCAGCAATTTGTGTTAGCCAAAGTTTTAGAGGGTATTCCTCCAAATTTCCCTCAGGGGCAGAACAGAGCAAATACAGTAGTTTACCACGGGGAAAAGAGTGAGACAGGGAGAGAAAGGAAAAATTTTAAAAAAAGTATCTAATAAGTGGGAAGAACTGCAACATCTATTATTGCTGTAATTTTCCACCTACAATCTGAAATGATACAATCCATTCAGGAACCCGTAGCTAAATTTGCAGAGTTTGTGCCACATCCCTTACTCAGAGAGTAAGTGATGCCTGTTTATGGCCAAGCTGACAGAAGGTGGACCTTCGGGACTTCTTGAGAAGCTAAGCAAACCCATTTTGCCTATAAACATCATATAACTTTGTGGCTTGCTTGTGAAGGGAGCTCATCAATTGCTCATTCAGCAGAAAGCCTGCCTGGACCACACTTCACTTTGTGCTTTACTTTAAGGTTATTCAGTTAGTAGGGAATGGATCAGCATTCTCGAAATCTAACTCCTTCCCTACCAGACTGTATTTTTCTGTCTCTCTTGCAACATCTTCAACATCTTCCAGCATCCAAGGTTGGCCTGTTCAGGTCGTCAGGATAGCATGGTCTATTCCAGAATTCCAGATTCTATTCCAGAATTCCAGATTCTATTCCAGAATTCCAATTCCAGAAATTGGAATCCTAAAACATGTCTCTGCATTGCATTTAAAAATGTGCAGGATCCAAGCCTTAGTTTTGGCTTGCTGGACTGGATAAAATGCTTCCTCATTTGTTTCTCTATTTTCTTTATCTGCCGGTCATAATTGCAGGAAGATGTAAATGGAACAGGCTTTTTCTGTTGTCTGCCCTGAGAATATGATACAGGTATACTGCTTCTAAAGATGGAAGCTCCATTTCACTCCAGATACACCCACACAATAATGAACTTCGTCATAGGACTTTTTTTTTTTTTTTAATCTGCTTAACAGTCATTACTGACCCTGCAGTGACCGCCCCCTGGCGGTTTTCAAGGCAATTGCATCTTTCTAGTTTCGGAATTAGACTTTGCCAGAGCCTAATTCCTAGAGCGTCGGCCCAGCTGGCAGCACAGGAGGCGGGATTTCCGTTGCTTCGCGCCCATATGTTTGGGCTGTTCTATAGTCTCATTTTTTAAATATATGTAGATGAAAATACAGAACAAGCTATCTCTATCTATCTATCTATCTATCTATCTATCTATCTTTTTAAAAGTCACGTTAAGTAATATAATATAAATATAAAAATGTTTAAACATTAATTTTACATGTTTGTTAATGAAATGTAACAGTAAAAGATGAAAAGAATATACTTACAACTTAAATTTATTTTTAAGAAAGTCACAGAGTAGCTACACAAAGCAAAAGAAAAAGAAAAAAAATCTAAATATCCTTCCTGTCTCTCTTCTAGATAGACCAATCTCATAAATATTCAAAATAAATAAATCAAGGGACAAAGGACAAGGCGGAGGATAAACCCTTATGCAAAGCAAACCTGCCCTCTCCTGTATTCTGCTGTAGTTTTTCAAAATGAGCGTCTTCTGTTTTGAGCTTTCCTCAAACAGAACCTTCTTTTTCTCCATTTTGCACAAACGATGATGAGCGTCTACGACCCTGAAGGCAACAGCACACACACCAGGCTCTCACTAACTGAATTTTGGCTGGCATTAAATGCGGCCTGCTATCAATTTATAATTCACGCTAAATCGAATGTCACACTGTTTGAACTCACACTAATCATGATCTCTCTCTCTCTTTACCTCTCTATCTCTCCCTCTATCTCTCTCTCTATCATCCATCTCTCTCTCTGTCTATATCTAATCTACCTATCTATCTCTCTATCTCTCTATCTCTCTATCACCTCTGCCTGCCTGCCTGCCTGCCTGCCTGCCTGCCTGCCTGCCTGCCTGCCTATCTATCTATCTATCTATCTATCTATCTATCTATCTATCTATCTATCTATCTATCTATCTATCTATCATCTCTGCCTGCCTGCCTGCCTGCCTGCCTGCCTGCCTGCCTGCCTGCCTGCCTGCCTATCTATCTATCTATCTATCTATCTATCTATCTATCTATCTATCTATCTATCTATCTATCTATCATCTCTGCCTGCCTGCCTGCCTGCCTGCCTGCCTGCCTGCCTGCCTGCCTGCCTGCCTGCCTGCCTATCTATCTATCTATCTATCTATCTATCTATCTATCTATCTATCTATCTATCTATCTATCTATCTATCTATCTATCTATCATCTCTGCCTGCCTGCCTGCCTGCCTGCCTGCCTGCCTGCCTGCCTGCCTGCCTGCCTGCCTGCCTGCCTGCCTGCCTATCTATCTATCTATCTATCTATCTATCTATCTATCTATCTATCTATCTATCTATCTAAATCATAAGGTCACCTGACTTCAGACAACTTTGAGCAGTGAATAACAATAAAAATACAGCATAAAAAGGAACAAATTAAGTATATCTCCTTCTCCTAATTAATTTCTAAAGACTCCCGGGAGTGATATTTCATGATACAAAGCTCGAAAGGTAGAAAATATTGAAGCAGGAAACAAAAAGCTGCTTATTAGACACTGAAGTGAGCAATTAAATCTGCCAAACGTGGGCTACTAACACCCCTCCTAGTTTAACTTATTTTCTTCAACCGAGCAAGGCACATTTCCCATACTGTTTAGTTTTTGTGCGAAGAAAGTACTTGCCCACAGACAGGCATATTTATAGCTACTTTATTTTAGCCAGTGAGTTATTTTCACATTCAGCTGATATTGCATAAGAGAATGACATCTTTGGCAGAAATTGTTCCTAGAAGAAGGCAAACCCTGCAAACCAGCAAAGGCTTGCAGCACATGGACTGAACTGTTTGCAATTTTAAGATCAAGGACATTTGTAAGTTAGGAATTTGGAGTTTCTTCAAAACTCTTGTACTAGGAAAAGAACATGTCTGCCTTAAATTGCTCTTAATTCTGCCCCGTGCTGAGATCCAGCCTAGCAGAGTGATTCAAGTGTTGGGCTTGAACTAGAAAAACAGGTTCACGTCCTCACGTGACCACGGGATTCATGCATTGACCATGAGCAAGTCCCCTCTTTTAACCCAATCTCCCTTGTAGGGTTGCAGAGAAGGCAAAACCTGGGGAGACTTGCTCCTTTGATTCCTTGAATTCTCATCCAAAACACAGAATATAAATGCAGGAAACATAGTACTGGCAACCAAAGTCTGCAAAAGCAAAATTTCTTGTACTTGTTTGTCCCTACTTTGTAGTCCAAGAGAAAAATATGCTAATGTCTTTTCTAAACATACACACACATAAAAAGTTCAATACCTGCACTTGTAGCAAAGAAGGTCAGGACCTGCTCTCCATTGTTCCAGAATGCATGATGCGGAATGATGATCTCAAGTTAGCAAAGGGAGCTCCCAGTTCAGTGTTTAGAAGAATTTCCTAATGATAAGAACAATTCAGCACCAGAATCAGGATCCCAGAAAGGTGCTGAGCATCACTTCAAAGTGCATTCAGACAGAAACTGGGCAACCATCTGCCAGGGATTCTTGAATCTGGATTCTGGAATGGAGCAAGGAGTTGTATCTGAAGACCTAAATCAGGGTTTCTCAACCTTGGTGACTTTCCGATGGGTGGACTTCAACTCAAATGGGCTGGGGAATTCTGGGAGTTGAAGTCCACCCGTTGGAAAGTCACCAAGGTTGAGAAACAGTGACCTAAATGACCCCTTCCAGCTCTTCAACTGGTTCTACGATTCTCTGAAATAAACCTACTTATGTTTTTAGAAATACACACTTTCTGCATATCAGTCAACTCTCCCACCCCCACCCCCACTTCTTCAAGGACCCTAGTACTGTTGTTAGCTCACTGGGTTTTTTAAAGGAAAGTAGTTCCCTTCCAGGTCCCTAATATTTTAAAAAAATAAGTGTAGCTTCTACTGGTTTCTACATCCACTCTGGCCAACCTTTTTCATTTAAAAATTGGTGCAAAGTGCTGGATCAGACATTTGATCTGAAAGACAGAGCATTGCATGAAATGGTTCTCTAACCTTTGCCCAGGTGATTTTTAGGAGATTAATGCTGATGCCCCTAGAAATAATACCAGACACAAGAGAGAGATGGTTGGATGACTTTTCAACTAATTGGGGATAGGGTGTTAATTCCTTGCCTCCTTATCATCTTGACATTCCATATGGCTTGCATAAGTAGAATAAATTATGCAGAAAAAAAGAAAAGTATGTCAATGCTCTAAATTTGCCTAGTGCCCACAATTGGTGTAAACTGTGTATTTGTGTACATGCACGCGCATGGAATGGTGGTTTATTTCTCTAAAAGGGGACTACATATAGCCCTGCAGGTACTAGAAGGAGACAGATTTGGCCAATGAAGTTTTTGATTAGCCAACAACATCAGCCGAAAGTGGCACTTTAAAGATACTAAATTTAGATGGAAGGGAAAGATAAACATTTTTCCCCATCTTTCATCTTCATCAACACTTTCAAAACACTTTAATGAAGTATTTCATAATGCTTCCATTTGATGTGAGTCCACAGATTCATTTCTAAGTCTAGCTTGAGAGAACCTCATGGCCAAAAATCTTGCAGAGATCCTGTCAATTGGCTCTGGGATCACTCAAGGACCAGCAGATCAGACAACCAAAACTTTCCAAAGAAATTATTTTAAAAATAGCCACCATGGCTAAGAATCTCAAATTTCCCAACGTGGCTGATTTCATTTTGGGCTGTTCTGTGCAAGCTTATTAAATATACATTTTTGCAGTGTCCATTAATCATAAAACGATGTGTCTTGAGTTACTCAGTTATCTGACATAATGTATTCTCTTCCTGCACCTGGGGTGAGCAATCAAAGACAGATTGGCTTTCTTTATTTAGTCAAATAGATTTATCTGAGCCATGTTTCAAATGACTAGATTAAGTGGCATAATGCTTATTCTTAGTGTCAGTGCAGGAAAAAAAAATCCATGGAAGTACTCCTTTGATTTCAG
Source organism: Liasis olivaceus (assembly GCA_030867105.1). Classification (NCBI taxonomy): domain Eukaryota; kingdom Metazoa; phylum Chordata; class Lepidosauria; order Squamata; family Pythonidae; genus Liasis; species Liasis olivaceus. Next base: position 106,562,407 of record CM061352.1, read on the forward strand.
ACTAGGTTTTGCTGTTTAAAATACCCTTTTTCTTTTTCTATCATTCTGGTTGTTACCTTCTTGCAATGCAAATGAGTGAATATTCATCATGTATCACCCATACAGAGGAAAATAAAGTATTTGGAAGGATGGGAGACAATGGAACATCGTCAAGAATGCTAGATGGCTTATTTATGGCATGATGTCAAGTGTTTTGAGGAGCAGGATCCAGGGAGGAAGTCTTTGCTAGAACAGCTCTGGTATATATACAAATTTGGAATAGGACTGACATAGACATTCAGCCCTATTCTCAGTGATGTCACCTTCAGTGAGTATTCAAAGGAAAGGTGATGTTCTTTATTTAGTCAAGTAGCTTTCTCTCAGTCACGTTTCCAAGAAAGGATATGCAACCTGTTCTGAAAGTATCATTCTAACTCTCTCAATAATGACCCAGTGATGATTTTTCATATCAATGAGTAAGTGATACTTTTTGACTGGGAATATCTAGATATCTTGCTTATAGTCCTAATTCTAGCATTGCATTCCTTCCACATGCCTAGAATTAGGCAAGAAATAGAAATCAGACACTCCGAATTCTCCATTGGAATGGATGGAGACAGCTGACGTTGATGAGAAAAGTTTGCAGAAGGCCAATGTGGGGATGGGGATATTAGGTAGAAGTTAAATGCAGCTGCTAGAACTCTGTAGATGCAGATCCCCAGTTAGATCACAGAACTCAGTCCGGTATTAAATATTAAAAGTACATGTTGTTTCTGGCCTTAGTTCAAAAACATGAGTCTGAACTTTAAAAACATTAATGTAGGTGCAGGCAACCCATAGCCTGGAGCAGGGCCATCTACTAAATAGTGGTGGAGGTTGGGGTTCAGAAAGTCAAGATGGCAAAGCATGTAAAAAAAAGGGTGGGGTTTTGATTGCAGGTCATAGCTGCCATCTTGATTTTCTTTTTAAACTTTCCATGCAGATAACCTGGATTGGAAGCCACCTGTGACCCCACAGGATTCCATTTGAGGTCCCTGAAGACCTAAGACCATGCCCCTGAAATCTGGCAGCTCAATTTTTTTCTTTTTCTTCCTCCTCCTCCTCTTCCTCCTCCACCCCCCCCCCTTTCTTTCTTTTGTTTTTGCAACAAAGATAAGAATAGGAATGGAAGAACAGGTCTCTAGGGATGAATTACTCCCATTCCCCACCCTTAGAATGAGAAAGATGGAAAGCACTATTTAGGCCATCAGATCCAAGTTTTTGAAGGAGCTCTTCACAAATATGACTGTCATTCCCAACCCTGATATCTCCTCTTCCCTCTCCTCTTCTGGGGAGCAGCTAAAATATTATCATGGAATCCTGAAATCATAGACTAGGAAAAGGTCCTCAAGAGCACTGAGTCTAACACAAGTTTCAATGCTGGGATTAAAATAAAAACATTCCAAACAGTCACCTCTCCAGCCTCTGTGTGAATGTACACAATGCAGTGGAACCCAGCACAAATTTGACTCATTCGTTCCAATGTTCTTACTGTTAGCAAAGCTTCTTCTAATATTTAGGTGGAGTCTAACTTAAATCCATAACTTCATGCCCTGCATTACAAAATTAAAATTATTTTATTTTATTAATTAAAAGTTTTCCTTTAAAAAATCAAGGCCTGGAGCTTATTGATCTAGTAAAAAAAGACAAGTCTATTTTCTATCTAACCTCAACCCCCCCATTTTTTATTTATTTATTTTTTTTGCATCTGTATCACTATCATTTGTAGAGGCAAATTTCCTCTGCCTGTTGATACGGTTGGCACTGGTTAGGGTTAGCGATAGACTTAGGGTTTGAAATAGAAGGAGGGTTGTGATTTCCCCCATCTGCTAAAAATTGATTTCTTAAAACAATCCAGAGAACTTAAATGGTTCTAAACATTCATAACTCATTAGCCTCAGAGCTCTCCAGAACTCATGATGCAATTAACTTGTACCAGGAAGCTTAATTATTTCAGTCTGTCCTTTAAATAGGACGAATTAAAACAAAGAACATGGTACATGTGTTGGACCTACAAAATAAACATGTTGCCATGTATCTTTTCCTTCCAGCAAGAATATTCCTGTTCAGCATGGACCTTTTTGTTGAAAATGGATAAAAATGAACTGGGGATCTCTGGATTTACTGATTAAAAAAGGATGTACCGTATTTTTCCAACAATAAGATGCCCCCATGTACAAGACGACCCCCATTTTTCCAACCCCAAATTAAGAAATCAATATTTTAAAGATAGTGCAGAACACATTTTTATTTAGTAATTAGTTAACATTGACCTGCTACACTCGGTGGGAGGAGGTCCAAACCGTCTCTCTGCAGCTCTATTTCCAGGCTCTTTTGCATAACTGATTACATTCAAGCACGAGTGAAACTGCCGATAGCTTCTCTCTGCAAACAGCCTTCTCTAATTGGTTTGTTCAGCATCAGCTGACATCAGTTACATAAGGCTCGTGATTGGAGGAAGCCCGATCACAGAGACAAAGTATGGGCAGTTTCACTCGTGGTTGCAGGCTAGCAATAGGAGGAAGCCCATTCGCAGAGATAAGGTATGGGCAGTTTGGACCCCGGGCGGTTCTCTTTTCGGCTGACTCCCTTAAATAAGACGCCCTTCAATTTTTAGCATAAGGATTTTAGGAAAAAGTATCATCTTATAGTCAGAAAAATACGGTATATGGGAAGAAGGGAATTATGTTATGTAATTTGGGACGGTGGAAATAGTGTTAACTATGTTTGTAACTGCTACAAAGAAGACTGAAGATCACTTCTTTAAACATTTCTTGTTTCTTATTTTCTTTCTTTTTCTTTGTTGACTTTCTCTTCTATTTTTCTATCTTTTCTACTTTCCTTCTTACATTCTTTTCTCTTTACTATTTTTTTCAGTATCTTTTAACTTTGTAAAAAAAAAAAAATTCTTCAGTCAATGTTTTATTCAGCCATGCCTTTATCCAGTATACTCAGTTCCACTCTACAAACACAGCTTTCTGAGGATTTCCCCCCCAACAGTCTTTATTGCACTTTCACTTTCAGTGGGTGATTTCTAAGTCCCTAAAGTCTTTCTCCATCTGGGCTTTTCTGCAATCTTCGTTCACAATAATGTACAGTTTGTGTCCAGTTGCCTTTTGAGCTCCTTACAGCAATAAACATCCAAATGTCATTTTTAACAACAAAAATAATGGAGGTGCTCTTATCCCATAAGGCAAACCAAAGCGATATAAATTGTTAGTCTCAGGGGGGTTCCAGAAGGTGTGTCAAAAAGTCAAGATGGTGGCAACAATCGTGCAACTGAAGCCCCCCACTGCTTTCTTTTGTGCATCATGACATACATAGCCAGATCTCTTTCTGTGGAATTCAAACTCTCTACTAGGAATTGAATTCATGGACCTTTGCACTTTAGATGACTCTATACGGCACATTAGCTTTAGGAGCTGTGAAGATGACATCCTGTATCATCCATATTTCTCTCCTCTGACAGTTTAAGGGAAGTGGATTGTATATATAATTTTGATAGGCATCACTCCTGGCTATATATACCTGAGGAGTCCTAATAAGTATAAAACTGGTCACCTACCACTTCCTGATTGTCTATAGCAGTGTTTCTCAGCTTCAGTAACTTTAAGATGTGTGGACATCAACTTCCAGCTGGGGAATTCTGAGAGGTGAAGGGCACACATCTTAAAGTTGCTAAGGTTGAGAAACATTGGTTTACATAACCTATAGCCTTACTATTCAAATTTTCATAGCGTTTATGACTTCTTTTTCATCAACCTTTTCCTCGGATACTCATACTTGTCTCATTTGTTTCAACTTATCTTTGACATGTCACTATACTTCCCATGCAGATCTCTAAAATACTTCCTTTCACATTCCCTCACTTGAGTTTTATTCCAGATCATCCCTTCATATTTACTCTTCATTCCATTCACTCCAAACACATTATTCTGAGAATTTGCTAAATAACACATGTGACTGTAGTATGATTTTTTTTTAAATTGAACTCATAGATATTTACTTCTCATTGCAAAGGATATAACTGAAACTAACTTAAGGGGGGGGGGGGGAATTCCTTGGGTGAAGATAAATGCTTGGACCATTTCTAAATCTACAATTAACACCCATCCTGAATATGAGTAAATTGCCTGGGCCTCCTTGTGAGAATGCAGACTGTACCATGTTGGCTTCCAAAGCAGCCTCTAAATGAAGGATTCTAGCTTGTATAGAATAGCGTGTGCATGCCTGAGATTAAACTGAACTTTGGTCACACTTGTGCATCATCTCAACAGCACCATAAGCCCTTAGCAGGGAATGCTGTCTGTGGATGATTAAGGCTTCCAAAAATGAAGATGAGAGAAAGATATTATATGAAAAAGATACTTGCAAAGAATGTAGTCAAGGCGAGCAAGCAATGGGTAAGATTAAAAAAGGCAGAGCAAATGCAGAGCAAATCTGATGTAAACAAAAACATGTGCTCATTTATTTTTATTGCTTCTCTAAGGAACCTAAATAACACCCCCCCCCCCATTGTGCCTCCCTTTTTTAGCCCCAAAAGATTGGGAAGAGCATGAGGGTGGTGGAGGGTGGTTGAAAGGCAGAGAAGCCAGGGGCTTTCACTGGAAATCCCAAAATGAACACGGGTTGGACTTGATTGCCTCCAAGAACCCCCCAACTCTAGGATTCTAATTTTTAATCTTTCGGTGGGTCCATGTGCCCAAGTCTTGGAAGAAGAATTTCAGCTCAAGCGAAGCTCAGCTGAGAGCTTAAGATTTTATAATTCTCAGAATTAGGCAGGAAAGACCAAAATTCAGAAAATGTGAAACTCAGCAGCACGCATAGCTCATTCATTCATTCATTCATTCATTCATTCATTCATTCATTCATTCATTCATTCACTCACTCACTCACTCACTCACTCACTCACTCACTCACTGTGGCTGGACTGGATAGGTATTTAATTTTAATAAGTGGGTTTTTTAAGGGCTTCTCGAGTCAAGGAAATTGCTAAATGTTCAGCTTTCTGTACGATAATATTTGTATGACCTCGAGTATTTACAGGCAAGGGAATTAAAACAATTCCTGATGACACTGACTTTTTAAAAGCTCAGATTGTCTTGTTTGTTTCTGTTCCAGTTTCACTGGACTTTCATTTACAGTTAAAAGGGTCTTTTAGTAGCTGGTTTAATGACCACTTCAATCACATTCTTTCAGCACCTAATCTCAGCCAAAACCTTTTCCTTAATGCAATGCACCACCTAATAAAATTTTGTTCCTTTGAATGACACAGAGATCAATTAAATGAATGTAACTGCTCAGGGTGCAGTGTTATTTACAAAATGTTTCTGATTCTTGTTTCATTTGGAAGGGAAAGAATATGTTTGTGTGATTGAGAAAGAGAGAGAGAGAGAGAGAAGAGAAGATATCCAGGCCATCTTTAAAAAGAGAGGGAAACATTGCATTCTGTTTGCCACTGACTTCTGTTATTTCCAACCTATGAGCTGAAAATGCTGAAATTAGAGATGGAGAAGAAAACTAGGGTTTTGCAGGCCTGTTACAAAGTATTCTGGGCTGAGGAATTACAGCTAAGCAAAGACCAGGCATTATAAAAGAAGGCGCTATCTGTATCTGACAAAAACAAAACCATTTTGTTATTTCTTCAGCACACCTTTCCCACACCAGCCAGACAGAGAAATGGAAGAATGGCACAACATGGAAATTGGTCCCATTTTACTGCAGTTTAATGAAACCTGCCAAGTCAGGATTTGTTCAAAACCTCCATGCATGAACTGCATTATGCACTGAACAGCTGATTTGGGGTGGTATGCATCCCAGTCAAAAAATACATCTTATGGGTGTTTTGGTCCATGCATGGGATGAAACAGGGCTGTTTAGTTTTAAGTGGAAAAAGTTTGGGGTAGGAGATGGTATGTGTGTGGGGGAAACTAAGGTCATTGGTGCTGAAGGGAGGCAGACAAAGAGGGGCAGGTGCTGGAAAGATCAAGAGTTGTGGGATCAGCAGGACTTGCCACACTGAGACATTGGTATCAGCTCAGGAGAGGGGAGAAAGCATTGGAAAGCTGGGGGGATGGGCGGGCCAGTGGAATATACTGCTCTGGTGTATCGGTGGGGGTTCCTGTGTGGAGGGAGAGAGGCCCTCAGAAAACTGAGTGGTAGAAGGCTAGTGGAAGAAGAAGAGGAGGTGAGAGAGTCTTGCCTTACTCACCCCATCCAGCTTTTATTTCACCTGAGATTTCAATGCATTCTTGGCTCGGAGACTGCTGGACTGTGGTTGGCCCAGAATTGTCCAGCAGAACCTCCAGGATGGTCTGGATAGGAAACAAAACCCTGTCTCTGTTTCATGGACACCCCCACAACCAAGCATCTGTGCTGGGTAAGACTGAAGAAAGTAGGAGAAGGGGAAGACAAGAGAGAAGACAGGTGGGGAGGGTAAGGGCGATCCCTGCTGTGGCCTTGAAAGAACTGTGGATTATCACTAGGGACAGGTCAAGATGGGGACCTTTTCTCCTTAGAGTCGCTGGAGCAAAGCCTGCTGTGATGACAACTAACTAACTAACTAACTAACCAACTAAAGTGATCAGGTTCTAGATTTACCACCATCACACGTAAACACTGATTTCAGAGAAAACAGGCGCAGAGCATACAACGTAAAGTCTGGTTTCCTTTTTATTTTCTTGTTTGCTGTCCTATTCTTCTCTCTGCCCACTGCTAATCCTGATCTAACAAAGGAGGGCAGACAACTGAAGGAACATTCAATGCATAAGGATGAAGAAACCAGACCTTGAAAAAGTTCCTTTTCAACTTGTCTTCTGTGTTACCTCTCAGTTATCCTTAGGGATGCTGGCTCTAATTTGCTTGACTTTTTGCAAAAGAGCAATGCTAATTGGCAACCAACTTCTGTCATTTGGGAGTTGCTTATTTCAAATTTCCTTGTGTCTTTAATTTGTGTTATTTCTATCCAGGCAACTTAGAAAATTAACATCCAACAGATCCTGGCCGTTGAAATCACAGTGAGTAAGTATCTCTTTCAGAATAGGACTATGGAGACTTGCCTTACTTCTTTGTTCATTATATTGCAAGGTCATTGAGTTCAATCCTTCAACGTGGGGAAGAAGAGATCAAAGTAAAGTATATTATTAGGCGTTCTGACATATTAATTTTCGGATATATTTACAATTTTTATGGTGCCATCACGGTCATGGAACTTCACAGAACTAGGTTTGGCAGACAGTGCCTCTGAGACAAACAGAGAGATCACAGTTTGTGTGTCTGTGTGTGTGTGTGCATGTACATAGGCACGTACATGTGTATTATTAATGAATTAAGCAGGACAAAATTTCATTGATCTCCCTTGAAATTGTATAAGACCGTATGGGATCATACCAGAATCTCGCCTGAAATCTTCTTTTTTTTCCTTCTTTTTCAAGACTGCAACCTTCTTACTCAAGAACTCATGAGATCTCAGGGTGAGATCACTGAAATCTTGCAAGTTTAGCAATCTCGTGAGGTCTGGGGGAGGCTTCTGGACCACTGAGTGAGAGCATGGCCTGCAACAATTGCTACATTATAGCAGAGCAACAACAAATGTCTTGACCCCAGGAACTCTTCCATTAAGAAATATCAACAGGAGAGAAGAAAAGGAGATCTTAGGGGAAGGGGAAAAATGCAACATAAGAAATAAAAAAGATAAAAGTAAGAATGTCCTCAAACCAAGTTTACCTCTAGGTGTCTACATGGATACATCCTTTCAGTGTTCTGGCCAGTGGTTCAAAAGTGATTTTCACTGTTGTCTTCTGGGATTTTTTTTTCAACTTTCCATCTAGCCAACATTCCTGGATTCCCTGATTGAGCCCCATCCATACCTGAGCCAGTGAAGCAGGAGTGTCTGCAAGGGGGTCAGAAAGCTGAAGGTGAGGGCCACAACCATGCAGTCAAAGCCCTGCTCCTGTTTCATGTGGGCTGTGACTTTGATTGCTTGGATTGTGTGCTTGGATTGCATGGTTGTAGCTCCCAACGTGACCTTTTTGACCCTGTGGACACCCCTGCAGACAATGTTGGCTAGGAACTGCCACCTGTTGAGACGCTTTTATTGTAATTTCTGTGATCGTTGTGAGCCATCCAGAGTCATTGAGAGTCAGGTGGCATATAAGTTTAATAAATTATTATGGTTGGTCGCACAGTCAGCCAGATGTTTAGATTGGACTTGGCATTTTTGTTCACCTATCAAGTCCTTCCCAAGGACCTGGGATTGGCAGATGTTGTTTGATGGGTTTAAGAGTAAAGCTGCCTTTTGCAATTGACTGATGGTGATTTTTTGAATGCCAATGGCCTTCAAGTGGTGCTCCAGATGTTTTGGAATTGCACCCAAGGTGCCTATTACAATTGGTACTATCTTTGCCAATATTATATTTTGTGATAAATTATTGTTGGTCGCACAGTCACCCAGATGTTTAAACTGGATTTGGCATTTTCACCCACCTACTGAATCCTTCCAAAGGACCTGGGATAGGCAGAGGTTGTTTGAATTATTATTATTTTGTAGTGTTTGGGTTTATTATTCCAACATGGACGGACATGCACAAATGCACATACTTCTAGTTAAGCTTGTAGAGTTGATGCCCATCAAAGTGTGGTCCACTTAGTGGACAGTCCTCACATATATATCACTGAAGTCTAACTTGCAGTAATTGATTTGGGATGCTGGAGTCATGATGGATAGCTCAGCCCACTGTGACTGATATATTTAAAAAGGCAATTTTGTATGGTAAGAGTAGGAACCACGAATAAAATGGTGGATAATAAAACCATCCATATAGGAAAGCCTTTATATAAATCTGTGGTGTGATCACACTTGGAATATTGTGTACAGTTCCGGTCATTACACCTCAGAAGGTTATTGCAGAGTCTGAAAAAGTGCAGAAAAGGACAACACCATGAAAAGAGATAAAACAACAGCTTCACAAGAAAACAGTGTGTGTGGCTTTTCAGCTTAGTAGGGTGTTTGCAGCTAAGAGGGGGATGATAAGAATTATATGAAGTAAGGCATGGTGTGAAAATGTGGACATTTTGCTTCCCTATATTCAGACTCAAGGTTATTCAATGAAAGTGGCATTAGAGGATAAAAAGAAATATTTCTTTACACGACACCTAGTTAAACTGTGTAGAAGTGATGTGGATGGTTTTAAAAGTGGACTAGATAAAGTCATGGAGGGTTTAATAGACATTCCTTCCTCAGAGCAGACCACAAAGTATCCATTACCTTTCTACCAGCAGCAATTAGCATGAAACTGAGCAAACTCAGGGAGGCAGTGAAGGACAGGAAGGCCTGGCATGATATGGTTCATGGGGACACGAAGAGTCGGACACGACTTAATGACTGAACAACCACAAAAATATGTCTCCCATTTTCCTCATCTTTAGTAAACCTTCACAAATGCATACCTACTTGCTTTAGTTTGTTGCCACTTACGCAACATTAGATGTATTTTCCCTCTCAATGGGAAGACCGATGTTGGTCTTTGATACAATCATTTTCAGATCTACACTTCTCAGTGCATCACACAATCCTTCTAACATTTGCTGTTAATCATACAAGTTCTCAGCCTATAACACGGCATTATCTGTCTCATTCCCACCACGCACAAATTATTTTTATGTTTCTCCTGCCATACTCAACTTTCGATTTAATATAAAAAATTGGGCAGAAGCACACTCTTAAATACAACCGTTTTTGCTTCTTTTCACAAACATTGATTCTTTGCATCAGTCCAACATACTGTACTACGTACTACCAGGTTATGCATCTCTTTAAATTTGCTAATTTCTCCATTTTTGGTAACACATTAGCAAAACACAATACTTTCTAATTGCACAATACTTCTAACATTTGCTGCAAACTATTCCGGTCCTTAGCCAGCAATAGATGTACAGCCCACAGCAACTTCATCTCCTTAGAAAAGTAAACACACATTCATTTCCCAACCAACACATTTCTGACATCAACACAAGCATTCCTTATTCATTTATTCATCAACACAAGAGGACATCATACATTTGTGACTTATTACCTGTTCATTGTTGAACCCTGCTCTCAGCATTTCATGTTCTCATTTATGTTTTACTTCCATCCTATGCTGCTGTTGTCACCTTCAGCAACCAACCCTCAACTCCACAATGATGGAAAACATGACCTGCCAAAAAATGAATATCTGGTTTGCATAGTCCTCACTGCACTTGCAAATTTTGCTTATGGCCACTTCTTATACCCTCTCAATCCAAATTCACCAAAATACCTTCCAGGCATATTTAATAAATGAATCTCTCCATAGACTTTTGCATGTGCTCTTGGTGGGGAACAATAACAACGTTCTTCCTCAAGCCTAGATGTAGCCTTCATACACATGTTAAACAAGTCCCACAGCCACCTCATAAACAAACCAAATCCATAGTTTAATATTTCTCTTATATCATCTACATCAGTGTTTTTCAACCTTGGCAACTTTAAGATGTGTGGACTTCAACTCCCAGAATTCCCCAGCCAGTTGGGGAATTCTGGGAGTTGAAGTCCACACATCTTAAAGTTGCCAAAGTTGAAAAACACTGATCTTCATCTTTAGTCCTAACAGTTTTCTGCATATTCAGAGCATGTATGAGTTCTTTGTCATCAACTGTATCTCAGACATGAATGTTTACTGCAATATTTCAATTCTTCTCTTCAACATGTCCTTCAAATAGTCCTTCCAGCATTCGCCCACTTCAGGAACATCCCAAAGAACATGATTGCTTTTATTTTTAATTCCATGCACTTTCCTGGAAGGTCCTTATTTTGCCCTTTATTCTTGTTCCCCAAGCACTTTCAATCCCCACCAAAATGGCTCTGCATTTTCCATGCTACTTTTAATCTTAATGATTCTTTCTTCTCTTTGACTACATTCTCTTTTTCTCATTGTACATATTGTGCAATATCTTTCATCTTCATTTTTTGCAGTCTTTTCTTATCTGCATCCTTTTCCCATGTATCCTCCATCAATTCAGAAGATTAGACTGTCTTCTAATGCTTTTTCAAACAGGAGTCCTACTTTCTCTTCTAGCAGCCACTCCACTTTTACACTAGGTTTTTTTTTTTTACTTATTTCCTTTTTCTTCCATGCCCATTTTCTTTTCAAGAAGCTTGTTTTGTGCCTACTACATTCAGAACCTCTCATTCAGAACCTCTCTTCATCCTTGAAGAATCAAACTGATCATGCTTTTAAAATTATATTCATGACTTTGCCGTGGGTACCTATAAATAGACTTTTGCTTAAATTCAAAACCTTTTTCTAAGCAAAAACTCACCAGTGGCCATTCTTGTTCATTTTTGACTTTCCAAATGGCCCAATTACTTTTTTTTTTTTTTTTGGTACTCCCCCATCCTCTTCCCACTCATTTGTTCATGTTACCTAACAGAATAAATGTTTCCCTTGCATAACATTCATTCAGAAAGTGGTACAGTTTTTCCCAAGACTGATCTGTGGTTCTTTTATTATCACCCTTCACTGAAGCATTACATGTAACTATCAGCAAGTTATAGGATCCTACTTTCATATGCACCCACAAAAATTTAGATGGTACTAACTCAAGCTTTCAGCCACATACCTTAAGCCCTTTCATTCAATTCTTCACTGCCCTACATATTTTCACTAGCTCTGCTCCAGAAGATCAGACCACCTTTATTGACAGCTATGACATCTTTCCTCTTTTTCTTTCATAGTTACACAACATCTCTCTTTTTCTTTCTTTCATTTCATTGATCAGTTCTGACTCTTTACACTTCTTACGTTCCAAATTGCAATCTTTCATACAGCATAACCACTAACATGGTTATGTTAGTGCCTGTTCTGAACCAGGTCTGTTGAAGCCAGTGGTATCTGCAGGGAGTAGTCAAAAGTCAAGTCTTCAAGTCATCTTTGTTCAGTCAATGACTAGCACAAAAAAGGTCAAGGTGGCAGCCACTATCATGTGCTTGGAGCCCCATCCCCTTTTTAGGAGCATCACAAGGCACATTAAAACAGTGGGGCGTTGATCGCATGATTGTAGCCACCATCTTGATTTTTTAACCCTTCCCCCCAACTAACTGACTTATCTGGTGATTTGGTTCCAAAGGGGTCCTACGAATGCTCTCCACTACTCTATTTATTTCATCTAGGTGGGTGGCCACCCTTTCTCAAACTAAACAAAGCATTGGGCTGAAGACACCCACTGTTTTTTCCCTTGAAAATGTCTATGGAGTTATGCAGGAGATCCATTGGGGAGGTCAAAAAAGTCAAGAAGGTAGCCACAACCACACGATGGAAGACCCACCCCTTACAATGCCTGAAAAAGGGGTGGGGCATTGTTCACGCCATGGTCATCTTAACTGCCCTGTGCAGATAAGATGCAATCTTGAAATGGAGATGTCACACTGCTTTGCAGAATGCTGATCAATTGATTCTATGCCATCACTTTGTTGTTGACTCTTAACAATCACATAGGTAGATTTTCTCCATGACGATCTGCCCCCAACCTGATCTTTCTGGTCTTCCAACAATGCACTCATCACCACCGTAACTTAGTCCCTCCATCTTGCTACTGGTTGTCCTCTTCTTCCCTTCCCTTCCACCTTTCCCAGCATTAGAGCCTTTCCCAGAAAGCAAGGTCTTTGCATTGATTGATTGATTAATTATGTGCCATCAAGTCAGTGTCAACTCTTAGCAACCACACAGATAGATTTCTCCAACCTGATCTTTCAGGCCTTCCAATTGTGTCCCCATCACCACCATAACTGAGTCCATCCATCTTGCTGCTGGCCATCCTCTTCCTCCCTTTCCTTCCACCTTTCCCAGCATCAGAGTCTTCTCCAAAGAACTAGGTCTTTGCATAATGTGTCCAAAGTAGGATAATTTGAACCTGGTCATTTGGGCCTCAAATGAATGAGATAGGATGTTCAATGAGCCATCGGTTTGTTTTCTTGGCTGTCCACAATATTCCCAGGAGTCTTCTCCAACACCAAAGTTCAAAAGCGTCAATACTCTTCCTCTCCTGCGTCTTCAAAGTCTAGCAGAATGCCAGCTTCCCATTTAATTTGTTTTTCTTAAAAAAAACATGAAAAGATTTAATAATCAGGTGGGGCAGGCAGGACCAAAGGACTACCCACTTAGTGCATTGGTGCCCACTGACGTCTACCCCCATTTTAAAATGTTATAAAATAAAACTTCCAAAGACCTGGGCAGAGCACATTATTAACTGCAATTAAAGGTCTCTCACTTTCCCAAATGACGGGCATTCAACAGAGCTAGTATGTCTGCACCTGCCTTGAAAAAGGGGTATTTCACAGGACAAATCCTAGCTGTGACTTTCAAGGTTAAAAAAAGAAACATGTCAGAAAATGGCTCATGGGTTATTGCAGATGACATTCCCCGATCAAGGGCAACAGCGGTGGGGTCCCCTGATCAACATTAATTATGCTTCATTAGAGCCGGCCACTCAAACTGTGTTTTCCTAATAAAGTGGCACAATACATTTTCAGCGGTTCTAAAGATGCGACATCTTGTAATCTGCCTAATTAGATTTGTATAAATAACGTTCTGAAATAAGAGAGAAAACAACAGCTGCATATCCAACTATCTTGGAAACTGTGCTAGAAAGATGGCCTTGTCTTTTCAGTCCAGGTATTTAAGAATTGAAGATTTGAAGATGAAGATCTATAAATGTTCGCTTAGCTTTATTTTATTTATTTTGTGCTTTCAAGTCACTCTTGACTCCTGGTGGCGGCGCAGACATGTCCCTGCATTTTTCTTGGCAAGATTTCAAAAGTGGTTTGCCATTGCCTGCTTCCTGGGGCTGAGAGAGAATGACTGGCCCAAGGCCACCCAGATGCCTTTGTGCATAAGGCAGGAGTCAAACTCTTGGTCTCACAATTTCTAATCTGGAGCCTTACACCAAATCGGCTGTCTGGCTTAGCTTAGTAACCTCTTAATTGTCTGCAATTTTCCAAGGATTCTGTAGCAAGGGAAACATCTGTTTTCTACTGAAATTTGCAGAAAAATAAAATTAAGCCCAAATCCTAGGATCCTAGTGCCTTAGATACTCATTCATGTAATTTTATTGCAAGCAGTAGAGAAGGGGTTTGCCACTTCCTGGATGTTTGTTTCAACTTCTCAATCTACCCTTTAGATCTATGATTACCTAGTAGTCTCCCATCCAAGGACTGACCAGGCCTAATGGCTATAGTGAAGGCATTATGGTCAGACTAGGGTTAGAAAAACAGGTTCAAGTTACATTCAGCCATAGAAGCTCACTTTGTGAATACGTCACAACCCAGGCTACCTAACGGAATACCTTGGGAGTAAAAAATCAGTGAAGATGCTTGAATTTGAGTTCACAAACAAAAAGCGGATTGTAAATCAAATAAAGAAATGCATAGCAGAGAGACCAAAACAGAGTGCATGGATCTATGTCTTCCCACTGCTTCTCATATCCTGCGCTAGCATGCAGCTTGCTTAACCCAGTCACTGAATTAGCCCATGTTCTGGTTCACACGATACATTGAACCATAAACGAAACCAGCAGGCTGGGTTTGCCTAGCAGAAGCCCCCGCCCCCGCAAATGAAGACTGAAACTAACCAGGCTTTGCACATTGTGGGTGGGCAAACGTCAGGTCTCTCACTAACTTGGTTAAGCTTCTTGAAAGAACACAGCTATGGAGCGGTAGATGTGGGTAGCTGTACTGCTCTGCCAAAATTGCGGCTAGCATATGCCATGTAAATTCTGCTCACCCAATCGGAGTGAACAGGGGATGGGGGGTGTGGTCCCTGGGGCAGGTATCCTCTGGGGGAACTCTCCTCCTTTGGAACAGCTTGTCCCCTCTTTAAAGACAGATTTCTTATGGCTCTGAATGTAGATGGATATCATGCCAGCCCCACTATGTAGAGCGGACTCAGAAATCAACTGCACAGGAAGGCTAAGAATACTTTTCTTGAGATGGACTATAATAACAGAATCTTGCAAGTCTGATCGTGCTGGACCTCCTCCTCTTCTTATACCCACTGAGTCAGGGAGGACCAGCCTGAGTCTCTTCCTAACACAGTCTCCTTTCCCAGGGTTCAAGGAATGCTTCTACTCTTTTTGTGAATGTAACTCTTTCTGAATATTTGCCCGAAGGCCGTCTTCATGGCTCTCTACAGTGCCAGGGGGGAAAAGACAGGAAAATTGGGAGCATGGTACTAACACAAGGGTGCATATCATGGGGGTTCTTAGATGTCCTCTTGTAAAGGGTCATCTCAGAAGTGGCAGGGCTACCAAGCCAGGAGGAATCAAAACCTCCCTGCCCAATTCTTCCATGCCATACCCTTCGATCATGTTAACTTACGCTCCCAAAAACGCTCATTACCTATTCTCATCTGCATTCCCCATTGGTGCAAATTCCCATTGCACCTATTCTCAGGACCCAGATCTCAGACAATCTGAGCTGTTCCTTCTAGAAACATCCTTCTACCCAGCCCTAAAAGCTGGAGGCAGTCACAAATGCCTGCAGAGAAACCTTCTGGAATCTAGTTCACAGCCTTTTAATCTTTCCCTAGAAAGCCCCCACACTTTTCTTGTGACATGGTATAAACAGAGATGTTAAAGAATATGTGCAGAATGGAACCACATGCTGAGTGTTCTGGCTGCTCTTAATAAGATAAATACCAGATGGAAAACTGCGAGACAAGAAAGAAGGATAAGGCATCTGGTCGTGGATTCAGTTTACAACAGGCAAAAGGGTCCCATTTCCCATAGCAACCCTCCTGAGAATCAGACCTGTCTAGTTAGAAGTGGAATTGCATATCTTACCTACCAGTATTTTATGGACAAAAACCTTGGACATGCTTATAGCACTCCCATTCTCATATGGGATGTGCCTGTAACACCCCAAATGACACTAATCCCCCCCCCCTTTATATTATACTTGGCTGAAGTCTCTCCTCCAGTTCACGTATGTTCCAACATTCTTATCTTGAAAAGTGTTATTGCTTTCCTGAAAGTCAGTGCTGTGCTTAAAAAAAAAAAAATCTACATTTTGGGGAAAAAAAATCAAAAACAATTGTTGCCTATTTGATGGAAAAGAAATGGCTTTTCATCTCCTTACTCCAAAGAAGAATGTGAAATGTCAATGCATGAGGAATGGGGTTCTTATTTGTCCTAGGTGGGAAGGGGCTAAGAGATATCTGTGAATGTGCATGATATACTGGCTTCCCATACTTCAATTAAATCCAAAGGAAGGGATCATTAAGGAATTCTTCCCATTGGGCTTTCGAAGATCAGAGGTACAGTAGCCATGGAGCTTGCAGAATAATGGGAAAATATGTACCAGGAAAAAAAAAATCTATAAATAACTTCCTCCTCCTTTTCCTTCGCGCCACCATAAAGTAGGTTCAGAAATACTAGCGCAAGAAATTCTCAAGAAATTCTCAAGCTTCCCAAGAATAAGGTCGAAAAATGGGAACTTGTTTATAGGGAAAGAACCATTTTTAGGCAAAACTGGTGGGGAGATTTGGGTGGAGGCTTAAATAGAGCAGGAAAAGAAAATGGCTAGTTCAGCAGCTGCATTAGGAGTGAAACATTTCGCTGTTCAGTGTATGATGCTTTCATGTGCATATGCTTCAACCCTAGAGATGCCATTCAGGCACTATCACCACCCAGACCAAACCACATGCCAGAAACCTTGATAAAGGCCAGATTTCAGATGAGGGCATCAGCAGAAATCCAACCTGTTCTTTCTTCCTACTTTGTAAGGCAGATTTATATTTATATCTGGATTTACAATGAAATATCCAGGGTATAAATTTGCCAGTTCTTGTAAGAGAAGAGGAGATTTTCTTTATTTTTCAAACTCTATGAAGTGGCTAAGGTTCTCAGCTTTTCCTTTCTTTTGAGAGCAAAGATTGGCCCACATGGTCAATTTGGAAGGGACCCTGAGTCCAACCCACTGTTCAATTCAGGAAGCCAAATTAAAGCATCCTTGACAGATGGCTGTCTACCCTCCATTTCATCGTGACAGCAAGAGGTGGTGGTGTCTTCATAGATAGCTCCTTCTTTGCATGGTCATTCCAGGAAGTGCTTTAAAGAGAATCAGCCTTCTGTCAGAGGGCTGTGGGGAACAAAAAGGGAAAAACCAAGAATTCTAGCTAAATTGTTCATTTTTTCGCAATGGGTTGGATTATTTCCCCTTTCCCACCATCCCTCAGGGAAGTGCTAACACCAACCACCTGTTAGGGATTGCCCCATCAGGGAATTGCTGATAGGGGGGAAAATAAAACTGAAGATGCTTCCAGAAAAATCTATGGTGAAACCCTTTCGTATCTGTAATCTGAATATACTTCACTATGAACTGATGTCCCCGGTTACAGTAATTTAAAGAAGCATTTTGGAGAAAAGCCTCATTATAATATGATTCTGAGGGGAGAAAGGCATCAAAATGCAGAACAGGTGATAATAGGCACGTATATATGTACTTCATATATGCACATTTAATTTAATTACTTAAAACCCTAACCCTTTCTATGCATGGAACATTAAATCTCAGGTTTCATATGCATAATAGAAAAGGCTGTTAAAAAAAATTAGAACCTGTGTCCCTTGATGTCTTATTCTGCATCATTTCTGTGGTGTGTTATGAAATCTTTAAATGACTTTTATATCCCTTTGAAGCATATTTATTTTAAATCATTTGATTTTTACTAACATTTGCTCCAACTGTTACCATTTACCACAGGACACAAGGATGGGAGGGTAAGATAAGGTTATATCAAATTTCTCGATAAATGAATAATCACTTTTTTGCTTGATTCCTTTTTCCAATTAGACTCCATTGTTAAACGCTTCATCTCTGCAATCTTTACGTTTTATTTACTGCCTGGTAATTCACTATTAATGTTTGTAAGTTTTTCCATCTTGTGTGTTAATTATCCCACAGCTAGCTCCATTTTGATCGCGTTATTAATCCTTTGAACAGAATCGTCCCTTACTTACTTATTTATTTCTCTGGAAGCTTGTAAGTTTGGGAATTACTTCATTTTCACAACTCTCTGATAGGCCGTTGTTAGAAATCAGTTGGATGGATGTTGCTCATGCTTAATTATATTAATTTTGCTAGCAAGAATTTATTTGTTCTAATTCTGAGCATGCCAAACACAGCACAAACTATCTTCTTCTTTCTCAGGGCTCACAAATAGAATAAATAAGATCAGAGCTGCGTTTACCCTCACCCAAATCAATCTGTTTACATTTACTTCTTTATTTATCGGTTTACTGGTTTATTTAGTTATATTTCAAATGTCCCACCCATCCAACTCCAACAACTTTTGGCGGCTTCATAATAATAATAATCCCAGAGTTTCTGGGAGTCGGGTGGCATATAAATTTAATAAATAATTATCATCATCAACATCATCATCATATATAAGCAGTAAAAATAAATAAATTAAAAACCCCAAACACAGATGTATCAAGAGGGATCAACCAGCAACATTCTCCCCCACCCAAGGAGATTAGAAACACGAAAAGCCTCCCCCATCACCTTAACCCAAGGCCTGGGGGAAGAGCCATTTCTGAATGCTCTTTTAAAGGCCAGTAGGGGTGGGGGCCCATGTAAATATCCAGAGGTATGCTACAGAGGCCAGGTGGTGCAACACAAAAAAGAATATGGAAGAAGACTTTAAAGCTATATGATCAAAGCGTTCTGTGTAGTTTTGGTTATAACGCAATTTGCCATGTTCCCCTTTCCCCCCTCCCCCTCCCTCATTAAGTCTAGTTTTATTTTGTAAAATAGTTCAGCACCACAAAATTGATTTTAAAAAATGCTCTGAAATAGAAAACAAGATCATTGCCTTCTTGCCTAAAATTAATGTTTCCCAATCTTATTTCCCCAGCTGAACAATAATCTATGACCCCTGATCATTCTCAGTGGAAGTAGGTGTTATATTCCAAGGAATTATTGCAGTTAAATTTCAGCTTCTGGGAACTATTCACACCTTTCCGATAGATCAGAGGTTAACTACCCAACAAACAGATAACCAGAACATTGTATAGCTTCCACATCTGATGACCAAATGTGATGTATCAGCTAAAAGCTGCAGTTTCTTAGACTTTGTTTACCTATAAGGATTTTTTTCCCCCTGACCTGTCCAAGAGTGGAACGGTTTCTCACTGGGGGTTGTGGGTTCTCCATCTCTGGAGGTTTTTAAGAAGAGCCAAGACAGCGACTTCTTGAGGATAGATTAATTGGTTTTCCCATAAATGAAGTTAGATGGTCCTTCCAACTCTACAGTTCTCTGATTCCTTGATGCTCATCTTCAGTAAATCTGGTCTGAACTTGTATAAGCATGCAACCCCCCAGCTCATAGCTCAAGGAAAGAAGCAATATGTAAACTTGCCCCCAGAGTTGCTATCTTCCGGTTGTACTAGATTATGGGCCCTCTAGGTCTCTTAAAAAAAAAAAAAAGGATTGCACTAGACCCATGTTTCCCAACCTGACCAACTTCCAAATGTATGGATTTCAACTCCCAGAATTTCCAAGCCAGCACCCAAACATGGTGGCCAACAAATATGTCGTCATACCTTGGAACTCTTGAGGACACACGTCTATCATTTGCATTCTTCTGGCTGTGAACTAACCTGGGCCGGCATGTTGGAAGTAACAACCCCCCAGCAGCTCTGCAACCTTAGGGGGAAACACCTGCTTTTTCCTTCTTCCACACCTCCACATTGAGTGAAACGCACTGGTCAGCCCATCTCTTCTGTGCTTTGCTATTTTCCACTAGGGCCACTAACTGCCCTGCCTTGCTTCACAGTTCCTCTTTCTTGCACTCACTCAGCACTTGTGCATGGAGAAAAAGGCAAGGAAAAATGGGTTGAGCTGGGGATGACATACTAATCAATTGGATGAAGTATACATTATTACTGGATGTGGCTGCATCTTCAAGGTGATACAGAGCTTTGGTGAAGCCCACTTTATTTTTTACAATTCAGGGGCGCAGGTAGAATTCGTGGATACAATCCTTTCGAGCAAACACCGGCCATCGCTCTTTTCATAGAAGCTGGACTGGGGTGATCGGTGTCTTCCCTCCTTTCAAACAACGATCGCTCAACGGTCTGATAAAATCTGATTCAGCCTGACAGCCGCAGAGAGTTTCGCAACCAGGGTCTCACCTAAACTCACAGAAGGTAGAAAATTGGATCCACTCAGCTGCTGCTGCTGCCCTTATTGGAAACATCTCAGTTATTGTCTGAGGCTCCTTATCAGTAATCTGACAGCTGTCTGAGCCTCAAGGGTCCCTGCCAATCTGAAATCCATTTACAGACAAGTGGCACAGACTCTCCTTGATGCTGTTTTGCAGCGACATGCTCCTTTGCCCTGCTTTTTCCACTATTCTTGTGGCTCTTCAGAATGACTAACCTTTTTTTTTTCCCCCAAAAGTGATACCTTTGACAAATGGGCTGAATTTGAGCCTTTAACTTCCCCAAAAAGACATGTTTCTGACACAGAAGTAATAGAGCTGCCTTATTGGCCCCAGATTAAACCTCGGCTCAGATGATGTTGCCTTTGCTATGAGATACCACTCTTAAAAAGAATGGGGCAATTAATCAGGGGACAATCAGAGGGCACCTAACTCAACACTGGATGCATCTGTTAGAAAGCACAGGGGAAATTTCATTTGCAGGATAACCCTGGAAAATCCTCCAGGAAAATTGAGATGATCCAAGGACTCTTAGCCATACCAAGATGTTACTGAACAAATTCAGGATACCATTTTTAGAATAATTTTTTTATTGAAAGTTTTTGTAACAATAGTAAAAGAAAATATGAACTAAGCTCAGAAAGAAGGGAAGTAAAGAAAAAAAGAGAATAAAAGTTACACAGGAAAAAAAAGAGAAAAGAAAGAACAAGAACAAGAAATATAAAGTAGCTTCTGATCTTCATCACAAGTACAAGCTTAATAATTTATTATCCCCTATAACATTGCATGCAAATATTTCTTCTTCCCATAACCCATCCTTTATCCATACACAAATCCATAAATCATTAACATTTCAATCCTAGGGTCAGCAAAAAGTCTGTAAAGGGATCCCAGATTTATACAAACATGTCTTATTTTAACCTTGATCAAACAATCCCATTTTGTACTTCTTCCTTTTGCTTCTAACAATTTTAATCATTCTTCATTCATTCATTCATTCATTCATTCATTCATTCATTCATATGCTGTCGTAGGATTTGATCTCTCTTCCATTTTTCTTTTTCCCATTTTGAAGATTTCTTCAGGACCTTAACCAATTTCTTTTGTAAGTCCAATAGAACGTCCTTATCCAGGTCAATTCCTTGGCTTGTCATTTGTATCTTTAGTCCCTTCTAGTGTACAATTTCTGAAATTATAAAATCTGAAGTTGCTGTTTTGACTTAAGATAGAGTAAACCTACTAGTTCCCCCAAATGTTTTGTTCATTTATATAATTATTTCCAAAACCTTATAGCAAAAATAATATTCCATTATTCCAAGTTTGTCTGGTCCCTGAATTTGTTTATAACTTTCTTAAATTAGATTCTTATTTAGCTTTTTGCCATTTATTTCTAATTCTTTAAATGCTCAAGCTTATAATTAATTTTTATTTTATTCAAGAATGAAGGTAAACTCATGAAGTGGCTTTTCTAGCTTGTAGTTTTGAAGATCTCGAATATCCTTAAGGTAGTTGAATAGGTAATTTCTGAAAGTGATTAGAAAGTAAGTTAGTGAACTCAGCATTCTTTAAAAGGCCCCACCAGACTTGAGAGCATGATGATTCCCTTCATCTTCCAGTGCTCAAACCCATGGGAAACTGCTTTCCTGCAGTCTCCTTGAGAGGAGCAGCCATCTAGTGCACAAGAGGGTGATCTTCCATCCTCTGTTTATCCAGAGAGGTTCCATGGGACTGGTCTACATACTGGTCCTTTGATTTTAGTTGCAGTCATCATCTCCATTCCTTCAGGGACATCTTAGCTCATCATTGCTCACCCAGAAGCTCCTCAGGATACCATTTTTGATGCCCCTTCCAAATGCACAGAAAGCCAAATTTTGTAAAGATTCAGCTGCTCCATACCAAAATCATTACAATGGGCAGTACAAGTAGAGGGGTGACTCTGAACACGCCTATCCTGTTTTCCTGCAATAGGATGCAACAGCATGATTTCTTTTGAGGTATTTTTTCATCATCCCAGTCCAGCCTCCAGTTTTAGCATATCGTGGGTTTCCCATCCATTCTGTAAACTCAGAGCAATAATAATGTTAAAATTCAGATGGCAAAGTTTTTAAAATCCATTGTATCCTATGGGATACAGCAAAACAATTAGGCTTCAAAACCCTAGAGGTGGTGATCAACTTGATTCTTACTCTAGCCGAACCGCTCTCCCAACAGTTGTTTTGAATCACACAAAAGATAGACTAGCTAACTAGTCCCGGTGAAAGTTTTTCTTTTGGTCATTCAAACCCTCCTTCCTCCTTTTTTCCCTTGGAAATGCCTCCAAGCCTTATACAACCTTTTCAAAAAATAGAGCATAAGTTTTAACTGAGTTTCTCCTCCTCAAATCAGCTCTTGTGGTATTTCATCCTTGGCATGCATACAGAAGTTCCATTGATCCAATTAAGCAGCTATCAAGTACCAATTATACTCCTGGCCATTCCAGAAATTCCAACCAGGCTGTCTGTGTTGCACAAATCTGGGTTGTTGCCAGCCTTCTGCTTTTACTGAAAGATTCCATGGTTAATACTTTTATTAACATGTGACTATTTCCCAGTTTGGACCTCCAAACATTGTGTAAATAAGCTTTCCACCTCTCTTTAATTTGTTACAAAGAAAATCTCTTAACTAACCTACCAATAATGCCATAATTGGATTTCAGCTACCCCTTAGGAAACCAGGCTGAGGGAACCATAAAAGAAAAATAGTTAAATCATTCAAGATGTAATAAGCAGAACAGCAATGCTAAGTGTTGAACATACACAGGGCTACAAATAATCTTTTATGCAAGGAGACAGCCAAGAAGGAATGAAAAATTGTTTTAATTTAAGTCCAGCAAATTAAATGGATTTGCAAAACAAAAAGGGCTGCCTGTTCAGTTAACATTCTACTAGCTTCTTCTATCATTTCTCCAGCATCAAAAATCTTTTCTTCTTTTGTTTTAACTGTCTTTACATCAGGGATCATTTCTTTTCAGTATATAGTCCACCATTACCTTTCCTGGCTAACCGAGTTGGGCTCAATTGGAAAATATCCAGAAGAACTCCATAATTAAGCCTAAGATCTTAAGCTCATGATCTTTTGTTTAACCAGATAATTTGGTTTTAAGGTTTTTGGCTGGGATTTAAAAGGGGGAAAAAAGTCAGTTTACTTGCCAAAGAAGCTGAATAGGAGTCTTTATACTTAAGATGTATAAATCTTACAGAAGGAATTTCATAGCTAGTTCTGTCATCTTGGCCCAAAGCAACAGATTTCCCATGAAAATTGTGTTGACATCTCCTTCACTGATTTACTAATCGTTTTCATATTCTAGATTTTTATCTACGCCTTGGACATATGT
This sequence comes from Liasis olivaceus, assembly GCA_030867105.1. NCBI lineage: Eukaryota > Metazoa > Chordata > Lepidosauria > Squamata > Pythonidae > Liasis > Liasis olivaceus. The sequence goes on from CM061352.1 coordinate 106,586,038, forward strand.
CAAATGCCAAGATGTTTATCCACTATCCAATGATCAGCTTTGATTAATATTAATAGTAAACATAGACTAGTATTTAAAAAGTCATAGATCTCCACCACATTTTGACTCATTAATGCATGGTTCCATGGGATGGACCATCTGTCTGTCTTACAAGATTTGATTGATTGATTGATTGATTGATTGATTATGTGCCATCAAGTTATTTTTGACTCCTAGCATCCACACTGATAGATTTTCACCAAGACGATCTACCCCTAACCTGGTCTTTCAGGACTCCCAATGGTGTCCCCATCGCCACGGTAACTGAGTTCATCCACCTTGCTGTTGGTCATCTTCTTCTCCTCTTTTCTTCCACCTCTTATAAGATTGCCAGCTCAGAAATGTTGATGTTGTTATGGGGTATTTCAAATAAGCATGAGATTTCAGGCACTAGATGTTGGTGTTGATCATTGAAATCTCTTGAAAGTTGTCCACTTCTAATTCCTTCCTTCCTTCCTTCCTTCCTTCCTTCCTTCCTTCCTTCCTTCCTTCCTTCCTTCCTTCCTTCCTTCCTTCCTTCCTTTTTTTTGGGGGGGGGGGCAGTGGCTGAAAATATGGCCAGCTCCTCTAACAACTGCACTTCATCTCTGATCTTGGACTTTGATTGGTGTCCAAAGTAGCATAGATGCAATCTGCCTTATCTGAAGAATGTACTGCAATGTGATCACACATTTATGCAGTCAGAGTAGCAACCCCTCTTCCCCTTTTAACATAACTCCAGTACAGAAGCAACCAATATCATTTTTCTTTTCACACTGTAAAACAGCAACCAATTAACAAGAAAACACAGAAATATGTACAACATAACAAATATTCTGCAATACCCACCATTTCCCTTCTATTCCTTAGGTTCTCCTGGGCAAATCTGAAGCCTCTGCTTAACAGATCTATTTGCAAAATTTTAGAAAGTGTTGCCATTTGTATCCAGCAGTGAGGTGTAGAGCACGTCCTAGCCCCAAGAACTCAATGCTTGTCTCTGCTGTTCCTGGGAGTAGGTATGATTAACCAAATGCAATTGCTTGGATGGTATCTTATTCTGAACAGAGCAATAAAACTACTTAAAAGTGTCCATTCAAGTCACAGTCTATAGTTTATATCCAGAGCTCACAGGAACAATTAGGGTTCTTCAGGAAAACTATAATTAAGCAAAGCATAGTTTCATGATGCCTCTTTTTGTACATTTCTCAACATTCTGTACAAGGTTGCCTTACAGTAGTTGCACAGGTGATGGTGCACCGTCCATCCCACCATTAGATGGAGTATGTTCTCTCTTTAACTTTACAATGGGCCTTTAAGAATTCCACCAGTTGCCTCCCCAAGTTGTTAGGAAGGGGAGAGGGGTCCATTGCCACTTACTAAAGACAATATTCGCCACCATTACAGCTTAGATCCCCAAATGAATTCTGTATCAGGCTATAGTTACTGTGCATTTTTGCCACTTACACTCTTGCTTGTGGAAACCTTTCAATGTCTATTACTTCTTGAGACAATTCTCCAGTTCAGCTAAAAAAGTTTGGAGCCAACAGGTTAAGGGCTTAACCATTTCCTTGTTCTAGGGCAGGGTGCTCCAGAGCGGTCAATATTGACCTCCAGGAGTCCATAGGACTATCCAAGGGGTCATAGTTCTTGTTGTTGTTATTCATAGTACTATTAGTTAACCTATTGTTTATTAAATTATTTTCATAGAATAACTGTTGGGGTTCATGAACAATCTGAAATTTCATGACGGGGTCAATGAGCTGAAGAGTTTGGGGAACTCCGTTCTACGGTGAGAACAAGGGTTCTACATGATCCACTCCTGCCTTGCATTAACAATCACAGCACATATCTGTTTCCAAGCAGCAGCATGTTAGTCTGTCTTTGCATATAGCAGTAAGCCAGGATTCTTTCTAACCATGAGTTCTTTCATCACATTCAGTCAAAACCAAACAAGCCAGATTATATAGAAACATACAATATGAAATCAGATAATGAGCTTTTGAAGGGTTTGATGACCAGAACTGTACAAAATATTCCACATGTAATTCCATCTGTAGCATAGATTTATGCCACCTAAATAATTAAGCCATGGGATTTTATTTATTTATTTATTTAAAACATTTGTATAACCACCCATCTGAAACCAAACTCTGAGTGGCTTACAACCAAGAATAAAACAACATATACATAAGAAAAGCAAAAACACAAAAACCAATAACCCCAAAAAAAAACCCCAGGAAAAAAAAACAGAAAAGAGCTACACTTCCCTGATGCAACCTACATGTTCTTCTCGCACTCTAACCTTGCCCTATCCCAATGCCTGAGGGAAGAGCCACGTCTTGAGTGCTCTCAGGAAGGATAGAAGGGTCTAGCCTGTTGGATCTCAGTGGGACGGTGTTCCACAGGATGCAACAGAAAAGGCACGTTTCTGAGGACCTGCAATATGGCAATGTTTAAGGGAAGGGACATGGAAGTGCCCTCCCTATCCACTCTAGTGGATGGGCAGGTACCCTCAGGAAGAGGCAGTCCTGCAGATAACCTGGTCCCAGGTAACGTAGGCCTTTAAAGGTGATAACAACAGGGGTGTAATATGGGTGCACCTAGAGGCAACCAACACTGAACACACTGCTGCATTCTGGACCAATTGTAGTTTCTGGGTCATCTTCAAGGCCAGCCCCACATACAGCATGTTGCAGTAATCCAAATGGGAAGCAACCAAGGTGTGAGTGACCACGAGCAAGCGTAATGGTATGTGAGAAAGACTTTGAAAGATGGGGCGAAGAGATGCTGCCTAGGGAACAGTTAGATAAGAGAGGGCATAGCCCGCAGCTGCATAACAGAAAGAGGCTCAGAAGAGACCCTCCTTAGCTTCCCAGACTGTAAAGGAGACAGCAGGAGATTTGTACTTTCAGACTTGCAAGATTTTGTTAATGTAACCTTACGATAAAGTAGAATTAGCTCACTGATCATGTTTCCTGTTTGGTGTACCTGGAAAGGCTGACAGCTAGGCTTCCTGGTCCAGAAAAGGGTGCAGTTGGTGCACAAGACAAATCTGTGTACTGCCCCCCTAACCACGGCTGCCACCTGTTTTATTTATTATTAAACTTGTATGCCCCCATCTCCCCCAACGGGTTCATTCAGCAGTAGCCATGAGTCTAGGAGGACCCCCAAATGGTACACCAGTTCTATCCAGGGAAGTGACTAATTATTAGCTGTCTGAAATGGACCAGCCTAGAGACAGATTTGGTGAAAACTAGTCTAAGTTTGGTGACTTCATGTTCTGTTCATCACTCAAACATTTTTTTGCTCATCCTATCAAGATGACTTGTGGGATTTAAAAGTAATAGAACAATAAAATTGTTCTGTATCCCAAGGGACAGGTAGACCGTTTGGAGCAACGAACTGGTGGGACAAAAGATAATTTAACTGGGGTATATGTGTCTTTCATCATAAACCTAGTTTCTCAAAGGACTTTGCAGGTTGTTAAAAGCAAAATGAAATTTCTGCATCATAATAGTACATAGGGAAAAAACCCCCACATCTCAATGTCATAAAAAGGAGCAATTTTCTTTAAGAGATTGAAATGTATATCCAGGCCCATTTCACACATTATTATTCTTTTTAATATTATTAATGTCATCCTTGCTATGTCTATTTTAGCTGTCAAAACCCAACCCAAAGAGAATTTTACAAGATTTTCAAGAAGTGATTAGAACTTTGGTCAATCTTCATAACAGAGGCATTCTTATCAAATCCTATCCTTTTTTTACTTGTGTCACATGTGATGCACATAAAAGCAGTATGGGACTTTGAGTGATCAAGGCTACCTCCTTGACTTTTTTGACCCTCTGGGGATACCCCTGGAGACAGTTCTCAACTAAAAGTACAGAGTGATTACTCCTCAAAAGACCTTGTAGGAGGAGAGCCATGTTGGTCTATGGTCACAAAAAATCAGGAGCCTGGTAACACCTTTTCAAACTAACAAATTTATTGTAAGGCTTAAGCTCATGAAAGTAACTCTAGTTAGTCTTCCAAGCTCATAAAAAGTAAGCAGCTTGACTACAAACCTGTTGGGATGAGAAAGACCATTCATACTTATCTGAGAAAGAAAGATTGAACGCAAAGGAATTTAATTCCCAAAGAAAAACCATGGACATAATCCATGCTGTGGGCATACAAACATATCCATCACACTATTCCATTTATGCAAAGCCCAGAAAAGGAATAGGGTCTAGTAAACTAAAGGCATGAGATAAGAAAATAATATGACTAAATGTAGTTTACACCAATAAAATTCACAATTCTTTTCCATTCTTTTCTAGCCTTGCCAGGTACTGTATATAGCCTTGTCTTCCTCATGTCCATACACTGCTTCATACATATGCTGCCTTTTATACTTTCAGCTGCTCATCTTTCTCTTTTTGAGTGTGTCTTCAACTCCTCCATCCAACCGCGACTTTCTCAGCCTTCCCTCCTTTCAACCTATCCACTCTTCCTTCATATATTCATTCTCTCCCTTGATCCTCAATCATTCTCTTTATTTAACCAAGCCACCTCAATGTACTCCTTTCATTCAAGTCTCATTTTTGTATTCAGTCCATATTCATTCAACATCCATTCATTCATGACCCTATCTCATCTTACACATGAGATATGGAGTTAAGTACCCCATTCTTTCTGCATTCAACTTACTTTTATGTTTCTTTTGACAAGTCCAACTCTCACTGCTGTGTAAGAAAAGGAGCAGAACATTCTTATACACAGCAGCAATCATTCTTTTATATGCATCCTCTTTATTTACATCCATTTTGTTGGAAGACTAATCTAGCTTCTAACACTTTTTCATGTGGAACTCATACCTTTTTTTTCCTGTTTTCTCTTTTATTTCCATGTCCATTTTTTTTCCTCAAGTTGCATCTTTGACTCTGCCAAATAATGGTCTGTCCCACATCCAAACTTCTCATTATTGTATCCTTCACAAATTCTCTTAACCTTTCATCATAAACAATTAAATCAGTCATGCTTTTAGATTTATATCCATTCCTTTGCCATGCATACATATGAATACTTATGCTTAAATGCCACATTGAAAACAAATCTTTTCTAAGCACACACTTACCAATCAGTCAGCATTATCATTCATTCTTGTATCTCTGAATGACCCTATTACTCTCTCATCTAATTTTCACACGTCAATACATGTCGTGTAATAGAATAATATTTCCTCTGGGTTACATTCATTCAGAATGTTGCACAATTTTCCCCAAAGCTCATCTCTGTTTTTTTTCCCTTATCATCATTCACTGAAGTGGAACATGCAGCTAACACCAACCTATGGATTCTTATTTTGATAGGGATCTGCAGTTACCTACAGGACATTAATTCATACTTTCTAACATATGTTTTAGTCCTTTAGCACATAACTAAAACTGCATCTTCATTTGCCACAAGATCAGGTCACTTTCATTTGTATCTATGCCATCCTTCCCATTTCTCTTAGTTTTAGAGACATACAACCTTCCTTCCTTCCTTCCTTCCTTCCTTCCTTCCTTCCTTCCTTCCTTCCTTCCTTCCTTCCTTCCTTCCTTCCTTCCTTCCTTCCTTCCCTTCTTCTTCTTCTTCTTCTTCTTCTTCTTCTTCTTCTTCTTCTTCTTCTTCTTCTTCTTCTTCTTCTTCTTCTACTGTTTACTCCTCTTACATTATTGAAGATCTCAGTCTTCCATGTGCTGTGGCCATCATTTCTGCCACCCATCATATCTTTGGTCAACTGAAGCTTTCATATAGTACTTTATTAGGATAGAGGAGGTGTTAACCAGGTGATCAGCCTTATTCATACCCCTGCCCCTATTAACTGTAAAGACAATAGGACATGGCTGGGCATATTTCTGCCAATATGCCAAAGTGCAACCAAAGCCCACTTTTACTCCAAGCATGCTCAGTTTCTTCTATGAATGAGGATCTCTGATCTGGAGCCTACCATGCACCTAACATGCTGTTACCTGCATCCAGCCAGCTGGAAGGTACATACGGTGTACTGACCACGTAAGTTCAAGTTCAGATAGAAGAACAATATAAAAAGAGAAGGCAACAGAAGGTTCCTTGGCCACAATGCAAGGCCAAATTTGCAGTGTGAATGGCAAACTATAGAGCAACAACCTTAGTTGGATCAAGTGAAGGAAGGGTCATCTGGGCCACCATTCAGCATCATACAGTGATCAACCATTTACAGACCTTTCCCCACTACTAAATTACAGAATTCTGCATCCATTCTTCAAGTAGCAGGAAATTATATGCGCATGATATTTGCTGTCATCACAGCTGATCATTACCCCGTCCCTGTTACCTTTATTTCCAGTTCCTGCCAAACCACTGACCTCCCTCCAAGGTAATGGGTGACAAAACATTTTATACATTTTGAAGCTGGGCTTGGATGGTACTGGAATAGAGGGGAAATTATGCCTTTAACACTGGTAGCATTACAGACACATTAAGGTCTCACGCTTGGGGATGAGATGAAGACAGTGTCATGGAGATGCAGAAGAAGAAAGATGTTGGTGGGGAAATATGGCATTGAAGGCATACTGTGAATCCAGAGATAGCAAACAGCCATCAGATCTAGTAACCACTGAAGATCCAACTAGCCATACATTTGCTCAGCCTCCATTTTAAAACCATCTAACATGGTGACCACTGGTAGCATCATGTCTGATGGGTCAAGCTCCATTGTATGAAGAAGGATTTCCTTTGATTGCTCCTAATCTCCCTGCATTTTATTTCAATCGGTGACTCCAATTTTGAATATTGTCAGAGAGGAAGAATAATTCCTAACTAATAATGCACTCTTCCACTGGCTAACATCATGTGGGATTAGAATGCCATAAAAGCTTTCTCAGTTGAGCTATGGGCAACACATTTAGGTGAACCAGGAGCCCTTATTCAGATTAACCCACAGAGGGCAAACCAGGCAGGAGCACAAGAAGAATCAGAGCTGGAAAGCAATCTTAGATTAAAAGACCAACCAGGAGGAGAATACATTAAGCCTCAATCCACTTGTGGTACCCTCAGTCACAAGATTGAGAAAAGTGGTTATATACAATCAATCAATCAATCAATCAATCAATCAATCACCAAGGCTTAAGAGGATAGGCAGATTTCCACCTCTTAAATCCCAAGAGTTTAGAAACTATTCCATATACCATTCCAATAATACAGGTGACTCAGCCATTGCTGAGAATCCTGTGACTTGAAATTCATACATCTGGATGTTGCCAATACATAGTAATGCATAGATTAGGTCTCCTTCAAGGATCAAACTATTTTATAACAGAACTAAATCTGAGCCCCTCCTGTCCATGATAAAGCTGGAAATTCTAGCATGGTCTATGGTCCATGAGATCCTGAGATAGCAATTAAGATAATCCTGTCTTAGTTTTATAGCAGAGGGGCCTTTCACTTTTTTACTGGAAATCATAAAAAAATGTAACCCAGGTGGGAAAAGCATATGCCATAGGGTGTCATAACATTCCTGCTGCTAAATCAATATTATATGCACACAACACTATTATCTCTCAAAGAAAAGAGAGTGCAAAAGGTCACCAGCTTCAAAGCTAGTATGCTAATGCCCCACAGCATTCAGCATTTGAGGTCACCAGTGGTTATATTTGCTTTTAGAAAGTAGATTAACTCATTTTGGATCTGAATCCCTGCTTACACTGATTTTTGCAAGAGCTCTCACAGATCACCTGCAGTTTCTCAGTCTTTTGTTTCGCAGTTTAAGCTGGGCCAGGAGGAGGACATATGAAGGAGGTGGGTTTGTTTTATCTCCTCCTTCATATGTCCCAATAATCATCTTTTCTCAAGACAACAAACTGCAACGTGGTTCATATGCATGTCTATCCTTTCTTACAAGGCTGACTTGTCTGTAGGTTGCTTCTGCTTTTAGCAGAAGAATTCTTAAGGCTGGCTTGGATCCAGACCCAGTTAGGCTTAGATTAAATTACTTACTGAACCTAATTGCTCTAAAATAGGAATAGATAACAGAGAGGCCCTTCAAACATTTTTGAACTATAACTTCCCAGCACAGGGATATGGGAAGAAGAGATAATTTGTTGTATTTTAAGAGAAGGCGGTAAATTACTAAAATTGTTTATATTTGTTGTGATTACTTCTTTATATATTTATTTTCTTTTTTCTTTACTATGTTCTCATTTTTTCTTTCTTTTCTATTTTTCTTTTTCTTTTTTCTCTTTTTTTATTTACTGCACCTTCTATTTTTTCTTTTCTTTTTTTTTAGTTTGTATTAGTTTTTATGGTTGTAAATCGTAATCTTTAAAAATTACTACAAAAAAGACTTATTGAAAGATGGAAGGGATTAGGTTACAACATTCTTGAGAAATGACTATTTTCATTTTACTTTAAGTTTGCTAGGGCAGGATGCTGTGACGGTCATAAATGGAAGGATAGGTCACGAAGCTGTTTTTTTTTTTTTTTTACACCGTTGTAACTTTGAACAGTCGCTAAACAAGACAGCTGGTAAACAAGGACTACCTGTAATGCTTTACAAAGCTTAATCCACTTTCTCAGGTTCTGAGAAGCCCATAACAATAGAGGTTCTATTTGTATGTATTTATGTTTACATACCTATCTTTAGATAGCCATAATGGACTTGCTTTTATTCACAAATATATGTTCTGCTAGAGCGAATGAATCAGAGGATTCCAATCAAGGTTACCTCAAAAACATCCTTAAAGAAAGTGTGGAATGACTATTGTCACCAATCAAGCTAGAATTCAGTGCTTTTGAAAGGGTTTTTGAAACTCTCTAGCAAATCGGGGAAGAGAAATGGGATGGATGATATATTTGAATTTCTCCAAGGAAAAGAGAAATTTTGCAGCAAACACAATGGTGGGAATACTACTACCAAAGAACTCAAAAGGGAAAAGTTCCCTCTTTGGGATTTAATTGAAATGTGGAAAGTCAAGGAGGTTCCATACCACTGAAGAGAAGACTGTTGAGCGAAAGGCAAGATATTTGTATCTTATAAGTAAATAAATACAAGAATGCTATACCCCACCCATAAAAATTCTGTTCTCCTTTGAAGGAAATTGCAAAAAAAAAAAAAAAAAAATTGATTCCACAAATGGAATGAAACCTGGTTTTAAAAAAATGCAGAAGAATTTCTCTCGCTGGCACTAAAACCGACACACATTATGGGCATGTATACATACACACATACACAAATTAAATTGCCACCTCCTGCAGTGGTGTCCTTCTGGAGAGTTCTTTCTTCATTCACAGGCTTTGAGAAGTTCTCCCTACTGGCACAAAATGCAGAGGAAATATCTTCCGAGCTGCCGTACTTCGCATCTCAATAGGTTTAACTACAGACATAACCGCTGGATTGCAAATCACGCAGACGCTTAAACTAGAAACAAATATTAGCAATAAATCATGTGCTCCATTAAGGAGAAAACTTTTATGTCCTATTAAAAAGAATGCCACTTATCTTTCCCCAGCATGGGGGATAAGGGCAGGATTCCTCTGCAAACTTCTAGATATCAATTTTTCCATTTTTGACAGCTTTGTCATTCCACTAATTTCCAGCACCTTCATGGGAAAGCAGCAATAAAGCTGCACCCACACCCTTTTGGTACCCGTCATCACCTCATTCACATTTCAGATCATTGCAAAACCTAGTTATAAAACCATGGACATATAAGAGACCTCAGATGTCATCCATACCACCCCCTGCACCCCACTTCTTCCTCTGATGCAAGTGAACTCAATCCAGCTTTTCCCAACTTCGGTGCAATCCGTATGGGCGGACGAACTCCCCAAATTCTTAGCAATGGATATGCTAGCCGAAGATTTGGGACAAGTCCACTCAGCAGGAAATAAAATGTGCACATATGCTCATGGAGATCTTGCTTGATTCCCCCCACCACCCAATTTTAAAATATCCCTGACTTTTAATATTTAAGATATTTCTCATTTAAAATAAATCGGTTGGTAGGAAGCTAGTCTGCTGCTTGGCAAATCACTAACTTCAAATTCATCTTCTTTCCACCGGTCAGGTTCACCTGTCAGAAATCTCCAGCCGGCATCTCCATTGCTAAGAATTTGGTGGGTTGGTCCACACAGATGGTGGGAATGTTGTCACCAGAAGGATACTGGGAGACCTTTCTTATTTATTCTTATTTAGAGAAGAGCTGCCTTAGGACATATAACTAGAATGGGACCTGCTATCTCCTTACTCCCACTCCTGCTTACCTTCCTCTTTTTGGGGGGTGTGGGCAGGTGAACGCATGTATGCAATACATTGGCCTGTAGCCACCATAAAGGGATATTTATTGAGTTCAAAAGCATTTTTAGAAAACGGGAGCTCCTGATGCTGGCTATTTATTTTACAGCATGACATTCCCAATCTGGTGTAGGGGTTAAGGCCCCAGGCTAGAAACCAGGAGATGGTGAGTGCTAGTCCTACCTTAGGCACAATGCCAGCTGGGTGACCATGGGGCAGTCCTTCTCTCTCAGCCCCAAGAAGAAGAAGGCGAGGGCAGACCACTTCTGAAAATCTTGCCAAGGGAAAGGGAGTTGTCCAGGCCATCTCTGGGCATCAAAACTCACTTGAAAGCACACATATCCACAAATCCTGTTTTTTAATTAAAAGATATAGGTAGGTGATAGACAGATGGAGGGGGTAGGAAAGATACAGAGATATAGAAATAGATATCAAGACATACAGATATGGAGATATGGGTAGTGAGATATCTAAATATGGTGATATAGCTATCAAGATAGATAGATAGATAGATAGATAGATAGATAGATAGATAGATATCTCTAGATGTGATATAGCTATGAATGTAGATAGTAAGACCCAGTACACAGTGAGAGATGTAACTATGGAGTTATAGACATAGATAGCAAGATATTTAGATACAGTGATGTTGTTAGTTTGAGTGAGATATATAGATATGGAAATAGAGGTATAGATAGTGATATAGATATATAACTATGGAGATAGTGATGTATATAGATGTCAATGGATACAAATATAGAGGTAGAATATAGAGATACAGAGGAAAAAGAAATATGTGTACCAAACCTTTAAGTAAGGGACAGAGAGATGTAGACAGATATGTGTGTGCATAAAAATGAGACAGGTGCCAAATGAGGTGCTATGTTTGGACCCTCATTGTTAGGACTACAACTCCAAGAATCCCCAGCTGGCATAGATGAAAATTAGTACCGTTCCTAATGCCAAGCTTTGAAAACCTGTGGTGAAATGTGTACTTGGGGGGTGGGGGGGGAGGAGGTTGTTGGCATGTGTCAACGTGGGTTGGGGGCCTGCCAGAAAATAAATAGGTCCTTGAGTTAGATCTCCAAGATGGCGTGTAACAAGCCAAGAATTGGATTCTATAAGCCACCATCCCAGGGGGGAGAAGCTGAATTAGACCCAAGCTGGCATTCCAAAATGGGAGGAGGCAAAACTGAACATAATCATCTTCTACATGGGAAAAGGTGTCAGGCTGTCATGTTTGCTTCGGCAGAGTCTCCAAGTACTAACGGTTGTCACGGTAACAGTTATGACAAGCCCAGGCACTTAACTTTTTCCCCTATTGATAATTACAAATGCGAACATGCGCCGGTTTGCACTTTGCACACCTGCCTGGCTGGTGAGTCTCCTTTAATTGGATGTGCCAAGTTTGAGAAAAAGGTAATCTGACCTCGCAAAGCAGGTGACAGGTAGATAAAGTGGGGGTTAGGCCATTTTTCCTGACAGAATGAGACAGGAATATCTTCTCTTGCATTCGTTGCAACGAAACTGGACTTTCACCAAATTTTAACACGGCTAATTTTGCAAATGTGGAAGCAGGCTTGAGGAAGAGCAAGAGAAAGAGAAGGACCTTCAGAGTTCAGTACCTGAATATCCCCTCTCTGAATGCGGATGGTCTGCTGGCTCATCTTAATGGCAGACCGTAGAGCTTAAATTCCCCTTTTGTTATTTTTAAACCTAATGCAGAAATCATATTGCTGCAATCCATGTTCCAACAGGCTATCGTATAAAGATAGCCAAGATTAACACCAAGCAGCTTAGAAAAGTGGCCAGTGAGGCAACTGTCATCAGGTGAATCATTCGAACTTATTGATGATGTTGATTTCATGTTGGGCTGAAATCTGCCAGGGAGTGTTTTATGCGCCTGCAAAAGAGGCTTCTGTTTTTCTACCTTATTCTTAGGATGCTCAAGAATTTCTTTTAAATGTTTCTGGGAGGTGTTTTAGAGCTCACTTCAATTGCTGGAGGGGGCAGAAAGGCTATCACTTGTGTTGTTTTCTGTGATGAAGCTTTCCATCACTCTATCTGCAGGGCGTGGTCAAAAAAGTTAAGATGGTGGCTGTGATGCTGCAATAAAAGTTCGGGCTGTTTTTTATGGGCACTGCCCACCCAACACCCATAAAAGCAGACAGCTTCGATCACACTGTTGTGGCTGCCATCTTGACTCTTTTGACCGCTTCCTGCAGATGTCTCTGTTCTGCTGCCTCTCCGGCAGTTCACCATTCCCAATCTGGCAAAAAGAAAAGAAAAGAGAAGCCAAGGAGGCTGTAGAGTTATTTTTATCATTACTCCTTTATTCATAATTAGATAAATTCACACTCTGCATATGAGAATTTCATCAAAATTCTCTACTCCTTTATTTTGTCCATTTCTACCAATTTTCCCTGAACAGACAGTAAACTGTTCCCAGTTCTCCCCTGGATCTCCTTTTAAAATCAAACTTTTTTTTTTTTTTAATGTTAGACTGCAATAGATAAAAGAAAAGTTTTCCTGGTATCGATCTTGGTGACTTCATGGATATGTCTTTATAGTTTTCTAAGCAACAGTTCAGAAGTGATTTCTCACTGCATTCTTCTGGAAGGTGGGATTTTGTTTGTTTCGAGGTTTTGACTTCTCAGTCTAGGCAGATGGATCTCCTGGTGGTCTCCCATCTGAATACTAACCAGGTTTGACCCCGCTTAGCTTCCGAGCCCAGAGATGTGCTGCCACTTACAGATTTGGGCAGAAAGAACCCTGCTATTCTACACCAAATTGGCAAGGAAGTAAATGGGTTTGACCATCTCTGAATTTTTCCAGGAGAAAAAATTCTCCAACAGTGTTTCAAGGCTAAAATTCCCCCAAAACCAGCCCCGTTCCTGAAAACTCCAAGGAGAGGAATGAGAGCTTTCCTGGGGATTGAATGGTAACATGGAAGGCCATGGAGAAAATATTTGGCAATGCAAAACAGGATGTTCACACCCACCTTTTGGCCATCTCCAGTCATAAGATTACAGGTAGTCCCCAGTTCAAGAATGAGTTCCTTTCCCAAGGTCTGTCCTTAAGTCGAATTTGTACGTAAGCTGGAACAGTATTATCATATAATACTGTACAAGTAGTATTGTGTAATGAACTCAAACCATTGTGTATTTAACTCGAATTTTGCTGCAATAGGCTCTGTTCTTAACTATGGGTCATCTGTAAACCTGGCATTCTTAACCCGGGGACTCCCTGTATCTCTAAAACTCTCTTCAACTTGGAAAGATTTTCTAAAGGAAATTCTCCTTCATCAGAGCGAATGAGAACAGGCAGCACAATTTTTCTACTTGGCTCTAGACTGGAAGAAGTGAAAGCTTCTGATTCTGCAGATCAATCCACAGTCACTCCCTTGAGATAGCCACTAATGTTGCCCAATTCTGTTGTCCTAATTTGAAACAGAAACAAGAAATGAGAGAGAGAGAGAGAGAGAGAAAGGGAGAGGAAAATGCTTCTTTTTCAATAGATATTCAGATGAGATGGTTCGTCCAGATCTACCTAAAGTAGCAGGTAGGATTGTTGTATAAAGAAAGCAAGGTTTGCATGCCTCCTCAGATACTGAACTACAATTCCCAGCATGCCTCATTATCAGCAGTTCCTGGCAGTCAGTTTAGTGTTGCCCATCCTGCTCTGTAAAACTGCAATTCCCTATTCATTTCCAGAGCATAGAAATACTCCATTGACTTACTTCTGTGTAATTGCGAATCTGATTATGTTATTAAAGCAGATGCTCAAAAGTATCCCAATTCCAACTGGATCCATACTTCTGCGGAAGACAAATTTAATCCTTCCACCACAAGCCACGCTCTTTTTATAATATATCCCAGCTCTGTTTGGCTCATAAACCATTCTGACAACATTTCTGACATGTTATTCCTGCAGAGGTGTTCACATTCCTTTGGAAACCCATGTAAGAACAGAAGAAACATGCTTTTAAGTGAAGGCGTGATTTTGATCAGAAAGGACAAATGACCTGAAAGAATTGGAGTTGCATAGGCTACACCAGGCCCTGACTTGCAGAATAGGTGTGTGTGTGTGTGTGTGTGTGTATTCCATTAAAAGAATGGAATATGGAATACAAGTTCAAGAGTGGAATCACCATCAACCACCTCCTCTACATGGATGACATCAAGCTGTATGCCAAGATTGAACAAAGCATCAACTCACAGATCCATCTGACATGGATCTACAGTGAGGACATTGGGATGTCATTTGGACTGGAGAAGTGTGGCTGGATAGTAGTAAAGAGAGGGAAGGTAGTTAAGACCGATGGGGTAGAACTACCAGTGGGCCACATAGCAGACATAGAGACCTTGGTGTCCCACAGTCACATGGGAGCCACGATAAGGAGGCAAGGAAGACAGCAACATCCAAGTACCACTAAAGGATAAGACGGGTCCTGAAGAGCCAGCTCAATGGGAAGAACAAGATCCATGCCATCAACATGTACGCCCTGCCAATCATCAGATACCCTGCCAGTATAGTGAGCTGGCCAAAGGAGGACATGGAGGCTGCTGATGTGAAGACCTGGAAGCTCCTCACAATGTACAGAGGTTTCCACCCCAAGTACAACACCCAGAGATTGTACACCATCTGCAAAGAGGGCAGGCAAGGTCTGATGGGTGTCAAAGCCACTGTCCTGGATGAAACCCGGAGCATCTAAGGGTACATCACTAAGATGGCACCCAAAGATGAACTGCTGGGAGAATGCCTCAGGCAGCAGCAGACATGGGAGGAAGTTCAAGTGGAGGAAATACCATGGCAAGACAAGCCCCTGCATGGGATGTACCATTGATAGATAGCTGAGGTGGCTGACACTGGGAAATCCTACCGGTGGCTGGAAAGGGCTGGACTAAAAGACAGCACTGAGGCACTGATCATAGCAGCATAAGAACAGGCACTAAGCACCAGATCCATAGAAGCAGGGGTCTACCACACTAGACAGGACCCAAGGTGCAGATTGTGCAAAGAGGCCTCAGAGACAGTCCAACACATTGTGACAGGGTGTAAGATGCAGGCAGGAACAGCATACACTGAACGGCACAACCAAGTAGCTGGCATAGTGTATAGGAACATCTGTACAACGTATGGGCTAGACCCCTCCAAGTCCAAATGGGAGATTCCACAGAAGGTCATGAAGAATAACAGGGCTAAGATACCGTGGGACTTCCAGATCTAGACAGACAGGCAGGTACTGGCCAATCAGCCAGACATCGTGGTAGTTGACAAGGACCAGAAAACAGTGGTGGTGATAGATGTAGCAGTGCCAAGTGACAGCAACAACAGGAAGAAGGAGTATGAGAAGCTGAAGTAGTACCAAGGCCTCAAGGAGGAACTAGAGAGAATGTGGAAAGTCAAGGCCAAAATGGTCCCAGTGGAGCACTCGGGGCCGTGACTCCTAAGCTGGGAGAATGGCTCCAACAGATCCCAGGAACAACATCAGAGCTCTCTGTGCAGAAGAGTGCAGTGCTAGGAACAGCTCAGATACTGCACAGAACCCTCAAACTCCCAGGCCTCTGGTAGAGGACCCGAGATTGAGGAAGACACAGACCACCCATAGGGGTGAGAGGGGATTGTATGTATGTATGTATGTAAGGATTTATTGCAGAAACCCTTTCAACAGTAGTCATAGATCCCTTTGGATCCCTTTGGAGTGAAAATAAGAGGGAGAATCTTCAGTAAATTGTCCAAATTCAAAGAGGCATACTACAAATAGTTTTACGCTTTTTAATCGTTTGCATGGTTTTTATGTTTTTGTGGTTACCATATTTACTTGTGGATAAACTGAGAATTTTAGGGGCCAAAATACACCTAAAAACTTGGGTTCAGCTTATCTGCACATGGGCTTATCAGTGAGTATATACAATAGATTGTTTTTTCCATTTCCATTTCCATTTTTATTTTTATTTTGTTTTGTTTTGTTTTGTTTTTTTATGCTGTTTTTCTGTTTTTAGCTTTGTAAGCCGCCCAGAGTTGCACATGTGAGATGGGCGGCTCTATACATTGAATAAAGTAAATAAATGAATAAAGATTTAGCTTTTGTAGGCAACTTTATTTTTAAAAACTGTGCTTCCTTTAGAGATCTTTGTGTATGACTTGGGAAGAGGTGTCACTTTGTGGGAGTAAAAAAATAATAGATACGTTAAAGCAAATACAATACAATGAGCCTCTCTAATTTTCAAAGATTTATTTAAGAGAAGGAAAGAATGTTGTGATAAGCGGTCAGCCTCATTCAGGCCTAGCAGGACGAGATTAGCTGGTAACAGAGCATCAGTGAGGCTATTTCAGTCTGTTTGCTTGGCATATTTATCTGGTCGCGTGTCTACCAAAGGCACTCTGGGTCGTAAAAACAAAACTAAATTCACCCTCCATTAATTGGATTAATTCATGCAGTGACTTGCACTCAGTCCCAGATATCATTATTATAGGGAATAATATCCATTATTGCAACTAGTGCAACAGGCTGGTCCCGGAACGGTTGTAAAGCCAAGGAGATTCAAAACTAAATAGCTGACCTGCAACGTTCTGTATGGCCACTAGATGGCAGGAAAGAGATTCAAACGACACCAGTGCTTTGCTGCCATATAGTGGTATGTCCAGGGTATTGCACCCCAGATTTGGTAGCACTACGTCAAAGCACAGAATTTCTGTCGGCTTCTACTCTTTCTCTTGAATGCAGCCACTCTGTAAGCTCCAGTTCAGCTTCTTGCACTAGGCAGCTGCAGCTTATGAGGCCACCCCCTTAAGCATAAAGAACAAAGAACAAAGCTACCGTGACAAACATTGTCATTGTAAATTGCAGGAGGTGATTCTTTCTGACAGTTTGTCATTTGTTTGCCTTTGTCAATGCTGGTGAACCATTTGTCTGCTGGATAAAAGGCTAGGAAGCTGCATAAACTATACACACTGCTGTGCTTTATTCTTAATCTTGGCTTAATACATATAACATAACAATACAAGTAGTCCTCACTTAATGACCGTTTATTTCATGATGGTGTGGAGTTACGGCGTACTTGGGAAAAGTCCTTTATGACCCCCATGGTCATGTAATCACAATTTGCAACTTTTTTACAATGGTCGATAAGCGAATCACCATGGTCGTTAAGTGAATCACATGGTGATTAAGTGAATTCCAGCAAAAAGTGTCCATTGGGAAGGCTGTTTTCACTTAACAACCACGTGATTCGCTTAAAGACCATGTGATTTGCTTAACAACTGTGGTGATTCACTTAACAACCATTGTAAAAAAGGTAATAAAATCAGCTCCAATTCGCTTAGTGACCAAATCGCTTAGTGACTTATATCCCAGTTCCTATTGTGATCAGATAGTGAGAACTGTCTGTAAGCTATTTTCCAGCCAGTTATCAGCTACAGAAGGGATTGGTAGCCTGGTGCCATTTTTGGTCAAGCCAGGGTTGGTCCCAAACCCCCTCTTTTTTCCCCAGGGTAAGGTCAAAAAAGTTTAGATGGCAGCCACAAAAATGCACATAAAAAGAGGTGGGGCTTTGATTGCATGGTTGTGCTACCCATTTGGTTTCTTTGACACACAAACACCCTGCAGACACTCCTCGGGGAGTCCTCATCTGGCCACACTGGCAAATTTTGTTGGCGTGGTTGCTAAAAATTGGTGTTAGTTTCCTCTCAGCTGGGGACACACATGGAAAGGGTCACATGAGACTTAAAATGACCATAATTGAAAAACAAAGAAAAAAATCACTTACTTCAATACCAAGGGGAAAAAATGGGAGAAACAGTGGACCAGAATTACCAGAAAAGATACAGATAATCCAACAGTTTTATCAGGGCAAGCCACAGGGCCATAGAACTGCTAATTTAAGTCCCCAGTGTCCAGTGGCAGCTGTAGAGCAGGGTCAAAAAAGTCAAGATGGCAACATAACTGTGCAAATGAAGCCCCGCCTCTTTTTTAGGTGCATAAAACACCCATAAAAAGAGGCAGGGCTTTGATTGTGGGATGACGGCTGCCATCTTACATTTTTACCTACCTGACCTCACCCAGTGGACCCTCCTGCCAGGATCTCTGCTGTAATATTATTCTAGAAATGGAAATATGCTGAGCAGTAAATCTCCCCCCTTTTATTGTTTGCATTACTAATAATCCTGACCATTTTTAAACATTGAATTAAATAAAAAAAGGCCTGCTTAAAAAACCTAAAATTTATAGAGACCTCTGGTACGCAACCCAAGGCATGTACGTTTTTATTGAAAGAAACGTTTGTCTTCATTTGGAAGAAATGATGGTGTAGCATTGTTAAAAATGGAGGGTATTCTTCCTAAAATTTATATTTCTGCTGGGTAAAAAATATTTGTTTGTTTAGTTAAATGTATAAGTCACCTGACTCAATTGCATCTCTAGGCAGCATGTAATATACAACATAAAAAAATCATATAATGCATAAAGAACATGCATTGATTTCTTTAAAATGGAAGTCCCTCTTTTTGCCCATATCTTCCTCAAGTGAATCTTACAAACAAAATGGGTTTTATATGGATTTGTAAAAGGTCCTCAAGGATCTGTGAAGTCTATCTGAAAGAATCTCACAGTTCTGCTTCCACAGAAATCCTTGGTAGGTTTTTTCTTTCATATTTTGCTACTGTTGGAATTAAAAACACTGCTTCCTAGCCATACTATACTGACAGAGCCACACTATTCCTTATTTAATCCATCCCTGCCAAGCCAATTTGTCTGAACTCACCCACATAGGAGTGGAATATTGTTGCAAATGCTTTGCCACAAAAAAAAAGGAGGCCATCAACAAAGGAAAGATGGATCAACAGCTGGTAACTTGCTAAGAACTGGAACGATTCAAGAAAGTATGCTTGTTCCATACTTCAGTACAGTAGTCCTCATTTAGTGACCGCAATTGGGATTGGTTAAGTTAAATGAAGCAGTCACTAAGTGAAAATCACATGACCGCGACTGTGCTTACGATTTTACTTCAGCTTTCCTTTGTTTTCCAGTGTTAGAAGGACACAACCCCAAACAGCCAAGTGAACCCAAATGGTGGGGAAGATTTCCAGAATTCGACTCACAAGGAAGCTGGATAAAAGGGGAAATCTTATAGCCCGTTTTCCCCACTCTCCCACCCTTTGGAATGCTCACCCCAGTGCTGGAATAATTAGCAAGAAGAGAATTGATGTTTGGTATTTTCATTCATTGGAAAGGAAGGGATTACAAGAGAGTAAGCAGGCATGCAATGGGAAACACAGATCGAAAGGAATGTGCTGGAACCGGCTGACTGCCTAGCACATTTCTGGCTCTGAGCCCAGAGCAGATTAGTAGGCAAACAAAAGTCAAAGGTGTGGAAGTGATTAAAGTCTTGTCAGTCACAGTCAGCAGCTGCCAGCTGGCTAATAAAGAGAGCTGAGTTTGTTAACTTGCAGTTAGCGCTTTTTAGGGACATGCTGCGCTGCAGAGAAAAGCAGCTCAGGAAGAGATCACTTGTTTCAGTCTTCTCTCCACTCTGCGAGGGAGGGGGGGGGAAAGAAAAAAAAATGGTCAGGCACAGGATAACATGTACTAACTGATTGTAAGTGACTGAGAGAGAGAAGTTGTGAAGGTCATAAATGCAGGCATTGGTCACAAAGTTACTTTTCCATCACTAAGTTGTAACTGCAAATGGTCGCCCTCTGAGGCAGTCGCTAAATGAGGACTACCTGTATCCTGTAACATCCCCTTACAAAGTTTGTTTGCAGCAGCAGCAATTACCAAAGCTGCAATTCTTAGCAAAACTGCCTAGAAAGCAAGTCCCATTGTTCTGAATGCTATTGGGTCAAATGCCACAACACGGTGAGGAAAGGTGCTACAAATTCACCAGAAACAATACGGACTGCCGATATTTTCATCCTTTAACTGGTTACCACGCGTAATTCTCCCTGACAGACTGTTTTTTTCCTGCATGCAAAAGGTTCTCCTTAGTCCAACATCCAATATTCCACCCTCATCCTGTAGCACTACAATTTATGAAAAACATTACCAGTTGATTCTGCTGAGCGTGTAACCTGGCCACGAGATGCTTGGACCATAAATAATCCTGTCAGTAATATATGGATGTGTATAATTACAAAGATGATAAAATCTTTCAAAACTTTGCTATCTCTTCCCCCCACCCCCACCCCCCAGGAAGAGGAATGAGTCATTTGTCTTGGCATTTTAATTTTAATATGTGTAAAAGGAATGGACTCTTTCCAAATTCTAATAACTCTTTTAATGCTGTTTCATTCCTAGGATGGATATTTTTTAATTCTTCTCAAAATAGTTTTCTCCCTGCTTCGTGGTTGTGGAAGGAAGTCTCTAATTAAGGTACTGAAATTATTATCTTTTCTTTTGTAATGCTTTCATCTTTGGCTGTTATAATTCTTCTTTGCTTGGTTTCCTAAAGTACTTACATACCCTGTTTTTATATGTTCAACCTTTTCTGCATTTGTATCCTTTCTGGTATTGTTTCTTGGAAACCTTTTCTCCATCCGGTTATAAATGTTGAGCTCGATGAATTTCCACATGGCTGCCCATCCTAGTTGGTGTGATTGGAGAAGCAGTTGATGGCAGGGAAAATTAAGTGACAATTCTTAGGAAACAACAAGTCAATGGACATGGGACTATCCATTTTTATGTGCTAACAAGATGGGAGTGCAGGGGGACACCCTTGGAGAATTAGATTTTTTTTCCCCTAAATGTTCACAAAGAATAGAAAGTGAATTCTGCTCAGTGCCCAAGGAGATTAGCCATTCTCAGCCCAAATTTTCATTTGGTTCTCAATGATTCATGAAGTCCTGGGCATCACTGGCTCTTAGCCTTGAGGGCAGTAGGACTGTCTCTGAAGGCCATCTATTGGTAAATTGGTGGACTTCCTTAAGCAATTGCTTGGTCACTGTGAGAACAGACAGCTGGACTAGATAAGTCACGGCTATGATCCAGCCGGGCATGGCTTATGTTTTTATGCATTTGGTGAAGATGCAGAAATGGAAAACTTGTGGCTTCACTAACTGAGATGGGAGGCAGCAGGCCAACACTTACACCAGAAGTCTTCCTACACATTGGCAGGTGTTTCACACATAAAGAGACAAGAGTCACCCTTTGAGGGAGATGGGTGGCATATAACTTTAATTAAAATATATATATATTCATGGTGAGGATATGGAATATCACACCCAAAGTTTCTGTGTTTCCCCAGAAGACCTCCAGAAATAGTGCCATCCTACGCCACTCTTGGTGGTGACATGGCCAATTTATCTCACTTCATCTAATGGAAGGGGAGAACATCTCTCACCCAGATGATTTCGGGGCAAAGGCTATGGTACTTATTTCACAAGAGAATCTATTCTCATCTATTGTAAAGATCTCGAAGTCTATCATATGGTTATGCCGCGCTTATCAATGCAGTTCTGCTTTATTTCGCTTTGGATTGGAAAAGAGAAATTGTAGAACGTGCATGGATACAATTTACACTTCAACAAAGTGAGGGACGTTTGGTCATGGCCTTTGTTGCTCTCCCTCAATGGGACTATTTCTGTTCTTCTCACTCCATCAGCATCATTTGAATCACTGTGTGTTCTTGATAAAGGCACAAGTCTTTATTTAGACCTGGATGCTGAAAGCTACTAAGTCTAGCATTCTCAGTGACAGCTGGCTTTATTCTATGAGCACCAAGCATTCACGTTCCTTAAACTTTATTTAAAACCTATCCATATGGACATTCCTAAAATAGGCCTTGGGATTTTGGAAACTGTTTGAAGGCAAAAGGAAGTGAAATACATGCAACATATATGGATTTTATGGCATTGGTGAAGAATGTGAAATTAAAAATACAACTAAATCCATTTTGGCAACACCATGAAGCCAGGTACCTGCTTTTGGAAAAAAAATGCTAGAAAAGTTTAAACAAAAGCTTTTTACCTCCCCTTTTTTTTTCTTTTTTGTTTGACTTTTAATTGTTTTATATTAAGTAATTGATTGGAAAATCTTGAGGGAAATCCAAAATTATATGAATGGACTTCTACTCATTTAATGGAGATTTTTCTTCTCCTTTTGATGTCCTTTACAGACTATTATATCTGATTTTCAGAGTCCCTGAAGTTACAGGAGGGTATCGGGGTGAGCTGGATACAAAGAATAGCAGGCAGAAAATGGTATTCTAATTTCTAAGCCATTCTTAGTGCAAAAGAAGTATCAAAATATACAGAAATGCAAGTTGATAAATGTCAAAATATGTTGAAATATATGTTCCGGAGGAAAAATACTTAGACATTTACATTTTGAGGGATACATCTAGAAATACTTTGAAGGAAAATATATTTTGAAACGCATACAGAAATTCAAATTTTCATGATGGTTAAAGAAAAAAGACGGTTTAATTCTGAAATAGAAGAAATGAAGGACACAAAAGATGGGGCCAGGGAGCAGACAAAGATCTGTAAATTTATATTGCAGTTCAAGAATGTTTCCACCTCTCAAGACTCTGTCACTTGTGGCAAGAATGTCACAAAGCCAAGGGTTGGGAGATATGGTTTTGCTTCTTGGAGATGGAAGCCTTCTCTTTGCGTGTGAGTATTCCTGAAAGTGGGTATCTTATCTGAGCAAAGATTAATGAAACAGATTTTATGAATATAACAGAAAGGATAACTATTTACAGGAAATGCTATAGAGGGATAGGTAAAGCATAGCACTAACGTACTTCCTACAGAAGGATAGTCCAACATGTGCTCCATGCATATGTGTGAGGGAAGAAAGACAGAAAGAAGTGGTCTCAGATTAGCATTCTTTTAGACCAGTGTTTCTCAACCCTGGCAACTTGAAGATGTGTGGACTTCAACTCCCAGAATTCCCCACAGCATGCTTCCTTGCAGTCAGTAGGTTGAAGGATCAGTGCTATTGAAGTCACACATTCAACATTGCTCATGGCCAGGAGCAGCAATAAACCCCTCAAGATCCAGAGGGAATCAGATGCTAGTCAAAAAAAGGCCAGGTCAAAGCCACCTAAACAAGTAAATCAGCTTGTCACACCAAAGGGATACCCAGATAACATCTAGAAACAGCTGTAGTGTCAGAACTCTGTGATGACAATACAAATTGGACTGAACTACCAAGGAAACAAGGCTCTCTTTCAATTCTGATTACATTTAGAAAAGTTAAGGTGACAAGCACAGGAATTCTGACCAGTACCTTTGTTTCCAAACATGAACCTTATTATATATGCAGTTCAAAGCCATGAATATATGTTTCTCCCATGTTTATGGTGGACAAAGAATGCAATCTATCACTTTCAGAATGGTGAGTTGGCTTGAATCTGGGTAGTGTTTACACAACACTTACAATCCTCATTAGCAATGTGAGAATTCACTCTTAGAATGAATGAGTTCTATCAAACGCATTGTCTAGAAAGGGTTATGCACAACTGAGCAAAGAAATAAAGGTGCTGGGAACACCTGCCCTGAGGTTCTGGTTTAAATTCCACTATCAGTGTGTTTCCCTTGTGAACCCAGATGTTCTAATTGCCAGAAACATTAAGAAATGCTCCTCAACCTACAAATCGTAGTCCAGATGTGCTCTCTGTCTTGACTCTTCAACGTTCATTCTTCTTCTCCTAGTGTTTCCTAGGAGGACAGGCAACATGGTGGCTGGCATCATCTTCCCTTTGGAAGAATGTCATTGGGCACCACATAGGCCTGATAGGCATTCCTAAAGAGTAACAATGGAATGGGATTTAGCCCAATGTTTTGTTTGCAAGGGGCTCACTTGCCCAGAGGGGAGGAAAAAAAGTTGGAAAATGAAGAGACCTGGGAGAAACCATAATAATTGACTTTGGATGCTTTATGACTGGCATTGCTCCTGGTGATACAGCCATTTTTTTGAAAGTGCCCCGAATCCTCTCCCAAAAGCTACTTACCTACAATGAACATAAGTATATTTAGAAAGAAATCTTGCAACACCCATTTGCAACAAATGGTCTCGTATCCAAGCCTGGTCTTTTTTTCCTCACTCATTTGTTGGCAGAGTTCAGAGAAACACTTCATCAGGAATGTTAAAAATTTAGCAGCTGCGTACATATAATCTGACATACTTTGGAGAGGTTGGAGGGGGGGATAGTGGTTTAATTAATGATTCAATGTATTGTGACAATCTGGAAATTGGGTTCATTCAATAATCAAGTGAAGCGTGTTGTGTGAATCTAGTCCTTCAATCCATGCAGATACACCCAGCTTCCTTTTGCATCTAAAATTTCTTTGTATTAGATACTGGAGAAAGCCAAATTTGGCAATTTCAGAACCAAATCAGGAATATGTGTCTATAGTTGGGTGCACAGGGAGAGTCTATAGTGTATATGATAAGCAATGACACTTCCTTCGATCTCATTCTGGATGAACTGCTATAATTTCTTAGAAATTCCATATTAAACAATGTAGGATGCAGATGGCTGTGGTAGAAACAGCCCACCAGGAGCATCGTAGGGGATGTCTACTAAAGTCTGCATTGCTCTGGATTCAGTTTCTACAAATTTCAGCGTACATGAGAAATTAACGTAGTGCCTCTGCCACTCTTCAAACGAACCATGCCTTTTCCCAGCATTGTGGCTACCTGTAATTGGTATGTGGGAATGACCTTGGGAAGATGAGAGAACAGCCACAGCCAGGGGAACAGTCAGATAAGAGGCAGCTTAGCCCACAGCAGGAATGGGGGTGTGGCAAGCATCTCAGAAGGGACCCTCCCTAGTTTCTTGGGCTGAAAAGCCAAAGGAGGAGAAATGTACTTTCAGACTTGCAAGATTCTGATAATGTCACCTTACAATGAAGTAGAATTAGTTCATCTGGGCATGCTCCTTGTCTAGACTACCTCACAAGGCTGGCACTACCCCAGGAAAAGACAGCTGCTCTACTGTCACAGAGACACACACCCAAGCATTCCCAAGGCCCTGCTGGAGGTTAAATCTGAAGCACTGATCAGTCTGAAGTACTACAAGCAAGGGTGGGGGACTCTTGAAAGTGATGTGGACAGGCCCAGTTAGGTGTTTTAACCAGATGACTTTATGTCTTTCACTCTTGCATTTACATCTGTTCCATATAGGCCACTTCATAACACTGAATCCAGATCAGCTAATATTCATGAGAAAACTGTATGTTTGTTTGTTTGTTTGTTTGTATGTATATGGATGCCTATCTCACAACAGTGACTCTGGGCAGTGTACAGAGTTAAAACAACACATATGTGAGAATGAATGAATGAATGAATGAATGAATGAATGAATGAATGAATGAATGAAATAGGATAACTGGACATACTGAGGAATCTCTGAATGGGTGTCTCTAAAATAATCAGCATCTTAACTTATTCTCATATCCTTTGACTACCTTGGTTGAATTGCTACTGTGGGGGAACCATGCAGAAGACCCTGAACCCAATGAATGGGCAGGTCTGTTAAATACCTGGCATTATTATTATGGGATGTTTTAATGTCTGTTTTTATGGTTGTCTTTTATTGTACGCCTCCCAGAGTCAAGTTTGTGAGATGGGTGGATATATAAATATGAGGAATAAATAAATAAAAAAGATACCAAATAAGGAAAGAAAAGGAACTATAGCTAAATTTAGTTAACAGCAACATCATTCAATGTCATTCTCCCTCCCTTGTATTCTTGCACACCATCTTTAATTCCAGCTTGCCTATAAACTGTTTCACCTGTTGTCTTTTGTTCTTTAAAATTTTCATCTTTCTCTTTTGAGGGGCCTCATCAACTCCATCCAGCCACAACTTTCCCATCTTATTTATTTATTTATTTATTAAATTTATATGCCGCCCACCTCCCCCAGAGCCACCCATCCTATCAGTCCATACACTCTTCTTTATATATTTGTTTTGTTATTCAATGACCAGCCCCCATCAACATGCTTATCTTGGCTAGAGCGTTCACTCAGCTTTGTATTTTTATACTCATAGAATTGTAGAGGTACCACAAGAGTTATCTAGGTCATCTTTCTGCAGTATGCTGGAGAATGAATTAATTCATCCGTGAGAGCTAGCCATCCAGCTTCCTGGGGGATTTAATTGGTTTTCCAACACATTGCAGAGGGTTGGACTAGATGATACTATTGGTCCACTCATTTTTGACCCAACATCTTCTTGTTTTACCATATACTGTTCTTAAGTAATCCTCTTCTATTTCATTTAGCTTTATATATATATATATTTCTCCTGATATACCCAATCCTCACATCCATATAACCAAGTTGAGAGGAACACACTCTTATACCTAGCCATTTTTTGCTTCTTTGGCAAACATTCATTCCTCACAACAGACTGCTCACTACCCAGTAGCTTTTTAACAGTGTTTGCATGTTTTAAAATTTCTCTATCCATTTTTTCATCTGTAGGAAACCTTCTACCAAGATAGACAAATTCATATACTTCCTGCGTTTTTCACCATTAACATATAACTTGCAGGCATTCCCTCCATTTTCCCAGCTACCTTGGCCTCTGATACATTAATTTTCAGATTGGTGTATCTCATTTCGTCATATAATATATTTAACATTATCTCACCTTCTCAGCCAACAGCACAGCATCATCTATGCAGAAAAGCACACATATATATTCACGTCTGCAGCCAACACATCTCTAAAGTGTTCTTTATACATTTATCCAGAAATACATTAAACAACCAAAGGTTCATGACACTTCCTTGTCTTACTCCATACTCAGGGTTGAACTGCTCACTAAGCACTCCATTTATTCTCACTCATGCTTTACTCCCATCACATTCTGTTCTTATCACATTCAGCAGCTAACCTTCAACTCCATATTCACCAAGAACATTCCATAACTCATGCCAATTTATGTTAACATAAACTTTCTCTAAATCAACCAAGTACAATAAACATTCTTTCTTACCAACTTTTCTCAAGGACCTGCAAAAATCTAGTCTGTACCCAGCCCCCAACCCTTGGCCAACATCAAACCACACTGCATTTCTCAAATACTTCCCAAAGCTAAGTCTGGATGGGACAAAACTAGGTTGAATCCCAGCAAGAAGATGGAGTGTAAAGCGAAGTGCCTTCATGTGACTTTGCTCCTTCTCTGGCTCTGGAGGAGGTCACATTCTCCCCAGAAAAACAAGTCTTCAACTTGGGATTTGCAACTTGCCCTAGAGCAGCACTTGCCAGCAATGTCTTTGTCCAAATTTAGCTGGTTTAACTCCATGCTTCTATAGCACAGAGTTGTTTTCGCTCTGTTCCAAGCAGCTTCCACATTCTCTTCCATATGTCTGTTTTCCATTCATTCTGTTGGGAGATTATCTTCTAATACTTTCTCATACAGGACTTGTGCTATCTCTTCCTGCAGTTATTCTCTTGCCACTCTCTTTCACCTCTTTCCTTTTCTTCCATGCCTGTGTTTTCTCAAGATCCACTCCTGTCCTTACCAAATTATAATCTCCCCACGTTAAGAGCATTCTTTCAACCTCATGAATTAATCATGTGCTACGAAATCAGTGTTGACTCTTAGTGACCACATAGATAGACCATCTCCATGATGATCTGTTCCTAATCTGGTCCTTAAGGTCTCCCAGCAGTGCCCCCATCGCCTCTGTAACCAAGTCCATCCACCTTCCTGCTGGTCATTATCTTCTTCTCTTTCTTTCTATCTTTCCACAATTATAGATTTTTCAAGAAACTTCAATCTTATGTCCTTTACCAATTGTCTCCATCTTTCATCATAAATGTCATAGAAAGAAAGCAATTCTTCCTAGGCACGTTCAGCTTGCCATTTTTATAGTTTGAGATACAGTTTTGAGGCCTGGTATGCTGGTTTATTACTTTTTATTGTTGTCCTGGTCATATATTGTTACATCTCTAATGTGACTTCACCTGATGAATGCAGCATTGCAGCTCCAAAGCTGACAAAACAAATGTATTCAAAACTGATGTGGCTGTCTAGAAATTTAATAAATAATAACATCCTGTGGATAATAGAGACAGTTTGGTGTAGTGATTAAGACATCAGGCTAGAAACCAGGAGACCATGAGTTCTAGTCCTGCCTTAGCACAAAGCCAGCTGGGTGACCTTGGGCCAGTCCCTCTCTCTCAGCCCCTGGAAGGAGGCAATGGCAGACCACTTCCAAAATCTTGCCAAGAAAACTGCAGGGAATTGTCCAGACAGTCTCCCGGAGTCAAGACCGACTTGAAGGCACCTAAATAAAAAAATAAATAAATAAGGGGAGAGGGATAATACACACTTCTGGAAAAATGAAACAAACAGGGTCAAAGCAGCTTCTGTCTTCCAAAGGTCATCCAGAAATTTTTCTTACATGCATTTTTTAAAAAGTGTGCCTATAAGTCAGTTTTGACTCCTAGTAACTGCCTGGACAAGTCCCAAAGTCTCCCAGTTGGCTTTGTGCCTAATGAAGGATTAGAACTAACAATCTTCTGGTTTCTCACCCAGTACCTTTAAGTACTACACCGAACTGGCTTTCCCATTCGTTTTACCAGATCCAAATATATATTCATTGATTTGTTTACGTTCCCTGAGGAATTCAGCATGCTATCTATTGCTCTCCCTCTCTCACATACACACACATACAACATACATACATACATGCACACATACAGTTCATAATCACAACAACCCCTTGAAATAGGCTCAGCCAGGAATAACTAAGCTTGTAATACCCACAGATCTACATAGTGCCCAGGGGACTGAAACTGGCTGTCATTGTTCCTATACACCCTACTCTTAAGCTGATGCTGGGGTTTGCACAATATGTAGAACAATAAATTAATCAAATGGTTTGGGTTCATCAATAGCTTGGGCTGTCAGGATTACAGATAAGCAAATTTAGCATGTCATAGGACTACAAATGCTAGGTTGGTTGATTTTTTCTATTTCTGCAGCTGCCCACTCATGCCCAACTCAGGTTTGAACTGATCAGATGTGCTGTTCACCCATAGGAACTATGCCCCATGCAGTGTGCTGTAGACCCCTTTTAAAGGATAAAACTCAAATTTACTTCTCCCATCTCTAAATTTGGACCACAGTCCTCAAATCACATTGAGAGTCAAAACTGCCTGTCTTTTCTATTATGGACCATTCCTTATGGCTTTCTCAAACTTGAACCTTCTTCCAGAAAATGACCAACTCTCTTTCTTCCATATGCTTCTTTTTCCCGGTGACCATTTCTGTAAATACAGCTGAAGTTTCTATTATCCTTCATCACTGGCCCTCGCTCTCCCCTCCCTTTGCTGTTCCACTTGGGTTTAATTTCTCTCAAGTCCTGTGAGTTGGAAATCAGCTTCCTTCCTCGGCTTTGCTGCATGGAACTTAACTGCAGTGATGTCACAGAACATCTCGACAAACTAGGGAGAAGCCCAGAGACTGGTACTAAGAAAAAAAATAATAATCTTCCAAATTCAAACGTCATTTGGGGCTTCCCACATCTTGCAAGGAACCCATGAAAAACTTGGTGGATTTGTGGGTGTTGTGCAAAGCTTTCAGAAATACTGGTCCTGCTTCCCTTTTCCTAGGTCGAAAGATGAAGAATTATTTAACGGCTATAGGCAAGGACTGCAAGAGATATGCCTGGAGACATTTTCATCTCCCAACATCACCTTTTTCTTGTTGGGGATAGAACTGAACTGCTCAGGCATGAATGAATTTGTCCGTCTCTGTCTCATTTCCAAAACAGCTCACAATGTTCAAAATGCACACAAAAAGGAGCATACATCTCCAGCTTTATCCACATCGGCCTCCATCTTTCCTACATTGCACACTATTTGCAGGCATTTTCCCATTAATGCAATGCATTTTATGGCAGGCTTTGCTCCAATGTACATATTTTTATGTGCAGGATTTGAATCATCGGCTGCAGGACCATTGCAGATGTTACAGCTCTTACAGACTCTGGTCTCCCTGTAGATTCATCTGATTCAAATCTGGAGAAATCATACAGGCATTCTGTTTCTCATTTGTCTTTAATCCCAACACTTCCAGAATGTGGAAACTGTGGTGTGCTAGAAACAGATAACAAAACCGAAGAGGAGAAAATGACATGCTAAAAGCTTTGATTATTCTAATGTGTAGTTCAAAAGGTCAATATTATCATTACCTTTCATTAGGTGATTCCCCAACTCCTCTTTCAGGCCACATGATCATTTTGAATTGCACAGACACTCAGGTGCATAGCAATTAACGCTTTTTGCTTGTCCCTCTCCTTCCTGGAAGAGGAGCTGGTGAAGCTGGAGGGACTTGAACTTGCTGATAAAAACATTTCCAGAAGCGACAGGGCTGGCGTGGAATCCAACAGTCGGGTAGAGCAAATGCTAACACTATTACCACCTGACAGAATATGTGGTTTTGCTGGCTGATTTGTTTCTCTGTGTCACTAAGAAGTGATGGGAGAAGGTGATGCCTGCCATTAAAGGGTGTCATTACTTACGAGGACATAAATACAGTTCCTTTCCAGTAATGCCTTCCCATCTCTTCAGAGGTCACCCATGGCTCAAATCTTTCATTCCTGGATTTCCTTCTGCTTTGAAGCAGGGAATTAATTGCAGTGAGAAATTTTTTTAAAGAATAAAAATAAACAACAACAAAAATGGTTGGCTCCCCACCCCCAGTTATATTTTCAGGGTAGAGACAAGAGAAGGGATCTCAATTTAGAACTTTATCTGAGGAGGCAAGTCTCGTATGATAAAATCCCACATTAAGGAAGTGGGGCTGATCTTCCTGGCTGCTTTCTGTTATTTCTGGAAAGATTATTTTTGACAGGGTTCTTTTGTAGAGCTGTGCACTGCTTTGAAGCTGTTAAAATGGGCATCTTTCTACATGCTTCTCTGCTTACATGACTTCACACTTGTGCAGCCATACTTCTTGAGGTGTCAGGCCTAGCCCAAGGAACTCCAGGAAACCATGCAGATTCAGTTCAGCAATGTTTATTAGCTACAACCTCTAGCAAGAATCTTCCCAGACTGAAACTCAGTTCCCAAAGTCAGCCAGTCAAAACAGAGTGAATTCCTCAGGGAGGTGCCAGCCTCATCCTCTTATCTGTTCCTTGCCCCTCAGGAGACGAAAGAGGATGTTTCCCTCCCTGAGTGTGGCCTTCATAATTCCATTCCATCACATGAGGGATCTATTCTTGCTCTAGAACCATACTAGGTTTTGCATTTGGTCAGATTTTTCCCCAATCCCAAACTAGCAAGTTTGGTGTAGTGGTTAAGGCACCAGACTAGAAACTGGGAGACCATGAGTT
The DNA here is from genome assembly GCA_030867105.1 of Liasis olivaceus. Taxonomy (NCBI): domain Eukaryota; kingdom Metazoa; phylum Chordata; class Lepidosauria; order Squamata; family Pythonidae; genus Liasis; species Liasis olivaceus. The sequence continues at coordinate 106,617,659 of CM061352.1, forward strand.
CTAGTCCTGTCTTAGGCACAAGCCAGCTAAGTGATCTTGGGATAGTCACTCTCTCTCAGCCCTAGGAAGTAGGCAATGGCCACTGAAAAATGTTGCCAAGAAAATTGCAGTGACTAGTCCAGGTGATCATCAGGAGTCATAAACTGACTTCAAGATACACATACACACAAACTCAACCACTCTAGCACAATGTTACCTCTATAGGTTCTAGATTATTATTAAGTAAATATAAAGTCTCTTCACTTGAAACTTGACAACTGGAGACTTCCATGTTATTTTCTTAGGGACAATATAGGAGTGGCTTATTGTTGCCATTTTCTGGATTTGTATTATTATTTTTGTTACTGTTATTATTCCATGTCTAAATTACAGCCAGATTCTCTGTTATGTCCCAAGTGCTAATCAAGTTTAACCTTAGTTTTTTCTGAGATCACTCAAATCTCCTCCTCCTCATCTTTCACATCATTATGTGTGTTAGAAATAGAAACTAAAACATAAATTAATCTGAGTGTACAGATTAATTAACAACATTTGCCTTGGCAAAAGAGTGTTTGAGTTTTTCTTCTAATGGAAGAGACAGTCAAACACAACACTCAAGGAAGTGAGAAGAAATTACTTTGTTCATCCTTGATAAAAATGGATCTTTTAAACAAATAGGATGGTGTCATCCACCACATATTAACATCCAGTTACTCTATATTCAATTACAGGTCCCACTGTTTTTTTACCAATGGCCATGCTGGGTGGGGCTGATGAGATTTGTTCCAGACCATCAGGATGATACCAAGAAGGCAACCCCAAGTTGGAATATTCTTTCTTTTTTTTTTTTTTTTCATGGCCTGTTCTTCTTCTTATGTCTCTTACAAGGAGATAAAGTCCAACAGATTAGGTGTGATCAACAATTTGTGTTCTGGTTCTTTTTCCATCTCTTATAGCATCACACAACCTCATCTCTTCATTGTCTATCTTCAGGGATATTATAACTGCAGCCAAGTTTCCAAATTGCACAGATATGATGACAAAAGGAGGAGCGTGACCTGGTGGCTTACGGGGTAACCCACAACTTGAACATGTGCAAACTGAGATGGAAGAGGAAGGGAATAGATATGTTTTGTGTCTTCTGCTTCCTTTCCCATCCATCTGTGAGGGTTCTTTGCTTTCCAAGGACTGGACACACCTCAGCGTAGCAAATCTGTACAAAATGCTTTATTGCAGCACACCCCTTCCCCCAACAACAGACTACCATTCTCCACCCATCTAGGATTTGCAAGGTGATGTTGCCATGTAAATATGTCTTTAATACTTGGTCCTTTAATACTTACTTCATTCAAAAGTCTCAAAGTCTATAAAGTAGCATACAACCTTTGCCTTTTTCCAAACGTTCTTACTCTAGTCGGGATGAGATGCTGCCTCAGGGTGGTTGTTCCTTTTCTAGTTGCTACTGAGCTCTTGACAAAGCTCCAAGCAGGATTCCCACCAGGATGTGCTACTCACTATAACCTGTGGTCCTAGCAGTTGAATTATAGTCCTCTTGCCTGCTTGTAATAGCTGCCAATCTTCAGACATCGCCTCTGCTTCCCCGTCTGTATCCGACTGCTTATCTCCTTTTCTCCTACACCAGGGTTCCTCACCCTCAGCAAATTTAAGATGGGTGGACTTCTCACCTCATTTCTCTCATATATACATTCTCTCATACATTCATTGCTAAATGTTAATTTGCATAACATGCAATCCATCAGATCTGCTTTCTGTAGCAGAGAGAGTGGGCTTTCTTTGACAGATGTGGTGGTGCAGACAGGTTTTTCAGAAAGTAGAAAGCTCGATAAGTATTGCTTTAAGGAACAGATGTATAAACACACACACATAGGGTTTCTTAAGCACATAGTTATTAATTTACATGACTTAAAAATTGAGGAAGTGTGAAAATTATACTCATATTCTCAAGATGAGTGACATTGGTTATTTCAAGTCAGTATAGATATGTGGGGTGTGCAGTGTAACAATGCACAAATTATTGAGCATCTACAGATATGCAATTAATACTACCAGATGGAATGCAGCTGTGGCTAAAGAGGATTCATGCCCTCCTATTCCATACTGCTCCCTTTAATACAATCCATCGTATTAAATCCTGGATCGGGATGCCCTATGAACAGTCACTCATGCCCTTGTTATCTCCCAGATAGACTACTGCAATGTGCTCTACATGGGGCTACCCTTGAAAAGTATCCCGAAGCTTCAGCTGGTCCAGAATGCGGCCACGCAAGCAATTTCTGGGGCCCGAAGAAGGACCCATATAACACCTTTGCTCTGTGAGCTGCATTGGATACCGGTTTGCTTCCGGGTCCAATTCAAGGTGTTGGTTATCACCTTTAAAGCCCTACATGGCATGGGGCCAGGTTACCTGAGGGACCACCTCACCCCCATGATTTCAACCCGTCGCACCCGATCTCACAGAGAGGGCATGCTCCGGATCCCCGCAGTAAAAGAACTTGGATTAGCGGGGTCCAGAAGGCGGGCCTTCTCTGCTGTGGCCCCCGCCCTTTGGAACATCCTGCCCCCAGGGGTGAGACAGGCCCCCTCACTCCAGGCCTTTCGGAGGGATTTGAAGACCTGGCTCTGCCATATGGCCTGGGGTGGGGAGGGAGGATATCAGAAATGGGGTTGGCTGGCTCCTTAGCGGCCTGGTGTGGCCTCTATCGGCCTCTTGGATTTTTTAGCCTTTTTATCTTTATCTTTGTAACTCTGGTTTTTATAACTTTTAATTATGTATTTCCAATTTTAGTTTGTTGTAAGCCACCCAGAGTCCCCCGTTGTGGGGAGATGGGTGGGGACAAGTCAAATAGATAAATAAATAAATAAATCCCTCATGTGTATTCCACCTCATGCACCCCTCACTAGATGAGTGGAACCCTGATTTCTAGCCAGTCAAATGGTCAGCTGCTCTAGAGGCATTACTTTGAGGAAGTCCTCAAAGAGTTGAGATGCCCACACCAGCTGCTTGTGAGGCAGACAATGCAATGACTCTACAATATGATGTTCTAAGGACTCCCTCAGAGATACATCAGTAGGACAACTGGCCAGGACAGCAAGGCATTTGAGGGAGCTGCTCCCCAAAGGTGCAATGAACTGGCTGCTCCAAGCCTTAAGTCAGAAGAACAGTAGATAGAGGATCACCTCCAGTACATTGTCTGTCATGGTCCACCACCCAAAGTGAATGCTTGAGAGAAAGGATCTCTTACCTATCTAGGACAACAAGAGTTGATGCATCATTTTTCTCTTCCCTTCCCTTTTTGACTTATATCCTGTTGTAATCTACTAGGACTCTCAGCAGTTAAGAAACAATACCCATAAAATCTCCACAGCAACTGTTGTCAGCTGATATCTGCCACCACCACCTTTTTTTCCTCCCTTCTGTTAGGGTTATAGAACCATAACAAAAAGGAAAATGCCTTCCCTTTTCTCATAAAAAAAAGAAATACAAAGGTGCCTTAACGTTAGTTTGAAATAGTATTTAGTTTATTAGAGATATAAAACAAACAGTGAAGAACCATGATTGGATTAGAGGATTAAGTATTCAAAAGGAAGGTTAAACAAAGAAACAGTGGGTAGGCCCATCCAGAATGATGACTGAGACTTAGAGAAAAATAGCTTTGAAACAAATTGGGCAAAGCTTCAACACCTCCAAAACAAAATCAAAGTTCTGATGTAGATATCTAGTGCATTGGATTCCATCCTGAGACTAGAAGATGTTACCCCATAAGCCGGAGTGGACTTACACTCTTTTCTTCTTCATAGGCAGCAGCTGTTCTTGGAGAGTTTCAAAGAATGAAAGCCTCTTCTCTTGCTCAGCTGTGTTTGCTTGTGATCAAGCCAACTGGTCCTCCTGAATGTCCTTAGAGGGATTAAGTTTCAGGCCAATTCTTCTGTGCAATCTGATCTATTAAGAATCTTTGGAAGCTGGTCTATTGTATTGTTTCAAGGGATTTTCAGTTCAACATATGAGCCTATTCTCTGGCTAAGCAGTTTTCTAGCAACTTAAGAATGAATAAATCCCAGGTCATTTTAAGTGGAGACACAATAACTGACCAGGATTCCCCCAACCAGCCTAGCTAGTATTTGGATGACAGATAACCAGGAAACTGCAGAACTAGTGTGGAAATTGAAAAATATCCTGAAGAAGGCATTGGCAAATCTCTTCCATACAATTGTATCTACAACATGGATGTATCTGTATAATTCAGTTGGAACCCAACTCAATTCAAGGAAGTCTTGTCCTTCCTTCCTTCCTTCCTTCCTTCCTTCCTTTCTCATAGTGGTGAAAGCAGTTGGCTTGAACAGGGAGACACAGGTTCAACCCTCTCCTTGAGCACGGAGTAGAGTAGATGATTTTCACTCAGAAATTTTTATCCCAATCTATTTTTCAGGGTTATTGGAAGGATGAAATGATGGGAGACCCCAAACAGACCATCTTGAACTCTCAGAGAAGATTGATTATGTGCCATCAAGTCATTTTTGATTCCTAGTGACCACGTAGATAGATTTTCTCCATGATAATCTGTTCCTATCCTGGTCTTTCAGGTCTTCCAATGGTTCATCCATTGCCACTGTTACCAAGTCCACCCACCTTGCTGCTGGACGTCCTCTTCTTCTCTTTCCTTCCACCTTTCCCAGCATTATAGCCTTTTCCAGAGAGCTGGGTCTTTGCATAATGTGACCAAAGAGAAAGCAGCAGTGTCAGAAAAGGCAAGATGGTGGTCACAGCAGCTTGATTGAAGTCCCACCCTCTTGTATGCACATGGACATTATCCACATGTACAAAGTGACAAGGCTTTGATCATGTTGCTGTGACAGCCATCTTGCCTTTTTTGACTCCCCTGTGGCCACTGCTGATAGAAAATCTATGTTCTGATGAGCAACATGTCCTCCCTTTCAGTATAGTATCTTATCTTCATTAATCTAGTTCATCCATAGCTCTCCCCTTGCCTACCTGTTTATTATAATCACAACCTTTACAATACCGATGAATTTCACATCATGTCACAATTTGAGCTGCATCTCCATGAAATTTCTCTGTAGAGGTAGTCCTGCCTCTCCTTTCCACAGTTTGTAGGGGTTTTTTTGCAAATTTTCTCATTTGCATCCAGTCAAGGAAGATCCAGCTTCACACTTCCCCCTTTTCTCACCTTCCTATCAATCCAAAGAAATCTGAGAACAAAACCCAGACAATATGCAAAAGGAAAGCAAATACATTGACTGAGATTAGAAATGAAATGTTACACCATACACAAGATTGATTGCATGGGCTTTTTTTCCCCCTTTAAGGTGGCAGCATGTGTTATGTTCCTGTCCATCAGGTTGTTAACTAACCATGAAACACAAACAGAAATGTTAGCTCTTACCGTTATTTCTTTTTATCAATAAACATCACATAGGATGATTTCACTGGGCTGAGAGAAGCTCTGTTTTTAGCCTGTCAATCATGATTCTCCAGGGACTGGATTTAATGAAAGTAAGAGGGCTGATTGGATAACTTGTCCTTAAGATTGCAAGAAAAATTCTGCCCTTCATGGCACATCACTCTTGGAAATTTAACACAGAGATTTGAACAACCCCTGATCAGCTTGATGAAGACTTCCCCTGCTTCGTTTTCCACTGGGTCCCAAGAAGAGAAACAAAATAGGTGAAATTGGCCAATAATTTGAACAAAATGTCAGGAGGGAAAGATTGAACATAACACCTTTCGTGATATGCCTCTCAGATAGTCTCATTGTCTCTAAGAACACTTCTGGTTTCTCTCTACAGATATAAATAGAAGCCCTTAATCAATTCTATAAAACATTGGAGTGAAAGCCGGAAAGCCACTAGAATCAAAAGCTGCACTTGTTCCTTGCCTTTACTAATCTATGCTACTAAGAATCATGTTTCTCCCCACGCTGAGTTCAATGACTTGAGGAGAACCTTTAGTTTAAATCTCACCCCAGCTATGGTCTCACTAGACAGCCTTAGACATTACATAAGGAGGAGGATACTGCATTCACCGGTTGAGACAAATTCATTAGAGATGCTGTCCTCTGGATTCCAACATAAGGCAGGGGGTTGGAATCAATAGTCTTCCACTCTATGGTTCTATTCCCCAAATAGAGTTGAGAACGCTGATAAAGTTTTGGAAAACGCTCAGGAAACACCTAATGCAATAAGTGTTTCTGCCTCTGTCTCACCCCACCCCCCACTATGAGAGAAGCATGTGATCATGCAAGCCCCGCCCTTTCTGATTTGCATTGCAAGCTTGTGATGCACTTTGTGTCACTGTGCCCCCACTCCCCACCTCTCAGTTGGGACACCAATGGTTGATTAGCTGGTGGTTCCATGAAGTATTAGTATTTTTATTTAGTATGCACTTAGATCAGTGTTTGTCAACCTTGGCGACTTTAAGATGGGTGAACTTCAACTCCCAGAATTCCCCAGCCAGCATGGCTGGCTGGGGAATTCTGAGAATTGAAGTCCACCCATCTTAAAGTCGCCAAGGTTGACAAACACTGACTTAGATCAAAGCATGTACAAGAGCTATTTTATATGTTGCGCACATCCATGGATTTATGTTCCTATGTCTTCCTTGGACATCATCCACATGAGGATCTTACATCAGTGACAATATATATTAGAACACTTCCTACTGTAGTAAGCCAGCCCTCTTACATTTAGGGGTCCTCTTGTTCTTTCTCATGTGTGGGGCCTGTAAGTTGGACCCTGGACTCCTTCTTGATGGCATCACTGCCAACCTTTGACTACAATGCAAGAGAAGGAGATTATACACAAGATCAAAGTGAACACAGCCCTACTTATAGCAGGTCTCAACATATTTCTTCCTGACCCTACTCACAAGCAATTAAGTAAAAATATTTGCACTTTTTTCTCCCTGTCCATTTGTCTAATGAGCCTAACAGTATTTTGTGCACCATTCTGGGACTATTTCAGTATTGCACTGAAAGATCATGTATGCAAAACACCTTAAAAGTTCAGAAAGAACTACAGAAATATTCAGTCTGGTTAATGTGTTTTAATTTATTGTGCATGTTTTTATGAATGTTATCTTTATTTTATTACCATTTATGGTTGCTCCGAGGGATCCTTGCATATTGAAAAGGGGAATAAAAAAGTGAAACAAAATAAGTGTCAGTCATTCCACCACAGCTGAGGCAGGGATAATATGCATATGGTAAACTGAGTCTATTTGTAGAATGCTGTACATTTCCTCTAAAATTTCCTGGAAGACATTTCTTACTTTTGGGTGTACTGAATTAATCATCTTTATTTTTTTATGGCACCATTCTGGAAAATCTACTCACTGCACTTTCCAGGAACAGAGATGAGAGCTGGAGAAAGGGAGGGGGAAGAGGGGTTCAGGGTGACAAGTGAGTCCGTACCATCCAATTAAAAAGAAAAGGTTAATCTTCTGATTATATTTAATGAACCACTTTGACTGGAGGAAGTTCAAATAACTCTACTCCCTTAAGAAACATTTCAACTTCACCTGCCAATACTCAGTGTTAACTTTGATTTTAGAGCCAGAGATACATTGGAGAATAAAATTAGAAGTGTGGTGTCAACTCAGCCTTTCAAAGTTGAGCTTGGCTTTCATCAGCTCTGCTCAAATCTCTATAAAGGTGACTTGATGACTCTGGGCAAATTGCTACCTTTTAGTCTAATCCACATCATCAGAAGTCAAGTAGAAGTTTTTGGTAGAGGAGAAGGATGAGCAGACACTACATCAATCAGCTCCCCTTATCAGTTTACTTTTCAGGACACATCTCTAGTCCAGAAACTTTTTTTCCTGGATTTTTTAATGAAAAATCCAGGTAAAAATTTGCCACATTGCTGCAAATCAACGAAAGGTTCAACTTACTTTCTTAGATATGACAGGTAATTAAGGGATGCCTTAAATATTTATTTTACTGTAAAATGTTACTTGGGGTCATAGTTAGTCTCTCCCTCAGTACTTCCTGGAATGATCACCATGTCTGCGTCGTCACACAATACTTCCAGGAAGTGCTGCTGAAAAAAGAAAGTACAGATGAAAACTCCCTTACTGCTGTGAAAGTTTTCTTTTTAAAACACTCATCAACCTTGTACACCTTGGCTTTTTAAAGGGGAAGATGGATCATAGTCACATTTGGTCCTCTGTAGCATTCATCCAAGCATGTATCCACAAACATGCTTGCAGTGGGATCTGCAGATTAATTCTTTTATATCAGCAGTAAAAAAAACTGCATTTGATTAGGTATGGGGTAATCTGTCAGGGCTAGATGGTAACACTGGGAAAATTTAGAGCCAGCAGTGAACAAGACCAGAGTCCATTGTGGTTGAATCCCCTTCCTTCCTTCCTTTGCCACAGGAAGACTATCTAGTTTTTCCAGAGGTTAGAACTGACTGCCTGCAGCAGGCTTTAGAAATTAGACAGAAAAATGAAGCTGAGGACTGCATACCCCAATAATTGCCAAGAATTGCTGGGAGGCCAAACAGTTTCCCTGAAATCCTTAAAGAAATTTAAAAAATGAATTGAAAATGAGAAAAAAATGTGGGGTTATGCCACTTATTCCCATCCAAAAGGACATTTAGCTGAAAATATTCACTTTTGAGAAATGTGCTGTGCGTGAATCCCTAAAACACTCCAAATTCCTGTGATATTATGCATAGCCACCACCATTTATGCAACCTCAGGTCTTCGGAAACCATGGCAAAAGGATCACCAAGCAAAACACAGAATGATAAAAGTTGATGCTTACTTTAAGACCACAAAAGGCATATTTTGTGCTGTCAAGCACCACAACTGGCATTCCCAAAAACAACTAGATGTCCTGGAGTAGAAGCAAGAGCTTTTTTTCACACAGAAAAAGGCCAGACATCTCTCCATGTTTTTCACCTACTGTTCTCATTCCATCTGAAGCAAGAGAAAATGCTTTCAGAATTGTCTCAAAGAAGAGAATTGGGGAGAACTTCTGGGTATATTGATGAGATAGTAAAGAGGTATGTACGTTTGTCCTCTCTTTCACTGCGCATCATCTTTCTGATGGTCTGCAGTCTCCTTGGCTTCTCATACTTCAGTTAAATCCCAAATAAAGTCTTCAGAAAGGAATTCCACCCATTGGGCTTTCTAATATTGGAAACTAAGCAACCAATAAGACTTCAGAGTGATGGGGAAATATTCATAGCAAAGCATGAGATTTACTGCTTTCATCCATAATGGTCCTGTGTAGGCAAGAGATGATGATGATCATGATGATGATGATGATGATGATGAAGAAGAAGAAGAAGAAGAAGAAGAAGAAGAAGAAGAAGAAGAAGAAGAAGAAGAAATTTAAATTTCTGTGCCACCCAACTTCCAACGATTCTGGGCAGTTACAGACAAAAAAACATTAGAAACAAGGAAAAAATATAACAGCAGACAAAAAAGAAGAGTGAAGATGGGAAAGATAACAAGAACAACAAGAAGAAAACCCTAGATGGGAATGAAAAGAAGCAAACCTGTATAGCCCAAAGGGGGGTTTGCTTAGCCTCACCAAAGGCCAGGGTGAAGAGCTAGGTCCTCAAGGCACTTCAGACATCAGCAGGGTAGGCACGGTCCAGAGACGTGCATCCAAATGATCTTCAAGCTTTTAGCCTCTAATCCAATTCAGATTGAATGTCGACCTTCTCCCTGGAGCAAAACATATTATACATGTATACACATACATACATACACACACACACAGACAGACAGACAGACTTTTCAGCTGATATAAGCCCTCAAGGCAGCTTCCCACAATAAAACAAAATGCAAAAAAAAAAGGTAAAAGTCAATGCAATTAAAATCAAAATGAAAACTAATTTGCAGTTAAAAGTTTTGTGGGAGAGGTTTCTTTTTGCCCCCTTCCTAAACACTGGAAAAGTGGGGGTCCAGCACACTCATCAAAACCACTGAGGAATTTCAAGGGGAGTTCATGAGATGTGGAAAATGATTCACTCAAATGGCAATCCCGTTGAACCTTCCCAGTTCTTGTTAGTCATGGGAACTGACTAGCCTGTGGGACTATACCAGGTCACCAGAATAACTGATACCCTTGCAGACCTAACCTTATTCCATCAACTCTTCAGTTTATCACCAAGCCAGTTGGCCTTCATGAGAACTTTGTTTTCTTTCTCCCAAATGTGTTAGAACAGGAGAGCATCTCAGCTTGTAGCAAAGTATCTTGTCATCAAAAGCCCTTGTCGACTGACAGGAATGAATTTCAGATTAATTATCTGATTTCTTCAACCTCTCAGGCTCTCTACTTTCCAGCCCAGTGTTGAACAGTTGAGGCTTTCTTTGATTTCTTACAGACTTGTCTTCCCACGTAACTTCCTAGTCGTTTGCTGCTGATTGTGCAGGAACCGCAGCTGCAGCAATGTGTTTTCTACTTCTTAAGGCTGCCAATAAAATTAGCAGGTCAAGTGAAGTACTGATTTGTCAGATATAGTAAACACAAAGGATTCTGTCAGGTGGTGTCCAAAGCAGAGATTTTTTATGTCAGGTTCAAACTAACATAACTATTCTCCACAATACCTTTGCTCCGGTTTGCTGTAGCTCTACTTTCATGAACTGCTAATTCCATAAACCAGTATTTGTTTTTAAGACGAGGCAATGCCAAAGCTTAGAGAATCCAAAGCTTAATTTGGATTTTCAAGAATGGCTCTAAACTCTAAACGTTTATCCAGCGAAGCACTTCACCTATCTATGTGCAGCTTCATATGTCCACAAAGATACAATATTCAAATGTATCTGCCCAAAGGAAGCACCCTCATTCCTACAGAAGCTTTTTAAAAATGTTTTTAAAATTGTTGGGGGGGGGGGTTGCTTAATTTGTGTGTGTGTGTTTGGCAGTAATGAATGATTCTGCTCCAGAATGAATACCAGAATTCTGTTCCTGACATGCACAAAACCTATTATTGACATGCATCAAGAAATCTAGCATGTCTGAAATGTACAAGCCCTGGGAGCTTTAGTGCTGTTGAGACTTTGATGACATCATTCATCTCACTGCACTCTTTGGGAAGATATGTCAGAGTGTCACAAATGTAAAAATTCCTTCTGGTAATTGGTACCTGAGAAGATTATGACTCCTTTGAACATTCTCTGGAGGACGGGCAGAGATTTCTCAACAGTGCTGGAACAGCAAAGACAATAGTCATTTTGACCAATGCATTGGTCCTCATTAGACCGAAAGAGCAGAAATAAATCCACATAAATCTGAGCTTCTTCAAATGTTGGGGGGAGGGGCAGAAAAGTTGTACCTGCAAGATCAGGAGAGCAAAAGTTCAAAGCATGAAAAACGTGTCAACCCACTCACCTACTTCCTCCCCAAGATCAGTTTTCCATCCAGACGGTTTTGATCAACTGTACTAACCACCACTGAATCTATACATACAAATGGATTAACATAGGAAAGGAAGAAGTTGTATAACCATCCATTCCCACCGTTTATTCATAGTCAAAGCGCACCCTTTTTTATTTTGCTTTATTTATTTAATTGATGTTTATAGGTACCCTACTCAGCTCATGACTCAGGGCACCCTGCATCATCAATAACAATCATCAATAAAGATCACACAATATGCACACAATAACAATCATCAATAAAGATCACACAATATGCACACAATCCAGCAATGTACAAACACATAAGTGCTGGCAAAAATAAATAAATAAATAAATAAATAAATAAATAAATAAATAATCATCCTATAGGTTATGCCACCCCTGGACCCACTGCCTTGAGGGCAAGGGAAGGACAGGTCTGTAATATCTTCCAAAATGCAGGCAGGATTGGAACTGAATCTCTGGGGGATGTTGTCCCAAAGGGTAGAAACAGCAACAGAGACCCCACCAGAAGATATTACCAGGATCTGAAGCATGCCAGCTCTGTCAGATCTTACCAGATGGGCAGATGTAATTGGAAATAAAGTCATCCAAGTAACCTGGTTCTGTGCTATCAAGAGTTTTTCTGCAGTCAAGGTTGATAGCTTCATACTCCATTTTCGCATGCAGGGTATTTTCACAGCATCACCCAGCCATAGCTTTGCCCAGGGATGGGAAGCTTGTCCTCATGACTGTTATTTTGGCAAGGTAATGGTTAGATAATTTTAGAGGCTGTAGGTTGCTAATGGGGAAATGCCTGTAGTGTAGCTGTTCTGATAAAATGACTTTTCTGAAGACTCTTCCCACCAACCGGCCCATAGTGAATTTAGGGTGACCACAGATGTTCTCAGCCTAGATGCAGAAAGTTAATCAACGAATTACCAAATCATAGAGTAGGCCAGGGGTATTTATATATTTATATATTTATATATTTATTTATTCCAATTTATATGGCCATCCATCTCAGCAAGTGACTCTGGGCAGTGAGCAGAATTAAAATAAAATAAAACAATTACTAACATTACAAAAGTTAAAATACCAAGCAGCTGGGAAACAACAAACCCAAATCACTAAGTGGTCCTTGCACACACTCGGGACCCCAGGCTTGGCTACAGAACCAGTTTTTTAGGGCCTTATCGATGGCCAGCAGAGTTGAGGTCATCCTGATCTCTGGAAGGAGAATGCTCCACAAGGTGGGCACTACATCAGAAAAGGCAAATCTTCTAGGCCCTGCCAACCAGCATTCTTTGGCTGATGGGACCCGAAGCATGCGTATCCTGCCTGTCTGGATTGGATGGGTAGAAACAACTGGGGAGAGATGGTCCCTCAAGTAACCTGGTCCTAAGCCATGAACAGCTTTAAAGGTAACAACCAGCACCTTGAATTGAACCTGGAAGCACACTGGCAACCAATACAGCTCGCGGAATAGTGGAGTGCTGAATAACTGGCACCATTTACTACCTATGTTGCTTCATTCTACATCAGCTGAATCTTCTGAATGTTCCTCAAGGGCAGCCCCATGTGGAGCACATTGCAGTAATCCAGATGAGAGCTCATGAGGGCATGAGTCACAGTGAGCAGGGCCTCCTGGTCCAGGAATGGGCACAGCTGGCACACAACCTGAAGGTGTGCAAAGGCCCTCCTAGCCATGGCTTCCACCTGCCCTTCGAGCAGGAGTCATGAGTACTCCTCGAAAAGGATCCCCATATTACGTACCAGGTCTGTCTGAGGCACCCCATCCAAGACCAACAATGGAAGTTTCCCAGCACCACAAGGTCCAAACACTCAAAGCCACTCAGTCTTACTTGGGTTGAGCCGAAGCCTGTGTACCCCATCCAGACCCCCACAGCCTCCAGACACTGGGACAGGATGTCCATAGCATCACCCAGGTGGCCTGGGGTGGAGATACAAAGCTGGGTATCATCAGCATATTGGTGATACCTCACCCAAACCATTGGATGACTTCACTCAGCAGCCTCAGGTAGGTGTTAAACTGGAGAGGAGAAAGCACCGAGCCCTGAGGCACTCCACAAAGTAGGGGCTGTGGACTGGACCTTCCCCACCCCCCATCAACACTGACTGGAACTGGACACGATGCCACCCACCCCCAATGGTATTGAAAGCCGGTGACAAGGAGACCAACTTCCTGCTCAGTGCAAGAATCCAAATTAAAGCACCCCTGACAGATAACTCTCCAGCCTCTCCTAGAATACACTCAATGAAGCAGCTGGCCCTTATCACTTATCTGGTCATTGATTCTACTGCTGACCTTCTCTTACTATTAAGATTTTTTTCTCCCCCAGCACTCAGTTGCAATCTACCTTTCAGTAGCCTAAATGTCTTAGTCTATGTTATGCCTTCTGAAATGATCAAGAACAGATCTTGTTCTTCTTCAGTATGACATCCTTTCATCAAATTCTTGAAAAGTGCTGCCATATACCTGCTCCCCATACAAAAGGCTGTGCATACCTTTTATATCTTGTATTGATTTTAAAGGCTGAGAGCTATCCTGAGAGATACATATGCACTAGAGCATCAGGATACAATGGTTAGATAAATAAATGGTTATATGTAGCAGGGCTGGAGAAATGTTCATCTTAATTTCAACGAGCTGTCATGGAGGATGGTGAGTCAAACTCAACACCAAGTTGCCATTTTGTTCTTGGTTGCAGACCCCTTCTCCCCACGTTATCAGATAACTAGTTCTCCCCACTTTTCTAAAATGGAATGTCATTTTTTAATTACCTTGATCATTCTCATCGTTAAGACCTTCTGTGGCACATGAAGGGATCTCAGTATGAAAAATATGTCATCTCAATTCCAGGAACAAGCGTTTCAGTGCTAACATTTTAATTTTACCTTTCTGTGTCTCAGAGACATCCCCAAATTTGTTTTGTCATTTGCAATAGCATTGGATCCAACTCTAAATGTTTCTTTAAAAGCCTAGCTTGTTTTACAGGGTGATTGTCCAAGCTATTAATCTGAAATGTTTCATAAGCCTTCTTCTGTATTTTTTTTAAATACTATCAAGTAATTACCCTTTGGAAACTGGCTACCGCAGTAATTTCAGCAAGAGAGTTTGGGGATAGATATTAAAATGATAATAGCGGCACATTACAATAGATCTTCAGACAGAAAGCGCCAAGCAATGGAAAAGAGCAGCTTGAAGGCAGACTTCATCAGATGTATGGTGCCATTATATTGTTTTAAAGAAAACACTGTTGCCTGCTTGCCTGCAATGGCCCTGATCCAGCTGTAGTTTGAGCAAATTAATCCCATTAACAGCTGGTGGGCAAGTCTCCATGTTCACACCAAAAGACATTTTTGGCCAGTTGGTAGATTTAGGACAGGGAGAGGCATTATAACATCCATATGGCCCAGTATTCTTGCAGACACTTTTTTGGGAGAGCTGCCCATCTCTTTGTCCCATCTAGCTTTTATCTTTAGATACTTTTAATTTAAAAACTAAAAAAGAAAAAAAAATGGAGAACTATCCTGCTATCAATAAAGTGCCAGCCTCTATTATATTTCCAAAAATGCTTCTGGCCCCATAGGTATCTTTCAAAATTAGAAAATATGTGTTCGCCTAGCTGCCTAGGAAGAGCCTCTCGCAAGGCTAGATGTGATGGTAGAGAACGACCTGATCCTCTTGCCTTCAGATAGATGCTGTTTTGTGACTGGCCAGGTCCGCAGCGCTGCTGAGGCCATAGGTTGAAGGATTGTGGGAGTGTGGAGCAGGGGTGTGAAACATGGACTCTCATCCCCAGAGGAGCGGACAAGAGATAAGAGGATGAGACTGGCCCCTCCCTGAGGAATGCTAAGGATGTTTGTAGTGTGACCCTGGGAACTGCTCTCAGTCTGAGAAGATTCTGTGAATAGAGTGAAGCCAATTAAACCTTGCTGGATTGAATCTGTATTGTCTCTTGGAGTTTCCTGGGCTAAACCTTACAAGGATGCTACAAAGGCAATTGTGATTTTATACTGCATTGTAGATATGTATTCATTTATTTCATCCTATTTCATCCTATTTATATAGCGATCCATCTCACACAGCATGACTGGCTGGCATACAATAAAAAGAAACCTTAAATAAGTTCTCAGTCAGAAGAAGTAATAGTTCCATTATATTTTGCACTGATCAGTTGTGACCTCAAGTACTTCATTCAGTTCTGGCACCACATTTTAAGGAAGAGGCATATAAACATGTAGGGAAGATCAGTGAGGAAGACCAAAGAATGAAAAACGGAGTGTTTAAAAGAAAGATGGAGAAACTCGGTACGTTGAGGTTTTTCGTTTTTGTTTTAAAGAGTGAGTGGGGATACAGTAGCACTTTTCAGGGATCAGAAGGGCTATCTCGCAGACGAAAGTCCAGATCCTCTGTTGATCTAGAATGGAAGAGGCAAGGAAAGCAGACGCTGATTGAATGTTAGAAGAAACTTCTTAGAATAGGATTGGTTTGACAGAGAAACCATCTCTTTCATTGGGTGTGTTCAAGTTCAGATAGCCATCTGTTAGGGATCCCTCAACTGGAATTCAACATCTGCAATGAATTCCAATTCAGCCTTGACTGAGCAACACAATCTTCTGAGCACTGGGTATGGTTCTGGATTTTTAGGGTGATTCTGGCTTATTCCTTGTTTCTGTGCCCTGTCTTTCTTCAGTTCTCAAGTTAGGAAAGACAGAACCTTGGCAAACATCTGGATCCCTTACTTGCTTCAGAGTTTAGTGAAAAGCAAGTGGTTCAAACCTATGATAAAGGAGACCTCTGCTAAAGTTTCCATTTCTGTTTTCATTTCATTTCATGTGTATGTAAGTTACAAAACAAAGGCTTCCCAAGGGCTCAGTTAGAGTAGAAGTCAATTCATTTAGGTACAAGGAAGAATTCTAGCCCTTAATTTCAAAATTAGGCCCTGGGGGTGGGGTGGGGGACAGAGGAAATGCTGATCAGGAATCTAGGCTATAAGACATAACAATATAATTGTTTAACATTTGTGGAGGGGTAGCATTATGTTCTCTGAATTCTGCAAAAATTATTAATTATGGTTTTGTTTCCCAAAAGATTGGCTTTAACTTTTAAGGCTGTATGTGTTCCTTGTCTTCATCACCTAACACATATGAGCAGCCCATCCCAGCACTAATCTCAGAATTACTGTTTAATTGTAACTTTCTTTTGCTTGCTTTGGAGATCAACTAATTTTTTTAATTCTACTTACCTTTTAAAAGCTTTCTTTCTCCCTCCCTTCTAGTAATTACTTTTTCATATATTATGTTAACGTTCTCTTTTATTTTTCAGAGAAAGATTAAATGTGGTTTAAATGGCAACTTGCTTTCTAAACTCTCTTGAGAATTTCGCCAGTTGGCAGTGTAAAATTTTAGGCAGTAAAAACAGATAAATAGAATGGTGGACAATACTAAAAAAGGTTGCCTGTTTGTATGTTTGTTTTAAGTGGGGGAAAGTTTAAATGTTTCTCAACTGATTTCTATATAAATCTGTATGCTTTCCAACTGAAAATTATCTTTGCAGAGATATATATTTTTTAATGTTTAGGCTGTGAGTTCTACTATTTATGGTGGTGTTTCTCGATCGTGGGAACTTTAAGATGTGTGGACTTCAATTCCCAGCATTCCCCAGCCACTACACTGGCTGGGGAATTCTGGGAGTTGAAGTCTACACATCTTAAAGTTCCCAAGGTTGAGAAACACTGGTCTATGGTTTTAAAACACTGTAGGAGGAAAGCTATGTTCTGTCAGGCAAAAGAAAGGGTCAGCTAGCTCAGGGGAATGCCAAGATTTGTAACATTTAAACTAATCTTGAGATGAAAGAAAAGGCGAAGAGCACAAAACCAGCCTGTATTTGGCTCAACATGGATATAATTTACTGAATGCATCAAGGGCATCTACAGGGAGACTCAAAAAGTTCAAGATGGCAGCCATCACCCTGTAATCGAAACACCACTCCTTTTAGCATGCATCACACAGCACATATAAAAAGGGTAGGACTTTGATCACCCATTCATGGCCACTGTCTTGACTTTTTTGACCCCATCCCATCCATGGAGTAAATATTGTTATGGAGAAAACATGAGTCCCCAAAAGGGAAACTGAATTGAATTTTTGGAATTTGGAACAAGAGCACCCCATATTTTGTTCTGTTCCCCATACAACTTGCAATTTCATACATTCTCAATGCCTTAACATCTGCAGAAGGGTTTTTCCATAATTTCATACTCTTGAAATTATCCACTGTAATGTCAGCGATTTCCTAAATTTGTTGAAATTGTGTTATTTTTTAATATTAACCTTACATTACTTATTGATCTACATAAAATCTTATTTTCAATTCTCATGGCCCTTTACATTATGCAAATAGGAAGGACAACTTTGTAAACTAAAGGGAAAAAGATGCATCTCTTTATGAGTTAGAAATAATTGTTTCAAATTTTATTATGGAAAAAGACACTTGAGTGTGAAGTTTGTATAATAGGTTATGTATAATGAATAGAATAATATTTTAGTGGAAATATATTATGGCAGGCGAGCAAGAAAGATGCTTCCCAGCTGCACGTAAATGCAATTTGCATCCTGAGAAATACATTTTTAAAGCTGGTACCAAGAAATAATTAAAAAATAAAATCAAAGTGCAGATACATTTTCTACTGCAGCTTTTTTGGGGTGGGGGCAGAATGGGGGCTCAGGTTGTGGAATACAAGCATAGCAAAGAATGATAGATGTTGGAAGGGTGAATGAAGTGACATGGCTTTTTCAGCATCTCATGACCTACTGACCAGAAGGGGGCAGTAGGGTGTAGATAAAGAGCTAAGGGTGTTCTCTCTTTGTCTTTCGCTTGGCTCTTTGTCTAAAATAATATTAATCTGATGTCACTTCCTTCCACCTTAATTCCCAGGGGCGTGTGCACAGAGCACATGTTCTTAGATGTAACTAACCAGGTGCTAAGCTTTGCTGACCAGAGTTGTTGAGAGTTGGGGGGGCATACAAGTTTAATAAATCATCGTCGTCATCGTCATCCCTATAATGCATTTCCTGCAAATAATTCTCCTTTTCGTTATTGTAATAACACCTGATTCACTAATCATTGCTCTGGTCAAATTCCCACTCCCAGGAACATTCATACACACAGAGAGAAAGAATACACTTCAATTTCCAACCACGTTGTGGGTGTAGCACACTTCAATCTCCAACAACAGGAGCAGCTTAACTTTTTCAGTTGCCATGCTTACACTTTCAAATCCCCTTTCTCAAATGGCCTTATGTCCAGGCTTAAAGAAATGTCAATTACACCTCTCATGACTTACGAACAAAATTAATTCATCAGAAAATATTGTGTCATGCCTAATTGGCTCCTCAAAGAATGTTTTTGAAAGGTTGGATCTCAGATTTCTTCTCCTGGTGTTGTAAGAAATGTGAGGGTTGTTTGACTCATATGATTTGGTCAAGTCCTGTCATGGTTCCCTTTTGGTCTCCAGTTTCAACATATGCTAACGTAGCCTTGGGGAAAGAATACAGCAGTGAAAGATGTAAGTGTGGTGCTGAAGTATGAAATTGGACATTTTATGAAACTCTTTGGGGGGATCAAGCCTGGGGTTTGGCCAGGAGAATTATTTAGATGGAAATAATGTTATGGCACTCCGTACCTTTCCAACTCCCAATGTATCATACCATTGGCCATGCTGGCCCATTAGAATCTGGAATTCATCAACTTCTGGCAGATTGTAGCTTGTCTACCTCATGGTTTATAGTGCCATGTAACTAGTTCTCCTGATTTTAGTCGTGAAATCTATGCAAAGGTTTGGAGTTGTGATCCTCCCGTTGGAATTTCAGACTAGCAGAATTTCTGATTCCAAAATGAACAGCTGGAAAAATGTATTGCTCCACCTAGATTTAGGGAAAAGAAAGCTAGAAGACACAATTTACGCTCTATATTAAAACAAATGCAGGCATGCCTGCATTTACATGTAGTTTAAACTTGTATTGTAACAGCCAGCACCATAAAACGTATGGGCTGAGTGTCATCCTTTAATGTAAGTGGAGAATAAAATCCCCAACGACGATAGTCACTTAAGAAATAGTCCTAGAACTAGGGGAATATAGCCCACCGTATACCTGTAATCCAATTTTTTGACTACCAAAGCTATGAGCGTGTATGTGAGCTCAGTTATTCCTTGCATATACTCACATACACACACACAAATATAAACCCACTGAATTGCATGTTTTCCTAAAAATACATGGAGGAATGTTGTGTGCTGGTTTCACTTCCTTCTAACAGTGTGCGTGCGTGTGTATCAACTTTTAATTCCAAGGGAACTGCACGATTTAAAGAATCGCCTGTTTACAAATAGCTTAGATTTCCTGTCATTTATATTTTATGAATGACTCCCCAAATACCATCCCTCATAACCTGCAAGCTTTGCTTGTTTTGCTGGCAAAATGTGGAAATTGCTAGGTTATAATAAAATGAAGGGATGCTGGAGAAAGAGCGAGAGGGAGATTCTCTATTCAATAAATCCTAATTCTCAGTTTTCACTCCCACCGGAATTTTGCCTGTCTCCTTTCAAGGTTGGAGAGCAAATAAGCTCTTTTTGTGGGCAGAGCATCCTTTCTCCCCTTTATCATACCAATATGGCATAATAGTTAAGTTGGTAGACTAGGGCTGGGGACAACCAGATTCAAATCTCAGCTGCAGAGGTTTACAGGCTGGCGTTGAGCCTCTCTCTCTCTTTCTCTCAGCCTAGCCTACATTACAGGGCTGTCCTTGTAGGAAACGCTGGAAGTAGAAGGGCCAGATGAAACTCCCAGAAAAGTAGGATATAATTTGCCCAATAAATAGTTATTTGCAGATCTGTTTTGAAACCATAGGCTGATATGGAAAGAGGAACCCGGATGTAAGCTAAATGCATGGTAGAAAAGAGAACCAGAGGTGACTGCCATCTTGATTCCTTTGATCCTCCCTGCAGATGTTCGTGCACAGAGCTGTTTAAGCAGACCCCTCTCCTATTTTTCTCAACTCGGTGCACTCAACAGAGGTCTGAAGTTCAGCTGTCCTTTCATTGCCTCTGCTCTGCCCAAGTTGTATCCCAAACTGTGTGAAAGAGATTGAGAGAAGACCAGAGCATGTCTTCTTTACATCTTTGAAGTTGCAGTGGAGCAAACTTATAAAGAAGAGACGTGAAGAATGCATACGGCAGAAAATAAAAATGAGAAACTCCTAAGAACATCAGTAAACCTGACGTTTTTGCACACGCGTGCACATACACATACCCGCCCCACTTCACAGACACCCCTGGCTCTCTTCCTTATCCCTCTATGCCAGTGTTTTTCAAACTTGGCGACTTTAAGATGTGTGGACTTCAACTCCCAGAATTCCCCAGCCAGCATTTCCTGGATTCAGAAGAACGGAGAATGCACTTAGGCTACACCTGGGTACCTCTTAGTATATGTGACTTGTAAAGCCTGTGCTTTTATAGGTGGAAGTAAGAAATGGAAGGTAATGTTTGTAAATTAAAGGGGAAGGAGATGTGTTTTTGTTTTTTGTTTACCCACATGGCTCAGTTTTCTTTGGGCAAAATTACTGTTAATTGAAAGAAAATAATTGTGTGTCCACTGTGACTTGGGCAAATTCAAAGTCCACAGTATGTTTCTCAGAGCAAATTACAGCCACAGGCAAGTTACTTTTGTATAATAAGGGCTCTGAGTAATGGCAGAAATGTCCTCAAGAATCATCAAGGTTGAGAAGAAGTTGATATCTAAACCCATGGAATGGGAGAGAAATCTGTTTGCTTTCTACTTTCCAGATATATTTACCAGTTGGAAGGATGCATCCTCTGGATTTTGTTGTTTTTACAAATTCCATGATGCTGTTCTAAGGTCAAGAGAATTGCACATAAAAGGCCACATGTTGAAGAAAGAATTGCTTGCTATTGAAAACTGAACAAAACTTGTGTACCTTTAAAACATCATAGGCTAATGCAGAAATGGAAGAATCAATGGGGGCTTAAAAATGCCTCCCCCAAGTATAATAGAAATAGTTTTGTCCCTCTTTCTTCTTCTTCTCCTCCTCCTCCTCCTCCTCCTCCTCTCTGCATGGGTATGTCCAAATAAGTACATGGGGAGTAAATGTTTAATTTCAAGGAAATTCCAATTTGACAGCCTGTCTATTTACAAGTGTTCCAGCAGGTGTGGCCACACCTGGCCAACATTTCCTGGGTTCAGAAGCTAAGCAGGTACAGGGTGGGAGATCCCCCACCCCCAAGAAATACCAGGGCTTTAGGTTGGGCTGGAAACATATCCTGAAAGAAAGCAATGACCAAATGCTGCCATATTGTTGTGCAGAGAGCTGCAGAGATGACCTTGGAGAAACTATGCAGCGACAGTTATAGAAACATGCTTTAAGCCTGGGCAACAAGGAAAGCATTAGAGACAGATAGAGCACTGGTGGGCACCCATTCACCAGACAGCCATTTGTCAGGGATGGCTGAGCCTGTATAGGGGAGCCTGTACCGAGCAGATGGTTGGACTTAATGGTCTGAATGGGCCCCTCCCATTCTAAGATTCCATGATTCTGTGAAGAAGCAGATCTCTTAATTTTAATTCCCTCCTTCCAGAATCCAGCTTTGCAAAGCTCATGCACTAACCCTTGACCAGGGCTTAAGCTTCTTTCACAAGCCAACTCAAAAACACATGGGAGCATCCACCCTACAAACTATGAAAGGTAGAATCCTGCTGTATTTATATCTATATGGTAATTTGTGTAGGACAAATAAGGAAGATCTTGGCATGTAAAGTGGAGACTTACATGTTAGTACTGGAAAATGATTCTCATTTGTAAATGTATGTGAGAGGGAGAATAGAATTTTTAGATACCAGCATCCAAACTTCCAAGTATATAGAAATATGTATTTGTATCATCCTGGTGAAAGTCTGTCTGTGTGGTTCTAAGAGTCAGCACTGACCTGAGAGCACATAATCAATTAATCCATCCATCCATCAATGTGTTTACAATTTTTAAATGTCAGTATATTGTGGTATAACTGACAACCTGAAACATAAAGCACAAAATGTATATATTAGGGAAAACCATGTAAAATTCATTTAAATTGGTGGGGATGACAGACATATTTGCTAAATACAGGTATTCTAGAAAGCAAAGAGAAGAATGTGTGTGAGAAGGACAAACATTTGTATGAGTATATATGCAGACTTTTTTGGCTGCATAGGTCAAACAATGCAAAAAAAGAATCAGTAAAATTAGAAATCTGGCAAAAATTAAACAGAATCATTTATCCCTTGTGCAGAACATCTTAAGAAAGACCACATGTATGCTAGCATGTTTATTTAGGGTTCAAATTCAGGAAGAGAATATCTTCATTCTAAACAAAACTGGAATTTGTACTGTGGATGCAATCATCAACCGGACAATTCATTCCATTACTCAATAATTCATATACTTAAGTGATCCTTCCATAATATGCAGCCTAAATCTATATTCCAACTTAACGCTATTACCTCTCGGATAGCATTATTGACACACTTTTAAAAATTAAACCGTAACGAAAGCCCCCAAAGCAAAGCTTAAAACATTTGGGGATATGTGTCATAGTAATGAGTGGGGATAATTAATTATTTGGATAATAGTTTTCTACAGGTGAAACTCGAAAAATTAGAATATCGTGCAAATGTTCATTTATGTCAGTATGGCAACTCAAAAGGTGAAACCAATATATGAGATAGACGCATTACATGCAAAGCGAGATATGTCAAGCCTTACTTTGGTATAGTTATGATGATTATGGCGTACAGCTTATGAAAACCCCAAATTCACAATCTCAGAAAATTAGAATAGTGTGAAAAGGTTCAATATTCTAGGCTCAAAGTGTTCCCCTCTAATCAGCTACTGAATCCATAACACCTGCAAAGGGTTCCTGAGCCTTTCAATGGTCTCTCAGGCTGGTTCAGTAGGAATCACAAGCATGGGAAAGACTGCTGACCTGACAGTTGTGCAGAAAACCATCATTGACACCCTCCATAAGGAGGGAAAGCCCCAAAAGGGAATTGCAAAAGAAGTTGGATGTTCCCAAAGTGCTGTATCAAAGCACATCAATAGAAGGTTATGCGGAAGGGAAAAGTGTGGTAGAAAAAGGTGCACAAGCATCAGGGATGACCGCAGCCTGGAGAGGATTGTCAGGAAAAGACCATTCAAAAGTGTTGGGGACTTTCACAAGGAGTGGACTGAGGCTGGAGTTAGTGCATCAAGAGGCACCACACACAGACAGATCCTGGACATGGGCTTCAAATGTCGTATTCCTCTTATCAAGCCGCTCCTGAACAACAAACAATGTCAGAAGCATCTTACCTGGGCTACAGAAAAAAAGAACTGGTCTGTTGCCCAGTGGTCCAAAGTCCTCTTTTCTGATGAGAGCAACTTTTGCATCTCATTTGGGAATCAAGGACCCAGAGTCTGGAGGAAGAATAGAGAGGCACACAATGCACAATGCTTGAAGTCCAGTGTGAAGTTTCCACAGTCTGTGTTGATTTGGGGAGCCATGTCATCTGCTGGTGTTCGTCCACTGTGCTTCATTAAGTCCAGGGTCAACGCAGCCGTCTACCAGGAGATTTTGGAGCACTTCATGCTTCCTTCCGCAGACGAGCTTTATGGGGATGCTGACTTCATTTTCCAGCAGGACTTGGCACCTGCCCACACTGCCAAAAGTACCAAAAGCTGGTTCAATGACCATGGGATTACTGTGCTGGATTGGCCAGCAAACTCGCCTGACCTGAACCCCATAGACAATCTATGGGGCATTGCCAAGAGAAAGATGAGGGACATGAGACCGAACAATGCAGTGGAGCTGAAGGCCACTATTGAAGCATCCTGGTCTTCTATAACACCTCAGCAGTGCCGCAGGCTGATAGCATCCATGCCACGCCGCACTGCGGCAGTCATTGCTGCAAAAGGGGCCCAAACCAAGTACTGAGTACATATGCATGCTTATACTTTGCAGAGGTCCGATACTGTACTATTTCCAATCCTTGTGTTATTGATGTCATGTAATACTCTAATTTTCTGAGATTGTGAATTTGGGGTTTTCATAAGCTGTACGCCATAATCATCACAATTATACCAAAGTAAGGCTTGACATATCTCGCTTTGCATGTAATGCGTCTATCTCATATATTGGTTTCACCTTCTGAGTTGCCATACTGACATAAATGAACATTTGCACGATATTCTAATTTTTCAAGTTTCACCTGTATATGCCAACTGGTACAAAATCACCCTTTGGATTTGGCCCTTCACCAAATCCCATTATGCCACTTTCTAATCAAGAAATACTAACACAATTGTATGTAAAACAGCACATCTTAAGGAAAGAGATTATCTGCACAAAGCCGTAAGGTGCTCGATTTAGTTAAAAGGCCAAGAAGCAATTTGAATGTAACTGTATATTTTCAATACCATTACTACTGGAACAATTCCCTTGTAGGATTCCCCCCCGCCCCTCTGGAAATGCATCAGGAGTGAGACTTTGAAATAAGGTATAGGTACACCATTTTCCTTTCTTTTAATCTTTTTTGCAGAAATGTGCATATTCAGGAAAACTGTACAAAACTGCTGATGATTTTTCATGCATGCTTTTAAAAATACATACAGTCTGATTGTAGCGATTGAGGACGATGAGCTTGATGGAAATATGCAAGAACTGTTACTCAGGGAAAAGGGGCAGAAACATTTTTTAAATCCTAGGAGAAAAGATAATGTTCAGAAAGGTAAATCTGTTCCTGATTCACTGGAGTATAAGAAAGTGGAGGAGGTCCAGCACAATTAGGCTTGCAAGATTCTGTTATTATATAATCTCAGTAAAAGTGTTAGCCTTCCTGTGTAGTTGATTCTTGGTCTGGTCTACCTTGTGGGACTGA
Source organism: Liasis olivaceus (assembly GCA_030867105.1). Lineage (NCBI taxonomy): Eukaryota > Metazoa > Chordata > Lepidosauria > Squamata > Pythonidae > Liasis > Liasis olivaceus. Next base: position 106,643,028 of record CM061352.1, read on the forward strand.
CACTGTTGCAGAACAGGGATAGACTAAACCTGGACTTGGTGCGGGGGGGGGGGAAGGTACAGAAACTTGGTCTAGATTTGTCAAATTGTACAATTTTGTCTTCTCCACATTAGTACAAGTAGTCCTCGCTTACCAACTGCTCATTCAGTGATAGTTCAAAGTTTCAATGGTGCTGAAAATGGAGATCTATGACCGGTCCTCAAAGTTGCGGCTGTCACAGTGTCCCTATGGTCACGTGATTGTGATTCAGGTGCTTGGCAACCGGCATGAATTTACAATGGTCGCCATGTCCCACGATCATGTGATTGCCATTTGTGACCTTCACAGCTGGCTTCTGACAGGCAAAGCCAATGGAGAAGCCAACAGGAAGTCACAAGTTACAGTCAAGTGACATTGCGCTTAACGACCCCAGGTGATTTGCTTCACGACCGCAGCTGGAACTGACATCGTAAGGTGGACGCAATCATGTGACATTTCATTTTATGGCCATTTCACTTAGTGACAGAGTTGCCAGTCCCAATTATGGTCTGTAAATAAGGACTACCTGTATATGTATGAAAAGGTATGTCTGGTGAAAATGTCTAGTTTCAAGGAAACCCTGAGCTAGCAAACCGCCTGTTTACAAATGTCTCAGCAGGTAGAAGCCCCTCGCTGACCTGGTTTAGCTAAGTAATCAGGGACTGGTTAGTATTTGGATGGGACGCTACCCAGGAATACCAAGGCTCTAGGGAAAGTAAAAAAAAAAAAATTACAGGAAAAAAGCAGTGGCAAATTGCTTTGTACTGTTACAAAGAAAATTGGGTGGTTGCCTATATTCACCATTGACCTTTAGCTAGTACTCACCAGATTTTTTATTCCCATCTTATATTTATTTAGATCTTTTGGAGTTCAATTAATAAATAAACAGAGAGCCTTGGTTTCTAGCCTCACTTCCCAGAATCCCTTTCAGCCCCATATAGTATATGCCCTACTTATTTCCTTAGAAATCAGGACTGGGGAGTGGATGGTTGCAGATGTTGTCATAGCTGGGAAGCATGCTCACCATTTTAGGAATGAGACCCAAGGTAATCTGGATTGTTTGAGACCATCCTGGGATATTAGAGGCATGGTAAGAAATAACGTCCCCAGCCTTGGGGCCCCTGTCACGTTTTTAATGTTATGGTCGTTTTTCATTCAGGCTGTCATGTTTTGTTTTATCTTTTTATTGCTTTAACTGTATATCTGGACGTTGTAAGCCACCCAGAGTCTGTTGGACTGGGTGACCATAATAGATTTAATAAATAAATAAATAAATTGACCTTCTGATACATGGGGGTTTTATGGTGGGCCATGCTCACCATGTCAGCCCTGTTAGAAATAAGGGAGGCCACATTTGCCCTCAGACTAGGCACCTTATTGGAAGGAAATAGGTTTAGCAATGTTCAACTGATGCTGTGATTGGATGGATGGATGGATGGATGGATGGATGGAAGGAAGGAAGGAAGGAAGGAAGGAAGGAAGGAAGGAAGGAAGGAAGGGCATGAAATTACACCTTAAGGCCCTTTGTGGAATACCTTGGTTGCATTTCATAAAGCTATTAAAACTATTACATTCCAATGGGGTTTGGGTGTCAATGGTGAACCTGGTCTGAGTTTATAATTGCTACAGTATTACATCCTTGTGATTTGATGGTTTCATTTTTCTTTTGTGTAAACTGCTTTGAGTAATTTGAAGTAGGGGGACAGAGAAGTGTTGTTATAAACAAATGAGCTTTGCAGCAACCAAGTGTAACCTGCAAAAAATCTTCATCTAATACATATGGGATTAGTGTACCATTTTCTCTAAAGTATGCTACTTTCTCCAGTATGTGGGTGTGAGAAAGTGTAGTATGGAAGCTGCACATACTTCAAAAATTATTTGGAAATGCTTCAGATTTCATCTGGTCCCAAACACAGGACTTCACTGGTATTTGTTAAAGCAGACTGATCTTTTTTTCAGATTTCTGTAGGAGTCTGCAAAAAAAAAGACACAGCTGTTTTAAAGGTGGACTCATTAAACTGAATGTGACTCTTAAGCTAGCAGCATCTTTTTTCAAGATCATGTGGAAGCCCCAGAACTTGTGGAAACATGCTTTAATAAATAGGGCAGAGCTGCTGTGCCACAGGGGCATTTGTAGGAGGGGCCAACATGGTGGCTGTTATTGCACAATTGAAGGCCTGCCCCTTTTTTATGTGTCACAACACACATAAAAAGGGGTGGGGCTTTGATCACATGGTCATGGCTACCATTGACTCCACCCACTGATGATAATGCTGTTCTTGTGCCTGTGTGAGGTCCTCAGAATAATTTTTGAAGCATGGGCCACATGGATCTACAAAAGCTTTACAAAATAGAGTTTTATTGTTTTGTGAGTCAGCACATTAATGGCAGAAATATGAACATTTGTCCAATGTTCATATCATTTCCAGGGGAAGAAAAGCAGAAATTAAAGGCCAACCGTCTTCCAGAATTCAGTGTCTCTGAACTTTGTCTAAGCAATTTTCCCTACAAATGTGGGTTGGCCCAAGCTTTTTGCTTTATTAAGATATGTTTAGAAACAGTACCTTCATTTCCTACAGGAGTCTGGACAAGGACTTTCATATTTCTTTACCCTAGAAAGAGAAATAAAATCTGGTGATGTGACACTTCATTCTCACAAAATGTTAACTGGAGTCCCCAATGCCTCAAGACGTATTTCCCATCCATGTTCCTGCCAAAATAGCTCGTCAAAATGGTTTAATGTTAGATTCAATGAATCCCAGAGAAATATGATTTTTTTTACTGAAGTTGCAAGTCTGCACATTCTAATAAAGAGTGTATCATCGCAAATTACATTCAGCCAAGCTATTACAAGGCGTTCTTAGGCGGTGATATTGCATTGGAGTAACAACTGGGACTTCTCTTCGGTTCTATAACCTTCCTGCCCTCTATAGCTCAGCCTCTCTTTCCCCAATGTTAGCAGCATGATTTTCATTATATGCAAATGGACACAGTGATTATGCTAATTAAGTGGGCTAAATTAGCATATGCAATTATTTCTAGCATTTACTTCATCCCTTTTCCTACCAACAAGCAGAGACAATGAAGACCGACTTTTTTCCCCCTTAACTCTCTAAAGAACATCAGGGACTCACCTAATTATAAACAGGATGAGGGATTCAGAGTGCCAAGCAATGTGTTTTCCCCTGTTCATTGTATTTCAAATGCCTCCTTTTTAATCACAACGGAGGCCAGGTAAAGCACTTTACTTTTTTTCTGGATTAGTACTTCTTTCTCACGTGCCTGCATTTCCCATTTAGATAATTTATCCCCAAATGGGGAAATAGGGCTTCCTGTTTTGCAAAGTGGGCATAAATTATGTTGCAGATTGCAAATACACTTGAGCGCACTGTTCCTCCGATTCCCCTGTTTGAAGCTTAGGCAACAATGTAAAGTAACACAGAGCTGCATTGCTGGTTCATGTCACATTCACAACAATTTGAGGGCCACCAACCTCTCATTTTCAGTGGGAAACTGAAGCATATTGTGGCTTGCTTCTACTCAATCAGAACATTTGTGCTAGAGATAGAGAAGAATTTTGGAAAGGGGAGACTGAAATCACCTCCTCCAGTTCAGAAATCCTTCAGCTAGAGGTCAGCCACACTGCTCTCTGGAACACCAGAGACGACATCTGCAGGACACCAAAATTAAATACTGTAAATTATTTTTTTAAAAGGATTGGAATGTTATGAGCTCTGTCTGCAACCCACCATTGTGGTTGTCCAGTCATTCAGTAGCTTCTAACTCAGTATTTCTCAACCTTGGAAACTTTAAGAGCTGGGGAATTCTGGGAGTTGCAGTGCACACCTCTTAAAGTTCCCAAGGTTGAGAAATACTGTACTAACGTGTTGGAACCAGATCAAGATTTCTGTCGATAACTGATGGACAACCAATTAGTTTAAGCTCCTGCCTGGGTTATCAGTAATAGTATCTAGCTCCTTTGCCTTTTGTCAATCTCCTTTTTTATTGTCTTTGATTTTTCCAAGCATCAGAGTCTATTCCAAGAACTCTTGCCTCTGTATTATGTATCCAAAACATTTAAGCTTGAACTTCATTATTAGAGCTGTCTGGTTTTACATTATCTAGTATTGAATTATTTGCTCTTCTTGCAATCCATGTTCTTGTTAACCATTTTCTCTAGCACCACAGTTCAAAAAATATCATTTTTTCCCCTTCTTCTGCATTTGCATTACATGCAAATTTAGAAATAAATATTAGAATTTAAATAGGTCACTAAATCTTACTTTAGAGAAGACTTGGATTAGCTGACCTGTGTATCTACCAAGTCTGGTGTCCAAGTGGAGACTATTTTGTGATAATTCACAAGTGGGAATTGAGACATGCTTAATGGTATTAAAATAATACCTGCAATCTCCATCATTGGCTATACCTTTTAGAGCTGTTGCACATGTTCCCTACCCACCTTTATTTTTAACCAAACTCAGATCAGGCAGTTTTTCCAATACCTAATATCTTCATATCAATGAAGTTCTCTGACAGATATTCCAAGGGAAAACTGTCCTGTCAGAAGCTTATGGTCATTGGTCCTAATGAAGTTGCCAGACAGTGATTCAAAACATTGGTCTACCTAGAGCAATGTTTCTTGACCTTGGCAACTTTAAGATGGGTGGACTTCAACTCCCAGAATTCCCAATATTCAATTCTGGGAGTTGAAGTCCACCCATCTTAAAGTTGCCAAGGTTGAGAACACTGATTTAGATCTCACATAGCTTCAGTATGTGGGATCCCAACATAGATTCATAGTATGTAATTCCCAAGCTTTCTTTTCTTTTTCTTTCTTTTTTGCAGTCTTTGGAGTAACCATTCACAACTTCTCAACAACATGTTTCCTATCATTTCATGGTGTAAATCTTAAAAGAAGCTTTTAAGATTTTAAAAAATGCTACCTTTCCAAAATCCTAGAACCACCAATGTGTGTGATAATTTCACCAACTTTCCATTTTTGCCCTGTCTACTTTAGTCCTCACCCTTGCCCTGAGTAGTCCATGCCAATCTAGACCATGATGGTCTGTAGGAAGTGGCTTGCCAAGGCTTCAGATCAAGCACCTTTCCCAGTTCTATTATGGGATATATATATTTGGCCAGGCAGAATGTCTCCAGATGTCTCCAGATCTGAAAAGAGTTGAAATAGTCAGCAAATCATTTCAACAACCACAACCAACACAACAAGATAATATAGGTGCAAGAATTTAACACTCAATGGTTATATAGAAAGGGGTATCTACCTTTCAATGTAGCATGGTTGAACAAATCCTGCAGATGGTTATGGTGCTTTGGATCAGAGTGCTGGAGAGACAATGCAGAAGACAGAAGCTACACTCTTCTGTTGGCTGGCAGCTAGAAACTGTCAAAAACAATCTAATCTCCAGGGTCTTCTTTGAATTAGCACCAGCTTGACATTTTCTGCTGGATTCGTGAGCAGAACAGAGATGTCACGCTGACCACAAGAGGAGATGACTTTCAGTAGATTCTTACCGGATTACATCTTCATTATAGAAGGAAAGCACATCTCGCTTGTTTGAACTGGTGTCTAACTTGTTTTTCATTTGGCAGAGACCAAAATAATGCAGGTTGACAGACAGATTTGTTCATATCTGTTTCTCCCTTAATTGTATTTTACTTTGCTGGGTTTTGACAGAGCCACATATTATTCCAAGGGAAGTGTTGAGAAGACAAGACACTGATGTCATCCCAGTTCATTATTTCCTCTTAGCTCACAAGGTAATAAGCTAAATGTATTAGCTACAATTCAGATTGACTGACAAAAATTCTCCCTGAATTTGGCAGGCTCCTTCAAAACTTCCCCAGACCTATTTGCTCAACAAGCAACTTATCAAAAAAGAGTGTGGCAAAATGGTTCACTGTGGTCTTCTTAATGATTCTACCCAGTCACCGAAACTTCTGACCAAGTGAGGTTCAAATAGCATGCAACAATAGTCTTTCTGTGTCAGTTGTTGGGGGAAAAAAAAAGGATATTCATCACTGTGTTGATTTGTTCTGTCTTGCATTGGGGGGAGGGGGAGATAATCTATATTTTAATTCCATTTTTTTAAAAAAAACTAGCTGATTTTTCCTCATGTTTATATCTTCTTCCCTATAAGTTGTCTTCCTTGTTATTATGTATATCAGTTACTATTAAAAATTGTGGATATTTTTGTTTGGTATACAGGGCAATTATGGTAAGGCTGTGTATAAATATAATTAAAAAACAACATATAAGGAAGTAAAGTGCTCCATAGAAGTGAAGGTTCTTAATACCACATCACTGAATCAAATCCGGTCAGATTTGAATCATGAGTTTGATTTGGAATATCAAGTTGCTTCAGATGACCAGATGTACTCAAAGAGCTGAAATGATTCTGAATTGAATTGATTCCAGTTTCTGGAATTGAATCAGATTGTAGAAATCCTTGGGTCAATTTCACTCAGATCCCTGATTTGATACAGAAGATTTGCAGGGGTAACTGATCAATTCACGTTGGAGGCTTCCTCGTTGACTATTACATTCAGTGTGGAAAGTTGGTTTGATTCTGAGATCCAATCAAAGCACCTTCCCATAGAATCCCAGGATTAATGTGTGTGTGTGTGTGTGCGTGCCTCCTTGACTCCTGGCAGCCACATGGAAAACTCCTTGCAGTTTTCCTGGCAACATTGTTTGCAAGTGGTATGCTACTGACTACTTGCTAAGGCTGAGGGAAAGGGACTCACAGTCTCCAGATTCCTAGCCTCGTGCTTTAACCACTGCACAAAACTGGCTGTCAATGAATATTTGCATATCCTTGTCTAATACTCCCACAGCAGCCTTTCTTGCATCATGCAGAGTCATTCTGGAGTGGATGAAGACAAGACTCCTGTTTATCATACCATTCCATATGACTCTTCTGATATGCAAGATATTCATTTTCCTCCCTTCTGAAGGCACCATCTGTTTTATAGCCTCTCTGCAGTGGAAATTAAAGCACCATCTCTCTTTGTCTCTCTCCCTCTCTCTCTTTCTTGTGAGAGAATTTTATCATTCTAATCAAAGCATTCCTCAGATTTAAAGAAATATCATTTCATACCTTCCACTCTATTTTTTTAAAAATTGTTTTCTTTAGTCTTTTCACTTTACAAAGAAGAGGAGATTGATCAAGAAGCTATTCAAATTGCAGGACCATGGATGGTTCACTCAGGAGTTGGGATGGCTATATCCTTGCTTTTATTGTGTTTAACTCTCTGCACAAGTGGCCAAATGAGACAGCCAAACAGACGTGGGGGGCAGGGGGAGAGTGCATTACATGCACTACTATCATGTGAAGTACAGTGAACATGACAATATAAAACAGGGCCTTCTTTCTGGTGGCACCGGAATGCTAATGAAGCTGGTGCTGCTGGTGACAATGCTATCCTTAGGGAAAGCTGCTTCCTTCCAACGTTACTGAATTTTCAACATCAAAGGATACCCTTGAATTTTTAACCAAACTACCATGAAAAAATGTGCCACCCACAGATAAGCCAAACTTCGAAATGTTTGTATGCTTTAATTTTTACAATGTGCTTATCCATGGATCATCCATAGATGATCCATTTTTCATGGATAAAAATTTGAGGGTTAAAATTTCAAGGGTCGGCTTATCCATGGATGGGTTTATATGCGAGTATATACAGGATTTACTGGTACTTTAAAAAAGTATTACCATATATACGTGCAGATAAGCCTATCTATGGATAAGCCAAACACAATTTTGGGGGGATATTTTGGCATCTAAAATTCTTGGCTTATATGAAGGTCATAGCTGCAAGAGAATGCCTGATGTTTTGTGTCATTCCACTAAAAATAAAATAAACTAATAATAGCAATAACTAAAAATAGGGTAAAAGTTGTAGATAACTTAAACCCAGCTATGGAGAACTGAGCGATCTTGCTAAGAAACCATATTCCCACAGCTGGGACAGTTAAGGAGAAAAGCTGATGAGTTAAGACAGGATAGAGAGGAATACAATGATGAGTTGCCAGCACTGAAACCTCAAAAGCAACCAAGGAAGAAGGCAAAAAAATAGGTACTGAAAGCAATTTATTTCCAAAGAAAAGGTGACTGTAAGTTGAGACTGATGGGGAGGAAGCTGGAGAACATTCTAAAGACCCGGGATGTTCCTGGAGAAATTTGAAACCTGGAATGCAAAGCCATATCCAGGAAGTGAATATGGTTTCTAAGGACAATGAAACCACATATCCAACAATATGTTGGATATATCACACCAACAATAAAGGACTCATCAGATTAAAAGCACATTACTATGAAAGAAGCAAGAACATCTGCTTGTTGAAATCTCTTCTGGCCAACAGGTTGCCATGAATACCAAACTCCTATCGTCATCCTCATCTTCATCATATCTCTTTGTGGGTAGAAGGATAACAGATGGAAATTGTGTCCCCTCTTTTTGTAGGCAATTCAGGAACCCAGGTTCAACAACTGGGAAGGCCCTGTCTTGTGTTCTGACACACGCATGTCTGATAAGTGCAAAACTGAACGTGGCCTCTCTGAATCAACAGAAGTATAATGTCTAAATCACAAAATGTAGTAATTCCAGTTTGCTTTGTTTAGACTGCATTTCAAGTCCTGCTCCAGTTCTGGATGCCATCGTTTAAGAAAGATTCAGATTGGAACTGGTTTCAATTGGAACAGGTTCAGAAAAGAACGGTGAAGATGGTAGAGGAGATGATAAACTAATTTAGAAAAGGTGCTTCAGAGCATGCCAAGAGTGTGAACATAGCACCTGCCGGCAACTCTTTTTTCCTGAATTTTTTAAAAAAAGTTTCTTAGAATAAAATATGTTTTTAATATTATGCCTGACCTGATGGAAAGAGGCCTCTGCCTATGTCAGAAGTCCTCTGAGAATTCTGATGGAAGTAGCACAGCTGTTTTTTCTGGTCCTTCAAAGGAAAATGCCTCTTGAATCTGGAGCTCTATTTTCATGGGACGCTCATTAAATCAAAGCTCCCTTTCAAAGCTTTGTACTGCCCTTGTTATTTAATCATTGTCTCTTTAGTCATATTAAAAATTACAACTTGGAAGCAATTTTGGAAGTGTGCTGGTAACCATATCCACATTTTTCGGAGCTGACTGCTCCCCTGAATTAAGGAACGGATAACTTTGGCCAAGTAGGAATAGTCAAAGCTGGTATCCAGTCTTAGCTATAAAATCCATCCAAGCTCAGGGAAGAATCCAGGAATATAAGCAGACCAAGGTTTCAGGAGGAATGCAGAATCCATAAAGGTTGCACCCTTGATCACTGATCTGTCTTTCAATTGGCCTGAAATCTTTTTTGGACGCTGATTCAATTTGCCTTCATCCAGTATACCATCCTTAGGAACAGTTTTAGAACTTGGAACTGTTTCTGATATAGAGGTAGAAATAAAGATAGACATAGACTTTAAACTTGTATATGGTCTTGCTGACTTTAGGGATATGTGCTACATTGTTTACCTGACCTGAATTGTTGATCTGATTGGATGAGTCAGTTTGATTTGAGTTATCCTGTCAATTCAATTTGGAATAAGCATGCTCTTCAACAACTCAGTTTAATAAGTTAATCCAAAGTAGAGATTTGATCAATTTGCCTTTGCATTGAATCTTCATTTCAAATTTGCACAGTCCTACACAGAAGATATTTTATTATCAAAAAGCACGCTACAAATATGTTAATAAATACAATGTTTGATGGCCTCAAACCAAGGATGCTTTATAAAAAACGAAAAAAATTTTTTTTTTACAATTAGTGACTTGATTCTTTTAACAGATACAATTTCAGTAATTCTTCATAAAGATCCTCCACTATCACTGGGCTTTTTTGCACACAGTGAGACTTTGACTCCCATTCAGCTGCCTTTGAAAAGCAAATTGAAAATTTAGGGCCACAAATTATTTTTAACTATACAGCTTTAAAAAGAAATTATAGACATTCATGGTGGGCAAAGCAACCAATGCATGTTCATCAATGGTGCCTCCAAATTCCAGTTCCTGTAAAACATATCCTGCTAGTGAACTTCTCATAGTGTCTGATTGATACTGCAGAAAACAGGATGTTGGATTAGACAGACTAGAGTTTCTCATCCAGGGCAACTTCCAGATACATGGATGCCAGCTCCCAGAATTCCCCAGCCTGCATGCCTATTGCTAAGAATTCTGGGAGTTGGAGGCCACACATCTGGAAGTTGCCCAAGTAGGGAAACACTGAGATAGACCCTTTAGAAGCAGCATAAGTTCATCAGGGCATACAAAAAGAGCTGCATAATTCCCCCTGTACTGTCAGTTCACATCACAGTCTAATCTATCAGCTCTGATGGTGCACTAGAACTTGGCACAAATGGCAGATAAATTGAATAAGATGGTTTCTTCTGGAAGAGTTTCATCTTCTAACACTCCATCTTCGAACACTAACATGTTAACTGAAAAAAGTCCCATAGGAAGAAGTCCTTTATCTCGGAAGCTAAGGAGGCTAAAGAGAGGATTGCACCATAAAGGACACCCTGTAATTAAGAATGCCAAACTTCACCTCATTCTCTTCTTTGATAGAATTTTGAAAGCACATTTTCCTTCTTCCATATGCATGAGAAGCCATAGAAAAAAGTAGAGGAGAATTTCTCTGCCCACCATATTATCTCCACTGATATTGTCTCCACTGAATTTCCAAGGGTTCACACTGGATTTTTCTCTCAGGCTTACCTGGAGAAGTCAGGAACTGAATCTACCTCTAGGCAAGGCTATACCTTCTGTGAAGTGTGATCCTGCTTTTGCCTTTTCTGCACAGAGGTCATATTCCAACCCATCTCTGAAAAGCATTCTCACTGATACTGCAAAGGACAGAGGTAAGGGAGCTCACCTTAGAGAACATGGATGTCACTCCGGGTTTCCTTCAATTCCCAGGTATTCTGCATTCGGAAAGCATCAACTAGCAAACCACTGTTTTCCTATTAAACATAGCCCCAGCTTCTTAAACAAAAGGCAGCAGAAATTCTAAGGTAAAGCTGCTTTACTAACACAAGCTGTCTTCCTGTCTAATAACCTTTTCAAGTTGCTGTAGTTATTTTTAATTCTGTGGGAAAGTTTCCTTTCTGCTCTACACGTTAATCATAATGCGAGGAGACGCATATCCATCTTCGTAGGGAATTTGAATGACAACTGATTTATTCAGTAAGATGCAATTGTTAAATTTAGTCTCTCGTGCAAGGAGGCAAATTTGATTAATATCAAACAAAGCTCATTTCAGCAAGGCAGTTGTTCTGGATCGAGTGGCATCTGTAATAATTATATTAAAAATTCCTTGATTTCCAACCCCAACAAACGGAGCTGTCTTTTCTTTTCATTTGACAGTGTCAGGTTCTTTCAAACTCAGAAGGAGTGTTGTTAAGATTTATTGACAGTAAAGTTATTTCCCATCGTGTTTTCTCCCCTCAGAGGTGGCATAATTTCTGGCTTCAAACAGAAAGGATTTAACTTATTTATGCCTTTCTATTGTGTAAGTTTTCAAGTTTTTAAAAGAATGGAGAAAGATGTGGGTTAGATTTACTAGTTCTACTGAGGTTTAATCATCCAGTGTCTTCAAGACAATGAAGATGTATTATTCTATTTAGAAAGAGTTACAATTCATTTAGCCCCTATGCAGAATTATTATTCTCTCCCCTCACCCCTCATTTATTCATCTGGTTGTTGGGGGAGGGGTTGTTTTTTGTGGGGGGGTTTGCCAGTTTTGCAATGAAAAATAGTCAGTGAAATCCGTTGCATGTTGCCTCTGGATATGAAGAGCTGGTCTGGCCTCAATATGAGAGGTATAAATCAACATGGGAGGCTTTGTAAGTCAGAGGCAAGAAGCATCTGTTCCTTGTAGAACAGACAACCTGTAACTCTATAGTCACGTTGTACCTTGAATCCTTCTCCATCCTCAGAAACAACTTCCAGGTGCATCACCCAGTGATGAATTCTTACCATTTTGAAGAAAGAAACACACAAAAACTAACCAAACTTTAATGCTGCTGCTACTACTATGGATAATGATGATGGTAATGGTGATTTCACCACTACAGAAGATCCTACCTTCATTGACATATGTGCTGTGGCCTCATTCAACTTTACTTTATAGCTTCATCCACTATGACCTTTGTACCACCTTCCCAAAATCCATTATGTGAAGGTGCAGCTCCCAAAGTTTAGCTCACTCCTGACATAGACTATCTAGGATTTAGTTGTGCCATATCTTCACTAAAAAAGGTTCTCAAATGTAAAATTGCAAGGTACTCAGTTCCTCTCACATTGTGCTATATCAGAGTTTGCTTAGGCAGTGTAATGGTTTGTGGGAAAGACCTTGGGAGACTGGGTCGAGATTCTGCCAAGAAAATGGTCAAACAAGAGACAGCGTGCCTGCAGTGGCATAGCGGGGTGGGGCAAGAGGCTCAGAAGGGATCCTCCCTAGTTTCCTCGGCTGAAAAGGAGACGGGGGGAGAGATGTATTTTCAGACTTGCAAGATTGATGTCAGCCTCACAGGGTAAACCAGACAGGAAACACAACTGGATAAGCCAATTCTACTTTATTGTAAAGCTACATTAATAGAATCTTGCAAGTCTGAAAGTACAATTCTTCCCCCCCCCCCCCGCCCCCGTATCTTGGCCTAGTCTCCCAAGGTATTTCCCATATACCATTACAGGCAGGATGTATTGGATATACCACAGGTCAATGTTGTGTTTAAAGATACTACCAGGGTGAGCAATACTTGGTCCTCCAGATGCTGCTGGACTGTAGCTCCAGTGCTCCCTCACCATTGGCACATTGGCTCGGTTTGATGGGTAATGAAGTTTAACAGCACCTGGTATTGTCAAGTTTTGGTAGACCGTGAAGTTTAACACTACCTGGCGGGTCTGCATCAAGGCATAAATTATAGCCTAGAAACCACTATGTCTGGGTTCATACAACATGCTAAGCCAAAACTGAACAACAATATTACAGCTTGGTGCAGAAGGACAATCTAGTTGTTGTTTCTAGTCAAAACAGGTAGGTTTGTGCATCTATCTATCTATCTATCTATCTATCTATCTATCTATCTATCTACTTACTTATTTTGTGCCTTCAAGTCAGTCTTGACTCCTGGCAACATGGACAAGTCCACACCAATTTCTTCACAACTGTTTCAGAAGTGGTTTGTCTTTGCCTTCTTCCAATGCTGAAAGCAAATGACTGGCCCAAAGTCACCCCGTTGGCTTTTGAGTCTAAGGCAGGACTAGGATGCACAGTCTCCTGGCTTCTAGCCTTTTACCACTTTACTAAACTGGCTCCTAAGTCTCTGCTAAAGTCATCAGTGGTGTGACTTTGCAGCTCCACAGATATACTTAATTACCTCCGCAGTCTAAACTTTTATATGTGAAAAAGAGATCCCTCTAGCTCAGCACTGTTTACAAAATCTTCCATGACTCTCTATATTAGATGTTCCTGGAGATACCTAATCTTCAGTATGAAAAGCATGGGCTTCATCACCAAATTACAAAACTTCTCAATATGATTGTGAAACCTGACTCTCTTGATTCTTCCTTCTCCATTCCTTCACCCATGCATGTTCCCCGTAGCCTTCTGAACATCTGTAACTGATGAATATAAAGCAACTCCTTGTATTCCAGAAATAATTCTATGTGGAATAACAGAAGGTGTCTGCAGGCAACCACATTTTCTCTGCATTTTTCTGATCTTTGATGGATACACTTCTTATCTCCCATACCTTCCGTAATGAGCTTATTGCTGGGTTCTGATTCATAATTAGCATACATTTATTATAAAAATTCCTAGCATGCATTAGTTTCATCACTACAAGACACCAGAATCTATCCCGATCCTGATGCCAGAGTAGAAAACATCAAAGCAATATCCAAGCAGGCTGAGATCCAATTCTGTGATAGAAATTAGACCTCCTCAATATTCCAGCTAATATCACTACTTGGGCAAACCTTAGAAACAGTTACTCTGGATCTGCAGATCTTCAAATATCTCTTCAAATATTGACAGTGGCTGAAAGTCCCTGTGTTAATTTCAGATGTTTCTTACTGAAATCAATGGGACTTTTTTTAAAAAAAATTTATACTGAATAGGTATGAATCACACTGATTCATCAACTTCTCGTGTTTCCAAATTTCTTTATTTCATTCCAGTTCTGTATCAGCGGATGATGTTTTAAAACAATTGTGTGTGTAAATTCTTGAATATATGATGTAACAATGTTGGGGTGGGTATTTGCAGTGTACTGGTGAAGGTGTTGGACTTGCATCGGGGAGATCCAGATTCAGGTCCAAGCTCAGCTAAGAAGCTTCCTACATTTGAACCAGTCACTCTCAGCCAAGTCTACTTTGGAGAGCTGTTGTTTTGTAGAAGAATGGGAAGAAGGAAGCCCTTTGATTTCCTGAAGATATAAATTTAACAAATGAATACATTCTAAAGTAGATATGCTGGCACCATTTGTTTGATTTCCAACTTGCTAAATCTTTAGAGAAGAATAGGCGCCTCTTCCAGAATTTTCCTTTCCCCTCATTAAGAAAGAGAAAAGTCTGTAGTGTGATAAAGAGGTAAGATCCAGGCTGGAGAAAAAGACTACATCATCTCATCCACATTTCTAGACATTTATTAAAGAAACCACAGATGGAAGCCAGAAATGGTCAGTTGTAGTGCACAATAAAACAGCCCATAGACTTTGCTAACTTTACTAATTTAGACTTTAGTAACTACCTGAATTTATCAGAACATCTGAACGTTTGAGGATACATCCAAAATGACTCTTAGGGCCTCCACAACAGGATCTGGCCTTTACTTTTCATTTGCCTCTTGAAGATCAAGCTGATCTCCAGTGGAGATGTTCTAGGCAGGGGAGGGGATACAAGTAGATTACAAAAAGGAAATTCACACTGACCCATCAATATCTTGGCTTACCTAATCTAGTGTCTTCCAAGTGATTCCTATATTATCTGTTTAGCCTAAGGCTGAGTCCTAAGAAAATCAGCTTGGGACTTGGATGCAGATAAACTTGGGGTATGTTTGAGCCATGCTTATTGCTTAGATGAATAGACTAGCAAGTGGGGAATTCAGTCTGGATCCCTCAGGCCTGCAAATCTAAATATATGCATTATAGGCAATTTTTGCCTCAATGTATATGTCTTCCAAGCATTTTCTTTAATTTAATGCATTTCTACTAAAGCTGGGCCCAAACGGTGTTTTAAAATTCTCCAGTCGATTTGTGGGCAGAGAAATGGTATGGCTGATGTCTACAATATTCTTTGGGGAAAAGAGACATTTTCCAATGATTTTCTCAAGAGTGGGACTCCTGCTTAGGAGGAGTAGGAGGGCAGCCACTGAAAATGTGCAATAGGTGGAATTTCCTACTAACGTTTTCCCAGATGTGTGGGAACCCCCAGAGGATTAAACAGTAAAGACAGGACATTCATAGACACACCAACACACAAGTGCGTGTGCAAATGCACATACCTTGGCTACCTCATAGTCAAAAAACTACACGAGGATGACTCTCCCCCAATGAAAATTTCTCCAGAATTCACTTCTCCTTTTAAAGCAAATTGTCTTGGATCAATTGCAGTGAAAAGGAGTAAATAAATAAATAAATAGATAAATCATAAAGCCCAGGACTACATTTTGCTTTATTTTCATAAATAAATGCAGGCTTGTATATTTGTGAGTGTGTATGTGTGTGTGCATGTGCGTGCACACACACACATATGTGGAGAGGGAGGGAGGGAGGGCTGTTTGGTGAACCATAGTGCAAATGTTGGGATTTAATGCATTAAACTCTGCACTAAACTATCTAGCATAGATTTCAATAGGTTCTCAATGCAACTAGCATAATTACTTGATGCCAGCTCCAAAGGCCCTGGGGGGGGGGGGGTGTAAAAAAAAAACTAATGGCAATCACAATCACACTGTTGAAGCCCCACTCCACCCCACCCCAACCTCACCCTCTGCAGATTTTTCTGACCAACCCAGCAGCACCAAAATACCGAGGGACTCAGCTACAAGTAAGGCCACCCTCAAATTCTATTTCAGTTGAAAATGGACCTTAAATCTTCCACTAAAATCCCAGCAGTACCAGATTTCAACAGCGTTTCTGATGTATTTCTGGCTTCTTTCTCTTCATACTATTATCTTCAGGGTTAGGCCACTGCATTATAGAATTGGCAGAAGGATGAAGTCACCATGACAGGAACTTAGCAATAGTTCTTAGGGAACAGGATCTTTCAGATTACTAAAGGATCCAGTTTTACAGGCTTCTCGTTTTACAATAGACCTAGCACGGCAATCAATAGCGTTTGTGCAGCATTTCCCATTCACCCCGTAACCTTCTCGTGTTGCAACCAGGTGCCGACAGACTATCTGAAGCGCTTTTTGGAGACTAAATCATACCCTAGTGATTTTCCAGTTTGCCTACAACTGATTGAATATGAGATGCAATGAAACGTTTTAAAATGGGCAAACACTCAAACCCAAAGTAGAAGGATACTTTTACCTAGCTCCTGATCATTTACATAAACTTTGTGGGGTGAAATCCCATCCTACGGATATTTGACTCAAATCTTGATAGTGTCAGCAGCTTGTTGTGGGGAAAAAAGGACCTCATTAAGCAGTTTCTCTAACTCCATCTGAAATGGTCCACACCGTGCTAAACTCTACTTTAAATTATTATTTATGGGCTAATACCTACCAGGTGGGGAGTGGCAATTAGGATAAAAACCGGCCCTTTCTGCAGAGTGAAAAACCTGTGATTTTCTAAGACAAAGCAAGAACTGTATTAAATATCTCTTTGTTGTTCATGGTGGGAAAGGTAATCTGTGAGCAAAAGGTTGTCTAATTATTCCTCTTGGGCACAATTCCCTCCAAGTAAAATAAGTTATGGAGAACTTCCTGGAGCAGATACTGCAAATAAATGTGTAGCTTGTTGGGCTAAGCACATTGCTCATTATGGAATCACTGGCTAAACCACAGCTTCATCTTTTGTGGCCCTTCCAATGTCAAATCAGTTTCCTCCTGAGATGTGTTTTCATGGCACTGCACCACGCAGGGCTGACATTTTGGGAGTGCATCACAGTTGCCAGCACAAAATGGCTGACAAGGAGACCTTGCCTGTTTCAAACATGATTATCATTGTCTCATCACAATACACCCATTTCTCCCAAAGCAAACTGGTTACATTTTGGGGCTCTGCTCTTTTTTTTATCATATCTGTGGTTCCTTTTTCCAGTGCACAAGAGTTCATTTCCAAATATAACACAGGACTGCAATTCCCTCACGTTTCTTATTTAAGAATAGCTGTAGGGCTTCTGTGGAGGCTTGAGGCATTCTTGGCAATTAAGGTGATGGTAGAGAGTGACGCTTTGCTTTATAGTGTGCCAGCTCCTCACTGATTTTTTAAATTTATTTTAATTAAAAGAATTCTGTTTTTTTTTTTAAAGAGTCCAGTGATGGAGCCCCTGATGCACAGTGAACTATGACACTGGAATAAGCCATTTATGCTATCAAGTTCAACTTTCTGCTCAATGCAGGAATCCAAATTAAACTTCCCCAACAGACGGCCAACTAACTTCTACTTCAACATGTTCAACGAAGGAAGTCTGCTATTTCTTTGGAGAATTGGTTTTGACATTGAATTGCTCTTAATTGTTGTGGGGGGAAGGATTCTTATATTCAGTTGGAAACTGCCTTTCTGTAACTTAAGTTATTTGGTGTCCTGCACTCTGGAACAAGAAAGAACAACTCCTGACCTTCTGCGAGGCATCTTTTCAGGTCTTTGAAGAACAGTATCATCTTCCCCCTCAGTTATCTTTTCCTAAGGCTAAACATACCCAAGTCCTTCCATCTCTCTGTACAGAACTTAGTTTTTAGTCTCTTGATCATCCTCACTGCCTTTTACTGCACCGATTTCAGTTGCTCCAATGAGGAGGGGAGGGGAGGGGAGGGGAGGGGAGAGGAGAGGAGAGGAGAGGAGAGGAGAGGGGAGGGGAGGGGAGGGGAGGGGAGGGGAGAGGAGAGGAGAGGAGAGGAGAGGAGAGGAGAGGAGAGGAGAGGAGAGAGAGAAGAGAAGAGAAGAGAAGAGAAGAGAAGAGAAGAGAAGAGAAGAGAAGAGAAGAGAAGAGAAGAGAAGAGAAGAGAAGAGGAACTGCATGATAAGCAAGCTTCCTGCAAGTGGAACAGAGACTGTAAATTTCATTAACCAGATTATATCACAAAGGCTCGCAAAGGACAGGAAGTGTGTTTTCAATAAATAAGCACTAATCTAAACTCAATAGCCTTTCAAACATGATGCTGTGAATACTTAATTTGCCAGCCCGGGCAATGGATAAGATGGGAAGGCTGTGGCTGGCCCAACAGCAATTGAAGCCCTGCTGTTTTAAGATCTGTTGCATATGTGGCCCCCAGAAAAAAAGGGTAGGGCTTTGATCACTTTGTTGTGGCTACCATCTTGACTTTTTTGACCACCACCCCTCTGCAGAGACCCTGGGGGTGGTCCCACCACCAAGGCAGGTTTTGTGCTAGTGCTGAGCTTCAATTCCTAGTTTGCTGGCTCTTTTGAATGTGAGTGTTGTGAAGAAATGGGCTCTAGAATAGGGGGATCAACATGGAGATAACAGTGTAATACATGCACACACACACACAAACACAACCTCTGAGAGTCATGGGAGATGTGTTGGTGATGCACTGTTTTGGGGCCCAACGTTTTGGCTATTTGGGAAGATGTGTGTTATGGGTTGAAATAAAAATCTGAGTTTATCAGAAGGTTAATATGCTCATTGTTCTTCTTTTTAAATTGCTTTTAAGCTCACCTCTTGGTGACTTCACCAACATGTCTATCAGGTTTTTAAAATAATAATTTATTAAATGTATATGTTGCCCAACTCCCAGTGACTCTGGGTGGTTTTCTTGACAATAGCATGGAAGGATTTTTCCCATTAACTTCTTCTGGGAAATAATGTCTCCTAGAGGTTAGCTTGGCTCCTGGGGACCACCCAGACGTCTCTGTATAGTTTTCCTAGCAAAAACATGGAAGGAGATTCCCATTGTCTCCTTCCAGGATGTTCGCCCTGCAGTTGTGAGATTTCCTGGTCTCATCTATCCAAAGACTAACCAAAATACTACTTCGTTTTTTTAACATCAGCCATAAGTGTTCTGTATTAAGTGTGCAAATATTTCTTTGTTCTGACATTCTTATGGCTTTCCAGGGCATTTCGTACTGCTATATATTGTTACTTTAAATATCAGAATATTACCATTCTTTTTATGAAAAGGAACGGGGGTGCACGTGCACACGCGTACATGGACGTTAATCAAATATTTGCCCTACGTCTTCTTCAAATCGTTCTCCTTTTCCAGTAATGCCTGCTGAAAAATAGTGTTTTAGATTCTCAGTATTGCTTCATAAAGGTATATTTGCTCAAACACAGAGTGCCTTATGTACAAGCAAATGTGTTTCATCTGAGGGTGCCAATAGAGAAGACGCCTTGGAATTCCACCTGTTGTGTAACAGATGGAACATGAAGCAGAAGACTCCAGAAACACCAAGAGCATGTAATTTAGGAAAAGGCAACCTGTGCTGTTATTTAAGAGTATGTCAACGTAAAAATACTAACCCACATGGCTCCCAGTCAGATGCTATGAAGCATTTCCCTCATAACTGCTCTGCGTGTTCTCTGAAGATAGAGTGCCACAGTAATATCAGTCAATGCACCAACTTGGCAGTCTATCAAAACTGATGGATGGTCCTTCAAACAGACAATTCATTTCTCATTCCAATAATAGCATAACTAGTGAAGCTGTGCCTGAGTTTCTCCCTCCCTCCAAAGAACTAGTGCTGGAGCTGGCAATGAATGGCTGCACATCAGCCTTTTTCCCGGGTCCGCCATCACCCGGTGTCTTCCAGGTGGGTTAGGGTTACCACTTCCATCATCCTAACCCATCATAAACAACGATGATGCTAATGAGAGTGGTAATTCAACCCATTCAGTTATGGGGAGGAGAGGAAGGTAATCTTCAAGAGAATTGTTGTTGGAATTCTATATGTTCAGGGTGGACTTTTCCGAAGAACTCTGGATTAGGCTCTAGAGCAGTGTTGTCCAAACTTGGCCACTTTAAGATGAATGGACTTCAACTCCCATGCTGGGAGCTTTAAGATGAATGGACTTCAACTCCCATGCTGGCTGGGGAATTCTGGGAGTTGAAGTCCACTCATCTTAAAGTGGCCAAGTTTGGACAACACTGCTCTAGACCAATGCTTTTCATCTTTGGTGACTTTAAGATGGGTGGACTTCAGCTCCTAGAATTCTTAGCAATAGTTACGTTGGCTGGAGAATTCTGGGAGTTGAGGTCCACAAAACTTGACATGTGCTCTAGATCCCTCTTGTTCAACAATCTACGTCACCCAGGGATTAAATGGATGCATTTGAGAAGCTTACCTGTGGGATTACTGTCCCCTCCTAGCAACCAGTACTTAAACTTGCTGCTAGAATTTAGGAGGAATTAAACAACCATCAGCCTCAGTGGTCACTGATAGCCTGATGCTGCATTTGAACCTGCCTAGGCCGCATTTAAAACTATATAAATTGGCTGCTCTTACCACAGCTGCTGGTTTTATGCCCTAACTACGGCTTTGTTTCCAATGGGGAAACGACAGATCTCCCACTTGCTTCTCCCTAGTGAACTGGATCCAATCACTGGAAGTGCTTGACAGTGCTTGTACTGAGGCATGAGTTTGAAATGCAAATTCAGGCAGCATTTTCAAGAAAGTGTGACTGTGGTTTCATAGTAATCACTTGGCTTTAATAGAGCATTCAGTCCCTGAAATTAGCACTTGAATGGATCTCAGCAGGGTTGGGTGCATTTGATAGCATTGGGGCAAAGAAGCCCCAAGTTTGCCTCGTGAAGAGACTAGAAATAGATGGAAGGTATTCCCATCATAACTAGAATATACAAATGAGGGCAGATTTTACCACAAACAATTCATAGACTATATCTTCCTCTCAAAAGCATTACTTGTTCTAACATGGTCCTATCTTTGAATATTCATACACTGACTACGTTGCAGTGGTTCTCCACTGATTTGGGATTTTTGACCTACAAAACTGAAATGAACACAAACACTCAAAGGAATCAATATAATCAATTACAGTTGGCAATTTTTTTCCTCCCTCCCCCTCACCTCCCTGCAAAGTCAAAAGTGCATTAAAAAGTAATATTTTGCTGAGCTCACGTATATGCAAACGCCTCTAGGTATCTTGTCTCAATAAAGTTTATAGAATGGATTCCCAGAGGACTGACAAGAAGAACAGAATAAATCGTGAGGCTCATAAAAAGATAATGCATGCCTTTTTTTTTTTCTTTTTTGCTTACATAAACACAAACAAATGCAGCAAGTGGGAAGCAGTCTGGGTGTGTGTGTGTGTGTGTGTGTGTGAGGGAGAGAGGGAGAATATGTGGTTAAGAATCAGCTTCCATTCATTTTCTACATGCTACAACTTCTAGTAACATAAGAAAGAGGTGATTGCCATGGAAATCCAACATTTTAAACCAACTTGCAAACTGGATTAGTACAGGGTCGTTTAAAATTCCCAACTCTTTTCTCAATGGTATGAGTGAGATATTCAGAAAGCTATCTTTGAAGGGCTCTTTTCTCCTCCCACCCAAAAAAATGAGACCAGGCCTTCAATTCAGGAGAAAAGGGTTAGTGCAGAAAAAAAGAATGCGATCGTAGACAATAAGGAATATGACCTTGATGGAAATATGTAGGAACTGTTACCCAAGCAAGAATTAAAACATTTTTTTTTAAATCCAGAGCAACGAGATAATATTTGGAAGGGGCTCAGACAGACCCCTTCCTAATTCACGGGAGTATAAAAAGAAGGAGGGTTCAGCATAATCCAATTTGTAAGATTCTGCTATTCTAGCCAATCTCAGTAAAAGTAGTTTTAGCCTTCCTGAGGAGTTGATTTCCTGGTCTGGTCAACCTAGTGGGGCTGACAACAACAGAATAATGTATCCACTGGAAAATCCTCCTGAACCAGCCCATGTTCCACCGCAGTTGGAGTAGGGATTCTACACTGCTAATTCCACATGCCTCATGTCCTTTCCCAAGAAAAACCTAATCAGATAATTTGGCTTTCCTTCTAAGTATTTATGCAATTTAAGTATTAATGAATGATTCATTTATTCCAAAGATCCAAGGTTATTTTTTCACACTGGATTCTTGATTTGGTCAACTGATGTCAGTGAAAAAGCTGGCTGTTTTTGGTTGTTTTTTAAGTGATCTTTAACTTACATTAATAAGAATCAACTAGTTAGGAAAAGTTTATTAACCCAAAGATGAATATTTAGGAACAAAAGACTAGATGTTAGGGTTGTGCAGAATAGGGTCACTTACATTTGTGAAGCTGTCTTGACTTTGCTCATCAGAGTGAAGCAACGTCATACTGTAGAGGAGGATGGAAATGACCTTGGAGAAAATATGCAGTGATCTTAGTGAAACATGAGCTTAGCCTATGGGGGGAAAAAATGAGCAAGAAACTCAAGATTGCCCCAACTTGATTTTCTTTGGGATAAGAAATAGTCTAAATAGTCTAAATAGTCTATAAGGGAGATGACTAGGGCATGAGTGACTGACTGGAGGGCCTTTGCTCAACTACATGTAGTGCACCAGTTACGTCCTTTCCTGGATCGGGAGGCCCTCTGGTCAGTCACTCATGCCCTAGTCATCTCCCATATAGACTATTGCAATGTGTTCTACATAGGGCTACCCTTGAAGAGTATCCGGAAGCTACAGCTGGTTCAAAATGCAGCCATGTGGGCAATTTTGGGTGCCTCAAAGATGGCACATGTCACACCTTTGCTGCGTGAACTGCATTGGGTCCCAGTTTGCTTCTGGGTCCAATTCAAGGTGTTGGTTATCACCTTTAAAGCCCTACATGGCATGGGACCAGGTTACCTGAGGGACCATCTCACCCCCATTATATTAACCAGTCCCACCAGGTCAAGCAGGTATACTGCAGACCCCATCGATGAAAGAACATTGACTGGCAGGGCCCAGAAGGAGACCCTTCTCTGCCATGGCCCCTGCCCTATGGAATACCCCCCTCCCCCACAGAGGTGAGGCAGGCCCCAACTCTCTTGACCTTCCAGAAAGCAGTTAAGACCTGGCTCTGCCTAGTTGCATGGAGCAAGAAAAGGGGCAACCAACCCTGGGGGTGGCCAGTACCTTGAAGATGCTCCCGTCTTTTTGATCACCAGCATATTGATCACCAGCATATTATTATTTATGTATGTATTTGGTTTTATTGTATTTTATACTATTTTTATTGTATTTTAATTAATATTTATTTGTTGTTTTTATTGTAAACTGCCCAGAGTCACTTCCTTGTGACTCCAAATTTGAAAGATAGATAGATAGATAGATAGATAGATAGATAGATAGGATGGGAAGGGGAAAAGCTGTTCAGGATTCTTTATTATACCTATATCAATAAAGTATTCTAGTATTTCTTGTTTTTGACTGCTTCCTGACCTGGCCTACCTTGAAGGTCTGACACATGATGTGGAAAAGCAAGATGTTTTACCTCTATGCATCCAGTCAGAGTCAGTGCAGACCATTTTGCTTTGCTTAGCCACGTCACTGTTTCCTGGGCATTTGTGCAAATGCATTAAAAACCACTGAAGACCAGAGAAGTAATTGATGTGGTGTGGTGCCTCAATGGTGTGGCATTCAAAAGTACGAAACTATTTTATTTTGGTGTGGCGCTCAAAAGTACAAAACTATTTTATTTTGGGAAGCCAACTCTAAAGGATGTTTCCTTGAGGACTCAACTGAAGCAAGGTACCCCCTTTAGCTTGGTACAATCCTCCTGGATATCTGTTACATACATTTTTAGAAAAATGCTCTGACTGTATGCTCTAAGAATAGCCTGCCTTTCTCTCCCTGGCTCTTCTAGGAACGCAATAGCTGGATTCATCCCACACACTAGCTAAAATGGAGTGGGTAAATTGTGGTTCAACTTATTGTGGGAATCCAACCAGGTCATATGGATTATGCCGAAGAGTATACAGTGATAATTTTAAGGAACCGACAAGTTATACCCAATTATTACTTGCTTGTCCAGACATGGGGCTCCTGAAGCATCACTGGAAAAATCTCAATATCTCTAGAGAAAAATGTTGGCACCAAAGCTGTCTCTTCTCTATTTGTAACAAATTGTTTCATTCAATGTCATTCCTGTTATTTGCAGCAGTGGCAATTCTTTCTCTGTCCCATAAAAGAGGAAGAAAGGAAGATACCTCAATAAAAATCAGTGGGGAGATGAACAAGGAAGATCTACCAACCCTCCTATCCTCTTGAAACAATCAACATGCTCAGCTGGAAACCTAGTAGGTCACATTCAGTCTCTAGCTTCTCTCTGTTTGCTGATTCTTTCAATCAGCCACATTCCTTCTCACATCGAAAAACAAAAGACGATATGGCCCAACTCTTTTCAAGATGATGCTTGTTGTAAATTGGAAGACAAGGCACCAAAAATTCTTCCCCAGGGATTCTTGTTCTCTAGATACCATGGATATTCCTCATCCTCTCTCGTATGCCCAACCTCAAAACAGTCAGCATTTTTAAGGAGCTTCTTCATGACATTTGTGATTGGCCCAGCCTAAAAGAAGCCCGTAATGTCAAAATACAATGGCACACTCATCAATGTGTTCTAAAGAAACTGTAACCACCAAAGATGGAACACTATAATTTTTAGCTTTTTTTCCCCTTTCATGCACTTTTTAGTTGCATCACTGATTACATGATACATGGCTTTGAAAGAAAGGGTGTCAGTGAGCTGTCGCTTGTCTCACAGAGCCCTATGATCCCATAGCTGTAAGAAGGAAATGCTGCACCTTGTCTGAGCATTGTAACGACTTATTCAGAGCCAAGTTAGGACTCTCTGGCCAAAATGAGCCCATCAAAGTGGGAGTTTCCTCATAGCTGCAGGCTGAGAACACTTGCAATGCAAATCAGTGCAATTTGATATGGTCTCCACTATCCACGTGCAATATTTTATTTGCAGGGTTTGCTTCACCTATGGAAATGGATATTTGGCAAAGGTTAGCAAAATGGGGCTGTCTTTTTGGACCTAACTAGATTGACCCAGACTCAGGACAGACACAAAAGTATGGACCGTGGACAGGTGGCTTCTTTATATCTCCTTATAAGGGTTGGGGAGATGTTTTATTTTGTAAAAACAAACATATAAAAGTGATATGTGAGTGCTTCCCATATTCTTTTCTACTGTTATCTCTATGACTATGACTATGACTATTATTATTATTATTATTATTATTATTATTATTATTATTATTATATTTTTCAACCTCCCATCTCCCCCCAATGGGGAAACTCTGGGCAACTCACAAGGAACATTAAAAACATAAATATATATAAATACATAAAACATCAGTTAACAACATTACTAAAAAGGGGAAGGAGAGTCCAAGAAGATGAAAAATCTGAGGCTGAACACAGAAGGCCTCTATGGGGCTAGCCATTACTATGACTCTATACTATTACTCTTCCATTACTATTGCTGTGACAGTGTTGATACTATAGACCAGTGTTTCTCAACCTTGGAAACTTGAAAATGTGTGGACTTCTTTATTACTTCTTATAAGGGTTGGGGAGATGTCTTATTTTGTAAAAACAAGCATATAAAAGTGATATGCGAGTGCTTCCTATATTCTTTTCTACTGCTATCTCTATTACTATGACAATTACTATTACTCCATACTATTCCTCTTCCATTACTATTGCTATGACAGCGTTTATATTATATAGCAGTGTTTCTCAACCTTGGAAACTTGAAAATGTGTGGACTTGGACTCCCAGAATTCCCCAGCCAGCCAGGCTGGCTGGCTGGGGAATTCTGGGAGTCCAAGTCCACACATTTTCAAGTTTCCAAGGTTGAGAAACACTGCTATATACTATTACTGTTCAATATTCTATACTCTATTACCCTATTACCTATATAGTTGTGATGGAATGGAATTATGAAGGCCAAGCTCAGGGAGATAAACATTTCCTTAGCTCACCAGAACCGCGTGGGAGGAACAAGAGGATGAGACTGGCACCTCCCTGAGGAATTCACACTGTTGTGGCTGGAGGACTTTGGGAACTGGGGTTTTAGTCTGGGAAGATTCTTGCTAGAGGTTGCAGCTAATAAACATAGCTGGACTGAATTGGCATGGTCTCTTGGAGTTCCTTGGGCTAGGCCTGACAATAGTGCTATATACTATTACTATTCAATATGCTATACTCTATTACTCTATTACAATTACTGATTATACTTGGCTCTATACTATTAGTAGTATTCATCAACATTTCTTTCTTCAGCCTGTTCTGTCTTAAGTCCCTTCTCTCTGAGATTTCTTCTTCTTTTTCCGTTAATGGCCAGCATGTAGAGCTCTTGCACCTTTTTGACGTTGGGCTCGTCTTGCGGGGCCTTCAAACTTCTTTTCTTCTCTTTTGGACCATCCACTCCTTCTGAGGGGAAGACACCTTCTTTCTTTTGGCTGCTGTACTGAGTTTGCTGGTGGCTGCAGAGCTCCAAAACTCGCGTCTCCTCGCACCCCTGCGTCAAAGTTGCAGCTTTATTGGCCACTCTGCTGTGCTGATGCTGGGGGAGAAGGCTCAGATGGGAGGGAAAGAAGGCAGCACCAGGCCTGCCATGTTGTTCAAGCAGCCTGCTCTTCCACAAGGACCCTTAATCTTTTTTTTTTCCAGCTGCTAAAACACCGTATGTCAAAATTAAATGGTACATTCCCTGCCATTTTGAGATTGTACACACCCTTAAATGGCCTTTGCCTAAATTCAGAAATGCAGATTCCATTCTCATCTGCAAACAGAAGAAATGGAATCATGCCCCACCCATAAAATGTCTATGACTCCACCCACATTGCATGCTTGCCCAGCTCTGGGCACCACACGACTGCAAAAAAAAAAAAAAAAAAAAATTGAGAATGGGCCCTGGCACCCAAAGGTTTGCCCATTGTTAGAGTGAGAGGGGTGTACATTTCTATATGTATACATGTTAAAAATCATATCAAATCCCCCCCCCCCTCCAAATGTTAGGAGTTATAGAACAAAAGCAGACATATCTAATAACGAATGGAATAGGAAGTAGAATACATTCCTGGTACGTTCCAAGCTGGACCCATACGTTCAGTGCGAAGAAATTCCATTAAAATGCAATGGAATTTCCAAAAGAGAAATGAAACCTTGAAATGTTTCCTACCTCCACTTTATCACAGTATTTTGCCTAAAGATAAATCTGACCCAGTGCAAAGCTGGAGATTATTGGCTACTCCCTAGTGGTCATTTGTTAGCTGTGTGGAGTGGAAGGTAATCTAATTTCCCTGAATCAAGAGGAGAAAAAAAATGTCCTTGAATTCTTGGAAAGTGGCCCCCTCCTCCACATCTCTGCTTGCTTTTTAAACATGTAGTAAAAAAAAGAGAGAGAGAGAGAGAGACTCTTTCAAAACATTTCTGCTAGCCAGCCCTTTGGAACAAGCTACACCAGAAAATGGATAGTGATAGTTAAAAGGGTGTGGCATGTCAACAGCTTCCCATTAGCTACATTTCTTGGAATGCCTTGGAATGTATGGTCCAACCTGGAATGTACCAGTAATGTATGATAGGCATTACCTAGCCCACTGCCTGTTTGGGGCCCCTCAGTACCATTTTTGTGCACCAGAACCCCCACCACTACCTCTCACATTCAGGGACAAGTTACAGGATTTCAACAGCATGCATTTCTTTAAATACAGATAGTCCTCGTTTAGTGACCACAATTGGTACCTGCAACTTGGTCACTAAGTGATGTGGTTGCTAAGTGGAAAATCACATGACTGTGCTTACAATTTTAGTTCAGCTTTCCTTCGCTTTACAGCATCAGGAGGACAGGACCCCAAACACCCAGGTGAACTCAAATGGTGGGGAAGATCTCCAGAATTTGACTTACAAGGAAGCCAGGTAAAAGGGCAAATCTTACAGCCCTTTTTCCCCACTCCCCCACCCTGGTGCTAGAGTAATTAGCAAGAAGATAATTGATGTTTGTATTTGCATTCATTGGAAAGGAAGGGATTACAAGAGAGTAAGCAGGCACACAATGGGAAATGCTCATCAAAAGGAATGCACTGGCACCAGCTGTTTGCCTAGCGTGCTTGGGCTCTGAGCCCCAAGCCAATTAGGAGGCAAACAAAAGCCAAAGGTGTGAAAGTGATTAAAAACTTGTCAGTTACAGGCAGCAGTTGCCAGCTGGATAATAAAGGTCACAGAGCTAAGCTTGTTAACTTGTGGTTAGCACTTTTTAGGCATGCACTGCAGAGAAAAGCAGCTCAGGAAGAGATTGCTTGTTTAAGCAATCTCTCCACTCTGCGAGAGGAGAAAAAAAACTGGTCAAGCAGAGGACAACACCTACTAACTGACTATAATGGCCAACACATGACTGACAGAGAGACACTGTGAAAGTCTTAAATGTGAGCCTTGGTTGCAAAGTTACTTTTTCATCACCATCGTAACTTTGAACAGTCGCCGCCCAAGGCAGTTGCTAAGCAAGGTCTACCTGTATAAAACAGATACTCCTGTTTTGAGGCACTCCCAGCTCCACTTTAAAATGTAGCCAAGGTTGATCAATGCATTTTTTTTCCTTGCATATTCTCATGTTTGCAAGTCTGTAGAACTCCCGGAGCACCAACAGCCAATCAGAACTCACCCTTCCTGGCCAATAGCTGAGTGCAGAGAAACATCAACCAATCTGTCTCATGTCCCAATCAGTAACATTCCCTGAGTTTTAACACATGCCCCTTCCCACTTTTAAAATAAATGTAAAAGGGTAAGTTGCTAGTTTTTCTGTACCCCTAATCCTTCCAACTCTCTCTTGGCAAGATATATTTCTTGATATACAGCTTTTTCTGCACCAGTCCTGGAGCTAAAAGAAAAGTGTTCCGGCATACTTTTTGCTTTCCGCACTGAAGCTCTCTATCCTGCCGCTGGCATGACACTAGCAAATGATGCTGTCCTTATTTATAGTATACTGAGCACATTAAGGACAGTGAGTGATGAATTGCCCTAGCTTTGATTCCTCCCCTTCTACCAAATGTCACTAGCTGGTGAGGTACCAGTCACCTTAACACGGGCTGGAGATAGAGATGGGGATGGGAGGGTGGCGAAGGGGATTTTTGCACTTGGCTAGACTGAGTTTAGCTAGCTGCCAATGCTTGTTCTCCTTTAAATGTTCATTAAAACGTTCTGCAACAGGGCTCTCTCCATGTCACATAGGAGCTGAAAGCCAGACTCTTTTTGAACATGAGTTTAGCACTATTCCAGCAAGGCACTAAACCCCTATTCAAAAGCAGCCTGAACAACAGCTGACAGTTCAGAGAGAGTTGCCCTGTGAAGCAGCAGAGAAAGGAAGAGAAAGATGGCTTTCTCTTCCACTTCCCCACACCGCCCCTGGTCAGTGGTTGTTCATGCTGATCCTGGTCTCCCAATGGGGATTAGCTCAAAGATCTGGTGGTTCAGGGAGAAATCCCAGTTTGAAAGAACTGGACTCTCCCATTACCCAAAGAAGAATGGCCATGGAAGAGAGTGCCAAAACACTGGCAGGATAGAGTCATGTGGACTGGCCTCCAGTAGCCAGTAGGTGCTGGGTTGATCCCACCCTCTAGGGATCACATGACTCTGGCATGACTGAAAGGTCAGTGAAACACTTTAGATTGCACCTCTGGCAAAACTGCTATGAGTTGTTGCCTGCTTAAGGGGAAAAAAAACCCCTAAACCAGAATAGTGATGGTCAACTTTAAGTGATGAAATGGGGATGAAATGAAGGCTACCTCGTGAGGACACAGCAGGAAAAAGAGATTGGTGGGGCATGTTTGTGTAGTGGTAAGGTTCAAGTGGAAAAGGGTCACAGACACACCACTGCAATAGGAGCACAGGAGTTGGGAGGCAGGGCAAGCTAGCTACACCATTCAGTAAGAAAACCAATTACCCCTTGAAATGGGGCTGTCCTTGAGTACTACTCAGATGTTAAAGCTAACTTAGAGTGCAGCAGTTTGAGGGATGTAATGGTATGTGAGAAAGACCTTGGGTAATGGGGTAAAGAGAGGCTGCCTAGGGAATGGTCAGATAAGAGAGGGCATAGCCCACAGCTGCATAATGGGTGGAGCAAAAGGCTCAGAAGGGACCCTCCCTAGCTTCTCAGGCTATAAAGAAGATGGCGGGAGATTTATATTTTCAGGCTTGCAAGATTATGTTAATGTAGGCTTACAATAAAGTAGAATTAGCTAATCTGGTCATATTTCCTGTCTGGTCTACCTGGGAAGGCTGACAAGTAATGAGTGCATCACATTTGGCCTTGTAATATTATTAGTTCAAGAACTGCACTGGTACCAGTTAGCTTCTGAGTACAAATCAAGATGCTGGTTGTCACCTCTAAAGCTCTACATGCTTCAGGACTAGAAGTCTGCAGGATTACCTATTCCCAGTTGGATCAGCCCATCCAGGAAGATCAGGAATAAGAGAATATCATGGAGGTGCAACTTCTCAATCACAGCTCCTCTTCTCGGGAATGCCATCCTACCAAAGATCCAGATGAACCCAGGCCAGGTGTAGCAGGATAATATGTGATGGAGCAGTTCCTTCTTCCAGTGGGGTGTTTCTATCATGTAATTTTATTTCTCTTGGTCTAGAAGTGGAAGAAGTTGCACTTTGTTATGCAGAATTATCATTTATTATTTTTATCCAGTTATGGATGTGGGGTAAATAATCTGCTTAGAGCTGGTGACTTTTGGAATGGCATATCAACCCAGAGAAATGGGCTTAAATTTTCTCCAGAAATGGAGTGGCGTATAAGTTTAAGCAATGGATGGATGGATGGATGGATGGATGGATGGATGGATGGATATATAAATCAGAAATTCACTGATGTTTCTGCAGTGACAGCCCATGCTTGAAATAGGATTTCCATGCCAATGGATAATAATGCCAGTGACACATAAAAAATTTGGGACAATCACAGGTCCCGGCATCATAGTATGAGTGGGGCTTCATCTCATCCCATCATTAGAACTGCCCCCCCCCCCACTTTAGAACACACGAAGAAAAAATCTACCTTGATGTAAATTCTACATGAAACATACACTGAAGTTTGGTTCTGCAGTTCACCTCACATCAATCTCTTTCTTTCTAATCTTATTACAGTTAATTAAATTTATTAACCCAGAAGCACATATGCAGTTCCACACCATTTTAGTACACAACAGCCCTGTGAGATCAGCTTTGCCCATATTCTCAAATGATTTTGCTGCAGGTTTTTAAGGTCCTAGCCTAAATGTCCCACCCCCACCCAACTTATATCTCCCATTGGTTTGCCCCGACCATGCGATATGGATGTCAGTCCACACGTCCCTACTAACTGATTGCTGGCAGATTTGCTTGTATAAATAGCAGTTTGCAATTCCAAACCAGTCATGGGTAGCGATGGAAGGAGTTTACAGGTTGCTTTTTGCAGCCTCATTTATCACGGTGTCGTTTCTCACTTGCCATAGATCATCTGCCTCTTTTGGTGCCTTCCTTGACATCCGGAGGATTTGTAGCCAGCTAACTGCAGCGAGGCCTTCTCTGGATGCTGGGCCATGTACCTTGCTGGCTGACAGACTGGGGCATTTTCACCATTTTCACTTTACTTTAAATAAAGCTGACAGGTCCAATAGATCCTTGCAAAAAAAGGATCTATCTGGCAAAATCCTAAACAAAAAGGAGTAAACTGAAGAGGGAGGGAGGGAGGGAGGGAAGGAAGGAAGGAAGGAAGGAAGGAAGGAAGGAAGGAAGGAAGGAAGGAAGGAAGGAAGGAAGGAAGGAAGGAAGGAAGGAAGGAAGGAGGGAAGGGAAGGGAAGGGAAGGGAAGGGAAGGGAAGGGAAGGGAAGGGAAGAGAGGGAAGGGAAGAGAGGGAAGGGAAGAGAGGGAAGGGAAGAGAGGGAAGGGAAAAGGGGAGGGGGAGGAGAGGGGAGGCAAGATAAGGCGAGGCAAGGCATGGCAGTAAGTGGATGAAGAAGGGGAGGGGAGGGGAGGGGAGATAAATAGGGAGCCTAACAGAGAACTGTGTTTCTCTAATGCTTGAGTACGTGTATAATAACGCAAATAGCTCTGCTGATGTAGTGATTGCATATGCTCTTAACCCAAGGGGCCCATAAAAACACCATAACAGAGCTTACACACGGTTACTCAAGCCTTGTTGGTATTGAACAATATTTCACATACAGGAACTCTGTCTCTGGGCAATCACAGGATTCAAACTACTTCCCCATCCCCATCTTTTCAGTAAAGGTGTTTCTGAAATTCTCCTCAGTTGAATTGTTCCCCAGATTTTATCTGAATTATTGTACCTTGCAATGACAGTGGAACTCATGACTCTTCTATCATCTTCTTCTGAATATCCATGGAATCACCAGGAATTTTTGCCTCCACTAGGAAAAGCAGGATTCCTTTTGAAGCAACAGGACTGAATTTTGACCTCTTTGTTTGAGGGCATCTACATTTGCTTTTCCTTATATGGAATCTGTCATAGCAGAGAAAGATAACAGGAAGGGGAGAACCTTTGGAAAGGAGAGGTTGAAGCATGTGGGAATTGTTTCCCAGAACCTCTCCAACCCCTGTGCTTTAGGGGAGGGACTTCAAGGTTTGTGGCATGGTTATCTCAAGTCTACTTGAGCTCCTTGTTCAAAGGTGTGTGGAACAGGCCACAATGGCATCACATGCATCATGAGGTCATTGTACAAATGATGTGAATTGTATCATTTGCATCAGTCAGGTCTGTGATCCTCCTGGCAGACGTCCATGTCTTTGTTGCTTCTATTTCAGAACATCTGAAGAACTTTGATGGAATCACTGAAAAGGCAGTTGCGTATTTATTCCCAAAATACACCAGCATAGATTTCAACTGAAGCAGCTTTAGTTGCAGAACTGGTACTTGTCTTGCCCTCTTCAAGATCCCCATTAAAGAGCTGAGAATGGTGAGCTACAGGAACTTTAGTGAAATATCCTCTGTTGTCCTTTTCCATTGCCATCTGGATGCTGGAATTAACCTTAAATCTAGTTAAAATGTAACTCAGGATAAGGGCAACTGTAGAAGTCAAGGAGCTGTTGACTCCTTTCCCTTGCTTCCAACAGCACCATAGGGTGGATAGATTATGCCAAAATCTATAAGAGGGCAGTTCTGGCATTGTGATCCAAGCCCTGCCCTGTTTTGTATATGCACTACTTGTGAGAACTAGAGCGGAAAGGGTTAAGCGCGTACTCTTATCCCCAGAACAAAGAGGTAGAGATAAGAGGATGAGACTGGCACCTCCCTGAGGAATGCAGGATGTTTGTGGGGTGACTCTGGGAATTGCTTTCACTCTGAGAAGATTTCTGTAACGGGAATGAAGCCAATAAACCTTGCTGGATAGAATCTGTACTGTCTCCTGGAGTTTCATGGGCTAATCCTGACACTACCAAAGGAACAAGGTCTGGGTCGTGATGCTGCAAAATCTTGCAGATTTTGACCCATCTCTCCACTCCCATGGATGTGATTTCAGACAACCACCCCATGGACACCCATGTTCACTTCTCCATTTAATTAGTTATTGTTGCCAAGTTTTATTCTTTGATTGTGAACCCCTTTAAGCAAGGCAGAGATGGCTTGAATGGCAACCCTTTTCTTTCTTGGCCTACTCTATATGGGTAAATGGAATCGTGTTTTAGCTGACTTTAGAAACGATTATGTGCATGTGATGCTCACTCTTCAAATGCACACTTTTAGAAGATTAGAGACTTTATAACTGCAAATGTTGAATAACATAAAAATAGTCATGTTATTTTTTCCCCCTTTTTCTTTCTGGAAAGCTTTTCCCCCTTTCCCTTAACAAGCTTCTTCTGTCTTTCTTAATCAACTAAGAATAGGCTGTGATTACAGTCATCATTATGCAATTAATCACTATAATTACATTTTATTGGGGTAATAGTTTAAAAATCAGTGAACATACTCTGTACTTTCCCTTGACTAGGAAACATTCTAGAACTTGTCAAATAGGAGTTCAGTTCCTTTGTTATTTGCTTTTCTTATCAGTATTTCACATGTATTTTTAGAGCTACAGCACCAGGGTGAAAATTAGAGATAGTTGAATCCCGCCCTTTCTGATCTGATTCTGTTAGAATGCTATACAAAGTACAGAACTCTTCCTGGTTTCTGTTGGTGAATTTTTATGGATTGATGTTATTACAAAACCAGAAACTCGTTGAAATCAAACTGGACTGCTGATGAATTCATGGACATGTCCATGAAGGCATCTTGACATCAAACCCCATTTGAAACTTGGAACACTTAAGGATTAATTTAGGCTGCCTTCACAGAGGCTGGGAATGAGACAAAGGCTACATGGTGAGGACATGTCTTCTAATCATGGGTAGTGTGGCACCTTGGAGGGCAGTCAGTAGGTTATGCAGAAAATGCTTCTTTACCCAATGCAGTTAACATGTGGAAATGATGAACACTAGATAGGATTACGGCCACCAGCACAGACAGTTTGAAAAAGGGACTGGAGAAATCCACGGTGGATTAGCATACTGGTGACTAGCAGTCTTAAGTGCTATTTGCTACCTCTGGAATCATGGCTAGCATACCTAAAATACCAACTGTTAGGAAACAGTGAAAGAGGACCACTTTTCCATTTTCCTGAGCTTCCAGAATGTTCCTCATTGGTCGTGCAAGACACAAAATGCTGAACTTGATGGACTTTAGCTCTTTATAGTCTCCTCAATGTCATTCCCAGGGACAATTGAAATTATGCTTGAATTTCCAGCCTTAAGACAAGGGTCAGGACTCAACACGTTAATATTTACGGCCACGTATTTATCAGCATGCTCACCCAATATCTCCATTCAGACTTTCAGCTGAATAGGGGGCTCCCTTCTGAGCAATACAAATATGCTTCTAGGGTTATAAGAGGGGGAGTAAACCCAGAAAAAGTGCCAAAGGTTTGTGCACACACCAGATTTTTTTTTTTTAAAGGTACCCAGGATTATCTTTCTCAAGTACACCACTCTGACAAATTAAAAACAGGATTTTTCACCAGGGAAAATTTAGGAGAAAAGAATAGGAGCGCTTGTGGGGTTTGATCATTTGTTCTGCTGCCTTGTTTCTATTTAGTTTTGTTACTTGTTCACAAGAGTCACATTTGCTTAGTTACTCATTTTGAAAACGGCGTTTTCTAATGGTAACCCTTATTTTCTTGGCCGTGTCCCCGTCAAACAAGTGGGGCATTTAGAATAAATAAAATGGAGGCCATCAGGAGACAAGATAAAGCATTTCCTGCCATTGGACAACATAACCTTATCAAACCTGATTGGGTAATAAAACCATATATTGAAATAACGTAGTTTCTTTTTTGCATTTCAAGTATTTTAACTTTTGTTAAACTTGCTTCGTCTCTCCTCTCCTCTTTCCTTTTCATCAGTGTATATATATAGTAACAATACAATGGAGATTTTAATATTAAGTAATTAGCTTAAGATTGAAAAGATTATCATTTATCTAATAATGGAACAGATACTTTGATGTGAATTGCAGTGTTCTTCTTTTCCTTTGTCTAAAGTTATACTTAACTTTGGATGGAAAGCTAAATCATCTTACGCGTGAAATATTGACATCCTAAATTGTAATTAGTATTGACAGAATTTTTACCTTTCTTTCTCTATCATCTAATACCTTAAACTTTTTAAACAATAGAATGTTCATTTTCTTTAAGCGTTTTATAGAAATATCCCTGCATTGAAACAATATAACGTATCATGACATATAACAATACAATAAAAGGGAAAAAGGGGGGGGGGGGAAGAGCCATATTTGCTTAGTTGCATATTTTTATTTTCTAGCGGTAACCCCTATTTTCTTTGCCATGTGGGGCGTTTAGAATAAATAAAATGGTGGCCATCAGGAGATAACTAATAAAACATTTCCTGCCATTGGACAACATAACCTTATCAAATCTGATTGGATAATAAAACCGTACAATTAATAGCAACAAAAAACATTTCTAGCTTTTTATTACCAAGGATATTTTTCAAAATAAATACATAAGAATTCCCCAAATCCTCATTAGTTTCCACACTTCTTTCTTTCCAAAACTCACCCCGCCCCCCAATCAGAATATTTGGACTACAGTAATTCCGTTAAAAACTACTGAAATCCACATAATATATCACTCACCTGCAGGATTTTATCCTCTGACACTCAGTTTGTTTTTTTCCCCTGCCTTCTATCTGGTACTAAGTTTGTTTGTGTGCGTGTGTGTTTAATGGCTCTGTAAATCAAATGCATCAAGATAATAATTCCTCTCTATAGAATGGAGAGTATTTATAGCAGATAAAGCACTCAAGAAAACATTCTCTTTTCATTTCTAAAAGAAACTTGGACAAAGCAGTGACATTTTTTCTGGGAAAATACTTCCCAAGAAAACATTTCTTCCAGGAATGAAGTCAGGAATTGCAACCCTGAATAGCGTCTTGCATTTTAGTTCCTATATGTTAGACAGGTGCAAAGGAATTAGAGATGGATAAATCCGGTCCATTTTTAGCTCCTGCCATTTTCACTCGTTCTTACAAAAGTCTGTTTCATTTCTTCATGACTCAACCACTTTCTTTTTTTCACATTTGAATAAAGCATCTTAACATGTGTTTTCCTCTCCAAGAGACCATTCTAAAACGGCAAACCAGAAACCTGACAGTCAACAATGCTGCAACTTTCCAGCTAGTTCTCTATTCTACAGCATCAGACAAGCAAGGCAGAAGACAAGTTTAAAAGATATTGTGGTTTTCCATTTTTTGCCTTGTTCAGTTTCCTTCATTTAGGAGAAGCTTAAATTCAGTGGTCCCACTTGCCTCTTCCAACTCAAGATTCTACGATTTGATGATTCTTGAGACTTTAAAACCCCTGTAGGCTCATTTATGAAGCATGTGATCCTGATCACAAGTAGAACAAAACTGTGTATGTGTACAAACACACACATATATACACACCGTCAATAGCTCACCAACCTTGGCTGATCTCAGAAAGGGTGAATAAGGAATAGCTTTAAATTCACTGAGAATATGGTAATAGAGTGTTAGCCCTGCAAGGTAGTCCAGACAAGAGGCACACCCAGGAGTACTAACTCTATCTTTACTGTAAGGTTATATTAACAGAATCTTGCAAGACCAAAAGTATTTCCCCCCTTGTTTTCTTTTTACTCTCCGGAAAACTAGGGAGGGTCCCTTCTGAAATGTTTCCCACATTCTCCCTCCTTCTGTGAGCTGAGATACCTTCTACATGTCAGTTGTCCAGTCTGCAGATCTCCCTCCTGTCCCAAGGTCATTCCCAAAGACCATTACATAGAACAAGAAGTTGAAAACAAGCAAGTGGCTCAGAGCTACACACAATGAAAGTGTATGTCTGAAAAGGGTGGTCTGCAGACCGGGTTGTGAAAAAGTCAAGGAGATGGCTATGACTGTGCAGTCAAGGGTTTGCCCCTTTTTATGTGTATTACCAGTGCATTAAAAAGGAGCAATTGCATGGTCACTCTCTTGACTTTTTAGACATCTCCCTTCCAAGGATGCTTCTGGAAGCCACTGCTAGGGCTGCACATACTAGAGTTGCTGCCTTCTTGGTCTTCTCAGGTCTGTAGTGGAGGACTTCCTCTATTCATGGAGGCTGTCCATGTGATTGAGGACACTGGAGAATCAGAAACCTCAGTTGCTGGAAAACCATCATGGATCGAGAGATTCTCCACCATAAATATACTGCACTGGAGACACTGACCCTGTACCTGTGGCATGTACCTTGGAGAACATTTAGCCCAACCTTCTGCCCAAGGTAGAAATCTATTGCTACCGCAATGAGAACCTTAGTCTGACGGAACTGGTCAACCTAAAAACTTCAGCTTACCAGGGAGGAGTTTACTCAGTGTGACTTCTACAAAGTAGGCACAAAGGCCTTTATCAACCATTTCCTTTTTGCAACCAGGAGGGGGGGGGGAATGATGACAACCCCAGAAAGAGCTGCCCCAGTGGACCTCACAGATCTGTCCCTAGTAAACTTTCCTAGAACTAATAGCCATTCAATTCAAGGGGGGGGGGGGGGGGGGAAGCAAGCACATCGGTTTATGCTTGCCAAGGCCAGTTTTTTCCAGTCTCTAAGTTTTGTGTGTGTGTACACCATATGCACGTGGGTACAAGAGAACAGCTAGTATGCTAATAGGTTACAAACGAGGCTCCTTACTTTATAGGCAATTCATTTTTATTTAAATTAAATATGAATTTAGTTTTTTGCCCTGATCCTGCCTGCCCCAGACTAGCTGGTAGCCACCCTGTATATATAGAAAATCCATATACGTGTACTCATATGCAAGCACGGCACACAGATTGATTTGTTGGAGGGAAAAAAAATCAGGATAGCTATGAGGCAGGAGTTGGTATTCTCAGCTGGTATTCTCAGTTAGGAAATCTGAGTATCAAACACATTGTTATGTGCTCCTTGATGATCATTTTAGATTCAGGGGCACCTTTTTTCAAGCGCTTTATGCGTCTGTGTGTTTGGGTATGCGTGCATTACCTCTGTGCAGTGCTTCAGGTTTCCTGGGAAGAGGCGCTTTGGAATCGCATGGAGCCCAGTCTGCAAATACAATCTTGGACACAGATTTCTCCAGTGGATTCCTGCTCTGGCCTCAGAGCATTTAGTGTTGCGTTTAGTCCCCCCCTCCCCGCCCGCCTCCACTCCATCTCCAAGCATAACTCTGCATTTATCTTGCCTTTCTTCTCCCTTGCCAAAAACAACAGCTTCCTCTCCCTTATTAAGGGCCCCTTTGAAAGTAAATCAAAAAAATGTGAAGAATGAAACGATGTACACTATGAGAATGCGATGAATACAAAGGCAGTCAGTCACAGTAAAATAGGAGCATTTTCAGGCGCAAATGCATTATCAGAGCATTCGGCCTGGCTTTCTTGCATAGGGGAGAGAGGGGGAATCAAAATACTTTTTTTTTTTTTTCAAAAAAAGAGGATGGTTGAGTCACAAATGCATACTTGCCTGGGAGATAGTGCTGCATTAATATTTGTCTCTTTTCTTCATTGAAATGCAGGTTAATAGATTTGATTCTGCTCCATGCATTGGGAAATATCCCAGAATTTGATTGGGGGTGAAGGGAATCAAACAGCTTCTTTCAGACAAAATAATAATAATAAAAAAGGTTAGTTGCCTCTCCTGCCTGCATTTTACTGATTTGATTAACAATCTCACCAAGCATTATTAACGGAAATGCAAGGCGAATATTTATTTTATCTCATTCAAGTTTTACATGGGCATTACAGAAGGAGATTTGGTTTCAATAACAGTCAATGAAATCATGCTATAAAACTCCAAGGAAGGTGATGTCATATTGTTAAAATCATCTTAGAGATGGTGGGGGAAAGTCCCTGCTTTGTGGATTGACCTAACTTAATTTCAGTTAGAAGAGTCCCATTGGAAATAATAAGTCCATGAAGATGGTTAAGTCTCAAAGTTTTCTTTTAGTCCAGTCTGACACATCCATGAAGGTTTTTAAAGATTAGTACAGAAGTAGCTGACCCTTGACTTCTGAAAAGATTTTTAATTTCCAAACCTGACCCATCCAAATCCTAACCAAGCCAGAACCTACTTAGGTTCCAAGCCCAAACAAATTTGGCTAGGTAAAGTTTGCTACCGAACAATTTATATGACATTTGGGATTACATGCTTGTTTGAGTCCTCAGTAGAGTTCCAAGTACAAGAAACTTTGTCAAAATTATAATTATTATTACACCAAAGTAAATGTATGTTATTCAAGCAGGAATAATAATAATAATTGATGTTACCTTTCACAGCATCAAAAAACAACATCTGCCTATCCCAGATCCTTGGGAAGGACTCAATAAGTGGATAAAAATGCCAAATCCAGTCTAAACAACTGGTTGACTGTGCGACCAACAATAATACAAAATGATTGATTGCCACCTAGAGCACATTACCTGAGATGTAGATGTAATTGAAACAAAATGAGGAATTTTTGTAGATATGGCAAATCCCAGGGACAGCAGAATGGAGAGGGGCAATAGAAAACATTTATTTAAATAAATTTATTTATTTATTTATTTAAAAAATAAATTAAAAAAGGCCTAATGATTAAGAATAGATTATGAAAAAGATCCTACACAGTCATCCTGAGCACTATTGGCACATTAGGTGGAGTACCAAACATTAAACTAATGTTTAAAATAACTAAATATTCCTGCTATATCAACTGTATATTTACAAAAAAAATCCCACCTTGCTGGGCACATGTTGCATCTCAAGATGTTACATGGATCATTCCTCGATTCCTGGTGGGAACTTAAATTTCTAAAGGACACCAGGCAAAGATGTGACTTTTTGTTGTTGTTGATGTTGTTGTTTGTACTGTGTTGTTTTTTTGCTGCTGCTGCTGATACAACTAATTCAGGAGGGCAAATATTAGGGTCTCACTTGGATGATTTCTTTCATGTTTAGCCTCCTGGTCTCCAAGAAATGTAACCATGGTGCAATGAAGTCATTAGGTTGGCTAGCATTAACGTTTGGGGCCCAGTGAGGATTACAAAGCAAAATAGTAAGCCTTGCAAAGTTTTCACATAGTTCTTTTGCACCTGTCTTCCCAACCCAGTCTGAAAAATTGTGTCACCAGAAACTGGTGGCTTTGCTGCCTATGATAAGTGACATAAGATAGTCTCCAGGCCGTAAAATTGGAGCTGGAGATCCATTTAAGCCCTGAGGGTTGCACGTTCCCCCACCTCACCCCCAGTATAATATTAAGCGTAATATGAATAAGCAAGATCTCATCTTGAGTGGTCAGACTGCAATGTAATGGCATGCTAAATATCAAATTATGATTTTATGAGGATTTCAGATGCCAGATTATGAAAGCCCTCTGCAGACATTTCCTTTGCAGGTTCAATCCAACATGAGAAGTTTAGCAAGCAGCAGCTCTGCTGGTCTAGTGATGCTGCTGATGGTAATGAAGAAACCATCTTCGTGAATGTCTGCAGCTGAAGCTTTCATTCAAGCCAAACCCGTCCATCTAAGCCATAGCACCTGTATAAGTAATGGCATACAAAGCTAGATGTCGTCCTGCAGAAAATCATGGAAGAAACATAGAGACCATTTCTTCACATATGTCCCTAGTATGTCTGGGAGAAGAGCAGTTCACATGTTGGGTTGAACATGCAGAGTCGCTCTGTGGTGAGATGGGCGGTGACAAATTTGAAATATAGGCATTGGTTTTAATTGGCTTTTGATTGTTGCCCAGTGCAAAATGCAGATCTGCTTGCTATTGCTGATTGAATTCCTTGAAATAGTGTTGCAATTCCATTTCGGGTTCCATGAGATGATGAATACTGTCCTTTTGTGTGTTGCTTGAGCAGATCCTACAGAAAGCCAGGAGTTGGACTAGTTGACCTGTGATGGGCTGGACTAGGAATGTGTTGCTATTTCTCTCTCTCTTTATTCTTTGTCTTCTTAAATAAGTTCTGCTACTTTTGGATTTATACAATGGTTCGGCATATGTCCTATTTCAACATGGTGGAAAATCAGGTTACCCATTTTTAAAAAGGTTTGGATGGAGGTCCAATGCTAGCAGCTTGAAAATCACCTCTGGTGTTTGGGCTTAAATTGCCCGCCTCTCATTTAGTTCTTCTTTACAATCATTGCACATCTCTCTCTCTCTCTTTTTCCATACCTACCACAATCCCCATAGCTATTGTTCACTAGGTGTGCAAAGGAAATCATGATTAGTTGGCAGATCTATTTTGCCCAAGGCAATCCAGGGAGATCCAGGACTATCATTGGCTTTTAGCCCTGACAGCTCTTGATAAAGCTAAACTTCCACCAGGACCTCCTGCTGGATTTTTGCCATTCTCCAAGGCACACTGCAGCCTTGCACACCTGTTTGTCACTATTCCATCAGATCTGTCAACAGATCGACTTTAAACTTGAATTGTCATTTGGGGCTGAAGCATTACCTCCCCCCACAAGGAATTTCTTGGCATCGTTTGTTAATGTTGCTAATTATCCCATTTCAAGACGCCCTTGCTATTCTCTTTTTAAAATAAAGCTTCCAGCGCATTTGTGATCTGGCATATATTATCTCCCTCCCTATTAGGAGAGATTTGCTTTCTTTAATCTTTGCACAGCAGGACAGAAGGCACACAAAAATCTGGGAAAGGAAGTGGAAAAAGACTGCCCTTTTACTCTCCACCACACAGCAAACTGTTCTAGAATTAGAAGCAGATTAGAACGCCCTTCCACACAATACGAATTAATCCTGAAAGAGCCAGTGTAGTGTAGTGGTAAAGGCACCAGGCTAGAAAGCAGGAAACTGTGAGTTCTAGTCCAACCTAGGCACAAAGCCAGCTGGGTGACCTTGGGCCAGTCACTGTCTCTCAGCCCAAGGAAGGAGGCAATGGCAAGCCACTTCTGAAAATCCTTGCCAAGAAAACTGCAGGGACTTGTCTAGGCAGCCTCCAAGAATCGGACACAACTGAACAGATTGAAAAAAACAGCACACCAAGCCTCCCATTCTGCCAGGGACGAGGATGGTATATCCCATAATAGTTAATCTGAGGTGGAAGACCTAGTCTCGTGTACCTGGGAATTAAACCTACTGAAGACCTATATTTCTAGGTTATATAAAACTCACCAGCTCAGGAATGCTGCAGGTAAGCAATTGCTGAATTAAGCAGTTAATATGCTTATACACCCAGGTTTCTCAACCTTGGCAATTTTAAGGTAAATGGACTTCAACTCCCAGAATTCCCCAGCCAGCATATGCTGGCTGGGGAATTCTGGGAGTTGAAGTCCACATGTCTTAAAATTGCCAAGGTTGAGAAACCCTGTTATAGACACTAAAAGAAGGAAGTGCAATTCCTGAGACATGGTTTGCATGCAACCCTCAAAGTAGCCTTTCTATGGCCCCAACCACAATGCCAAGATTTGGTCACTTTCTACCCAAAGTCAGTGGGATTTGGCAGAAAAATCTAGATTTCTGTTTAGGCCTCAGAAGACATTTACAATGGTTAATAAAGTTGAAAAAGACTCATCTCTACAAAATAATAATAATCCCTACTACCACCACCCAGGAAATCCTTCCCATTTTGTTATGTTGATCTGCACCCCTCAAAATATAAAACCAGTCCTACCCCCTTTTTCCCACAGAATCAGATGTTGCCCCCTACCCAACTCATTCCTGATTGGTTAATCCTTGTGGATAAATTAATTTCCTACCTAATTTCCATTTGGGGATAACATGGACATTTGCAGAGTCTCTTTTGCTGGAGCAGAACTCAGGTGAACTTCAGTAGACCATGCTAATCCTTGAGAGACTCAGACTGTTGTATAATGATATATTTTTGCAACATATACATAGACCTTCA
Source organism: Liasis olivaceus (assembly GCA_030867105.1). Taxonomy (NCBI): domain Eukaryota; kingdom Metazoa; phylum Chordata; class Lepidosauria; order Squamata; family Pythonidae; genus Liasis; species Liasis olivaceus. Next base: position 106,686,677 of record CM061352.1, read on the forward strand.
TGCGTAGCACAGAAAGCATAACATCTATAGATGAGTCATTTGTGGCTCATTTGTACATGTTTATTCTCCAACCTGTATATAGTATAATAAGCATTTGGTGACTAACACCTTCAAATAAAATTATATTGGACTGCCTCAAATTCCGGAGGTAGATATACTATGCCTATTGATTTCAGCCAATTTACACATATTATCTCTCTGTATAACTGTCACTGTTGTCCTGTAGAAAGCATTTTCAGCTTATGGAAGACATCTGTTGCATTCACCAGTGCAAAACTAACATATCTGTAAAGGAAACTGTGCAAAGTTTGAGTTTCAGAAGCAAAAAAAAAACATTTCACAAAATCTTGGAGTGATAATTATGGGAGGCTATTTTCTCTGTATTTATGTAAATAGCTTCTCTTCAAATCTTCTGAGAATATACTTCAAGGAACAATATTGTTTGTGCGTTTTACATTAGAAGAAATGTGAAAAACTCATCTGCTATAAATTGTGCAACTGTGTATGTTTTTGTTAGTGTAGATCTGCCTTTTTTTTTTACATAGTTTTCTGTCTGATTTATATTATTCATAACAGTGACAAGTAACCCTTCCCAATCTTATTCAGCCATCCTTCTCTCTTCCATGATTTCCTGTATCCAAAGAGCCTGTATTTAAAACTTAAGTATCTTGGGAATATTGCATTTCTCAAGATCTCAGAGGAAGAAGCAGGAAGAGATATTGGTATAACTACTTTTGCATAACCTGGGAAGAAGGAAGGGAATGCCATTCACTTCATAATGCAGCCAAGCTTTGATTGACTATGTGCCATCAAGTTAGTGGCAACTCCTAATGACCACATAGATAGCTTTTCCCCAGGACAATCTGTCCCCAACTTAATCTTTCAGATCTTCCAATGCTAAACCTGTTGCTGATGTAAGGAGTCCATCCAGCTTGCTCCTGGTCATCCTCTTCTTCTCTTCTCTTCTCTTCTCTTCTCTTCTCTTCTCTTCTCTTCTCTTCTCTTCTCTTCTCTTCTCTTCTCTTCTCTTCTCTTCTCTTCCCTTCCCTTCCCTTCCCTTCCCTTCCCTTCCCTTCCCTTCTCTTCTCTTCTCTTCTCAACATTACAGACTTCTCAAGCCAAATTTTATATGTGGGGAAATTCATATTCAAAACCAGATTACAGGTGAGGCCAAGGAACAACAAAGGACACTAACTTCCTTCCCAATTTAGAAGTCATTGTCCACATGCTTTTAAGCAGCTCCCTGCCATATCATTTCCATAAAGGGAAAGAAGAAGCTTGCTTTGAGCATCTACACAATTCTTCTGAAAGAGGTCTTCAGGGGGGTTGAAGTGTTATTAATATGCCTCTCTGACAGTGAAGTCTATCTCCATGTGAGGAGAGATGCTGAATGGGTACCTGGATATCAACAACAATGGGGAGGATAAGAGCAAATCAGCCAAACTAAGGTTTCATACTGCAATATAGGGATCTGTCATCAGTTTGATGGATGAACTTTTTTTTTTTTTGAATGGGATGATCTTTTACTGAAAGATCTGATTCACAATTTCAAAGCTGCAGCAAGAAATTCAAAGACTTTCAGGGACACAGAGAACCTTTCAGCAGCTAAGTTAAAAGATCAAGGTGAAGTATCCTTCAAAGCGAGTTCAACTCTTGGTAACTACATGGAAATGTCCATTGTATTTTACTGGTACTAATATGGAAATTGTTTGTCATTGTTTCTTCAGGTTACCCCTTAGTAGGGCTTGCAATGCTTTTGATTTGATACAGAGAAGGTGCTTTGGAACCCACAGGAGCATCAACACTACAGGACGTGGACAGGACTCAGATGTCGCTGTTTTAATGAGCCATAGACAGGTACTGGGTTTGTGCTCTTGCATGTTCCAGAGCACTGCTCCAAACGGTACCAAAGCACCGCACTGCCCCACCAGCAAGGTTGTTGGGCCAACTCCATCTTGTTCTGGAGACAAGAATATCTAAGAATTTGTTACACCCAGATGACTTCCTAATTAGAGTACTGGATACAAGGCTACACTTGAAGATGGCCCTAAGAGTAACAAGATGCCATTTCAATTCCGTCAGATTGACAAGGAATGATTTGGGATGTCAACTGCAGATTTGCAGGCCAAGTAGGAGAATAAATACCTGCATATTTTCATTCTTTGCTGCTTTCTCTTTCCCAACCCTTCAGATATTTCAAGAGTGCTAATGGCACCTCTCTATTTCTCATTATTTAATTGCGCTTCTGTGTTGTTTTTTTTAAACAATATGATGTTTCTGATTTTTGTCAGGTGCCAGATCAGGAGCTGCACAACAGTGAGATTTGTACAGTATTATCTTTATCTTAGCCCTCTTTTTGTGTCTTTGATTTGCTGAAGATCTTGTTCATCTGACTCGTTCTTTCATCAACTCGTTCTTTCCTCTACCTACTCCTCCTCCCTGGCTTTTTGCAATGCCCTTGTGTGTTGAAAACAGCTTGCCCAGGATTCATGTAGTATTCCCAGCCCATTGATCTCTCTGATCAGAGTATGCAAATGAATTCCAATTGGGTTCCTGCTGTCTGCATCTGGCCCGTCTCCTTGCATTATCATACCACTGATCTTCCTTGTGATGTGACGTGACACTTCTTAATGGCACGGGAAGCAACACGAGAGGAATCAGCAGCCATGTAAAGAGGTGACATCGTGCTCCTGTTTGAGTTTTCAGCCTTCATTTTGGAAAGGCCTTCGGCAGCCCTCTAATGTAAACAAATCTGATGTGATAAAAGGAAACAGGGAAGTTCAGAGTGGGAACACAGTAAACCTGCATTATTTCCCACCACCCCAGTGCCTCTTCCTTAGTGTGGACTGTTGAAGAATGACTTTTCTATTAAGGGGAGGCAGAAATCAGAATAGCAACTGGGAGGCTGAGATGTTTACCCCTAACCCCTAAGCCATTCTTCATGGTATCTTCCACTATAAAACCTAGTTCGACACCAAAGAATGGAGGAGGAACAGAAACTGTTGGTCAATGAGAAACATACCTCAGATTATTCATGTTCCTTGGTACACCAGAGGAAAGAAAATATATATTTCCCCCCACAGCAGGTGCCCTTTGATGACAGCTGGCCCTACTGTTACCTAGAGTGATGCATTTCCTTAGCAAATCTACAGAGTGGAGATGTCAGGCCTAGCCCAAGGAACTCCAAGAGACCATGTAAATTCAGTCCAGCAATGTTTATTAGCTACAACCTCTAGCAAGAATCTTCCCAGACTGAAACCCCAGCTCCCAAGTAATGCCCGCCACAACATTGTGAATTCCTCAGGGAGGTGCCAGCCTCATCCTCTTATCTTTCCCTTGCGCCTCAGGAGATGAAAGAAAACGTTTTTCTCCCTGAGTCTGGCCTTCATAATTCCATTCCATCACAGGAGGGGACTGTCCTATCACCAATGTTGAAAAATCATTAGCAATCCAATTGGTTTCTATAGGTGGAATATGAAAAATAATGTCACCTTTCCTTTGGGTTAGACTCAGAGATACCCGCAACCAATCATGATTTCATCAAATAATGAAAAGTGTCTTGTGATGCCATTATGCCAGTTCCGTCCTTTATGTACATGCATGAAACTTCATAATGCACATACAAAAGGGGTGGAGTCTGTGTGGGGATATCATGGTGCATGTTTCATCCTTGGACTCTCTTGACCCCCACCCCCAACTGGGCTGTCATGCTCAGAGATTAAAAATTCTCGAGCCATCCACGATACTGAAGAACAGAGCATAAAGTTGACAGTCTAAACAATTTTGCTGGCAGCAGTGTTCTTATAAAAATAATTTCTGGGGGAAGCACAACAAGCTAAGTTTGCACAACAAATAAATTACAAGCTAGCCAACTGTACTTTAGCCTCATGTTTTGTGTAAACCCAGCCCCCGTGATTAATGTAGGCTTCAATGGATCGTGTGACCCTCCAAACTGGGCTGAGTAAATGATAGTTCAGTTAATTATGGATAACATAAGAACACAATGTCCTGTTTTGCAACCTTAGATGCTATAATTCAATCTGGCATAATAGGTGCAAACTTCAGGGGAGGTTGGTTAGAAAGAGTAAAAGCTTCTTATTGGTAATGTCCTCTGTTGTCCATAATTGGGTTCAGTGGCAGCAGACTTTATCCAAAAGTTTATGTCAGGCATTCATTCCATTTGTTACAATGGCCAAAGCTGTATCTACCATGAGGGCTGTATCTACATGAGGGCTGAATCTACTGAGGGCTGTATCAGCTGTATCTACATGAGGGCTGAATAGATTCCAGTGCATCATCGTCTCTGGCTGGGTCTTTTCTGGAGAAATGGTTGCCTCCCACTTTTCCCCAACAACTGGCTGAAACACCACTGTCTTCTGCAAGCCGTGATCTTGAACAGACATCAATTCCTCCTTAACAAAGAGCTTATCAGAGGCAAACATGACACATCACCTCCCTGCAGCTGGATCAGGCCTCATGCCCATTTACTACAGATGTATTTTAGAAGCATCAGTTAGAGGGCAATAGCCCTCTTCCACTGATTCTTCCCAGGAAACAATTTTGAAGGTATAGTGATGCTACTACAGATATATTGTGGGGAAGTAGGGTGGGGGTGAATTCTAGACACTTTCTGTTCTTTAAATGCTGGGATATTTTTTTAAGCAACTCCAGGGCAGTGATCAATGTTGAGGTCTGCTGTGATCTTTCAGCCTTATCAACCAAGCAAAGATGCTGAATGCTGACAGTGGGCTTGATTGATTTAAACAGAAGTTCTCCAGTTGCTGCAATCAGTGTTTCTTCCCCAGGATGCAACAGGCCACAGAGGTCAGGACATCTCACAGTGCACCCCAATAACATCTTTATTTATAATGAACAATGATATAATTGGTGGCGTACCTGAGCCAAAACACAAAATAGGTGTCAGCTATTTAGTCATAACTTCCTACAATGTCATGTGCACCTTGTTTCCACCCTCCCCACCTTCAACCAATGGGTATTACCAGTGAACAAATTGGGACATGTAATAAAAGGTTGGCCAGGAACATCTTCCTTCGTGATACGACTTTCAGCTTCCTGGATCTAGTTTAACATTTTTCAAATAACAATCAATCCATGTTTCATAGCAACTGAGTATTCATTGGGACGTTGCTGAACCTTCTTGGGTATGGACAGTGTACTTAAGTACATGAGGAACAGCACTCATCTGTGAATATCAAATACATTAAGAATATATCAATGATCAAGTAGCCCTGGCAACTGAAGATTGCATTTGAAAAATTGAAGGAGAAAGCTGGTGGAGGATTGTTAAGGAAAGAAAGAAAAAAGGGTACTATTGCTTACCAACTGGAACTTTTTTTTCCCCTGCCTGACATTACTGCCTTGCATTTGTCATCTTCTCATACAAACACCTTCAGCAAAGATGATCAGTGCTCCATCCATTCCTGATCCACTCGTGTTGATCAAATTTATCCTAAAACTCCTGTTTGTCTCTTTGGGACTGATGTTTGAGGGAATGAAATTAAAACATACTTAGCACTGATGTTCAACTTTCAAATACATTAAGATTTTTAAACTTTCTAAAGCAATTGTGTTCATTAAGAAGATTAAACAACCAGCACATATTAAGAGAGGCACCAATGTGGTTCTCTTGAGGATGTATCTCAGAAGCTTAGTTCTCAACCCTTTAATGTTTTTTGTTAGATTTATATCTTGCCTTTAACTGCAGTGCTCAGGGTGCCTAAATGAGATGAGGTTCTCTCTATTATCCCAACACAATCACCTGAGGTATGTTGGGCTTAGGGAGAATGATTGGCCCCAAGTCATCCAGTGACTTTCCATGGCTGAGGTTGGACTTGAATCTTGGACTCCCCTTCTATCACCACACCACAGTGGCTCTTTGGTTTGAAATGAGTGATCCAATGTTGCTCAGTAGCTTCCACGGCTGAGGGTGGCCTACAACCTGGATCCCCTACTGCGTCAACACCTTAACCAGTGTTCCACATATTCAATATTCAGAAGTGTTCTGAACTAGACCAGTGCAGGGAACATATAGCCTTCCAGAAGTTCTTGAACTTTATTTCTTGACAGTTCTTACCACTAATCATGCTGGCTGAGGTTGTTGAAAATTGCAGTTTAGCAAACCATGGAGGGCTACCAACTTCTTATCCATAATCTAAATCCATTCAGATTAGCAGAAGCTCTGTAAGGCCTTCTCACTCCTGATATCTAAAGGTTCCTCCTGGTTTCTAAGTCAGGATGTTGCCTTAATTCTCCCTTCCAAAATTCTACCTATCTAACCTACCTTGAATTCCAAAGGTAGCGGCCTTACAGAAAGCATTAAATACTGCATTATTCCAGAGGGCTTGTGGTGATTGGTGTCATCTTGCTTGTGTTGGCTGATTTCTAATAATGTGGCTTTCTTTAATGCTATAGTGTCTGACAGGTATTATGATACTGATTATAATTTGTTTCCTAATCTTATAGAGTTCATGGTGTTTCTTCTTACCAGTGACATTTTAATATGGTGGTATTGAAGCTGTTTTAAATTTACTGTGCATGGTTTCTTTCTTATATGCTATGTTATACGTGGGAACATCCACAGGGGGTGGTCATAAAAGTCAAGAGGACAGCTGCAACCACATGATCAACCCCCCACCCCTTTTTAAAGTGTAGTGCATATTGTGAATGTTTGAATTTAGTTACAAGCCACCATGAGTCTGTTTTGAGTTAGGGGTAAACAAATTCAACAAATAAATAAATAAATGGCATTCCCATTGTCATTTCAAAAATGGGACTCTTGTATGATCTTCCAGCATTTTGGACTTAAGTTGCCTACTTCCTAAAGTGCACGGCTTCCTAAATCTCTCTGGTCCTTCTTCTCATATTTCTCTTTCCACATTACTGAAGGGCACAATTGCTCCCATCCAAAAAGAAGAAGAAAAAGAAAGAAAGAAAGAAAGGAAGGAAGGAAGGAAGGAAGGAAGGAAGGAAGGAAAGAAGGAAGGAAGGAAGGAAGGAAGGAAGGAAGGAAGAAAAGAAAGAGAGAGAGAGAGAGAGATGAAGTCATTTTGCCGGGGTACTTTATTGAAATATAACAGCACATGTGCCTACAGATGAAACTCTGTATAGAATATCTTATTTATGTGTATTAGGGCAGCGTAAATCCTTCAAAAGATGAGTTTTGGAACATATGGAAGCTTGCACAGAACTTTCAAAACAGCTGGCAAGCCTAAAAAAAGATGGATGCTTTTACTATTCAAAAAGAAATGGCTTGTACATGTTCCTGCATGTGACAATGCACATCTTTCACGGAGTCCCAATATATATATATACATACATACATACATACATACATACATATATATATATATTTATATATATATATATATTTGAACACTTTATGTGAAGACCTAACTCCCTTGAGAAGCCCGTAATGCTAGAAAGGTGGCAGGAAAGAGAAGGAGATGATGAACAACAGCAAGGTGGATGAACTCAGTTACGGTGGTGGTGGATGCACCACTGAAAGACCTGAAGGACCAGGCTGGGAATGTATCATTCTGGAGAAGGTCTATTTATGTAGTCTCTAAGAATCAACACTGACTTGAGGGCACCTAATCAATCATAATCTAATATGTAAGTTCACATCTAGTTGTTGGGGTTTTGTGGAAGGCAGGGTGGAGTGTGCAATTTATTATTAGCTGATTGGTTTTAAAAAATTATATCAGAGGAGGACCCTCCACATGAATTCCATAAACCAAAGCTATAGCAAAAACTGTGGACGCTCTGTTTTTTGACAAAAGAATACAAGAATGATCCAGCAGAAAGGAAGCTAGGACATAGCCGAGAAACAAAACAGAAGAAAACCGCTCATTCTTGGATTTCTTTCTTTCTGTTGACTTCAATTTCACTCCAATCAGCTTCCTTAAATGATAATAAGAAAAGAAGATTCCACAATATGACACCTTTCACAATGCCTCTGGAAGTACAAAGAGCTATATGAATGCTCCTTTCCATTACAATCAGCGCACAGTCATGCCACATTTGTTCTAATATTTACATTTCTCCCCTCTTCCCCTCCCCTCAATATCTCTTTTATTATTGCTTCTGGGAGCTATTTATGAGTTCCTAGAAGAAGAGGAAGAAAAATCGTGCTTCCGTGTTTCTACTATTTAGGAACATAAATAGTGCAAGGAGAGCAGGACTAGCATTATGAAGGTCTAGCCTGAGGCATCGGAGCGAAACCTGTGAGACAAGGATGGAAAAAGAGAATAAAAACAGAACAAACAGACATGCTTGAAAGACTATCACTTACTCTTGGACGTGCCTGAGAATATTGGGCCAAGCAATTGCTTTGGTTCATGGATCACATAACAAACATCAGTGAGACAGACTTGTGAGGGGGGGCAGGAGCATGTCAAGAATGACTAGCCATCAATGTTCCTGGAATGCAAAATTCATATTTGCTTTAATTAATAACTACCCCCCACCCCCCAAACCTCATCGATATATTTATTTGCACAAATCTGGCATAGTTACACACAAGAAGTTGGCAACCCACAGCACACCACTGAGACCACAGAAATATAATCATTTTGGTTACAGCAGGTGGCAATATCTAGCTGACCTTACCTGAAACTGAAAAAGCAAAAGCAAAAGAGGGTTGGATGTACAGCATGTAGTTTACAAGAGTCACTTGCATAGTGAGATGGGTGGCATATATAAATTTAAAAAATAAATTAAATACACAAATAAAAATTAACATGAGAGATCCCTGGATTATAGTTTAGTTGGGATGGTCAAAAAAAAAAATTCTTATTAGACTATTACAATGCATTCTGCATGGGGCTGCTTCTAAACACCACCCTGAAGTTTCAGGTGGTCCAAAATGCATTGACCCAATAGATAGCAGATATTTGCTGGCATGGCACATTATCCTGCTGGCCCAGTCCTAGCAGAAGCTTCCTATTAGTTTCTGAGTGCAATTCAAACCACTGGTTTTGACCATTAAATTCCCACCTGCCTTGTCATCAAAGTCCTTGCAGGACCACTTCACCAACAGGGTTTGAACCACCTCACTTGGATGTCCCAGGAGAACCAGCTTCTGATCCCCTCCTTTTGTGAGTGAGAAGAAATGGAGGACCTTTTTTTTTCTGTTGGTGCTCTACCCTTTGGATTAGCCATCCTCCAGAAATACGTTCCTCACACTATATAGCTGATGAGCACGCTAAGCATGGTGGCTCAGCTCTGCTCTCAACCCACCCACAAAATTCCAGAAATTTTAACAATCAGCTCTAGCGAGTTTGGCTTCAGTGCATCGCTGGATATAAACCACAGAGAGTTTCTTCTGACTGTGGCATGCCTCAGTCAAATAGATAGGTGGATAGATAGGTAAATAAATAAGTAAGTAAATAGATATCTATAATGCTGCCAAAAATCCCACATCACAGAGGAATAGTTTATTTCCTTAGGGGGGGGGGGGGGGGAAAGGAAATCCCTTATGTTGAGGAACTGTAGTAGTCCTGGAATGACAATCAACATATGCCAAGGTTGCAAAAAGATGGCACCATCTGGGGATGAACTTTTTCAAGGAATTAATCTCACTGTAACCCAAAGAATCATAAAGTCAGCCTCTTTACCTTTACTGAATCTATTGATAGGTCAAAATCAGGGGTGTCTGTGCAGGGGTCAAAGCAGTCAAGATGATGTCTGTGACCGTGTGATTGAAGTCCTGCCTCGTTTTTATGTGTGTCACATATGTGATGCGTGTAAAAGAGGCAGGACTTTGATTGCATGCTTGTAGACACGCTCCTGGTTTTTTTTGACACCCCTCCAGTGGATGCTCTGTATCAAAATATGTCCTGAGGTCCAACTTCTATATCATTTTCAAAACGTATGCAGCCCCAAATGGTCCCTAAACCAACACAGGTTTTAAAGGAGAGTGCTGCATAAAACCCCATCCTGCAAAGCAACTTTGCTTTCATGCTGTTCCTAACAGGCTTTTCTTATTTTTATTTCACCCTAGCAGGTTTCTTTCATTTCAAGGGTCTTCATCCATTATATTAATAGAGGAAGTTATCTTCTGAAAGCATGATCTTTTCACAATCAATTAACAGCAAAGGCAAACTGATAATGAGAACACTAGGAAGGATCTTAGCTAGGGCCCCCAATCTACCCTGAGCATAGGGTTGGTTATATCTTTTCCCTGCAGAACATCTTATGGGGGTCTATGATTTTGAACACTGATGCAAGGAGGAGGGAGAGTGAAAGAGAGACTTGTGAATGAGATTATCTTGGATAAAGTTGTGATACCGGCAACAAATTGTAAATGTGTTTTTCTTGAACATATTGATCAGGAGTGATGGTGGGATTTTTCATCTTTCTTTTTTCCCTTGGAAAAAAAAAATCCAGTACTGTCCAATTCAGTGTTTGCTATTTCATTCCATGTAAGAAGGCTGAAATCAAGGGAGTCTGTGGAGGATGAAGAGGCAGCAAAAAAGTCAGGATGGCAGCCACAACTATGTGAATAAACCCTTGCCCCTTCATTACACTCATATAAAAATGTGGGGGGGGGGGTGGATTGATCATGCAGTCATGGCCATCACCTTGACTTTATTTATCGCCTCCCCTGTGGACAGTCCTGCAGCTATTCTATTGCTCTTAAGTGGGAATTATCTCCATTGAAATCAATAGCACTTGCATCTATAATGGGAAGAAGGAATAACCTTGAGGAACAGGAGGAAGAGCAGCAACCAAGGCAATGGTCAGATAAAAGAAACCTGAGTCTGGAACAGAACTGTAATTTGAGAAAGCATCTCAGACAAGACCTCCCTAGTTCTCACTAAGATAAACAGAGGGAGGGGGAAGCACATTTCAGATTTGCATGATTCTGTGTAATAGTATGTGGGGATGATCTTGGGAGACAGGAGGAAGAGCCGCAGCCAGAGGAATGGTCAGATAAGAGGTAGCTGAGCCCGCAGAAGGAATGGGGGTGTGGCAAACATCTCAGAAGGGACCTTCCCTAGTTTCTTCAACTGTAAAAGTGAGGGGGGAGAGAAGGACTTTCAGACTTACAAGAATAAAGTTTGAGGTAGTACTTCTGGGCGTGCTTCTTGTCCAGACAACCTCGCAGGGCTGACATTCTGTTACTGTAACCTTATAATAAAAGTAGTATTAGCATTCATAACTAGTCTGATCTACCATGAAGGGCTGACACATCTGAATCAGCATGCATAAGATAGCACTCAGCAAGTAGCATTGTAGTTCCCTGCCCCCACTCCCCACCTCCCACATAGTGAATTCTGGTCATTGATCATAATAAAGGATTGACTGGCTATATACAAGTCTTTTAGTATTGCCAGAAAAAACATGCTTGGAAGAACCTGTTATATTGTTCAAGCAGCAAACACATTACTTATTCTCTGCAAGAAAGCTATAGCATTATATGTACTTAAGTGGGAGGAATCCTTATTGAATCCAATAAAATTTATTGATGAATTGGAATTTAAAGGGACAGGTTTTGCAACAGATGTCCTTCTGAGTAGTCTTGCAGTGGAGAAATACATGCAACTTATAGCTTTCCTTACTTCTCTATAAACATGAGAAGTGTATTGAATCCAGGCCCTAGTTTCTTTAGGAAATATCAGCGATACAGCTCTTTTTTTTTTCTTTCCTTAAGCAATAACTTTACATCACAATCAAACTCTTCCCAGAAACTGGGTCGCAAAACAGTCACCCTGGTGAAAAGATAAGATTTGAAAGATGGAGTGGCTAGTGAAGGTAGGTGGGAGGCATGCAAAATTAATTGATGAATATAAATAGATAAAGTTGCAGTATATTAAACAAATCTTGTCCTTACTTCTGGTTTTGAAATGTTGACAAGTGTAAAAGGAGCAAGCCAGTTGATGAAAGGCTTGATCAAATGTAATTTGTAATATAAAAATAATCTTCAATGTAATGTAAGAATAAATAAAGGGCTGGTCAAAGGAAGACTTGACTAATCAGAACTGAAAAACTGTGTACAGCCAAATGAGAAGTGGGCGGTGAACATGTCAAGGAAAATTTTAAGTGAAATCAAAATAATTTTAGAAATAATTTAGGACAGTACTGGGGGTTTTTTTCCCCACTCATTCTAATATAGAAGAGTATGTTTTTATCCAGTACCCAAATATAGTGTATTTGCCAAAAAATTGCATATTTTCTGAATACCTTGCTTTATATCTTGTGTGTGTATATGTGTGTGTGTGTGTCTGTCTGTCTGTCTGTCTGTCTGTCTATCTATCTATCTATCTATCTATCTATCTATCTATCTATCTAGGATAGCATGTACCATTTGCAAATTGAGAAACATACTGAGTCTGTGTCATGATGAAAAAATATAGTACTAAATTTAACTGGACTTCCTAAGCCTTAATGGTAGTGGTGGGGGGGGGGGGTGGAAACATGAAAAATATTAATTATATAGTTCTGAGGATTGAGTTCTAGCCATCCAAGAGGGTGGTTTTAATCACTTTTCTCAGCCCTTAGAGGTAGTCTAGACAAGACACTCCAACCATGAGTTCTAACACTACATTTATTATAAGGTTACATTAACAGAATCTTGCAATCTGAAAGTACATCTCTCCCCCTTCCTCTTTACAGTCTAAGAAACCAGGGAGGTCCCTTCTGAGGTGCTTGCCATGTCCCCTTTCCTTCTGAGGGCTCATCTGCCTCTTATCTGACCACTGCCTAGTCTGCTGTGCCTCCTTCTCCTCCTCCTCCTGTCTGTCAAGGACATTCTCACAGACCATTACACTTTTGAGTATCTCCAAATCACATTCTTGCAGCATTCTGGAAAACTTGGACTTGAGGGTGGTTTCCTTCCTTCCTTCCTTCCTTCCTTCCTTCCTTCCTTCCTTCCTTCCTTCCTTCCTTCCTTCCTTCCTTCCTTCCTTCCTTCCTTCCTCTCTCTCTCTCTCTCTCTCTCTCTCTCTCTCTCTCTCTCTCTCTTTCTTTCTTTCTTTCTTTCTTTCTTTCTTTCTTTCTTTCTTTCTTTCTTTCTTTCATGTCAATCAGCTATACTTCAGGTTTTTAGAAATACAGACCAAGTTACATCACTGCACAGTGATCCATCCTCATCTTTGCAGATGGCAATGTATGCTAAGTTACCCAAACGTCACTCAAAACCACAATCATCAGAAACACTTGTTTCTTCTCCTTCTTTGGAATGGCTTTCTAGAAACACGAGCATTTTTTAAAAAGTCCCAAGTATAATGCAAACCCCTGGAGCTTATGATATTTTCAAAGCCATGGGACACAGGAACCTACAGGGAAAGGAAAGCACAGGTTTATGGCATTTTAAATGTTATGACTCTACAGAAGGCCAAATCTGCAATGTAATTCTTTTTGGGGGGGGGGCAATCTTTATGCACTGGGAGACAGGTGGGAGTCCTCACTGGCCTTGTAAATCTGACTGTGACCCAACGGAAATCAAATGCCTCTGGGCAGAGAATGGGCTCCTGTGACAGAAAAACATTTGCAAAATAAAAATTCGGAGGACAATCATGCCTGTCTTGCTCAAGGTTTGGGTCTGTTACCCCTGCTTCGTGGGGCCTGTCCTTTACAACCTTTTGTGGTTTGAAAGGGGGAATGGAGAAAGGTGAAATCCTCAAGCCATGTTGATAAAGCACAGCCACCACTTAAAGTCATGGGTAAACTATGTACAGAGTCCGAGCACTGCGTGTTAAAAATACGAATCATGGTTCTTGCAGCAACAGGCCGGGGAAGTGACAAAATGTAAAAAGCGCTATGGAGCTCTGATAATTTACAGTGAGGGGTGTCCACAGGAGCAACCTACGGTGTCAAAAATGGCATGCCAAAAGGCCTTGAAGATCTGGCTGTTCTCCCAGGTTTTGGTTTAGGGTAGATGGGGCCCCTCCTGTGGATGAGTCTTTGTATATGTTAAGCATAGAGTGCTCTAATGACATTTGGTTTATTTATAATATATTGCAGTGTTTCTCAACTTCAGCAACTTTAAGATGTGTGGACTCCATCTCCCAGAATTCCCCAGTCAGCATGCTGGTTGGGGAATTCTGGGAGTTGAAGTCCACACATCTTAAAGTTGTCGAGGTTGAGAAACACATATTGTGTTGCTCTTTTATTTGGTTATCTGTTTGATATAGTTGAGCCACCCAGAGTCATTTTGGAATCATGCAGCACTCAGAACAGAATAGAATAGAATAGAATAGAATAGAATAGAATAGAATAGAATAGAATAGAATAGAATAGAATCAGTTGCAACTGAAGTTCTGCCCCTTCTTATATTCATATGATGCGTGTTAAATGAAGGGGGGGCTTTGATGGCCAGGACACACCCGTCATAATGATGTAATTGATTTCCACTATGGATGCTCCCACTTACTACTGAGTAGCAACTTATAGTATCTTCTACAGCAGTGTTTCACGTGGTCTGAGGAACCCTGGGGATCCCCCAAGACCCTTTCAGGGGTCCACAAAATCAAAATTATTTTCCAGATATTGAAGATATTTGCAAAAATGCAAAACAAGGTCCCTCTTCTCAACATTATTTTTTATTTGTTAAAAAAACAGATTTTTTCATGAAAAATGTTAATATCTCATGGGTTTAATATTGTTATTTTTACATAGTCCAATAAATGAATATGCTATGAATGCATCAATTTTAATTTTTAAAATAGTAAATACTGATAAATATAACCCATGCAAACAAAAGCTTTTTTGGGGTCCTCCATAATTTTTAAAAGTGGGGAGGGGTCTTAAAAGCAAAGAGATTAAGAAACACTGGTCTAGAGTCATCTAACTATTGTTGTGGCAAAATGGCTTAAACAGTGATGGTGAAGGCATGGTGACAGCATGAAGATGTTATAAATCACTAATAAAGGGCATGGCCATCGCTGGAGGCTGCTGGGGGCTGATTTCATGCAGTTGTCTGGTTTTCCAGTCCATTTGGAAACAAAAGGAATTTATTTGATTTAATTGTACAGTTTTTATAGCCCACCCAACTCAAAAATGCCTGGGTGGGCTAAAATGATCAAAACAATAATAAATAAATCAGAATTATAGAAAAAAAACAATAGTAACAATAAATCCATAATAATAAATCAAATCTCACCCAAGACAGAACTTAGCTAGAGTGGAAAGCTCGGTGGAATAAAATTGTCTTTAAGGATCTTCTACAAGCCACGAGGGCAGAAGCTTTATGGATCTCTGGAGTAAGGAATTCCAAAGCACAGGGTTGCCACAGAAAAAGTCTGTTGTCACATCCATGCCCCTCTAGTTTCAGCGAGAGGGAAGATTCATAGCAGACTTTCCCAAAGTGTTTTCACCAGATGGACAGATTCCGTTCTGGCACAGCTGGTCCCTGATGTAGTTTGGTGCCAAGTTGGGTAGGGCTTTATAAGTTGTTACCAGCATTTGGAACATAAGAGTCAGGCATGTGAGATGAGTGGCTATATAAATTGAATAAATAAATAAAACACAAGTTCTACAAAATGTAGATATGAACTGGAAAAGATTGCTATATGATCTAACCTGTTTTTGAAGAACCACCTGCAAGAAAAATAAGGCTGCAAACAAGGATCACAAACCATGGCTTATGAAGCAAGGAATGAGTGCCATAGTCTGTGCCCCGTGCACAGTTTTGGTTTCAAGTCTTCAAGCTAGAATCCTCTGGTCTAATGTCAGTCAATGTGCAGTCACTTAACCAACATTTCCCTGGTGCCAAGTAATGCAAAATGTTGTACATTCTTTTCCTAATATGCAACAATGATCATTTTAGTTAGTTTTAACTTGCTTGTGTGTCTTGGCATGCATGCTGTGCCAACCTATTCTGGTGGGTCTGTGGTTCAATATATTGTCTGAATTGAAACAATGGATTGATTCAGTAACCCGGTTAAGATGATGTGAAAATATAGTGTGGTGTGAGAATGTAGTATGATTGTCTTAGCATGTTATGTAAAGCAGTCCATTACATTAAACTAGGGTTTCTCCAATGCTGGCTGGAGAATTCTGGGAATTGAAGTCCACACTTCAATTTTAGATATTATCATTTAATCATCACCTTATTTTAATTAATGATCAATAATTGTAGGATATAATTTAAGGAGTAATAATTACACTATAGGATAGGCCGTTTGACTTCATGTATAAATGACATTTAGGCGGCCAAATTATAATTATGATATAGATTTTACTTGATATTATTATATCTAAGATTTTTAATTAGACATGTTATGTGCACTTTTAATTGTACTGGTCTATGACTGTAATAAACTGATTGATTGATTGAAGTCCACACGTCTTAAAGCATGCTGGCTGGAGAATTCTGGGAGTTGAAGTTCACATATCTTAAAGTTGTCAAATTTGAAGAACACTGCATTAAGTCATAATATGTTTGGTTTGGAGAGAACATCTTAAGTGAATGCAGGAATTTTGTTCTCTTAACTTAGGTTTCAGGTAAAGGAAGTTGTGTGAACCCAACCAGCAAGAGATATTGGGTCATTTACTACATTACGGTGCACCTTGTCCTAGCCATATGGTCGGGCAGGAGCACACAGAAATGCCTCTTCTCCTTACATTGCCCTCTCCTCTGTAAGACTGCAAAATTTGCATGAAATGGAGTCCAATAACCATTTCGCTCTTCTTTAAGAAAAGATAAGAAAATGCAAATTGAGTAGAAATCGCTCATTGTTCGGGGATCTTAAACATGTGTACTAAGAACTATGAACTAAGGAGAGAACTGCTCCTGTTTTTATCTAAGCTTTCCCTATTTGCATAGCATGAATTTCTACCAACATTTTGAGATGTGGTTTACAACTCAGGGAGACAAAAGCTCAGAAAGATGAATATATCAGGAAAGTGCAACAAGACTGTTATATTCATAAAAAGTGTACACGCCAATGGCAAAAGCTTGCCAAAAAGTGCACGTCCTAGAAAAACTGCTTCTAAAACTCTTTGTGCTAAAATAGGTAAACATAAAGACTGCTTTCAGTTGAGTTTGATTCCAAGTAATTTCCCAGATGCATCATGGAGTCTTCTTCACAGCAAGACCCAAGTAGTTTCCCATTGCTTTTTTTCCTGGGAATTTTTAAAATTCCTAGTCTAGCATAAATTCCTGGCAGTCTCCCATCTAAATATGAACCAGACATGACCCTGCTTAGCTTTAATAAGAACAGCCACATTTGGCCAATTGCTGCCACCTAGTGGGCAAAAGGGAAAGCACAGTTCTTTTTGCTTGGAGTAACAACTCATCCTCGCAAGATGAGGGTGGGCTGCAGAAGGCTTTCTGGTAGGGTGAACTTGTTGAGGGAATAGAAATGGGAATATTTCGCCTCATAAAGGCCGTATGCTCCCATTTTCACTCTTAAAACTGCCTCCCCCCAAAAAACCTCAAGTGAAAATCGTGTTGCCAAAAATGTTGTATCATCAGGGCACCTCAGGGATTGTGAATGGAGTGCTACAAATGCAAACGTGGTTAGCAATGTATGGAAACATGAGTAAACATTTTTCATGCACACTTTCCATTGCTGCTGCTCAATTTGCATCCTGAGCTGAAAACGGTTTGAACGAAGTGACAGTGAGGAAAATGAGAAGCTGAGTGAAACTGGAATGAAAAATGTGGGGTTACTTTAGTGCAGTGTTTCTCAACCTTGGCAACTTTAAGACATGTGGACTTCAACTCCCAGAATTCCCCAGCCAGCATGCTGGCTGGGGAATTCTGGGAGTTGAAGTCCACATGTCTTATGCTGCCTGGGGAATTCTGGGAGTTGAAGTCCACCCTTTAGAGCCAGGTGTAGTTGGAAAGGCATAATTTCCTGATTTAGCAAAACTTACAGCCAACCAGTTTTAGCAGACTGCAGCATATTACAATAAAATAAGTTATGTAGATATGCAAAATAATAATATAATAAGATAAATTTGTCTTAAAGTTGCCAAGTCTGAGAAACACTGCTTTAGTGCATTTGAAACCAGAAAAGAACCAAGCAAAAAATTTAGCTTGTAGTCCTAATACATACATACCTAGGCCTGAAGCATTTGGGGCTTTCTTCTGGTTTCGAATGCACAGAAACACCCTTATTTTCATCCATTTTCAGATGGGATGTGTTTTCTTTTATATCACAAAACTTTGCAAACAGAGATGGCAAGACAGGGTAGGGGGAATAGATATCATTGCATGGAATGCTTGCAGCTGCTGAGCAGAATGGAAGCGTGCGCTGCAACGAGAAGAAAGATTTCCCTCCAATCTGAAAGAGAAAAAAAATCTTTATTCTATTGTCCTCAAGCAGACCTTTTCTCGGCTGCCAATCCTGCTATCAGCCAGCTGTTTGAGTCTCTGAAACATTGATCTAACCACACACATGTTCCTTCTCTGTTGGCGCAGGTTGAGAAATTTGGTAAGTGTTTTGCTCTCTGAGACTTCCCTTTAGTTCCGCAAGCAATGGCCAATTACTTGTCTCCTACTGTTCTCTACAAAAGGCAAAGCTTAACCTTTGGGGGACTGAGAGAATGCCTTCATGAGTTGAGAAAGTAATCCTTCAAACTCTTCCAGCTTCAGAGAGGACACCGTAAGGCTGTGGAATCCATCATGAAGATTTTTCTTTCTTTTTTTAAACATTTCTTTCTTTCAAGACGTATCCTCTTTCTTTTCAACTTACTTCCAAGGGGCTGGAAGAAGCAAACATATTTTACAATTTACCTCCTTACCTTTCTAGACAGCTGTTTTGTGCAGGAACACCACTAGAACACCACAAACACAAATGGATCAATAAAAGTAATTATACAATAAAAGTATTAAGCGCATTAAAACCATACACCACTAAAGGGAGATTAAAAAGATGGCATTTGGAGCCAGGTGTAGTTGGAAAGGCATAATTTCCTGATTTAGCAAAACTTACAGCCAACCAGTTTTAGCAGACTGCAGCATATTACAATAAAATAAGTTATGTAGATATGCAAAATAATAATATAATAAGATAAATTATTGTAATATGATCCTATGTTTTATTATATTAGCCTAGGTTATGGTACAGTACATTATATTATATTCAAGTGATTGCATAGCAAATGTCCCCATTTCATGGCAAATCCATTCATAAATTAATGAAACCTAGAAAAACACAAGAAATCCAGGCAATTAAAAATAAATAAATAAACCCACAATCTGATTCAAAAGTTGTCCTAAAAACTGAAAGTTTGCTTCATTTCTGGAACTGCCTTCCAAAAAAAGTTCTCTTGCTTTCTCTTAATTGGTTTTTCATCAAAACCAATTAAGAGAAAACAAGAGAACGTTTTTTGGAAGGCAGTTCCAGAAATGAAGCTAACGACAAAAAAGTCTCTCTTTCTGTGCCCTTGAAGATCAAGAAGGATCATCGGAACAGAGAAAACTGAGCATTGAACCATCCAGGTCACCAATGACTTACTGGGTCCCTTCCCAACCTGGGGATGGTAAAGGTTAAACCTGGAACTTCTACTATGTCAAACATGGTTTCCTACCACTGAGTTTAAGTTCTGAGGGAATGCATAGACTAGATATCAGGAAATGGTAGCCCCAAAACTGGACAGTGGAAAAGATGATCAGGGATTTGGCTAAAGCAGAAGGCATCCTGTTTTTCATGGATCTGAATGGGTGAGCTCTGAGATCTCTTTAAAGTAAAAGTAGGCTACCTTTTTGGCCTGGGGATTCTACTTTGTCTTTGCACTTTGTGGGCTGAAGATGGCATGGACATTGATGTCATGATAGCACTGGAAGGGAGAAGTTTAAATCTTCAGGCACTGTGATTTTTGTTTAGATCGCTGGGTTAATTCTTGAAGCACCCATTTTGTTCTTTAAACCCCACACTGCCCCAAAAATGGAGCCCCTGAAAGCCTTGGAGGTTGAAAATTGGGTGTTGTTTTAAATTATGTGCTGGAGGTGGAAGACATTGTAACCTTTTCTTTTCTTAAAGAACCAGTAAGTCCCAGTAGAAGTTCTGTGCCTGAGTTACCACCAATCATTTCAGAAGAAACCATGCACCCGAAAATCATCAACCTGAGATGCCAAGTATTTGAGCAATCAAAACACTACCTTACTTCTTACTTCTTACTTACTTACTTACTAGAACAGGTTCAGAGGAGGGCAACAAAGATGATACAGGGACTTCAGGACATGTCCTATGAGGACAGGCTGAAGGAACTGGGGCTGTTCAGTCTGGAGAAAAGAAGACTGAGGGGAGACATGATAGCAGTGTTCAGGTACATAAAGGGGTGCCATAGGGAAGATGGTCAGGAACTCTTTTCCATGGCCACAGAAACTAGGACCAGAAATAATGGGTACAAACTGCATCTACCTAGATTTCACTTAAATCTAAGGAAAAACTTCCTGACGGTTAGATCTGTACAACGGTGGAACAGTCTACCTACGGATGTTGTGAGTTCTCCATCTCTGGAGGTTTTTAAGAAGAGGCTGGACAGTCACCTCTCGGGGATGGTTTAATTGGTTTCCTGCATATTGCAGGGGGTTGGACTAGATGATCCATGTGGTCCCTTCCAACTCCAAAATTCTATGATTCTGTGATTCACAGTGCTGACTTGCTATGAAGTGATCAAGAACTCATTCTGTCAGCTACCCTACCATTTCTTTGAGAAAAATGGAAAATTGGAAGCAGCGACTGTGAGCTCCAATGTAGTTCATCCATTCTGGTCCCATTAAGCATCCAAGACAGGGAAGCCTGTGCAAACATGAAATTATTTAAGAAATATTATTCTCAGAATCATCAAGCTTTAATGCATTTCAGAAGAATAGGCCAGATCTTTCTAGACCAAGGGTGCTATGACAGACATACCTATTTAATTATCCTGGTAGCATTCATATATGCATGTCCATCTCTTGATCTCTCAAAGCTTCATTACTACATATTTGAGGGCTGGCAGTTGAATATGTGAAAAGAATCACTGAAAAGCATGGGAATGAAATGATGAAAAATATCAGTGTTCTGTCTACTATATTATAGCCTGTAAGACTCCATGAACAAGTGATGAATGAATCACCATCCAATGAGATGGCCAGGAGGGACTTTAGAGGGATCAAGTCTGATTGATGTTATTTTCTACAAGAGCAAGCAAAGATCAAGGGGGTTTAAAGCTTTCCCTTCCAACTGTTGTTAAATTAGAAATCTTCACTTAGTCCAAGGAGGTATTGTTATCCAAGAAGAAGGGCTATGTACAAAAATGACAGCATACCGAAGGGGATGACAACGGGGAAATCTGTAGATCTCTGTTACCAAGGCAATGACATATTAACATAAGACCTAAAATTATATTGCTGCTAATGTATCTTGTCACTTAGAAATTTTGATTGCAATGTGGAAGTCTTCATGATCAGTTCTTAAGATTGAACATTTCCACAGAAACACTTGGCAACTAATTCTAGGTAAGAGAGAGAAAGAGGGTTGATTGATGTACCTCCCTTTTTTATTATTATTATTTGGCCTGCCCAAGGTAAAGCTGTCACCACCTGATCTGAGGGAGGGAAGGAGTAAGAATAGTAAAGTACCTTGCTGAATTAGCTCGAGAAGCTCTTTAGATCAATCATCTGCTTCCAACTATCAATTAATTGATTACATGTGAACATCACATATAATCACAAAAGCTATCAACAAACACAGGTACTGTTTGGAAGGAGTAAGCATACAGTGAAAGGACTCACAAAAGTAAGTTACTAAAAAAAGGAGTCTCTTTAGTGTTTCTTTTTTGTTCTTGACATACCAATAGCTCTGGCTGAGAAAATTTGGGGTCCATTCCTTACTTTCAGCAACCGATTCCTTCTATGCACTGATGGTGTTAGCTGATCGGGTAATGAAATGTCTACAAGCAAACAACCAGGCTCAGAGAGCACCAAGAACTCCACAGTTCAACCCTGAGCTACTGTGATGGAATGGTATGGTGAAGGCCGCGCTCGGGGAGATAAGCATTTCCTTAGCCCCCAGAATGAGCGTGGGAAGGTGAAGAGGATGACGCTGGCACCACCCTAAGGAATTCACAGTGTTTGCTTGCTGGCGTGGGAAGTTTTGATTCAGTCTGGCGAGATTCTGTCTTGTAGGTGGAAGCTAATAAATGCAATAGAACTGTAACTATACTGTCTCCTGGAGTTCTTTGGGCTGAACCTGACAGTACAGAGATTCTCTTCTACTGCAATTCCTTATAACTGATTAAGCCACCAATTAAACCAGTTAAAATTTGCACACCCATTTTTTTTTTCTGCTGTTGTCTTTATACTTCTGAATACATGCTGATGGAACATCAGTTGCCATTGCTGTTTTCTTGTCAGGCTTCCTGGAATTGTAGCTGTCCATGAACAGCATTTATGGGAAATTGTAAAAAAAAAAATGGCAGAAGGGGCATTGTGATGTCCGGTCCATCCCTTTTGCACCTGCCCCACACATAC
The DNA here is from genome assembly GCA_030867105.1 of Liasis olivaceus. Taxonomy (NCBI): domain Eukaryota; kingdom Metazoa; phylum Chordata; class Lepidosauria; order Squamata; family Pythonidae; genus Liasis; species Liasis olivaceus. The sequence continues at coordinate 106,709,109 of CM061352.1, forward strand.
AAAAGGAGCATCATGATGTCATTTCCTCCATCTTGCCTATTTTTAACACCTGCCTGCAGCCCTGGACATCTCTGTGGGCTACTACTGAAATGACAGATAAGCCACTTCCCAGCAATTATTTCCTTATGTAAAAAGTCATGAGTATATTTTTGTTTTCTTTAGCTAGGCAGCCAAATACATTTCAGATTTCACGAGTCACCGCATATTATAAGACTTTCAAATTCAGTCAAATCTCTCCACATTCCCCCTTGTTTCTACAATTATTTTTATACGATGGTATGTGTTTGAAGAGACCGAATCCAGTCAGGTAAACTGGGCCATTGTGAAGTGAGAGTTTCAAACGATTATATCTTTCTCTCGTTAATAATTAAATCTTGCAATCAAAACACATTTTTAGCTCTCCACTTAACGCATTTCTGGGTAGCTTCCTCTTCCAAAAAGGAAACATTTAATAACTACACGAGAGAGGGGCAGAATTGAATGGATCCTTTTTTCTGTAATCACCCCAGGTATTCAATACACAACTTACTATTGTATGAACTCTTATAGAGTGTTTGTTTCTTTTTGAGTCAATCCAGAGAGATTTAGGCAAGCCATCTGAAAGACCTGCCCTGCCACAGATACAATCAAGTCATATGCAGTTACAATCAATTCTGAAATTCATGTTAAGTAACTAGCATGATAATACAATCTAAAATTCAGAGCCGCTAATCCATGTAACGTTTTTTTTAGTCTTATAGAGTCATTATCTGAATCCTTGGTCTTTTATTGGACCATAAGGGATTCCCAGCTGTCACCATTTGATTTTGGGGAGGGAAGAGCTTTCAACTGATGCCACCCTTTGAATGTTCTCACCACTGGCTCCTGACTGAGGAACATCTAATATCCTTCCAACTGACTAATGAAAGAGTACAAACATTGGCACCCCAACCAGTGCTTGTCCTCCTTGTTCATCCTTACTTCTCCTTTCAGCAAAGGGGGAGGATGTGGCCACTGTGCAAGGGGACAGAAAGGGTCCCCTTGAGGTTCAGCAGAAGAAACAGGACTTCAGGAGCCAGGAAGTAATTTGAGAAGCCAGAAGGCAGGGAAAGGTAGGAGAATGGTCATCCATCCTGCTGCTCCAGAAAAAATGCTGCAATTGTGAGAGAATGTATCTATGAAGAGGCAGGTGATATGGTGGACAGCAACAGAGACCAAGGAAGGAAGGGGTGCATTCCAGGAAGGGAAAGGAGACAAAAGACAACACAGTCTGCAGGAGGAGTGTGGAAAGCATAAGAGGTTCAGGATAGACTCTCCCCAGAATCTCCCAGGGTACATCCACTAGTTGCAGTAGGATAGATTGAGTCTGGCAAGATTCTGTCTATATGGTGCAAGCGAATAAAGGAACTCAACTGGTCTGTTTCACCATGGTTCTTGGGCTGGGCCTGACAGCAATACTTCCTTTGTAGTCTTCTTCTAAAGCAGCCACACAGCTGGAAGCTCATTGGCTTATCTGCAAGATACCTCCTTGAAATCATGACAATACAGGGATGGGATGCTGCACCTGGATCAACAAGCCCATATCTATAGAAGGAATTGTGGTGAAAACCAGGCGTATTGTCTGGATAATCTGAAAGGCTTAGCAGGCAAAATATGTACATCTAAATTTGGTTAGAATTCCTTCCTTCCTTCCTTCCTTCCTTCCTTCCTTCCTTCCTTCCTTCCTTCCTTCCTTCCTTCCTTCCTTCCTTCCTTCCTTCCTTCCTCACTGTCATTTAGCCACAACTCCCTGTAGTTCACAGCATGTATACAACACAACCTTAACCCCTCTATGGTAGTTACAGAAATAAAACACCCATAGTAAAGTAATAAAAAAATAAACAGTGATAACAAACCAATTAAGGTGCATAACCAACTCAAATATGTTGAACCTAGGTGGCATCATCTCACTCTATAAAGCCTTTTGGAAAAGTTCAGCTTTCAGCTCTTCCAAAGAACAGGTATTTCTCAAGGATGTCTGTGGGGCAGGGGGAGAAGATCTGCAAGATGGTGGGCATGTGTCATGAACTAAGCCCTGCTCCTTTTATCCCCACAGATATCCTAGTGCTATGACTGGGAAGCAATGTCTCCTAGTTTTGCCCTCCTGCTTCCCAGGGGTGGGATCCTGCTGGCACTTTCTCCTGGCATGAATGCCTCGGCTGAGTCAACTCCTGTTGGCATAGGTGGTCCTGGAGTTAGTAGGAAATATATCCCACCAAGAAGTTCATTTAAATCAGAGACCAGGAGACATTGCATTGGAACACAAATTGGTGTGTTGACAGCCCTGGAGGCAAAGACAGAGAGGTGGAATTGCAATCCCTCTTTATAGCCTTATGCAAATGAGAATGGACATGTGATTGGATAGAGCAGCCAGGCATTTCATTGGATATAACACATCATGGGGTCAGTGAGGCAATTAGGATGTAACTATGAGATAATGGGGCAGGACTACAAAGACAATAGGGCTTTTAGAGGACAAAGAGGCAGCGTTCCATGAACATGGTTTTGTTTTTGCTTTTTTCTCCTACAGAGTTACTTTCTGCTCACCTCCCAGTATCTTTTCCCTGTTTATCCTCATTCCTTGGCCTTCGAAATGTTTTTGTGGAAGAGCTGACAGTTTGTTTCCCCACTGAATTTGGGAAAGGGCAGTTGCCTAATCTGATGCCATAAAGTGGACCCAGGGTGTTTGATTTCCATGGGAGATGCATTTGAGTTAGGGGCTTTTAACTATCCAACAGGGCTATGGAGGTCAAAACCAGTACTTTAAATTGCACACCTAGTGCAAGCCAGAACAGAGCAACCTAGTGCAAGCCAGAACAGAGCCCACAGCACCAGTGCAAAGTGCTCCTGGAGATGTGTGCCAGCTAATAAGGGAGTGACAGCAACCTCCGAGTGGTCTTTAAAGATAGTCCCATGTATATGACTTTTCAACAGTCCAGTGAGGCAGTGAGGGGATGAATTATTATAGTGCAGTCCAAGATAGTAACTTTGATGAGGTTTTGGTGCTTAATATTTTGTGCCAGCCAAGTCTGTTTGATTCCTTTATGGTTCAGGACACAGTGAAACTTCATTTTAATGGACAAATTGGAGCAAGCAGATTCCGTTATTCCCCAAAGTCTGGCAAATAAAATATTACATCATCGCAGCAATGCAATTGACACACATTATGTCATTTGCCTCATTTACATAATTTGCTGGAGGATGGCATTATGCAAATGACATAGAGGGATGCAAATGATGTCATTTGTCTCATTTACATAATGGCATCATCATGCACAATGTTGTTATGCAAATGATGGAAACCCCAACCAAATCTGGTCCATTGAACACCAAGTCTGTTGTAGTGAAGTCTAAAAAATTTAATTTGCAAGGTATTATGTGAACCCAGAAAGTGAATTAAGGCTGTTATGTAAACACAGCCTTGCTGTTTTGTTGTTCTTCATATTCTAGCCTAGCTTCACTCTCTGAAACTTCATCTTTCATCTTCAAAAATATCGCTGAACACCCCCATCCATCTATTGATGGGGAAGCAAAAGGACTTTGAAGCACTGTTTTTCTTAGCATACACAAGTTATTTCTGTAATTTGCAGTTGATTGAAAGAGATTGTGAACAGTTATAACAAACTGTGATGTATTAAGCATTATTCTGAACTTTCTGTGAAGTTGTGGTTTTTCTAGAATGCAAGCAAAAGGATGAGTGGGCATATTAAAATAAAAATAGAAGGGCAATGTGTAATGCAGAGAACAAAATTAGAATAACTAAGAACACAATTGAACCATTTTGAACATTAAATTAATTTTCCCTCTCTGGAACACTGTGGAAAGATTAAACCCTGAAACTCCAAATCATAAGGTTGAACCACATAATTGCTCTACATCCTCTTATAAACTGGGCCAAAACTAGGGTTCCTACGTCTGGTTGCAAAAATCCAGATGACCAAATGATGCAGAATATTTTAACTTTTTGTTGTCATCTGGAATTTTGCAATCCAGGCACGGTTGCCCTAGTCAAGACTGAGGCAAGCACACTCTCAAACCTGACACAAGGCAAATAATAGCATCCAACCAGCTTCATGAAACACATCCATCATTGATTTAGGCCTTCTTTGGTGGCTGGAAAGAGACATTGCTATGTGTGTGTTGGGCCACTGGAGTGTGCAAGGGCCCTTTCCTGGTCCCAGTGGGTGAAGATGGTCAGCTGAAGGCTTCCCTGGAAAGTGAAAACCCAGACAGAGGGATCTGCTTCCCCCTAAACCCTACATAGATGGGGACAGAGAAAGATGGATGTCTGCAGGTGGATGCCTGGAGCTTTCATGGAACCCCAGATCAGGAAGGGCTAGGCAGAAGACCCAGAGGGAGGTGCATCATGCAAGATCTACACAGAAGGACAGCTGTCCAGGTCAGGAAAAGCACAAAGAAAGGCTTTAAGCACGTGCCAAAATAACTCAGCCAGTCCCCCTTCTTATCTCTCTCTCTTAGTGAAATGCTGAGGGGGAGGGAGGAGGAGAAAAAGGTAGCTGGTGGAGTGGGTGGTTGCTAGTGCATAGCCCTGGGGGAGAGATGGAGAAAATGAGAATCTGTAAAGTTTGGAAACTCCACTGTAAACAGTTCTTTTTCACTAATTCCAGTAGTAAAAGAAACCAAAAGGCCTTCACCATCTCAGTTTCTGTGAAGCAATTGTTCTCTTTAAAGTCACACACGAACCCAGCTATAAAAGAACCCTCAATCACACCGTGACAGTGCTATACCTGTGCAATTGATTTCTGTTGTTTAAGTGAAGGCCTTTCCATTTGTCTTTAACAATTCCTTCTGCTTCTCTCTCCCCATGTCTCTAATCTATCAAGTATCTATTCTGCTTTATTTCTGCACCCTAGGAAATTAGATACCCTACTCAATTTTGTATCATCTGCAGGTTTGAGGAGCTTTCACTCCATCTTTTCATCAAGTTAATTAATAAACATGCTAAAAAATGTAGGACCTAGAACTGAACTTTGTGACATCCATCAATATTTCTTACTCCATTTTTAAGAGGAAATATTATAAAGTATCCCAAAATGAAATAAGGTTAGTCTGGCAAGACTTGTTCTTAACAACCCCATGCTAACTTCTGAAAATGGCATTATTTTTAAGGGACATATGGATTGCTTTGTTTATGATCTGCTCTAGATTCTTCCCAGGTATCAATGTTTGGTCTGTAGTTCCCCAGATCCTATTCTTCCACTTTTTTTAAAAGGCAGAATCATTGCCTTCTTTCAATCATTTGGCATTTACAGGTTTTCTAGGACTTCTCAAAGATATGATATAAAGGTTAGGCCAGGCCATCAACACTCTCTTGAAGGCTCCTGACCATTAATCTCAAGCTTCAATCCTATGTCTTCACCCTGCTTATCACAGTTGCCTGGTGGAACACATAATCTATTGTTGGAGGAAACAGAACCAAAATATGACTGGGGTATCATATAGAATCCTACAACTGAAAGAGACCAGTCTGATCACTAAGTTCAATCACTTATTTGGTGCAGGTATCTGAATTAAAACATCCCAGACAGACCTATTAATTGTCAAAGTCAGCCAGGCAACCCATATCCATATGTTTGAATGCTCCTTCTCAAATGGCAAGCTTCTTGCCCATATAAAAATCCTGGAGAGGGATTCAGCATTCAGCAATAGCAAGATTAATTAATCTTTGGTTACTGGTGAAAGTTCTGAAACCCTATGTTATGAAATGAAAATGGAATACATTGGGTATAAGTTGATCTAGGCAGGACCTTGCCAGTTATGTCTTTTAGTTGCAAAATGCACCACAATTTTATATTCACTGCTCTGCTTGCCAAATCACTGGAGTGTTCTGACTCCCAGTTACTGTCAAAAAGAAAGAAGGATTAACGGCTGCTTCTGCAATAAACTCATTATCACTAGAAGGATCGTATAGAAAAATGGGCAGAACACCAGTACAGTCAAGCAGTCAATCAGTCATGTGTCTGAACAATGGTTTACTGTGTAGTATAAGTACTACAGAACGAGAACTGAACCTTTCTAAGAAAATATACCATGTGTCCTTGGAGATCTGCTCCTATGACCTTTCTTGTTTGGTCAGATTGAAGCCCATCATCTTGATCTCCATTACATCCAACCAGATGTTTCCAGAAAGCCACTCAGTGGACTTGAAGCTTAGAACTCTGCAGTGCAATTGCCCTTCAATTGATACCAAAGGTTCAATCTTCTTATCATACTAATAATGTCTCCAGTGTGGTTAAACAAATGTTCCTGGGAAGTTATTTTTGCATAACCTCCCCCTTCTTTTCAAGTTATGGAGTGGAGAAACATGGGAAATCATGCATGGTTGAAAGCAGGATCTTAATTGTTCTTGAAGGACACAATGGAAATAGACCCCTTAGGCAAAGCAAGCCTCCAGACATTTTGGTTAAATACCAGCTCCTTTCCAGAATCCAGGGCTCCTTTGATGTTTAATGCCCTGTTTTTGACAGTTTCAAAGCTTGGTACCACACAGCACACAAAGATAAACTGTAAGTATTGCTACAGACGGTCACAACATAATTTTGTATCCTCACAAAGCAAGAAGCCCCCCCCCCACAAAAAAAAAAAACCAGCCTGGCAGTATGCCATTGCCAGTCATCTTGCTTTAGAGGATGTCAATAAGATGATTTTAAAATCCCTTTGGGAGACAAGTTCCCACCTGCACACCCATCAAGATCTACTGACACCTATCAAGAAGAAGGGGGAGGAGGAGGAAAGCTTCTTTGGATAGAGCTGTCAATTTCCTGTTAAAAAACGACTTTATTTTAGTACAGCAAAGCTAGTGAAATCACATCAGGGATAGAACAAGTCTTCTTTGTTGCTTAGGATTAATGACCCAGACCTAGGCATGTTTGTTTGAAAGTCAGTTTCCATGAATTCCATGGGACTTCTTGGAAGCTTACTTTCCCCCTAAAATTGTGCAGTAAATTTACAGTTAAGGGTCACAGAACCTAAACCGCATCGCACCTCTTGAGAAATCTCACCTGAAACCAGGACAGCTAAATAGTCCATTGGTCTGAATGATAGGATTAACTGCTTTGCAGTTTCTGTTAATTGTGAATGAACAATATGAAAGAAGCATGTAGACGTGATTTGATCATAAAGAATGGATGACAATCAAATCCTGATATAAATATATGAAGGAAGAGTGAATGGGTCGAGAGGAAGAGGAAGGTTGAGAGAGTTGTGTTGAGTCAATGAGATCTCAAAAAGAAAGAGGTGAGAAGTTTAATGAAAAAAAGGCAAAGTACGAAGGGGTGGGTGGATGAGGTGGAAGCAAGGATAGAAAGGCATAGATAGATACAATGAATGGTATCACTATAAACCACATTTAGCTACATTTCCTTTTCTTATCTTATGACTCTTTTTCACACTGCATAATGTAGATCTACCCAGAAGGGAACAGCTTGATGGTAGCATAACAGACAGAAGGAATAAAACTGAGGAACAGGAGGAAGAGCCGCTATTAAGACAACATGTTCAGACTTGCAAGATTCTGTTAACATAAGCTTATAATAAAAGCAGTATTGGCCTGCATAACTTTGGTTTCCTAGTCTGGTTTACCTTGAAAAGCTGACATCAATCTTGCAAGTCTGAATGTGCTTTTCCCCTCCCCCCCCCCCCCAACTTTACCTTCGTGAGAATTAGGGAGGGTCTTGTCTGAGATGTTTTCTCAGGTTAAGTTCTGCCCTGGTGTCAGGTTTCTTTTATCTGACTGTTTTCTTGGTGACAGCTCTTCCTCCTGTTCCTCAAGGTTGTTCCTTCTTCCCACTATAGGTAGGTATGGATGCAACCTTGTAAGAAGGGGGCTTCAGTTCTCTCTCTCATTTGTAAGATGCTTGAGAATTTCTTTTGGATTTCTCCTGGTGCAGCTGGGATGGGGTGGATTCTTTTCTGTTCTACATCGTTCCATTATTCTGAAGATCTTGGCTGTTCACTCCTCCCAATCTGATAAAGCCTCATGGAAGACAGTCATTCATGAAAGTTTCCCTGGGTTTTAATGGAAATATGGGAAGCCAAGGAGGCTGCAGACCACTGGCAAGAGGATGGTGTAAATTAAAATAGGATATTCAGAAACATTCTTTGGCCATCTTTTGGCACTTCAATCCATCTATTCCGCACTGAAATTCTCTGCTTTCCTTCAAAAGACATTTGAAAAGCACCTTCTCTCCCATCTTTCATTTAGAAGCTCAAAGCAGGATACATGATACTCCTTCTTCCTCCCTAAGACAACAGCCCTGCAAGATAGGTTGGGCTGAGAGAGTACATAGCCTCAAATCCCTCAGTGAGTTTCCATGGCTGAAGGTCAATTAGCCCCTGGTTTTCCCAGAGCCAGTCCAATGCCTTCACCACAACTTCTCTCTGGCTGTCTTATTTCTTAGATTTATATCCTACCTTTCCTTCTGGAGTTCTAACTGGTGTATCTAGGGTTCCCTCTTCACAGTTTCCCCACCACAACTGCTCCATGGGGTTGTTGTGCAGAGAGAAAGTGAGTGGCAAAAAATCCCCCAGGGTGTTTCTGTGGCTGAGAGAGATCCAGAAGTTGAGTCTCCCCATTCCTATTCAGCACCTTCCCTACTACCTCACACTGGCTCTTGGGCTGTGAGAGAGGAACTGGGCCAACAACACCAAGGGAGCTTCCATGGTTGAGGTGGACTAGAATCTAGGTCTCACTACTTCTATTGCAACCTCTCCACCACTATGCCACACTGACATTTCAGTATAGAGGAAGGGACTGGCCCAATATCTTCCAGGGAGTTTCTGTGGCTAAGTGGAGGACTAGAATCTGGGTCTCTCCACTTCTCTTCCAACATCTTCACCACTACACCAATTAAATGATCTTCAAACCATTTCTTCTGTTGAATCTTTATGAGGGAAAATGAAGCATCAAGAATTATAATGAATTATATGTGGAAAGATAATAACAACCTGTACCTGATGGACTTTATTTCTTTTCTGTAATTTGCTGCAATGTTTTTATTTATTTATTTATTTATTATTTATTAAATTTGTATTTTGAATTTTACCCATTCTCTCTTATTTTCAGGTTTAGCGATTGTTCAGGGATTTGGAAACCACCACCAACTCCACCCAAAAAATGCCCTCATATGAAAATTTGATGTTTTTTCTACCCATAATCATTTATACTAATTTTCTGAAGCTTAATACATCACCAGAACAAGGGAGGGAGGGAAGGAAGGAAGGAGTGGATGGACAGAAGAAGGAAAGAAGGGAGGGAGGGAGGGAGGGAGGGAGGGAGGGAGGGAGGGAGGAAGGAAGGAAGGAAGGAAGGAAGGAAGGAAGGAAGGAAGGAAGGAAGGAAGGAAGGAAGGAAATTCTGCAAAAAGACAGGTTTTTGTGTGAATGAGCTTTGTTCAATTTCAGATATCAAAGATGATCTGATGGAGGAAGGAATAAGGAAGAGAGAGTAAGAAGCCACTGTTGCTACTCTCAAGTCAGATTTGCCCAGCAGAGCCATCACCAGCCTCCTTTTGTTCCTCTCCTCACTCAGGGAATGGATATTTCACAGCAACTGAGGAGGTGATAGGAGACCCCCACAGGACTCAGCCCCATCACTGCAAAGTGCTGGGGCAGAAACAGCATATGACCCTCCTTCCTTCTTTCTCCTGCTGACCTGAGTTTTCTTGCCACTGGGGAGGGGGTCATTTAAGAACTCTCCGTTTGGGCCCAAAATCCTCTACTGATTCTGCCACCCCTAATTTGCGATGGCATGGAGGTCCTTTTAATACATTTCTGCTGCAAAGGAGGCTGAGAAAGTAAAGGGGAGAGGACATTTGCTGAAGCAAAGCAGGTCTGGATGTGCGGGCGGCCTGGGGAAGCTTTCAAAGCAGCTGCTGCAAACTTTCCAGAGGATGTAGCTGCTTTAAAGCTTTAAGGAAGGATATTTCATTCCTGCTAAGGCATTTCATAACAAGCTCTTTCAAATGCTTGGTGCACCCAGTGCAAGAAATAACAGGGTATGCAGGGCTTCAGATTCAAAGGCAACCTGTTGCTTCAGAATATGTTTGGGGGGTGGATGGCAAACATAGCCCCTTTGGGTAACTCTTTAAAGCAGCTGCATCTTTTCCTGGGGTTATGTGGCTGCTTGCCACATGATCCAAAGAAAAAAATGAGCTTGGTTTAAGGAGGTGCAGATTAGAGCTACAATTGTACACTCTGAAGTGCCTTTTTGCCTGCACTGCCCTAATAAATAAAGTAATTTCTAACATCTGAATTGAGGATACTTGAAATGCAAGCTGTCTTGTTTGAGTGCCTGTAAGCACACGTACCCACGGTGAACAGCCCACAGCTAAATGGGCCTAATTTCAAAACCCCCACAGAAGTTACCTGTCTTTCTCTGCAGTCTGTCTCCAACTCCTACTCATCTGAGCTCTTCCTGCTGTGTATCCCCCAACTGGTTTTGCTTAAAGTAAAACAATAAGCCATCCCTGAGAAATCGGGGAAAGCTTGCAATCTGATGTCAAAGAGCAGCTTGAAAGTAAACCTTGAATCATAGATTCTTTTGGAGCAATAAAACAACGAAGAGCATGTTTTAGCCTTCCCAAACTGTGTGCCCTGCTGTGAACACTACAACTCCCAGAATTCTCCAGGTTGTGCAAAGCCACCATGTTTATTTATTTATTTGCTATTAAATTGATATGCCGCCCATCTCCCCCACAGGGTGACTCTGAATGGCTTTCAATACATTGCACTGCAAACTGTTTGCACAATGCTGCTCTGTCTAGTTTGCATAGTACCCCCATGCTAAAAAAGGGGACCTGGGTGTGAGGGTGTGATTTAACAGAGGGCTTCCATTCCATGTGGGGAACGCCACACGTGCAGGATTTTTATAGGACAAAAAGTTATTATTCATGTTTGCAGGGACCTCTGGAGTTTTCATCCCCAGCAACAATAGATGGAGAGCAGAAGGCAATTTACCAAGTGTGCTCTTCCTTTGCTTGGAGAGACAGAGTCTAAAATATTGTGCGGTATCATTCTCTGAGAACTGCTGACTTTTGTTAACAGCTTGCAAAACAGAACACATCTTAAACAAACACAGAAGCGCCTCCATGCCGAGTGTTGTGCTTACAACCGCAGGGGATGAAAAGGAACAACATGCTGAAAGTCAAGCTCCATTTTCCTAACCAGTGAGCTAGGCTTCCAAGATCTCTTTCTGGAAGCTTCCAGAACCTGTGCTTTGACTTGCTGGGTTGGGGTCACAGAGGGACAAATTGGTGCCTCCAGAACAGAGGTGGGTTTTATAGACCTGGGTTGAATGCCCTGCCTCCTTCAGTGCTTCTGGTGCAACTCTGGGAACCCTGACCTGAAATTGCCACCAAGATGTAGCCGTAAGGTTGTCACTGAAATGTGGCGGCAGAATTATTATGTTAGTGCTGAAGTCATGGTGCTTCAGATTCAGAAGCAAACAAAACACGCTTTTGAGCACAAATGGGTGCTTGAAAAACACCTGTTGGCAACTCCTTAAACCAAAAATGCCCTTTCTTAGGATTGCAACACTGGCCTTCACAGATGTAGCATGATCCTGGAATCTTACAAGGAGCCAGCATATATGTAAAGAAACAGTCCATCCAACCCCCTGAGAAATGGGACAGAAATTTGCCTGTTTGGTTGCTGGCTGTCAACGGTGCATTCAGCAACTAGAAGGCTGCCAACGAGGTTCCTGATGGGAGGGGAAACTATATACAGCTTATTGGCCAGATGTTGCTTCCCCCCAGCTATGTCTTCAGGAAGCTGACATTTTTTTTTAAAGTGTGTTGTGATCTCATGACGCAGGTTCTGCCTTTAAAGCACCTCCATGCAGCTTCATGGTGCAAGTACAAAAGAGGCAGGATATGTGTGGTGATGTCATGCGGTCCGCCATTTACCTTACTTGTCCCCCAGCAGATGTGCAGATGCCAAGGCTGAGCCCTCTTGTACGTCATTCAAAAAGGTCTCACAGATAAAAGAGATTATCCGTGGGAAGCTGATACCTTCTACGCAGGGATACCTTGGCACACTCCTTCCTCCCCATCTGTGGAGGTTACACGCTTTCAAGAACACTTGCAAGAAGTTTGTATGTAGTTCCTCAGATGTTGGCATTTGGCCCAGCTAAATGTTTGATGTAACTGAAACAATGACAGGTACTTCAAAGTTTCAAAGATGAAAAGAGAAATAATTCCTTCTTTTCAAATTGCCCATCCCTTAATATTACATCATGCTTGGAAGATCTGTCATCTTCCTGATCTATATCCCTAGCCTGCAGAAATGAGGTTGGTGGATAAATAAGATGTGGTCTTTGAGGTTAGATTTCCCTTGCTATGAAATACTACCCAAGCACAGCCAAATTTCCCCTCTCTGTTGGCTTCATTTCTTACTTTAGAAAATGAGTTGCAGATACAGTGATGATAACTACTAGGTTTACATTCCCCATTCTCCCAGTCTTTACTCTTCACATTTAGAAGCATTTAAAAGCTATGAAAAGGGCTACATTGCTTATTGCACATCTAGAGTGGGGAGGGGGAGGGGGTATGTTAGAAAATTTGAGATCTCCACCTGACCTTCAGATTGCCTGAAGAGTGATCAGAACATCTCTGCTAAATATGGGTGGACCACATTTTTGTTGCTGTGACCAGTGGTTGCCTTTCCAATCTCAAAAGGAAACATCACCCAAGAAATACCCTGATTTTGGTGGGAAGATTGACTGGTTTACTACTGAATATGCTGCTTCTCACTCAGTCTAATAGCTTTTCTCCCATATGGAGGAACACCTTCCAGATCAAAAGCAGCAATATTAACTCTGTCCCTTGCACAAGGAAAGAGGAAGACAGGGCCATAGAAATTAGGAAGAGGGCTGAATATACTCCGTGGGCCAGCTCCCCTTCCTCTCTCTTGTAGCTTGGTAACACTTTTTGCAACCATGTTTTTGCTTTATTGCAAAGAGTTAGAGATGTACAGGTTCAGTATCTATCTAGAAATCCATCTGTTTCTTCACATATGGGTATGATTAGGTTGAACAGCAAGAGTTTGTAATCCCAATTTCATTAAAAAAAACATATGTCTTGTAATGTTCCTATAATACAAACTCAATTGTTTCTAAATAAAAAGTTACTATCCTTGAAGCTTAATGAGGTATATCAACAGACTGCAGGTTATACATGTGGATTTATTTGTGGTCTGTAATAGGAGAATGCATGACTCCAGGTCAACATCTAAATCTCACTTTCTTAATTTGGAAATTAGAAGCTTTTTGTCTTCCACTGAATCATTGGAAATCAACAAATGGCAATAATTTGCTTTTTTTTTTTTTAATTTAAGAGAATTGGGTGAAATCGGCAGGTGTGATAACTACATGTAGGGATAAAAATTGCCCAATTTCAGATGCTTGAAGGAAGAGGCACGTCGTTGTGGTTGCTCTAATAGGAGAAAGAACTGCCCATAATTATTTTAGTACTCGCAGTATCCTTGAGAGTGTGCTGTTCAGTGTCTGGTTCCAAACTGTACACATAGGAAGGATTGATTAAACTAAGGTGGATTCCAGTTGAATGTTAGGAACAGAAAGAGGAGTTTGACCATGGAACCAATGACCTGGAGATATGGTACGCTCTCCTTCTCTGGAGGTTTTCAAGTGGAAGTTCAACCACCATCTGTCTAGTACTTTAGTTTGGATTCCTGGACTGAAGAGGGTATTTGGATTCAAGGTCCTTTCCAGTTCTATGACCCTGTGATTGGAATCTTTAGTTTTCAAGAAAAACCACCTCAGGGGATGGGAAATATTGAAGCTATGAATCTTGTGATGCCTCATCCAGGTGCTCCATGTAGTTATTCCATTCTTCTTCAGAGAGTTGCCTGCAGTTTCATTGTCAGCCACATATCATAATGCCAAAATCAGCATTCATAAGCATTCTCTCAATTGTGTTTGTGTTCAGCTTTTACATGAATTTATCTAATTCTCAGCATAATTTGAGTTCTCAGAGATAAATATTGTCAGAGGGAAAGCATTAAAAAAACAAGAAACAAAACATTCAAAGTAACAATGAAGTGTGATTTAAAAAAAAAAACATTTCAAAGCAGATACGTGCTGCCAAAGTTTTCCCTCTTTTTGCCAATTATGAGCAAGCAACTTTCTCAATCACCAATTAAGGGGGATGTGCTGTTTTCCATTGAATGAATTTTCTAACATTTGCTCTTCCCCTTCCCTGAAACAGACCAGCCCTTGTCCTTTAATCCCTGCTGATTCTCAAGGAAGACACATGTCTGGGAAACTTGAGATCAATGGCCTAGAGACAGTTCCTTAGAGACAGTTAAATAGATGAAGGAAAATGAATGACCCAAACACTTATTTTGGTGGGGTTGGGTTTTTGTTTTTTGTTTTGGGAAGGCTCTGTGTGTGTGTGTGTGTGTGTGTGTGTGTGTGGCTGGGGGGCAGGAGCAGAGGTCACGTAAGATGCCTGGAGCAGGGAGAAGTTAAGGGCATCTTTTCCTTGGAGCAATTTTTCCATCTGTCCCTTAAAAATGTGTTGACTGCACTGCTTGAAGAAAGGAAGAATCAGTGAAATGATCATGTCTGGTCTGATGAAGTCAGTGGAACTCCAATCTCATCTTAGCTTGAGACAAGCTTAGTCTTCAGTCTTAGTTAGTTCTTAAACCAATGTTCATACCTAGTAAAATAAAAACACCCCGGGAAAGTATTCAGGCCACCTTAAGCTATATGCATTCATTGAGCCGCAGATTAATGTGGGGGGAGGACTTTGATGAACTGTCCAGTATCACTCATGATATCAAAGGGGAAGGGGAAATAAAAATAAATGGGACAACAATGAGGAAACAGATGGAGAATTTTACTTTTCCCTGCACCTGTTCCAGTGTAAGTTACCTAAGTTCTCTTAGACTCTTCATAATAGTATATGTGAAATTGTAGTTAAATACATGATGAATGTGAATCAGAAGTGTGAACAGTGTAACTTTTAGCACAGTTTAACTGTGCTAAAAAGGTAATTGCAGTTATTGGCTACATCAATGGGAGTGTGTGTACATGCCTTCAAGTCAGGATTGACTCCCGGCGATTACGTTGGAAAGATTTTCAGAAGTGGTTTGCCATGGCCTCCTTCCTAGGGCTGAGAGAGAGGCATTGACCCAGGGTCGCCCAGCTGGCTTTGTACCTAGGCAGGACTAGAACTCACAGTCTCCCAGTTTCTAGCCTGGTGTCTTCACCACTACACCAAACTGGCTCTCATCCAATGGAATTCCAGTTTCCAAATCATGGGAAGCAATAGTTCTGTGCTGGTTTGAATTACCTGGAATGCTATGTCCAGTTCTAAGCACCAAGCTCTAAGAAAGATTTACAGAAATTGGAACAGGTGCAGAGAAAAGCAACAAAGTTGATCAAGGAACAAAAAACTATGTCTTACAAAGAGTGCCAAGAACTGGATTTGTTTGTCCTTGAAAGGAGACGAGTGGGAGGGGAGGTAATATGGACTTTTCAAGAACCGGAAGGGATGCAACTAGAAGGAACGGAAGACTTTTCAGCACACGTGGAGAAACATCTTCTAATCTCATTATTAGAACTGGAGGAGGCCTCAGGGTGATGCAAACCATGCTGGCTGGGGAATTCTGGGAGTTGAAGTCCACCCATCTTAAAGTTGCCAAGGTTGAGAAAACTGCTGTAGAATGAAGCAAAACAACCTCACGCACACCACTTTATCAATCCAGAATACATGGCACAGAAGCATGGTCTTAAATTCAGGAAGGCAGACTCTAGTTAAGTCTTAGGAAATACTTCCAGACAATAACAGCAGTTTGACATTGGGCCTAGTTATCAAGAAAGAAAATGGGCACCCACAACCCCTTTGCTAAATGTATTCAAACAGAGGCTGGACAGCCTTCTGGCAGCAATGCCCTAAATAGTGTCATGTCAGAACTGAGGCTGAAGACCCTCATGTTCTTGTGTGGGTCTTTTTTTCTACAATCTAACCTCTTCAGAAACAACTGGAAAATGCTTAGAAAATAACAAGAGTAGTCATAGATTGCAGGGAGATGGAAAGGGGTCTAGTGTTAGACCTTCCATTGACATCTCCTTTATTCTATCCTTTTGAAATGCTTTTCCAAACACACAGTGTAGATTTAATATAATATCAAAGCTAGGAAAATGATGGGAAGGGTGAATCAAACCAACAGCTCAGATGTGCAACCAAAACTGGGAGGTTCTTAGGAATACAATTTTTCAGCTTGGGAATGTGACATAAACCAATCTTTGACAGGTGAGTTAGAAGTCAAAGCAAACTCTTTGACTTCATATACATATGTGTGTGTGTGTGTGTGTATAATGGGGAGGGTCCCTATCCTACCTACCCCAACTCAAAAGCTGGTCAGTGTTAGGTTCCATTTGCTCATGGAATACCTTTCTGCATTTTTATTTCATTTTTTACTGCAACATTACCTGCTGATCAGTCCAAGCCATAAATCTCCTGGATTACTCTAGGTAGACATTCAAAAACTACTTTTCAGATGGAGCTTTGCTCTGGCTTGAAATCTGCTTCTTTCTACCAACCCATGCCCAAATCTTTTACTTTGTAAAAAGTGACCAGTTTGATCCTTACTTCATGAAGACAGCAGTAATAGCAGCAACAGTGAGAGTGTTGGCTAAAACTGTATGGCTGTATTTTATTTTTATTTTATTTTGGTACAGTTTATATTTTAATTGTAAGCCATCCAGAGTCACAAATGTGAGAGGGGAGGGGGGCAATATAAATAGAATGAATGAATGAATGAATGAATGAATGAATGAATTTATTTTAAGGTTTGATTGCTAAAGCTTTGGTTGCTATACTTATCTGGTAGAACTAACACCAGGATGTTCCACATTCCTTGTCATTACTGACCACAGATTAAACAGGGAATCATGTTCCCTTCTCATCACATCCAATGGAAGACTGCTAGACCTGTATTAAACACATGTTCACTGGTCTTTCAGAAGAGTGGTAGACCTGTCTACAGGTCTATTTAAATTGGGAAAGAGATGTTATATATTGCTGGTCCTGTCCCCGGTGAGCACATGAGCACATGCTGATCAGGCTTTTGCATGACCATATTTTCTACTACTACTACTACTACTACTACTACTACTACTACTACTACTGCTACTACTACTACTACTATTATTATTATTAGTTTGACAAGGAGAGAGTGCCATTTTAAGGGATTCCAGATGCTACCAACTGTAGCCACTTCCTGCCAACACTGCCATCCCCTTACAGAATTTATCAATTTGGGATATTTCAAAGCTAAGGTTTTCAGTCATATTGACCTCCAGGAGGCAGTATTTGACTGGTTTCATCTTTACTGGGAATCATCAGATTTAAGTAGACAGATCTTATTCTGGACAGTTCAAACTCTTTACTGAGAATTGAACTAGTAGACCATTACACTTTAGATGACTTTCTAACCTAAGCAACAGGGAAAATGGTAAAATCAGCCATCAGTAGGCACATAGAAATAAACCATATTTACACACCATTCAAAAGAGACAAAAAAAAGCTAAGAAGGAAACAAAAAGATCAGAACACGTCCTCTCCAGCAGCCTACAGTCAGATAAGCAGGAATTAATTCCAGACAATCAAACAGAAAACAATATCCTAATCAAGGAACTACCAAGGAGAAAACTACACTCCACCAACACTGGCAGGGCAAGCTACTGTATATAAACAGGGAGCAAATCCTACACTCATTTGCACTGATGATGTTACCTAGTTGGGTAATAAAATGTCTGCAAGCAAACAGCCAAGCTCAGAGAGCACCAAAGACTCCATAGTTCAGTCCTGAGCTACGTATATTCTCTTCTCTTGAAGATAGTAAATTGTCTATCAGCCTACCAATCTTTTGAAAGACAGCTAAACGTCTGTCCAAAATAGCTCAGCTGAGAAGTAGGTAGAAGAAAAGATGAAGCAGGAGGGAAGACTCTCAAAGCATCATGCAGTCTCCCTCACCTCCACCACCACCACCACCACCCTGACCAAATTTCTTTTGGACAAAACTTCAGCAGTCTTCCAGAAGACTGACAGAAGATCAGAGTTGCCACTGCTATTTCCAGGGAAGGACTGAGTGGGAAGAGTGGATCAAGAAGCAACAGGTCTTCCTTTCACCCTAGAACTTTCTAATGAGCTGCTGGTCCATTCTATGGGACTTGGCTATAGGACATTTAGGGTGTTCACCATCTGACACAACAGAGGCACTAGTTTTCAAAGTGAGAGTTAATATGTACCGGAAAGTAAGAAATGGTTAGAGAAACTAGCATCATTGACCATTCATGGCACTGAAAGCTTATGAAATACCTATTCTGACTACCTTAGGAAACCTGGAATCTCTGAAAGTGTTCCGTGCCATGAATGGTCAAGGATAGTATTTACTCTTACCTTTTCTTACTTTTACATGTAAAATTTCTATGCATTCACAACTGGCCTCCTCTGCTTATGCTTGGAGAATACAATCCGTTTATATTTTGAATTGTCATACAGTTGAATTAAAATTCCAGGAAGGAGGTCAGGCCTTAAAATTGCAATTGGGAAACCTTTTTGAATCAGCAAAAACCAGGAACCTTTTTAAACAAAAATTTAAAAGGAAAGCTTATTTTTGCTAGAACAAAGAATTGGATCCACTTGAAGCAATGGGAATTTAAGCCTTCATTTTCATTAAGAGGAACTGGAAATGAGATAGATGGCTCTCAATAGAGCAATGAAGATGCTAACTTGCTTGTGGGGTGTACCAAATTTAACCCAGAGAGGGCCCCAACTTTTAATACACAGAGGATTTAGCACTATTTCTAGCATAAAGTTACACTTGTTCATTTGCTTGTTTCCAATATTTGTAACTCTCCACAATCCAAAGCAAACATAAAATCAGTGTTATTAAAAGTCCCCCCCCCATTAAATAATTAAATAGCATTAAAAACTCCGTGCAATAAAGTGGCTTGAATTCCTTTACACAACATCAAGAAAGAGGATGCCTGCATGAACATATGTGGGAAGCAATTTCCAAATATGGGATCCACTACTGAAAAGGCCCATCTAGCCCACACCCCACATACAGGTGAAACTCGAAAAATTAGAATATCGTGCAAATGTTCATTTATGTCAGTATGGCAACTCAAAAGGTGAAACCAATATGTGAGATAGACGCATTACATGCAAAGCGAGATATGTCAAGCCTTACTTTGGTATAATTGTGATGATTATGGCGTACAGCTTATGAAAACCCCAAATTCACAATCTCAGAAAATTAGAATATTACATGACATCAATAACACAAGGATTGGAAATAAAACAATATCGGACCTCTGCAAGGTATAAGCATGCATATGTACTCAGTACTTGGTTTGGGCCCCTTTTGCAGCAATGACTGCCGCAATGCAGCGTGGCATGGATGCTATCAGCCTGTGGCACTGCTGAGGTGTTATGGAAGACCAGGATGCTTCAACAGCAGCCTTCAGCTCCGCTGCATTGTTCGGTCTCATGTCCCTCATCTTTCTCTTGGCAATGCCCCATAGATTGTCTATGGGGTTCAGGTCAGGCGAGTTTGCTGGCCAATCCAGCACAGTAATCCCATGGTCATTGAACCAGGTTTTGGTACTTTTGGCAGTGTGGGCAGGTGCCAAGTCCTGCTGGAAAATGAAGTCAGCATCCCCATAAAGCTCGTCTGCAGAAGGAAGCATGAAGTGCTCCAAAATCTCCTGGTAGACGGCTGCGTTGACCCTGGACTTAATGAAGCACAGTGGACCAACACCAGCAGATGACATGGCTCCCCAAATCAACACAGACTGTGGAAACTTCACACTGGACTTCAAGCATTGTGCATTGTGTGCCTCTCCATTCTTCCTCCAGACTCTGGGTCCTTGGTTCCCAAATGAGATGCAAAAGTTGCTCTCATCAGAAAAGAGGACTTTGGACCACTGGGCAACAGACCAGTTCTTTTTTTCTGTAGCCCAGGTAAGACGCTTCTGACCTTGTTTGTTGTTCAGGAGCGGCTTGACAAGAGGAATATGACATTTGAAGCCCACGTCCAGGATCCGTCTGTGTGTGGTGGCTCTTGATGAACTAACTCCAGCCTCAGTCCACTCCTTGTGAAAGTCCCCAACACTTTTGAATGGCCTTTTCCTGACAATCCTCTCCAGGCTGCGGTCATCCCTGCTGCTTGTGCGCCTTTTTCTACCACACTTTTCCCTTCCACATCACCTTCTATTGATGTGCTTTGATACAGTACTTTGGGAACATCCAACTTCTTTTGCAATTACCTTTTGGGGCTTTCCCTCCTTATGGAGGGTGTCAATGATGGTTTTCTGCACAACTGTCAGGTCAGCAGTCTTTCCCATGCTTGTGATTCCTACTGAACCAGCTTGAGAGACCATTGAAAGGCTCAGGAACCCTTTGCAGGTGTTATGGATTCATTAGCTGATTAGAGGGGGACACTTTGAGCCTAGAATATTGACCCTTTTCACACTATTCTAATTTTCTGAGATTGTGAATTTGGGGTTTTCATAAGCTGTACGCCATAATCATCACAATTATACCAAAGTAAGGCTTGACATATCTCGCTTTGCATGTAATGCGTCTATCTCATATATTGGTTTCACCTTTTGAGTTGCCATACTGACATAAATGAACATTTGCACGATATTCTAATTTTTCGAGTTTCACCTGTATGTCTCATGGAGGTGGAGAATTCTCAGTAGACCTTCTCAAGATGTTTGTACCATTTTTATGGGTTTGAGATAAGAGAGAACTGTAAGAGAGACATAACCATCTTCATTGTCTGGATCCATTTCAATTAATTATGTGGCAGTCTTGATCTAAACAAGATGTATGTTGAGGGATGGTCCATATTGCACAAGCTTGAAAAATAAATTTGATCCATCTGTAGAATGTTAAGACTACAAGTCACAAAGAGTGTATGGAACGTCTAGATCTAGAAATGATAGATTCTGGATACCAGGTGATGTGGAATACCGGTTGCTAAGCACCAGTTGTGTTGCGTCTTCCTGTAGAAACAGAGGTGTGCAGACCAAGACCATGTAGCCATATGCAGATCCCAAAGATCTCACAAATCTGGCTGAATTCTACAGAGTCCTCCAAAAATTACTGCCAAATTGTAATGTTTCATATGAAAAAAGGATGAGTTATAAAATAGGAGCGTGCAAAGGTTTAAAGAGGTGTTTCACTTCAACAAATGGAGCTTCACTTTAGAATCCCCCTGTTTCTAAAGAGCCTTGGCAGATAAAGGCATCTGGCTGAACTTGTCTGGGCTCAGAAGCTAAGCAAGGTCAGTTGTAGTTAGTATTTGGATGGAAGTCCACCAAGAAATAGCAGAGGTATAACTAATCTTGGAAGCTGAAAAATAACCCAGAAGATAGCAGACGATTCCAACTCAGATCAGAGGTAGGTTAGAGAGTATCTGTAACTCCATTGAAAGCATTTATTTCTCTCAGGCAAATTTAACATCTCAGAAGAAAGTACTGTTGCTGAGAAAAGCACTTGGGTCTGTCCATGAAGCCACCAGGAGTCAAAGGTGACACAGAGGAGACTTCACATCTTGTTTCTAAGCAGCAAAGGGAAGAGGCCACTTAATATAATTATGGGTTATTTTGGTGGCCTTCTCTACAGTACATATACAGAAACCTCTTCTGCCTCCTAGAAGAGCTAGAGGAGGTCTCCAAAGTAATGTGAAACCCTTCAACAAGGCAAAGCACAAATAGCATTTGGGTCATGGAGGTGAATAGTATAATCTCCCTGGCAAAAAAAAATCCCTTGACACAGCAAATCACATCATTTCTGAAATCCATACCAGGAGAAAAAACCTGTTTATTTAATTTGAATTCAGTTGGTACTCCTTGGCATGCAGTGACCAATATTGCTTGAATACATCCAATGATGAGAAGAACACCATTTTTCTGGGTCATTGGTTCCATCCTCAAACTGCTCTTACTGTTCTAACATTCGGCCAGATGGTCTTTCCTATCTAGCACTTGGAGGCCACAGAGAACTGGTTGTGGACTTCTGTGTTACGGTGTCAAAGATAGAAAGCTGAGAAAAACCTTTGGTCTGATCCACTAAGACTCTTAATGTAAGATTCATAATAGGAAAGGTCTCCCATCTTGTTCTTGCATGTATGTATCGTTTGTATATGGTTTTCAGACTTTTTTTTTTTTAATGTACATACAGGGAAGGTCCCAAAGCTCAGGTGATCTTTTTTTTAGAAATGTTATCTCTCTAAGAAAATTTTGGGCATTTTTCCTTTGTTCAACTTCTCTTGGAAAAGATAGTTACACTGCAGACTTTTCTCTGCAAACAGGCCATCATTTTTTTAGCAGCAACTGTTATTTCCTCTTTCCTATGCTCAGGAATAACATTAAATCTGAGACACTGTCGAGGATGGAAAATATTGTCCCAGGCTGTTAACAAGAAAGCAGCAAAGCCAACATCTCAATTGGGGAGAGGTTTATTCCATTAGCTTTGCTATCATGCTGTGAAATTGCTGTGTAAGTCCTTGTCCCCTTAGAGAAATATGATGAAACCATTTCCACAAGTAGAACAAAGGTTTTGAGAAGAAATTTGTTCATAGATGAGCTTGAAAGGCCTAAGTAGAGCTGGACCTGGGTAGATCTTGGATGGGAGATCACCAAGGTTGGAGGTTAGACTGGAAATGGGGAAACAAATAAGTCTTAGAAGCAGGCAGTGGAAAACCACTTCCATGTTGTTTCCAAGAAAACTTCACAGAGATGATCTCTATGAAGTTTCCAGGAGTCAAAATCAATTCAAAGGAGATTTGGATCCCAGCAGCACCTAGATAATCTAAGCAAACAAACAAACAAAAACCTAAAGAAGGTCAGACCTGGTTAGTACTTGTATGTGGGACTAACTTGTAATACCGGCGCTATAGAAGAAGGCAACGGCAACCTAATTCTGTCTTGTTGCCAACTACACAGACATGTCCATAAAATCATGAGGAGTTAGTTGAGTTTTGCTTGAGGCTGTCTTTATATGTTTTCACCAGCAGGTCTCCAATTAGAGAGCAGACATTCTGAGAAAGTGAGAATAGCTGAAGGTGTTTAACTGTATCTCCACAGCTGAGACAGACTACTCAACCTGGGTAGCAGTTTGCCCAGAGCATCTGCACAATATTGATTCTCGCTGCTTTCTCTTCCTCTGATCAGCATCCATCAGTGGCTGAATGTGGTGTTGCTTTGGTGAGCTGCATGCAAGGGGACAAAAAGACCTTACCCCAATGCCATCAGGTTGCAGGTAGCATTTAAAATTAGTAAGGATTGCTCCTTGGCACTTGGAGGGTGGGTGATGGTGTTGCTTGAGTTATGTTTTAACTCTACTACTGTATTTAAGCATATAAGGTGCTCGGTTACATCTGGAGCAGTATATAAGCCAAATAAGTAAGCAAATTAGTAACAGGCAGGTGGCCTTTGCTGTAGCACTTCTTGGAACGACATGGGCAAAATTCTACTGAATTACGGTTTTCCCCCATGGGGTTTCAATGTCAGGTTTATTTAGCCCCGAAAAGGCAACTACTGCCTGATGAGTGCCATATTAATGAATGATGAGCCTTGGCCCATGTTTCTAATGTAATCTGAAGTCTCCCTTAGTGATGCATAATGTTCTAACTAAAGGAGAAATAGGCAGAGTGGGGGAGGTGGCCTGTACTACATCACTTGCATTGTTTGTGCACCTCCTACAAGCTATCCACAGCATTGCAGCTACAGAGGAAGCACACGTCACAGGCCTGCTGTCATCATAGTAGAGAGAGAGCCATTTCAGGCAAAAGATGCCCACGGTGCTGCTGTGAACCCCAGAGGCATTCCAGGGAATGAGAAACGGGCTGGAAAAGTGCCCTATCCTTTGCACAGGCCAGCATTCCCATGCTGAGAAAGTTGTCTAAAAACCTATTGAACATAAGGGGACTAGCAGAATCCATAAACACATGAGGATCAGTACTGAAGCATATGGCCTACTCTGACTGGCAGCATCGATCCAAGGTCTCGAGCACAGGGGGCCAAGCCATATTGCTTCCCCACAGCCCAATCTCTCTCTCGTCACTGGCATCAACGGCCAAGATGTCATCTCACCAGGATGGCTCCTATACAGGTGTGCCTCATCATCCTCATGAATATGTCCACTTTGAAAGTGATTTAAGCAGGTGGCCACCTCCAGACACCATGTGCTACCTGCATCCTTTTTCTTCCCTGTTTCCTGTTGCACCGAGCACCCTGGAAATTCCAAACCTGTGGGCCAGATTGGGAAGCTGCCAGAGAAAGAGCAAATCCAAAGCCTAATCAATATTTGAAAAGCTGGCATTGCGAACCATTGTCTTTTACTGCAGTGCCATATGGTCTGCCCACAGAGCCAACCCATTAAAACAGATGGACCGGGTTGGTATCTGATTCCTAATTAACATAATCTCACTGGCTTCAGGTTGAGGGAGGGGGAAGAAAAGCATTGGGTGGGAGATGATTTCTCCCAGATGCAGAAAATACTAACTTCTTGTCTAGGCAGATTACCAAGTAGAAGGCCTGTGCAATCAAGGACACTGAGAAAGAGCAGAGAAGAGAAAAGGGGTTATGACCCCTAAAAATAAGGAAGGGAGGATGATTAGCACCTTGCTTTCTTCCTTTTGTTTTTGTTTTTTTTCTAATTCCTTTTTTAACGAAGACAAGCCTCTTTAATTGTCCTTTCTGACTGAGGCAAGCCACTTTACAGCAACCCCATCTTTGTGAAATTTGCATCAGCAGCTTTCGATAATGAGTTTCTCCTTGGATTTCTGAGTCATTGAAGAAATCTAAAAGGCCACGCTGAAGACAGATCACCTTGGAAAAGGTCTAACTATGTGGCCGCAAACAGTCAACACTGACGTGATATCACATAATCAATTCTGGTTCAGTGCTGCCCAGCTCTGTTCATAGAGAACATAAGAACGGTCTGCTGGATGAGGACAAAGCCCATCCTAGCCCAGTGCTTTGTTTCTCACAGTGGCCAATCAGGTGCCTTTGGAGTATTCATAAGCAGAAGATGGAGACCTACCTCTCACTTGCCTTTGTTCCCCTGTAACCAGTATTTCCTTGGGAGGAAAGCTATGGCAAACCTAGATAGCATATTAAAAAGCAGAGACATCACCTTGCCGACAAAGATCCACATAGTCAAAGCTATGGTTTTTCCAGTAGTAATGTATGGCTGTAAGAGCTGGACATTAAAGAAGGATGAGCACCGAAGAATTGATGCCTTTGAACTGTGGTGCTGGAGAAGACTCTTAAGAGTCCCCTGGGCTGCTAGGAGGTCAAACCAGTCAATCTTAAAGGAAATCAACCCTGACTGCTCATTGGAAGGATTGATAATGAAGCTCAAGCTCAGATACTTTGGTCACCTAATGCAAAGAGAGGGAGAATCAGAATCAGAATCAGAATCAGAATCAGAATCAGAATCAGAATCAGAATCAGAATCAGAATCAGAATCAGAATCATCTTTATTACAGTCACAGACCAGAACCACAAACAAAAGTATGTCAAAAAATTCATTTAACTGAATTAAAAGACATTAAAATAAAATAGAACTAAAAATATCTTTGCAGATTGGTGGGATCATCAATGGGCAGTCAATGTCTGCCTGATTTTACAAACAGTGTAACAAAATTTAGCTACGTTCAAGGAAACTATATCATTCTGATCAGATAGCAACAACCACACATAAAAAGGATCAGAATTTCCAGGATATTTTACCAAATCAGGAGTTATTAAATGGGTCCGTGAATCCTTATAGAAAATACAGTATAGCAGGACACGTACTGTAGTTTCAATAGCCCCTTGTCCACAGGGGCACAATCTCAGCTCATATGGGACTTTTTTGTATCAGCCCTCCAAAACTGCTGTAGGAGGAGCATTGCAGCGTGCTAGAGTTAATGCCCTCCGAAGTTTGGGGATGGTTATGTGATTTAGGTATCTCGCTGGCTTATAAGAAAAGACTTGACTGCTCAAAAAAACATTCTTAGGAAGAGCAGACTGGTCCTGCTGGACTTCCAGGTCTTTGATACGCTGTTTGAATTCACTGAGTGCATCACTGAGTACATGCTCATAACCCATCATTAGGAACACCTCCCTAGAAAAGCCAAGATGTTGGAGTTTTTGTAGAATAGTCCTGGCCCATACTGATTGATAATTGTCCTTAATAAGGAAAGAACCCAAACCTGTAGGAAAAAATAGTTGTTTCAGCCAATGTGCTACAATACAGATCCATGCACCTGTTTCAACTTTGGGCAGCCCTGCCTCTCTCCTTAATAGTACATTTGAAGTGCAAGGGGGTACCTGAAATATGCCCCTTAGGAATTTGGATTGAACCCTTTCCAGAGGAGTAAAGGAAGAATAAGGTCGTAGCTGGGCACCAAAGAGTAATTGTGTATGAGCCTTAGCTGAGTATAACTTCAGTGCTGCTGGGATATGCTGTGCTCCTCTGGTAAAGTGAAAGGATTGGATTGCAACCACTGTTTTTTGAGCGTTTTGTATAACATAATTTTGGTGTGCACTGCGTTTAGTGGAGCTATGAAAAACCATGCCCAAGTATTTAAAAGATTTGACTTGTTCAATATTCTGACCATTTATCCTCCAGGTGTGCAATTTAGGTCTCTTAGCAAAAGTCAAAATCTTAGTCTTGCTATAGTTAATTTCGAATGCTTCCTCTGAGCAATATCTGGCCAGAGCACTCATGGCTCGTCCAAGTCCAATTTATGTTTGTGATAGGAGTACTATGTCATCTGCATACAGCAAAGTTGCAATATGCCTGTTTGCCAATTTTGGGGGATGATGTTCTAGTTGGTTTATTTTGGCCACCAATGGATTTATATACAGGTTAAACAGCAAGGGAGCTAAAATACAGCCCTGCCTCACTCCTCTGTAAGTTGGAATTTCATTTGTGTGGTGGCCTTGCATACTGCATCGAACTTTGATTCTAGAGTTCTTATAGAAATTATGCATGAGCAACAGTAAGCATCTATCAATGGTGGTATAGAGATGCTTAGACCAAAGCCTTGGTCTGGGAACCAGATCAAATGCAGACCTAAAATCAACAAAAGCGGCGTATAGTGTTGAACCTGTTTTGGATGTGTATTTTCGGCCAGATGTTGAAGTATAAGGGGATGTCCATAGATAGAAGAGAGGACTCTTTGGAAAAGACCCTGATGCTGGGAAAGATGGAAGGCAAAAGGAGAAGGGGAAGGCAGAGGATGAGATGGTTAGAGAGCATCACTGAAGCAATGAGCATGAAACTGAGCAAACTCAGGGAGGCAGTGAAGGACAGGAAGGCCTGGTGCGATGTGGTTCATGGGGTCATGAAGAGTCGGACATGACTTAATGACTGAACAACAACAACAACAACAACAACAACCAGTATTTGGAAGCCCCTGCCCCACCCAGAAGTCCCACTGAGTCCTCAAGGCCTGTAACCTTTTATAGGCCTATCTGTCCTCCATGCCTTTATCCAGACACCTTTCAGATCCATCCAAGTGGCCATCACCACATCTTAAAGAACCAAATTCCATGAGTTCATGACACTATTTGTTGTTTGAAGAAATCCTTCATTTTGTCTGAGGGAATATATGGAAAAGGTATGCAACATCTTGCACACCACAGAGAAAGCGGACAGGAAGAAATACTATGACAAGGAATCACCACACCAGCTTCATTTATAACTTTATATACCTTGATCATCACCCCTTCTTAGTCATGTTCTTTCCAAGTTAAAGAGCCCCAACCATTCTAGCTCATTAAGGAAGGCATTCAGGCGCCCTAATAATTTGGGTTGCCCTCTCCGGCACTTCTTCCAGCAACATTAATTCCTTTCTCAAATAGGATAATCTGAACTATACATAATTGTCCAGATGAGGATGTACCATAGATTTGCATTAGGCCATTACATGTTGTCATTTTTATTTCCAATTCCTTTCTAATGATCTCTAGCATGAAATTTTCTTTTTCACTGAGCCAACACCTTAATTGAGCTATCCTCTGTGACCTCAGGATCTTTTTAATTATAGACAAGTCTGGCACCAACAATTTGCATGAGAAATGGGTGGTGGTGGTAGTGGTGGCATTGTCCTAACCTGTACAGGTAGTCCGCATTTAGCAACCACAATTGGGACCGGCAACTCGGTCATTAAGCAAAGCGGTCACTAAGTGAAACTGCAACTGTGCTTATGAACTTAATGTATTGTCGAAGGCTTTCACGGCCAGAATACGATGGCTGGTGTGGGTCTTCCGAGCTGTGTGGCCGTGTTCTGGAAGTTTTGTTTCCTAACGTTTCGCCAACATCTGTGACCGGCATCTTCAGAGGGCAGGAGCACAGACAGGAGCAGTTCTCTCTGTGCCCAGGATCACATCATCAAAACTTCCAGAACACGGCCACACAGCCCGGAAGACCCACACCAGCCATCTTATGAACTTCAGCTTTTCTTTGCTTGACAGACCTGCAAAGGTCATAAATGCGAGGATTGGTCACAAAGTTACTTTTTCATTACTGTCATAACTGCGAACAGTTGCCATATGAGGCAGTCACTAAACAAAGATTACCTGTATCACTTTATAGTTACTTGAATTGAATTGCATCTGCCATTTGATTAAGCAATCACCTAAGATCTTTGTGGAGCTTTTCACAGTCACTTCATATTTTACCACCCTGAATAGTTCAGTAATATCAGTAGACTTGGGCAGTTCATTGTTTACCTGAGAATTTTTCAAACTGGGTTCTGCAGAACCCTAGGATTCTATGAGAAGCTGTTGAGGTTTCATGAGTGACTAAAGGGAAACAAAAGTTCATTTTCTATTGCTAGAGTTTTGCTGTTCTGTTGTTGTTGTTGTTCAGTCGTTAAGTCGTGTCCGACTCTTTGTGACCCCATGAACCATATTGCGCCAGGCCTTCCTATCTTTCACTGCCTCCCTGAGTTTGCTCAATTTCATGCTCATTGCTTCAGTGATGCTATCTAGCCATCTCATCCTCTGCCGTCCTCTTCTCCTTTTGCCTTCCATCTTTCCCAGCATCAGGGTCTTTTCCAAAGAGTCCTCTCTTCGCATTAGGTGACCAAAGTATCTGAGTTTGAGCTTTTTCAAACAGGTTCCATAGTCTGGAAAAAAAATTGGAAAATTTGTGGTTTACCCCTAAGGGAAGATCATTAAGAATGTTAAAGGACACATTCCAACAGACTCCACTTCTCTCCATTGACAAAAAATTCCTATTTAGACCTACTCTTTGTTTTAACCAGTTTGCAATCCATTAAAGGATAGGATCTCTTATTCAATGGATGCTTAATTTATTCAAGAGCCTTTCATAAGGAGCTTGGTTAAAGGGTTTTTGAAAATTCAATATACAATACCGACAAGGTCAACTCTGTTTATAAGCCACCTAACACTTTAAAAAAATAGTTTGGTAAAGCAGGAATTAGCTTCACAGAATCCATACTGATTTCCCTTCAGCAAGCCCTTTTCTTCTCATTCTTCTCAAGTAATCTTCCCAAAGAGTCTCTGAGAATCATGCTTGGAAATGAATCTCTCTCTTTTTTTCTTTTTTCTTTTTTTTTTGGAGAAGCTGCCAAAAATTCTGAGAGCATCCGAATATGATGTCAAGGATAATGGCAAATTATATCAGTACCTAGATTCCTTGAGCAGGTGCTGGGATTCTGGTGTCTCGACCAGATCTCCTAGGCTTCCTGCTTTCTTCTGGTGGGACAGCTGTCCTTTTACTAAAAGGAAGGGAGAGTAATACAACTTTCCCCTCCCTTCTAGGATGATGCTTCTGACTGTTGGGTTCTCAGAGCCATTTGAGGAACAAAGAAAAGGAGCCACATGACTTTCTTCTGGCGAACCTAACTTTGATTGATGGGTTATTGGCAGTTGATTGTGCAATGGAAGAACAGGACATTAGAATGTGTCCTTTGCCCTCTCCTGTCTGAGTAAGTGCAACAACAACACATTTCATCCCTGAGAATGTCTTCAAAAGTTGCTTCACCTTTGAAAGGCTCTCTAAAGCAAATTCTCTCTCATCAAATGGGAAGACAACTGGTAGAGAAAAATGCAGAATCCCACAGTCCTGCATATTTAAAATCTGAACAGTTTGTTTCTGCACGCATGTCTCAAATCCTGCATCCCCTACAAACTGTGATGGAATAATTCCAGCATCTTCAAAAACAGGGCATTCTCTTGTGAATGCCATGCTTGGCATTTCCAATTATTCTTTCTTTAAATGAAATCCACACAGAAGAGTCTTGATACCATATTCTGGTTTATGTTCATTTATATGTGCATACACCCTGTACGATAGACTGTAAGACAATTAGGAAGTACATAAGCTAATGATAAAAGTTAGCTTTTGGAAATGGGGTTTAAGAAAATTAGCATAATCTGATTATACAGGTTCAAAAGAAGCATTCCAGGCTGTGTTTGATTGGAGTTTGTTTTTTTTTCCCCATCTGTGCCTGTATGTAGCAAGGAGAGGATATTGGTTGGATTTATCTTCAGGAACTAGCAGATGAAGCTAAAACAAATTTCAGTTCCTCTGCTGCCTTTTTAAAAAGAGTTTGAACAGATCCAACATGGTAGGTGGGTGAAAATCTCATGTGAATGGATCTTTCCTCACCTTTTAGTGCAACACTGTCTGAATCCTTGTGGTCATGCTTCTGCTTTGCAGGCATTGGGTCACCAGAGCAGGTATTTCAATGATAATTTTTGAACAAAAGGTTTTGATGATACTACAGATTCATGAATCATGTATCCTGAAAAGGTAGGTGGGTAGGTAGGTAGGTAGGTAGGAAGGAAGGAAGGAAGGAAGGAAGGAAGGAAGGAAGGAAGGAAGGAAGGAAGGAAGGAAGCTATTTTTAAAATTGTGTGATAAACAGAGTCAAGTAGGAAGCAAAAATCCTTTAGTTTTAACTAACAATACCCCAGTAACTCCTTCTTTTTTCTCCCAAATCTTATTAGTCAGGGTGTATATACTGCAAAGAGCTGGTCCTTTGCCAGGCTGACAAGGTCCTGCAAAGTGGGCAAAATTAGAAGGGAGGGTGCCCCTCAGCTTCCTGAATATCTAGAGGGGTGCAGGCTTTCATTCAATGATTTCATTTTGGTGTCTCCAAAATGGCTGGTTTGCATTCTTTGCCCTGTTTCTTTTCTTTCTGTTTTATAACTGTGGGAGACCCCTGCCAGGCACATCTGTCCATCTGCTCCAACAGTCTGAATTCACACTGCAAGAACTCACCCATTTCACTGCTTTATTTCAGTTGTAGAATTTGGGTGTGCTGTTAGCCACATATGGGTTCTAGGTGGCTGCAGACATGGAGGGCATGGGCTGCTCTAGGGGTATCTGCAGTGTGTGGTCAAAAAAGTCAAGAATGTAGGAATGGAGTGGACAACCTTGAGCTTGTTGCAGGACATAGGCAGAGCCTTCTAGAAGGAGTTTAACAATAGAAGATTGTTGGAAGATTGGGGAATAAAATTAAATCCAATGACACATCCATATTCTTATTTAATGCTTCAGGAGTGAAAATCTAAAATACACTCATTCAATGTTGAAGACATACGGGAGCCAAAAACATCACTACCTGCTCCACTTATATGATATCCCTTATAAACACATATAAAAATGAGTCTTACAAGACTGAGAGCTTGGAATAAGGCAAATGGAAGTGGCAATGGCTAGAGGGTTTGGTGGCCAACTAAATCTGGGACTCCTAGATTGCTGATTGCCCAATTTCCCAACCTTGGTAACTTCCAGATGTATGAATTTGGCTATTGTTGAGAATTCTGGGAGTTTAACTCCTTATGTCTTGGAAGTTGCTTGTTAGTCATTAGGAGGAATCTCCTGATGGTAAGAGCCATCAAGAGCCAACAGGCTTCCATGTGAAGCACTGAGTTCTCCTTTGCTAGAGATCTTCAAACAGGGACTAGATGGTTATCTCTTTGAAATGCTCTAGTGCAGTGTTTCTCAACCTTGACAGCTTTAAGATGTGTGGACTTCAACTCCCAGAATTCCCCAGCCAGCATGGCTGGCTAGGGGATTCTGGGAGTTGAAGTCCACACATCTTAAAGTTGCCAAGGTTGAGAAACAGCTCTAGTGGATCTCTAAGATCCCTTCCAACTCCACAATTCTGTGAATTCTGTGGACTCTCTAGGCAAAAGCAAGTTTTCTGCCCTTTAGGCATGCTCCTTCTATGTTGTCCCTAGCAAGTTTCATGCCCTTTACTGTGCTGATTTGTTTAATGCTGCAATAGGCCCAGAGAGGCCACTGTTTCTTTCCTGACTGATCTTTTCAGACTTCCAAAAAGGCTGAAGAAATCAGTCCTGTTACTGTGGATCAACTGTTGTGTGCATTTGGATTTTGGCCACAAACAGCAAAGAACGTGCGCACGCAACTTACCTCACCCAATCACAGTAAATCAGCCGTTTCATCTGTCCACAAATCCTTAACAAAAGCTCACAGGAGTCCCAACCATAAAAGTCTAAAAGTAAACTGCAAGAAAAAGAAGATAACCATTGTCTTTTGCTGCAGTAAGATTACTATTAGTAAAGCATTCCCTTTTAAGTATAATTTTAGAGCAGCACTTTCTAAAAGTCTTCATAATTGCTCTTAATAATCCTCTTCACGTTCTTGGATGCAGTGATAAACTGGCTAATTTTTCTCTCTCCCTCCCACCCCTCCCTCACATTCCTTCTGCCGTCAAAACTGGTGAATTAATGCTGGGTTTCTGCCATATTGGGGGAGAACGGCGGTCCATTGTACTAAAATAAAAGACACTATTCACGTTGCAGATTGTTTGCTTTCTGAAATAACATTAGTTGTCTGTTTTCTATCCATTCCCAACTCTCCCCCCGCCCCCAAAAATGACAAATTGTAATTACACGCAAGTGCATATATAATACTATAATCATAATAGCTGAGATTGTATTTATAATTTCCCTCACACATTCTGCAGATGCTTCGCTTTTCATTCGGCTGCCATGAGGTTCATGTTCCCATTTGGTGGTAGTTGTCAATTTGCTGCCACATGTTCATTGTGTTGCTGTTGGTGAACCCATTCCAGCATGCACACAGACACAACTCTTGGGGAAATGTTCAAGCTTCAGGTGCAGATGAGGGAGAGGAAACATTTGAGTCCCTCAAAGAGCAAACTTTGGGGCTGCTAGTGGACAGCTCCTAAGTTGTGGAGATAAATTCACAGGTAAACCAAAACATGGGAAGCCTTGAAACATCAGAACAACACAAAGGATAATATAATGCTGATCAGGGGCATCCATAAGGGGAATCCAAAAAGTCTAGATCAGTATTTCTCAAAAGTTTTGCTCTCAGAACCCCTTCCCACTGGTAAAAATGATGGAGGACCCCAAAAGAGCTTTTGTTTGTACAGCTATCAACATTTACCGTATGAAAAATTAAAATTGACACCTTTGTAGAATATTTATTTATGAATCATGCAAAAATAACAGTATGAAACCCATTGATTATTAATATCAATAACATGAAATATTTTTCATGAAAAAACCCTATAGATTTTTAACAAATAAAAATAATAATGAGAAGAGTGATGTTGTTTTACATTTTTGCAAATATCTTCAATATCTGGCAAATCATTTTGATTCCACAGACCCTTGAGAGGGTCTTGGGGGACCCCCAGCATCCTTGACCAGACTTCAATAAACACTGGTCTAGATGATGGCTGTGACATCAGATAATCCTTTTTTATGTGTGTTGCATGTACATGTATGAAAGGTGTAGGCCTTCAAATGCACTGTTGTGGCTGCCATCTTGACATGGGCCTGACTTTCCTAATGGGATAGAATTGCTTCTAAATGTTGTATTGAGGAAGCAAGGGAGAGATAATAGATAATACTGTCTAGTAAAAGAATCTAAAGTGAGGAAAAATCTCTGGCCTGAATATATTACTGAATTATTCCTGGCGTGTATCATCATTGGTCATGTTGACCATAGCTACAAGGAATTATAGTTGAGCAACACTGGAAGAATTTCCCATTGCTGATCAAAGGAATGTTTTTAAAAGCTAATGAACCAACAAAACATTTTTGTTAGAATTAGTGAAATTGTTCCAAGGAGAATGAAACTTCATTGTTAAGTTCCTTCGAAGAGATGGTTGCCAATCTTGGGGGAAGTCCATCTAACTCATGCAGACATTTGCAGGGCAAAAAGGAAGGGTTCAGGAAGGCAAAATGGTTTCATTCATTTGTCTTTTCTTTCCTTTCATTCTCTTTCTTTCTTTCTTTCTTTCTTTCTTTCTTTCTTTCTTTTTCTTTTTTTGTAACCTATACAATAGCTGATTGAATTATCTTCTCGTACTTGCTCCCAGCCAATCAAAGAATCACATACTCAGCATGAGGATTTTACTTAGAGCTAACAACACCAAATCAACAATTTCTGGACCAATCAGGCAGATGATCCTTAGGGATGTTAGGAAAAAAAAAAGATAATCACGTGCCATGAATTTCAGTGAGAACAAAATAGTCAATGTACAGATGGTAGCAGTTAAAGGCAGTCTGTTAGCATCTGTTGTTCTTCTTAATTTGTACAAAAAGCATATATTGGTGGAAGTTGCATCCAAAAAAAACGTATATTGGGGTTAATGTGTTAAAAAAGAAATCTAGGAGTGGTGGTTGTGTCAAAAAAAGGAAGGAAATGTCTTTTAGAGAAATCTATGTAGTAAACACATAGAGATGCATTCTGGGACATTGTGTAAAATAACAAATGTGGATTTCCTGCAGTTAAAAAAGATTTAAAAGGTGGCGGAATGGAATAATATGTGAAAATTTGTGATACCAGAATAAACAAGGTTTAGAAGGTTCCACCGATCTTTAGTCATCCTAGCCACTGGGAAAGTACCTCATGTGGGGAATACATATCAGAATTGGCACCCACCATCCATGTTCTAATGATCCTATCATTGCAACTGGTGACTATGTGAGGAGCAGTATCATAAATAGGAGTATCCAAAATTTGTTGTCTAGTGACACTGATCAAACAGTGCTTTTTGGAAAATATAGGTCAAGGAAGAATTGCAATACTATGGTTGTGGTGGCACTGCCCATAAAGACAGTTACTTTTAAGGTTCCATTCAAAACTACACATTAAATCAGTGTTTTTCAAACGTGGCAACTTTAAGATATGTGGACTTCAACAGTCAAACATCTTAAAGTTGCCAGGTTTGACAAACACTGCATTAAAAGTCTCAGAGGCTTTTTTTAAAACTCACAAAAAATATTTAAAAAATGAAATAATGCATAAAACCCTGCAACATTGAAACAGGTCATATATAGGTAGATTCTGGTCACAAGTCAGCAAAGCTACTCCTTTCCATGGCTTCACTGTATTGGAAAACTTTATAGAAGCTTAAAATCCAGTCCAGGTCATAACAGAAAGCTGTCAGATGAGAAAAAAGTTTGAATTCTGCCCATCACTTTCTTTCCAGTATTGGCAAAACTATCATTCAAATAATTCCTCAAGTTAGTTCCAGATTCTGGTATAAGCAGTAAACCCATGTGACTTAGATCTGGTCAGAATGGTCAATCTGATTTAGAAAACCAAACTAATTTAAAAAGGATCAAGTCCCAGTTAGGATTGTCACTTCAGCCTGAGGAAAATAGGACTTCTAATAAATTGTTCAGATCAAATATTCTCATGCCCTGAGTAAACAAGTTTCAGTACTTCATTTTTTTCCTCCCTTCATTTTCCCAATGGTTCTATTAACATCTTCCTTGTCCTGGTTGCAATTGCAGATTTTAGACTGTAAGCACCTCAGGATTAAGAGTTATTATTTTATACTTTGCAAACCACTGTGTATCATGAAGTTCAGGAGCAGCACCATCACCATCACCCCCCCCCCCCCCCCTTGTACACATGAAAAAGAAGCTGAAAGTTGGAATACCTTCAAGGACCAGACACTATGAAAATGGCAGAGGGAACATTATGAATATATCTTCACCAAGGAGAGGAAGGAAACCATGAAGGTGGTCCAGATGGGAAGCACCCCTGGGCCACATTGGGCCTCCAGGTTGCTGAACACTTCTCCCTTCACAAACGTTGTGAGCCACATTGCCTATTCAACAATCAGATTTTCCTGCCACTATGTAGGCACGTCCACAGTAGCATTTAAAATTAAAATGCACCTAGAAGTGGAATGTGGGGACCTAGCTGGGGAGACATGACAATTTTCCAGGCCAAGAAAAATGTGTGTTTCATTTCAGACTTCAAGGTGAATCTATCCAGCTTGTCAATATGATATTGAAATTTAAGTGGTTCTGATTCCTTCCTTTAAAAGCGTGTGTGCGCACACACACACATACACACCCAACGCACACACAGAGCAGATGCTTGATACTTAATTTTTCCAGATAAGTGTTTCTCTATATAAGAATTATTTTATTTTACTTTCTTTGGGGGGGGGGGTTAAAAATTTATTTATTTTTACTATTCATGCTTTCAGCTGCTTTGCCCAGAGGTACATGTCACTCAACAGATGCACAGAGATAATGGCGTTCAGAATTGACACTGATGACATAAGAGCTGGAGTCACATTTGATGGGGATGTCCTGAGCTGCAAAGAACAGGGGAGAAGAATTAGGCCAAGTTTGTTATGACCTCAGTTGACTCAATTCATCCTGTCTGCTGCAAGATTTTTTTTTAAGCACCTATGTAAGGATGATTTACGGAATAGCCTTTTAGTATAGTTTGATGTCCAAGGTGAAGGGATAAAATAAAGTCTATTTAACTGGGAGGTGATAATAGGTGGGATTTTTTTTAAACTAGTTTTTGTCCTCTGATAAAACTACAGAAAGAGCTAGTAACTTGTTGGAGGATGAAGGTTGAGGGTCAAAAGGGGAACTCATCTATCTACTAGTTGTAAACCAAGTTTTAGGGAGCATGTCAAAGATTGAGGGTGTCTGCAAAGATGGATTTTCCAGATGATTCTTCCAGATGATTCTTCACACTGTAAGAGAAATATTAGATGGGGGAAGGGGGAGGGGACTCCGTAATAGATCCCCATATAACTAAGGTATCCTCCCCTTGTGCAGTTGATTTATTGAGGAGTGGGGAAGGACCTAGTCTTGCTTTCAAATAAAAACAGTAATAGAAGATAAGTAGTCTCTAAAATCAGTTCCACACCACACAAATCACCCCCAACCTTGGTTGGTCTAAATCAGTGTTTTTCAAACTTGGCAACATTAAGATGTATGGGCTTCAAGGTTCTCTGTTTTAGAAGTCCATGTTCTTCAGAATTACATACCCATTACATGGCTGGACAATAGAAATGGTTACTCCATGTCCTTCTCATTGTTAAACGTCTAGTCTTCCTTTGAAGGAAATATTAATGTATGGACTCAATTACACAGGGGATTGAAGATCCGATGTTACTTGTAACTTATAAATGAGTGGTTATAGACTATGTATGGATGGTTGCATTCTGAAGAGTGGCGTGTATTGCAAACTCTCCTAAAAAATGGGGGTGAAGATGGCATGTAGGTCTTTGGGTGTGTAAGTCAAGGTGCCTATGAAATATCCTTGGCCTGATTCAATGCCACAATCTCACTTACCTTTAGCACTTGTAGTTTAATCTCAGTACATGCTTTCTTCTTCAGTTCCCAGCCATCTAATCTTGTTACAGTTAACGACCACTCATTCAGCGACCGTTTGAATTTACAATGGCACTGAACAAGGGGGATTTATGACCAGTCCTCAAAGTTCTGGCCACTGCAGCATCTCCATGGTCACATGATCACGCTATGGGCACTTGGCAATCAGCCCAGATTTCCAGCTGTCACCGCGTCCGACAATTTGTGACCTTCTCTGCTGGCTTCCCACAAGCAAAGTCAATGGGAAGCTGGCAGGAAGTTGGAAGTCATGGCCACGGGAGGTCCTGACTTAATGACCTGTGGGGATTCACTTAACGATGATAACCGGGGATTGCCAGAACTCCCGTCGCTAAGCAGCACGGTCACATGAAATTGCACTTTATGACCGCATTGCTTAGTGATGGAAATTCTGGTCCCAATTACTGTCATTAAGTGAAGACTACCTGCACTTCCCAAAAGTACACAGGCTTAAGAAAACCTTCTCCAATAATTATTTCATCTAACTGTGTAAGCTGTACTGAAGTACATCTTATAAAACGCAACTGGAATCAGTTTGGCAAAGATTTGAATGGAGCAAAGATCATTTAGTCCAAGGTGGGAGCTTGTGACAGATGGGTAGCCCACCCATATCTCTCTTTATGGCCTCTGAATCACCCCAATGAAGTTTATAGAATAGCAGAGTAGAACCTGCAACTTTCACAGAGAGAGGTCTACACCATGACCCC
Source organism: Liasis olivaceus (assembly GCA_030867105.1). Taxonomy (NCBI): domain Eukaryota; kingdom Metazoa; phylum Chordata; class Lepidosauria; order Squamata; family Pythonidae; genus Liasis; species Liasis olivaceus. Next base: position 106,747,542 of record CM061352.1, read on the forward strand.
CTCTTTCTCGAAAAAGAAATAAGCTTTCACTACGTGCAGCTTCAAAGACAGCCTGTCCAAATGTTTGTCTCTTTCAGCAAGATGCTGGAGCCCTTCATAGCTGCTTCTGTGCAGGAGCTGAGCTCCAACCACAGCAACTGGCAACTTCTAAATTGCAGCTGAGAGGTCGTAACCTGGCAATAACAATGCGCATAGAACAAATGCCAGTGATTTGATCCCCTGTCCTTTTGCAGTTCCAACATGTATAATGTATCAGTTCAATTTACCTTATGCAAAGTAATAAGAAAATGCCATTATTCTTCCTCTCAGCAGCGCTTAGTCCCTGCTAGGGTTTCTCCAACTTTACCTTTCTTGGTGTTCTCCTGTCAGTTCATCAGTTGCTCTCTAGGCTTAGAATGGGAGACTTTCCCAATAGTCTTTGAAATGCCAAGGAATGGCAAATTATGGGCTGAACTCTCTCCCACTTCCTTCCCTGGAAGAAAGAAGGCATCCAGCAAGATCTGCTCTAGCTGTTTCCTCAACCCAATGCCCCATTAAGCCCAACAATCCAGCCACTTGAGGTTCTGGACCAGATAGACACTGAATTGGAGCAGAATCTCCATTCCTGCCCCGCTCATTCACCACGTGGAGCAATTGCTTCATTGCCTTTGAATCATGCAGTGCTGTAGAACAGCTTCTTGCCCCAATCAGCCATCCTGCCTACCTATAACCTCACAGCAATGCCTTATGAGGTGGCCTAGTATCAGGCAACACTGAGGCAAGCATTCTATGGATGTAATGGTATGTGGGAATGACCTTGGAAGACAGGGGGAATAGTTATAGACAGGGCAACAGCCAGATAAGAGGCAGCTTAGCCTGCAGCAGGAATGGGGGTGCGGCAAATGCCTCAGAAGGGACTTTCCCTAGTTTCTTGGGCTGTAAAGGCAAGGAGGGACAAATGTACTTTCAGACTTGCAAGATTCTGTTAATGTAACCTTACAATAAAGTAGAGCTAGTACTTCTGGGTTTGCTTCTTATCTGGACTACCTTGCAAGGCTGATAATTGCAGAGAGATGGTTAGGTGGCTGGAAGGTGAATAAAAATGCTGCTTTTGCAGGGGAGAAATGTATAAGATGCAAAAAGAGAAAGGGACAGCAGATCCTTCTTGTAACGTCTCTTGGTATTAGGCTATAACTACATTCCCATCAAGCAGGATTGGAAAACTCAGAAGTTTTACACCTGGCACAACCAGGAGAGCACCATGTTGGAGAAGGTGCAGCTTAAGCAACCTGTCAAAGCTCTGGTTCTATTCTGGTGGGACTTGTGGCTTCAGCACCATATATTCCAGCCTTGCCATTAATAATAACAACCCCCATCGTGGAAAGGTAGATGTAATTCCCACACAGCCTTCTGTCAGTTGAAAGCCTTGATTCCTCTGAACTCCGTAGCAATTATTCACACATGCACACCATTAGTGCGAGAGAGACTAAAAAGGCAGTTTGAGTGCGACTTGTAAAAATGCCCTGACATTTTCAGTAAACAGCTACCGGCAGTTCAGTTGATTTATTCTGCTTTATTTGCCAAGAGCTGGGCTTCCGTTCTTCATTGAAATTCAGGTCTAATTTTCTAGGTCAGGAATGCACTGCATCTCAGTGGTGAAGAGGGGATATCAGTTCATCCTCCCTCCAACTAAAATTACCATTGTGGAACACAGACCGGCTCAGCAGGACACAAAAGCCCCCAAGGCTATACAGAACTGGCCATAAACATTAGCAAACATTGGATGTGAACAATAGAGAATTTGAGACAGATGCAGATGGAGTGAAAAGCAAAGGTCCCCCACGACAGGAGGAGCTGTTCCAGACAGAGATATGACAGAGAACTGGATTTTATCCTAAACAGGCAGAGTTTGTCCATGAGATCTTCAGGTAAAGGACCGGCAGAGAACAGCAAAAGGCTCTCTCCACAAAATACGTATGAGATGCTACCTGTGGTAATTCACCTGATTAGACAAAGCGGTCTTCCAGATAACAAGTCTTTCCCTCTCTCAGCTCTTCTGAAGGGCTGAGTGACCCATCCCATAAACCTTCCCTAATCTACCAAACTTGACCTTCTAATTCACACAACTTTTAGCCAGGCTAGCTGAGAATTCTGGAAAATGCAGTCCCAAGAGGGGCTAAGTGTGATATGTGTTGGGCATCCTGTTGCTATATCTTGCTCTTGTTGAATCTAAGAATCCTTGCTGCCAAGGATGGAGGATTCTTCTCAGTATGAGTTGGTAAGCACAGCCTTGGGAGAAAGCTCTTACATTTGTGCCCTGCAGAAAACAGGATGCTAAGTTAATTAGATCTTTGGTCTTGTTACGGGTGGGAGCAACGCAACATTTATTGATGACGAGACTCTCACTGGGTCATTCAGGGAGAAGCTTTATTTGCGCAAAGGTTCAGTTAGGACTCGCAGGTCCCTGCAAAGAACTGAACCCCGATGAGAGGTTCGGCAAGCTTTTTTATCATTACAAGAGTTGTTTCTCCCCAATCCCCCCCTCAGTGCCCTCCCCATGCCTTCCGTACTCCAAATTTGGTCAATTGCTGGTAGGTAAACCACAAGTCCTTGTCTTCACCGGTCGTACCTTGTTTTGGGTACATTTCGGCCTTGCTGTCTAGAGCATTGCTGTCTGAGGAGGGAGGGAGATAAGAGCACTCAGCATCAGCAGAAAGGAAAGTTACAGAGAGTTACATTTAAAATGTAAAACTTCACAAAATACAAGTTTCATACAAAATATAGGATATAACAAAGACTTCTTCTCATATTTGCTTCCGAGACTTATCTCTGAAAAGCCTCTAGCTAAAAAAACATTTCCAGAGAAGAGGTTCACTACTTGGTTACTAGTTAGGACTACATAACCCAAAAATGTAGGATAGGACTACATAACCCAAAAATGTAGGATAAAGATCAGAATGAAGTTACAAATAATTTTCCATTTGTATCCTGCCACCTCAGTCTGATCTGCCATAAAGAAGTTCCCTCGTGCAAGAGAAAGAGTTAACTGAAGATGTTGATAGATTTTTGCATGTGCTGAAGCATGAGAGGCTCCTGGCAAATGAGTAAAGTTTATTTATTTATTTATTTAGTAGTCTTGTCCCCACCCATCTCCCCACAATGGGGGACTCTGGTGGTTTACATCAAATTAAAACCATAAATACATAATTAAAAGTTATAAAAAGAGAACCACACTTATGCAGATAGAAAAAAGATAAAAAATCCAAGAGGCCGATGGAGGCCACACCAGGCCACTAAGGGGCTAGCCAACCCCATTTCTGACAACCTCCCTCCCCACCCCAGGCCAGATGGCAGAGCCAGGTCTTCAAATCCCTCCGAAAGGCCGGGAGTGAGGGGGCCTGTCTCACCCCCGAGGGCAAGATGTTCCAAAGGGCGGGGGCCACAGCAGAGAAGGCCCGCCTTCTGGACCCCGCTAGTCGGAGTTCTTTTACCGAGGGGGTCCGGAGCACGCCCTCTCTGTGAGATCGGGTGGGACGGGTTGAAATCATGGGGGCGAGGCGGTCCCTCAGGTAGCCTGGCCCCATGCCATGTAGGTTTGTAAAGGTGATAACCAATACCTTGAATTGGACCCGGAAGCAAACCGGTACCCAGTGCAGCTCATGGAGCAAAGGTGTTATATGGGTCCTTCTTCGGACCCCAAAAATTGCTCGCGCGGCTGCATTCTGGACCAGCTGAAGCCTCCGGATACTCTTCAAGGGTAGCCCCATGTAGTTATGTTTGCTCTCATCAAGTTCCTGATCAGAGTTGGAGCATGTCAATTGATTATGTGCCATCAAGTCAGTGTCGACTCATAGTGGCCACATGGATAGACTTTCTCCATGATGATCTGTCCCTAACCTGGTCTTCCAATGGCACATTGATATCAACCCTTTATCTCAAGATGGAACATCCCTTCCCTTGTTCCCCAACCATATCGCTTGCAACTGCTAACTTTATTTCCTTCTTTAGCTAATGTGCCTGACCGAGAGCCTCTGGTTAGTTTTCTCTGACAGGCAGCTGATAAAAGCCAAGAATCCTTGTCAAAACCCAGTTAGCAGCCCTCATTCCCTCACAGGAATCCATCCAAACACACACTTCTGTGAAGAGAAATGTTCATATGACAAATGACTCCTTCATTGCCAAATCGCAGAATTATAGTAGAGGTTGGCAGATGGCATTTTGGATAGGCGTGCATGTGTGTGCGCACATGATTTTTCAGATGTAATAAAGGGGCATGTGAAGCCAAGACTCAAGAAGCTAAATAAATTAGTGGAGTGATATGATCAAAGCAAAGTGGTAAACATTTTCCACACCCTGTATATTGCTCTAATTCTTTTATAATCAGTTTAGCCCCAGGATGGTTTTTCTCTCACAACAGAGATATACAGTTTCCTGGGTCTCAACATGCCTTCTATCTAATTACCGTGGTCTAGAGAAGATCAGCTAATAATCCTCGGAGGCTTTTGGAAATCGCTGACCTTCCCAACATCCATTTTTCCCTTATTCTGGAGAAGTTGCAGAGCAGAAGGGCAAACACAGTACCCAGCAGAGGCGGAATAGTCTAATAAACTGGGTAGGATTTTTTTTAAAAAAATCCTACCCAGTTTATTCTTTGCAGATCCAAGATGGCCAGCCAGAAGAGACAGAAGATAAGAAACTGAATTAAAAACAATTTGAGCAAAAGATTGAGCGTACAGCAAGGACAATCTAACCCAGGTGTCCCCAACTTTTGGGGGTGTCCCCAACGTTTGGGGGTGATGAGGACATTTGGAATTCTGCAAGTGGGTTGTGGGCACTCTCACAAAATGGCCACTGGTGGAGGCAGCACTAGCTGTTGTTGGGAACATAAGAGTTGCAAAGCACCAATCTAGAATGTTTGCTTGCACCATTGAGCCCCTATTTCAGTAAGATCCTTACACTATCATAGCTTATTTTTGTCTTTTTTTGAGCACCAGAAAAAATGCAGACCAGTGTTTTGCCTTCTGAGCAAAACATTGGTCCACAGCCACCTACATCAGCTCATGGAGACCTTTTAAGACCCAGAGGTATCTTTAGAAATAAAGCTGATATTAGAGGCTGGCACTTTAATATACAGCAAGATTGCTTCCCAGTTTCTTAATTAAATCTTTTTTAAAATATATATTAAAAGTCAGATAGGGCAGGCAACCTAGTGAGCAAAATAGGCGAGTATGAGGCACGTGAATGTTCTTGGGTGCTATGTTAAGGACTCCAGTTCCTAATTCGTTGAACATAAAAGTCTTTATTAATATTTATAGTTCACATTTGTCACCTCCCATCTCACTGGAAGCGACTCTGAGCGATTTACAGTAAAAGAATAAATATTAATTAAAATACATTATAACAACATTCCTACAAATAATAAATATCTTCCAAAGTATTGATGATGAACTAAAAATTATTAGGCTGGGGGAGAGTCATTAGGGCTCCAGTCACACCCAGGTTAGTTAAAACTCTTCTCGCCCCATGCCAGCTGGCAGAGCCAGGTCTTCAGTTCTTTCCAGAAAGCTGGGAGGGTGGAGGCCCACCTCACCTCTGGGAGGAGAATATTCCAGAGGATGGGGGCAACAGCAGAGAAGGCTCTTCTTCTGGGCCCCACCAGTTGACATTCTTTCATGGACAGGGTCCCCAACATGCCCTCTCTGCCTGACCGGGTGGGACAGGTGGACACAACGGGGATGAGACGGTCCCTCAGGTAACCTGGCCCCATGCCATGTAGGGCTTTAAAGGTGATAACCAACATCTTGAATTGGGCCTGGAAGCAAACTGGCACCCAATGCAGCTCCCGCAGCAAAGGTGTTACATGTGCCATCCTTGTGGCTGCATTATGAAGCTTATGGATACTCTTGAAGGGTAGCCCCATGTAGAGCACATAGCAATAGTCTATATGGGAGATGACTATGGCATGAATGACTGACCAGAGGGCCTCCTGATCCAGGAAGGGGAGTAACTGGCATATAACATGAAGTTGAGCAGAGGGTCTCCTGGCTACTACTGCCACCTGCTCTTCTCTCTTTAATAGATGATGTAAATGGGATGCTGGCTTCAAATCCTCCAAGGATTTTGGCCAAGTATTCAGGAGAAAGAGGCTGGGAATCAGTTTTGAGTTAAAGGAACAGCAGAGGGAGAAATGCTTAACCTTTTCCCCATCTGATGGTTTTTTTTCTTCCACTCCCCAGATATATTTTGCTACAACTGGGCAGGAAGGGGGATACCTTGGGGAAGAACATGAGAGGTGGAGAAGAGTTAAGCATCTTTTCCCCTTCTCAGGAGCTGTCAGGGACAGGAGAGGGCTTTATTTGCTTTGCCAAATCCCACAGGATAGAAAAGGAATCCTCTCTATGTGACATGCAGAAAGCTTAGATTCAATTTCTGGTTCTCATGAAAAAGATCTGGAGAACTCCTGCCAGGCTGAGTATATCATCAATCTAACCTGGCATAAGGATATTTTCTAGGCAAATTCCTGCCTTCCTTAACAACTGTGACTGGTCACCCAAGTGGGGTAGAAAGAGTCCAGTTATTCTTCCTCCTGGGAAGCCCTCCAGATGCCATCTTTAGCTATTAGAGAGAAGTTCTTCACCTCCCTCTGTCCACACCCTACTATAACTCCAAGACAAGCAGGTTTTGGAGGCTTGGGAACAATTCTTAGGATTTCCTGGAGGCAGTGAAACTCTAAATGGGGGGTGTGAGTATGTTTGTGTTTATGGAGTTAAGCCTATGTAAGGGTTTATGCTGCAGTTTACATGTGTTTGTTGTCCCAGAATGGTGGGAAACAAGGCCATGAATTCTGTTGGAGAGACACTGGGGCCATCAGGGGTGCCAACGGGGAATGGTTGAAAAAGACAAGATGGTGGGAACAATGGCGTAATCAAAGCTCCACCCACTTTTTAAAAGTGGGTTGCATTCTGCTATTTATTAGTAAAAAAAATACATATTGGGTAAGTGCTGAACAATGTAAAGGAGAGGGAGAACAAACATCTTTCTTTTCCAAATGTCTCTTCAGTTGAGCAATTGAACCTGCCCTAATTAAGCAGTATTTTGTTCTGCTCCGCTTTTGTTTACATTTGAGAAAACGCAATCTTACAATTAAAATTTAATAATATCGAAAATAAGTTCTGAATAATTTAACCTGAAACAAATAAAAATGTATGTTGGTGATTGTTTTGCTAACGAAGGCGAGGTAGACATGGCTTCCACGTTTGTGTGAGTTTAAGGGAGTAAATGAATGGTATTAAATTAATTAAAGAGAAGTGGAGGACTGAAAATTGGAATGGCTGGAAACAGACACAGCTGCAACCAAAGCTATGGATTTGGTTCACCCGTGGCCGGGCAGCGTCTTCTTGCTTATGCCACCAAAACTGGATGCCATCAATGGCTCCCACTTGCATTATGATGCAGAAGGTTGGTTAAAATTTGGGGGGGGGGGTTAAAATGGGGTGAAATGGGCATCTGCTGAGGACACACCAAGTAAGAAGATTGCAAAACAGGTAGCAATTTGGAAGGGGAAGATTTCCAATGAGGAAAACAGGAGAGAACGCACACATTGTTAACTGCTGTGATCCTACTTCAGATGGAGCGTCCCCACAGCTTCATTTCTTTTTTATTTATTAAAAAAAAGAAAAACAGGGTACCAGGAATGGAAGATACATGATAGCACACGCCATCCTTTCCTGAGATTGGTCCCGGTCCCCCATGTGTGGACTTCACATGCTTATCAAAGATGCTTTACCAAGTTAACTGAGAGAGTCAACGTGGTCTAGTGGTGAAGGCACCAGGCTAGAAACTGGGAAACTGTGAGTTCTAGTCCTGCCTTAGGCATAAAACCAGCTGGGTGACCTTGGTCAGTCCTCCTTTCTCAGCCTAGGAAGAAGAAGGCAATGGTGAACCTCTTCCAAACCCTTGCCAAGAAAACTGCAGGGACAAATCCAGGCAGTTGCCAGGCGTCAAAAACTGATTTGAAGGCACCAAAACAAAACGAAGCTAAAAAGTTAAGTAAACACCAAGTAGACAGGGACATCTGCAAAGAGAGGCAGGAGGTCAAATCTGCACGAGAGCAAGTGCAACGCCACCATCCAAGTTCCACCCATTTCATTTTTCGACATTTTGCAGGAGACAGGAAAAAATGAAATGATGACATAAGGATTTGATGATTCGTTAAATAAATAGGTTATACAAAATCCATATGTTAAGATGTAGTTTTAGAGTAAGAGGTTATTATACGATTTATCTTCATCTGCCGTATAAGAAGTCAGAAGTTATTCTTTTTGTAATATTTTTCTTTTCCTTTTCTTTACTTTCCATCACTTTTGTATTCTTTCTCTACCTCTAACTCTCTTGTTCTCGACTTTTCTCCTTGATTATTAGTTTTTGTTTGCTTTTACCTTGATGCTTTTGAAAACTTAATAAAGTTCTTATGAAGCTCCAGCCATCCCATAGGTGTGAGCAGACACACTTCAGTCGCAATGGCATGTATGACGTGGCCATCAAAGCTTCTGTAGCTGCGTGAAGAAGCTTCATTTACAAGGGCAGGTAAAGCATCCTGAGAGCTGGACCATAAAGAAGGCTGAACGCCGAAGAATTGATGCCTTTGAACTGTGGTGCTGGAGAAGACTCTTAAGAGTCCCCTGGACTGCTAGGAGGTCAAACCAGTCAATCTTAAAGGAAATCAACTCTGATTGCTCATTGGAAGGATTGATAATGAAGCTCAAGCTCAGATACTTTGGTCACCTAATGCGAAGAGAGGACTCTTTGGAAAAGACCCTGATGCTGGGAAAGATGGAAGGCAAAAGGAGAAGAGGACGGCAGAGGATGAGATGGCTAGATAGCATCACTGAAGCAATGAGCATGAAATTGAGCAAACTCAGGGAGGCAGTGAAAGACAGGAAGGCCTGGCGCAATATGGTTCATGGGGTCACGAAGAGTCGGACACGACTTAACGACTAAACAACAACAACAAAGTGGGGAGGAGCTTTGATCATCACATTCATTTCTTGCAGACTTTGACCCGCATTTGCAGACACTCCTGTTAGCAGATTCTTGCATGCAACATTCTAAGTTTATTTAACAGTAACTTTGGGTGTCTGCATGGATTTCTCTGTGTATGTGATTTATGACGTTGTGCAAACTCAGCCCATTCGTTCATGTTTCAATGTACTTTTTGTCATTCAGGAAAAATGAAAAGTGATTCAGTAACCAGGTTAAACTTGTCAGGTCAATGCAGCCAATATGAACACGAGAGCTCTCCTGTCCAATCTGATCTATGGCAGCCAGCAAGGACTAGAGAACTGGAGAAGGATTAGGAAAATATGGGAATCTAGAGGCTCCCTGGCTTCCCATGGTTTGATTAAATCTCAAAGGAAGGTCTCAGGAAAGAATTCCTCCCCTTAGAATTTGTCCAGATTGGAAAATGCGAGTGGCCAAGGATGCTTCAGGGTGATGGAAAGTGTAATGGACTGTAAGAATAACCTTGAGGAACAGCAGGAAGAGCTGCAACTGAGCTAATGGTCAGATAAGAGGAATCTGAGTCTGGGGCAGAAATGTAATTTGAGGAAGCTTCTCAGACTTAACCCTCCCTAGTTCTCTTCTACATAAAGGCAGGGAAGGGAGAGGCACATTCAGACTTGCAATATTCTGTTACCGTAACCTTATCATGAAACTAGTATTAACATTCATAACTTTGGTTTCTTAGTCTGGTCTACCTCGAAGTGCTGACAGAAAGACATGTCAAAGTCACCAGTCTCTTCCACAACAAAATAAGCTCAGGAACCTCAAAAAGAAAAATCCCCCCAAATTCTTAACTATCCTGAAAATACAAGAGAATAACTGAAGCCTTTCTTTTTAACAAGGAAAGAAAGCTCTTGAGGAATGGCGAGAATTCTTCTGCTAATTATGGGACTGACAACGCTCTTTCGGTGAGCTTCACTAGCATCCTCCTAAAGAAAAAGACAAGAAGAAGAAAAAAAAACATGTAAATGCCCTTTCTTGCTCAACACGAGGGCTGGCCCTGATCCTTGCTTTTGCCCTGACTTTCTTTTATGATGTCCCTCCCTGCCGAACTGCAGTAACCCAGAGATACATCCCGCAAAGGGGTTCTCTGCTCTGCTGCGTACGTCCCTGAGTTGCTTTCGCACAACTACAGCAGTCATTTTGCCATAACTGTAAGCTGAAATGACAACCAGCAGAAGGGGTTGAAAGAGTTATTTTCATAAATAATGGAAAGTGGGAATGAGAGCAAAGAGTGAGGGACTGGTTTCAAATGATACAGAGAATGAAAGGTGGCAATACAGAGAAGCTGATCCTGTCAGGAGAAAAACAGCAAAAGAAACGCATCGGTGGTGCAGCCGAAGATATGACAGCAACGAAGTTAGTCATGAGTCAGCCTAGTAGGAAGCAAGTGTTACTAAGAGACGTTGGAAGGTAGAATGAAAGATTCTAAGGGACTTGGAGGCTGTGGAGTTTCTGTTGACTTCCTTCTCCTTCCCAGATTTTCTAAGACACTTATCCCTCTGCCATGAATTTAGAATACTGTTAATTCTGGTAGGGGAAGGCATTAATACGTGATCTGGTTGTGGAGGACATTAACATTAGTCCATGGCCATGGACTGATCATTGTCTCATTGCCTTTCAGCTCACTGGTGTCACCCCTCTCCATAGGGTGACAGGGACCATTCAAACGGCCCGCCCTGGGTATTTGAAGGACCCAGTGGGGTTCCAGAGAAAGCTTGGGGTCTCTGAGGATTTGGTGGGTGGTTGGGAGGCCAAGGCCTTTGTCACTGCCTGAAATGAGCAGGTGGCTGGATCTTCAACTGCATCTGCCCTGTGCGGCCTCTCCCTGAGTGCTGATCCTGGGGTGCATCTTGGTTTACTGAGAGTTGCAGGAAATGAAGCTCCAGAAGAGACATCTGGAGCACTGTTGAGGGAGACTTGGAACAAGTCTGAGCAAACACAATAAGAGCTCATACAGGTAGTCCTCGCTTAACGACCATTCATGTAGCAACCATTCAAAGTTACGATGGTGATAAAAAAAGCTACTTATGACCAGTCCTCGCAATTACAACTGTTCCAATGCCCCCATGGTCATGTAATCACGATCTGGGCGGTTGGCAACCAGCTCATACTTAACGATAGTTGCAGAGTCCTGTGGTCACATGATCACCATTTGCAACCTTCCCAGCTGGCTTCTGGCAAGGAAAATCAATAGGGAACCACATGATTCGCTTAACAATCATGGTGATTCATTTGACAACCACCACAAAAAATGTTGTAAAATCAGGTGTGGTCATGTGATGCCTCACTTAATGACCTCCCCACTTAACGATGAATTTTCCGGTCCCTATTGTGGTCGTTAAGCAAGGACTACCTGTACTGTATTAGGGATTATCATGTGGCAATAATGGCAGCAAAATATCAATATTCCTCTTCCCTTATTGTGTCTGCCGATAGCTGTTTGGTGGCCTTGTTTAGGGTTACCTCTACCTGCTGGGCAGGGAGGGGCCCCAGGATCATGTACAGGGCACTGGCAGGAATATTCTGGTTATCTGGAAGATAAAGTCGCTGAGATCTGCTCCAACTTGGACCCCAGTTGAGCAAGTCTGGCCAAGATGCCTGGGGTACAATCTTGGGGTCCAAACTGGGATGAGTTTTAGCTGGTGACTCCTGAGGCAGTGAATAGGTCTCTCTGTGCTTCCAGCTCAGCCACCTGTTTACTAGAGCCGGTCTCCTCCTGGGTACTGAAAGCAGTGGAGGAGGTGACCTGTGGTTGGGTTCATGCTGTGGTGTCCACCTTTTTCAGGGGTGCTCCTCCTGCCTTGAAGGAGTCGGTGGTGCACCCACTCTTCCGGAGCTGTCCCTGGACCCAACATTTTTAGATCACTATTGTTCTGTCTCCAACCTTCCCTTTTTGGTGAAGGTTGTTGAGGAGGCAATAAGTCTGCAGTTGATAAGAACCCTGGGAAAGCAGATTGTCTACACCAGTGTTTCTCAACCTCAGCATCTATTGGCATCCAGGAAATGTGTCTTCTCTGTAACAATGCCGGCCCTCCGGAATGAGATTCCTCCTGATATCCATGTGGCTCCCACTCTGCTGGCCTTCCGGAAAGCCTTAATGACCTGGCTGTTCTCCCAGGTCTTGGGTTAAGTTAGCTGGATTGCGTGGGGATGGGGTTGACTGGATCCGCCATTGGTTCTTGTTTATTCTTTTTTTCTTTTATAATTATTGCATTCTGCTTTTATGCTGTCACTTTTATTGCACGCCTCCCAGAATTGGTTGGAGTCAGGTAGTGCCTAAATTGAATAAATTAAATTAAATTTATCAGAGCATCCTCAGCAAGCCAAAAATATTACATTATCATCAAGTGAACTTTGCCATTGAGAATCTAATACCTGAATTTGCTCTGTTCTGATTTTTTTTCCCCTCTGCCCTCCTAATCCCTTTTCCTTTTATGCTGTGTCTTTTACAATACAAGCTGTGGAGCAGGACTATACTTCAGCTTTTGAGGAGAACTTCTCTTCTCCTTTCTAGTCTTTTCTGCCCTGACAGGGAGAAAGTTATTGGCATAACTGGTAAAAACTAAGGAGGATTGATTGTCACACAGAGTCAATGGCCTTGTAATCCTGTTTGGGGAGTGAACCAATTCCACACTTCATCAGGTAGGAGTCAACTTCAGATGATGGCGCTATGAGTTTTGAATGAAGAATAATCTACAAAATCTGGAGAGTCCCAAACCATTGCTGGGGAAAACAAAACAGAAACTGATCCTTCCTTTTTTCTGGCTCCCTTCTTACAAAATCTGCTGTAGCCGATGTGTTAAACAAGTCGGTAGAAACAGCCTCTTGTGAATCACAATTACTTTATACTTCCTTTGACATATGGACTTGGCTCTCAGCCTTAGACCGTGCAAAGAATTTTTATTGTTATTATTATTCATAGAAATTATTTGCAGAATGGCACACTTAAACACCGGTCTTCTTCTCAAGGGATAGACTTGGAATAGATTTGCTTTTCTGCGGTGGTGAGACTCAAAATCTCTTTATTGGGGGAACCTTCCAGTTCAGTTTCCTTAATAAAGGATAAAACTGAACGGGCTCCTCTCTGTGAATATGTTAGTGCAGCTGTCTGGAGGCTGGTTAATGTTTTCTGCCTACTTCCTTTCCAAAGAAAATGGATGACTCTTGTAATAAAATGTTGCGCAAAGGGTAGAGATACGCTAAAGTAGGACTGAAGGCACGCCTCGCCCTAATAATGCCAGAATAATGAAACGTGAATCATGGCATCACCATGCAAGCCCCACCCCCTTCGACGGGCATCGTGACGTTGCCTGGCAAGGACGCAAAGGACCGAGTTTGCATCACCATTTCGCAATGCATGTTTCATCGCTTCCCCCCAGCCCCCTCCTTAAATAGTTTATAGTTATATTGATTAATTTTACTTGATTTAATTAGTTATCCATTGTTAGTAGGATTTATTAGATCCAGTTTAGCTCCTCTTTTAATTGTAAAACAGTTAGCATTTGGTACTTAGTGATTCCCTCTTGTCTTAGAGCTGCCTAGATTTTAATGTGTCTTTGGTTTAATTGTAAAGTCTAATTTAATTCATATTCCTTTATTTCTGTTCCATGCTTAGTTTTTAAACATGATAAACAGTATTATTATTCGGCATGTAGTCCAAACCAGGCCAGCACATTAAAATTTAGCACGGTATTAACCTGTTTTCTGGATTCACTGCAATGTACTGAATTGGCCAAAAGGATTGGTTCATGCATCCCCCCCCGCCCCAAAGAAAAGTTTGCAACTAACCAAGATTTAAACATTGTGCAGACACAGCCAGTAGGTCATTAACTGATCTGATTAAGCATGTGATATGAACCGAGGCATAGAGTGGGGTGGTGGTGGAAACATTCAATCAAATGTTAGAGACAAATGCAGTTTTAAATTAATTTCAGAGACAAATGCAAAATTGTTCACTTAGGAAATAGAAATTAAATGCATAGGCATAGGATAGGAGGATACCTGACTTGGAAATAATAGTTGTGAAGAAAACACTGAAATAGTAACTGATTGCTTACTAAATGTGAGCCAACCATGTGATGTAGCTGCAGAAAAGGCAAATGCAGTTTGCTGCTGCATCAACAGAAATACAATTTCCAAGTTACAGGAAATAATAATCCCATTTTATTTTGAGTGTCCAGTTCTGGGCAGCACCTTTAAGAAGGACTCACAGAAACTGGAATACAGAAGAACAATAAGGATGATCAGGGAACTAGAAACTAAGTCCTATGAAAAGAAATTGAAGGAATTGTATGATCCTGAGAAAAGCTGGTAGAGATATAAGGTTTGTCTTCAAATAACTGAAAGGATCGAGATTTGTTGTGTCTCGTAAAACCTATGAATTTAAGTTAGGGAAAGGCAGATTCTATCTGAATAACAGAAAAAGACTTCTTATCAGTAATCGCATTTTGACAGTGAACCTAACTGAGTTGGCGGGTCTCCTTTCCCTGGATAGTTTCCAGAAAATGAAGGACTTTTATTTTATAGAACTTTTTTCTAATTTGTAAAGGATTATCAACATTAGCTGTGCTGCATTTAGGCAGTGTGATGTAATTAGGCACAAATTTCTTAACTCAGACTTTTTTCTTCCTTTCAGTTCAAGGTAATGTTGGAAAGAAATTCATAAAAGGGCCTGGCATTCTCTCTGTCTGCCTGTTAGTCAGCAGAATGACTTTCTGAAAACCCAATAGAAGCAGATTTGGTGTTATAGCAAAAGAAATATTGAGTTTGGAAAACAGGCTAGATCCATCCAAGGGGCCTTCCAGTGAAAGAAGCAGTTGGGGAACAGTGTGCAGGGTTGATGACTGCTCCATTCTAAGCATCTTGAATTTTCTTTCCTGGTCACATAACCCAGAGTAGAGCTGTTGTTAAGGGGGCAGAAAGGCATTCTGTAAAGGAGCTCAGGACTCTATTTACAGGTAGTCCTCGGGTTACGACAGCAATTGGGACCGGAATTTCCGTCACTAAGCAATGCGGTTGCAAAGCACAACATCACATGTCCGCATTGCTTAGTTGCAGCAATCCTGGCAGTCCCTATTGCCGGTGTTAAGCAAGGATCACAGGTCGTTAAGTGAGGACCTCACGTGACCGCGACTTGTGACTTTCTGCCATCTTCCAACAAGCAAAGTCAGTGGGGAAGCCAGCAGGAAGTTGCAAGTCCCCGTCTCAACAAGCCTTTCTTTAGGTCGCTCACAAGCAGACTGGTGGGTGGGTGAGTGCCATGGAATGCGGCTGGGCGGAGGGGGGGTTGCGGCACGGTGTGAGTGCAGCCAGGTGGGGGATGGGTGCTGCAGAGTATGGATGGGCATGAAGACGGGTACTGTGGCCTGGGGCAAGCATAGCCAGGTGGGGGGGGTTACGCGGCCCAGTGTGGCTGTGGTCGGATTGGGGGCATTGGTAACAGAGTGCAGGCGAGGGGGTGCTGCAGACAGGCACACGCTACAGAGTACAAGACCCCCAGGATCTTGTACTCCATAATGGGGCTCCTTGGGAGAAAAACCGGTGGGAGTGGGAGCAACTTATGGGAGCAACCTGCACCCTTCCTTGCTGCCTTTCCCATTGACTTTGCTTGTGGGAAGCTGGCAGGGAAGGTCAGAAATGGTGATCATGTAACCGTGGAATGCTGCAACCGTTGTAAGTGCAAGCTAGTTGCCAAGCACCCAAATCATGATCAGGTGACCACAGGGATAATGCAATGGCCACAACTTTGCAGACCGGTCATAAGTCACTTTGAATGGTTGCTGAACAAGTGGCTGTAACTCAAAGACTACCTGTATAGATGTCAGCACCACTAGTTAGACCAGACCAGGAAATCAACTCCATGGGAAGGCTAAAATTATTTTTATTGAAATGGGCTATAATAACAGAATCTTGCAAGCCTGAATGTGCTGTACCTCTTCCCTCTTCTTATACACCTGTGAATTAGGGGGGTGTCTGTCTGAGCCTCTTCCTAATACTGCCTTTCTGTTGTGGACGTAAGATATGTTTCCCGTCTCATGGGGAGCTGGCATAACTCCATCAAGGTACTCTTCCTTACTCTCTACATATGTCTGTCTCTCCATCCATCAGCAGGCTAATTCTCTGAAAACAGAAGAGGAAGGACTAAATTTTGTGATGCATTAAAATGCATATTTCATCCCTTGGGGGTCAGTGGGGTTAGGAACAGCTATGGACTCAATGGATTATGCGAAGCCATACAAGGAAGCTATGTCGGCATAGACTGCATTGCAGCCTGATCATCTAGAGGCTGGAAAGGGGAAGAAATACGATCGTCAAGTCAAAACAAAGGGAAATAAGAGGAGGAAAGGGGGAGGCAGAAGAGTGAACGCATTCTAATCCCAGCAAATTTGGCTCTGCCACCTGGGAAGCTGGCACATGTGTCCAGGTGGTGGCAAGCTTTTTAAAAGCTGATTTAATTAAGTGTTTTGATTTGATTTTGGCAATCTTGAAGGCTGAGCAGGTGGGCTGAAGTATTTGAGAGTAATGAACATTAAAAGAAAATAGCGACTATAGTGCTCTAGGCTCAAGAGGCAATCTTGAAAGGGATTCAAAAGGTCAGGGAACTTGAACAAGAGACAGACGAGCTTAGAAATGATGTTCCAGGATGCACCTGCTGTGTTAAGCGTTCCCAAGATCTCTTTGCCCCAGTGTGAGCAGGTGTGGGTCTCTGTAAATCTTGGAATTGGTTTCTGCTGGGGTCCAATTGCCAGACCTTCAGTCTGGGGCTGCATTCACACAACCCCGTTTACTGAATGAACTCATTGGGGGATTGGCCCAACATTCCTTAGATGGGCTAGGATTGCACAACACATGAAGCTGGGGGGGTGGAGTGGAGTGGGGTAGGGTGGGGTGGGGTGGGGTGGGGTGGGGAAATAGCCAAGCTGAAAGGCAACTAACCCACTTTGGTATGTGTGAATGCAGCTGCAAAGACCTGACCTGAATTTGTTAAGTGTGTTGTGTGAACGGAGCCTGTGTAAGTAGCCCAGATCGCCTTTAAAGACAGTTGGAATGACGTGGTCCTCCTCCTTCTCTCCCTTATTCATATTAATGTTAGCCTACTTCGCTTTTTTCACTGCTGCACTTTGTCGTGAATGGATTTTGCTTTTCATTTCTAATCCTACTTTTCGTTTTTAATCCTACATGTGGCCTTGTGACGGTCATTCAGTCATTCAGAAGCTTCAGAAATGCCCCAGAATATAATGCAAACTAAGTAAATAAATAAATCACTTGTAAATAAATAAAATACAAATACGTGAAAATGAAACGATACTAAGCAAATAAATAAATATCCATTTTTTTTCATCAAGAAGCTGGAAGCCATTCTCCTCTTTACTGATACAGACATTTAAAAAATGGCGGAGGGGGGGAGACTGTGAAGCATCTTCAGGCTGAGATTCTGAATGGCTCAAATGCACCCAGTCAGCTTCCACGCTTGATAGGTTCACAGATACCTGGAATGTCAGGGTTGGAAGGGAGCTTGGAGATAATCTACTCCAACCACTACTCAAGGCAGAAATCCACTAATATGTCATCTCTCAGCAAACCTGAGTTTATTGTCTGAGGGGAAACTAGAACATGGGTCTTCCCAGATCAACATTCACACTGCACTACTGCCCAGAGTTGCTGGGAATTGGGTGGCTTATAAATTTAATAAATTACTACTACTACTACTACTACTACTACTACTATTATTCAGGTAGTCCTCACCTAACTGAATGCAGATTTCCAGAGAATAGCAAGGAGAGATAAGAAGGCCTTCTTAAATGAACAATGCAAAGAAATTGAAGAAAACAATAGAATGGGGAAGACTAGAGATCTCTTCAAGAAAATTGGAGATATCAAAGGAACGTTTAGTGCAAAGATGGGCATGATAAAGGACAAAAAAGGCAGGGACCTAACAGAAGCAGAAGAAATTAAGAAGAGGTGGCAAGAATACACAGAAGAACTATACAAGAAAGATCTTAATGTCCCTGATGTCCATGCTGGTGTGGTCACTGACCCTGAGCCAGACATCCTAGAGAGTGAAGTCAAGTGGGCCTTAGGAAGCATTGCTAACAACAAAGCTAGTGGAGATGACAGTATTCCAGCTGAGTTATTTAAAATACTAAAAGATGATGCTGTTAAAGTGCTGCACTCAATATGCCAGCAAGTTTGGAAAACGCAACAGTGGCCACGGGATTGGAAAAGGTCAGTTTACGTTCCAATTCCAAAGAAGGGCAATGCCAAAGAATGCTCAAACTATCGCACAATTGCACTCATTTCACATGCTAGCAAGGTTATGCTCAAAATCCTACAAGTTAGGCTTCAGCAGTACGTGAACCGAGAACTACCGGATGTACAAGCTGGGTTTCGAAGAGGCAGAGGAACTAGAGATCAAATTGCCAACATTCGCTGGATCATGGAGAAAGCACGAGAGTTCCAGAAAAGCATCTACTTCTGCTTCGTTGACTATGCAAAAGCCTTTGATTGTGTGGATCACAACAAACTGTGGCAAATTCTTAAAGAGATGGGGATACCAGACCACCTTACCTGTCTCCTGAGAAATCTGTATGCGGGCCAAGAAGCAACAGTTAGAACCGGTCATGGAACAACCGATTGGTTCAAAATAGGGAAAGGAGTACGACAAGGCTGTATACTGTCACCCTGCTTATTTAACCTATATGCAGAGTACATCATGAGAAATGCCAGGCTGGAAGAATCACAAGCCGGAATTAAGATTGCAGGGAGAAACATCAATAACCTCAGATATGCAGACGATACCACCCTAATGGCAGAAAGTGAAGAAGAACTAAAGAGCCTCTTGGTGAGGGTGAAAGAGGAGAGTGCGAAAGCTGGCTTGAAACTCAACATTAAAAAAACTAAGATCATGGCATCTGGACCCATCAATCCCTGGCAAATAGAAGGGGTAGAAATGGAAGCAGACTTCATTTATTTGGGCTCCAAGATCACTGCAGATGGAGACTGCAGCAATGAAATTAAAAGACGCTTGCTCCTTGGGAGGAAAGCTATGGCAAACCTAGATAGCATATTAAAAAGCAGAGACGTCACCTTGCCGACAAAGATCCGCATAGTCAAAGCTATGGTTTTTCCAGTAGTAATGTATGGCTGTGAGAGCTGGACCATAAAGAAGGCTGAACGCCGAAGAATTGATGCCTTTGAACTGTGGTGCTGGAGAAGACTCTTAAGAGTCCCCTGGACTGCTAGGAGGTCAAACCTGTCAATCTTAAAGGAAATCAACTCTGATTGCTCATTGGAAGGATTGAGAATGAAGCTCAAGCTCAGATACTTTGGTCACCTAATGCGAAGAGAGGACTCTTTGGAAAAGACCCTGATGCTGGGAAGATGGAAGGCAAAAGGAGAAGAGGACGGCAGAGGATGAGATGGCTAGATAGCATCACTGAAGCAATGAGCATGAAACTGAGCAAACTCAGGGAGGCAGTGAAAGATAGGAAGGCCTGGCGCAATATGGTTCATGGGGTCACGAAGAGTTGGACACGACTTAATGACTGAACAACTACTACTACTACTACTACTACTACTACTATTATTCAGGTAGTCCTCACCTAACAACCACAATTGGGACCAGAATCTTGATTGTTGAGCAAAGTGGTCACTAAGCAAGGCACTCACATGACTGCTTTCCTCAACAACTGCAATCTGGACACTCCCAGTTGTGGCTGTTAAGCTATCTGCCAGGTCGATTTGCCACATGGAGCTGAAATCCTTCGGCAGACAAGCTGTTTTGCTCCATTCTCTTTCCCCTCCTGCCTCTCTGTGGTGTGCAAGAATGGAGCTCAGATCTTCAGGGTTTGAGCTCTGTTTCTGCACACTGCTGAGAGATTTCCCTCTGTCCCCTTTATTTGCAACCTTCCTGCATTGACTTTCTGGGGAAGCCGGCAGAGAAGATAGCAAATGGTGATCACATGATCATGGGGTGCTTGGCAACTGGTCATAAATGTGAACCGGTTGCCAAGCACCCGAAATACTGCCACATGACTGCTGGGGGGGAGGGGCAATGTTTTACAACAGTCAGAAGTGCTTTACGCACCATAAAGCACCCTTTCCGAGGCTGTCGTAACTTCAAACCATCGTTAAACAAACGGTCGTTAAGCGAGGACACAGCAGTGTGAAATCACAGCTGCCATTTCTTTAGCTGGTGTTGGCCTTCATTTGCATTGAGTTCTTCCTAAGAACCTTAGGATGGCATAATGTATGGGTGTAGTCTATGTGCAGATCCAAGCAGTGTGGCATTTTGTAATTGACAGATGGAATCGAATTTTGTAATTCAAAGATGGAAATTTTGTCAATGCACAGATTTTCTAAGTCTTTTGGTATGGCACCCAGTGGGCCGATAACCACTGGGACCACCATGGCCAGTTTATGCCATAATCTTTCAACTTCGATTTTCAGATCTTGAAGCTTTGTGATCTTCTCCAATTCTTTGCCTTCTATTCTGCTATCCCCTGGCATTGCCATATCAACTATCCACACTTTCTTCTTTTCAACCACAGTTAAATCTAGTGTATTATGCGCCAAGACTTTATCAGTTTGTATCTGGAAATCCCACAATATTTTAACCTGCTCATTTTTGACTACTTTTTCAACGATATGATCCCACCAATTTTTAATTACTGGCAAATTATAAGTTTTACAGATGTCCCAGACAATCATTTGGTAACTGTGTTATGTCGTTGTTTATAGTCAGTTTGTGTAATCTTCTTGCATGAGCTGAGTATATGATCTACTGTTTCTTCTGCTTCTTTGCACAATCTGCACTTTGAATCATTTGATGATTTTTCAATTCTGGCCTTGAATGCATTAGTTTGAATAGCTTGCTCTTGAGCAGTCAAAATCAAGCCGTCAGTTTCTTTTTTTAATGTTCCACTTTTAAGCCATTGCCAGGTTTTATCTTTACCCACTTTCCCTTCGATCTTCTGTAGAAATTAACCATGTAATGCTTTTCCTTGCCAGCATTCTGTTCATGTTTTTATTACATTATTTCAATATTCACATTTTATTATTTTATTTATTATAATTTATTATTTCATTATTGTTTCGTTTATTATTATTGTTAGTCACAGTCAGCCAGATGTTTAGACTGGATTTGGCATTTTATCCACCTATTGAGTCCTTCCCAAGGATCTGGGATAGGTAGATGCTGTTGTTTGATGGGGTTAAAGGTATTGTCACAAGATGTAAGCTGTTCCAAGTCAGGCTGCCTTTTTCAACAGCCTGATAGTGATTTTGTCAATGCTGATGGTCCTCAAGTGGTGCTCCAGATGTTTTGGGATTGCACCTAAAATACCTATGTGCAATCCCAAAACATCTGGAGCACCACTTGAAGACCATCAGCATTGACAAAATAATAATAATAATAACAATTATTATTATTATTATTATTATTATTATTATTATTATTATTTGGAAGTTCCCTTCTAATGTTCCACGAAACTTTACGATCTTGTATCCAAGGAGTTCCAGTTAATTATCTGAAATCCAGGCATGACTTTCTAATCACCACCAACCTCTCCAATGAAAAGATTGGTAGTGGGGCACTTCTTAGCAAGAATATGGGCACCAAAAGCAGAGCATCATTAGAGCAATTTGAGACATGCATCACCAGGGCAGAGTGACTAGACTG
This sequence comes from Liasis olivaceus, assembly GCA_030867105.1. NCBI lineage: Eukaryota > Metazoa > Chordata > Lepidosauria > Squamata > Pythonidae > Liasis > Liasis olivaceus. Next base: position 106,769,263 of record CM061352.1, read on the forward strand.
GCCATGTCCTAAGCTTCATTCAGGATGGGGTGGGAGGGAAAAGACTTCAGAATCAGGACCAATCTGTGCAAATTACATTTTTTCCAACCCATTAGGTTCTAATCTTATTCTCTATAAAGGAAAAATTGATTCCTATTAATGGTTTCATATTGACAGGGAAAAAGAGAGAGATGAAGGGCTGTAAGAACCTGCTTTTTCATTTTATTTGTGTGATGAGTTTATTGCTTCATTCTCTAGAAGAAGGCTACAGTCTTTTAACTAAGAAAAAGTTGCACTGGGTCTAATAAGATTCATTTTTGAGTAGGCATGTAGAATAGCTGCTTTTCAACTTTGCTTAATTCCAGGGTGGATGTGATTTAAATCAAGATTTCCACCATTACTCAATGATTTAAATTGCATTTATACACTAGTCGGGAAGATCGTAGAATTATATTTTTGAGTAAAAAGCATCATTTTTTTATGTAACCTAAATACATACTCCGTGGTACTCAGAGAGAGGGAGGAAGCGATTACATTTCTAAAAGATTTTTACCATAGAAAAACCTTATTTACTCCGATAGTTTTCAGATTCATTTTCCTTAAATAATTGAATGATGATTGTGGTATCAACCAAGCAGATGCTTACTTCTGAAATCATTAGGAGCTGGGCCAGCTCCAATTCAATTAATTACAGTGGATGTTTGAAGGCTATTCTTGCCATGATGTACTAGGAAAACAATGATCACCAGCTTTTAAATTGTGCTAATAAACTTGTTTGTTCTGGATTTCTTTTTTAGCAAACAATTTAAAAAAGGATAATTATTTTAACACACACGCACCCCGCAAAAAAACCCCCAAGCACGTGCCTTTGTGAACGTAGAATTTTTAAAAAATCAGATTAGACCATTTTCAACCAAGCACAAGAAACTTAAAATATTTAGATGGGCGGTGAAATCTTTGTGTGTTTTCCTTTTTATTTAGAGCTTTAACAAGAAAGACAAGGGGCTTTGCCATTTTTCCCCCAGTTCCCCAATTTTTTCTCAACTTGGAGTAATTGTTCTAAAGAAAGGAAACATAATTTCTACCCTAGTAGAAAAAGTTACTGCTATTAAAACCTGAATTTTTGTGACCCCTGAATCTAAAAGTGTGACTTCCCCAACCACATTGGTGTATCTTGCTTTCAAACATCATCAGCCAACATATATCTCTTAGTTAGACCACCCTCCTCCTAGATATTTATTAGAGGTGATTTAAGGATGACTGTTGGATGTTCATGTCATCAAACCTTATGTCTCAGACCTTGATACCTGAACTGATTCTGCCCATCTGATAAGACTGAACGCCGAACAAGTCCTCCTCCAAGTCTCTTCAACCAGGAAGTCCAATCAGTAGGGGACTTGGAGATGAGACATTTCAATTGCTATCCTTCTTCTTTGGAACAGCACCCACCCTCAAGTTTGGGTTGGACCATCCTTACCCTGTTGGATTTTAGAAAGGCCACCAAAACCTGTCTTTTTTTCAGCAGATTTGTTGTGAAGTGTCCTCTCTTGTAATCTGCAGTTTGTTCAAAAGTGAGGTATTCTACTGATTGCTGGTGTAAATCTATTGTAATTTTTTTATGCCATTGGTATTTATATGAGAAGACTCTTAAGTCCCCTGGACTGCTAGGAGGTCAAACCAGTCAATCTTAAAGGAAATCAACTCTGATTGCTCATTGGAAGGATTGATAATGAAGCTCAAGCTCAGATACTTTGGTCACCTAATGCGAAGAGAGGACTCTTTGGAAAAGACCCCGATGCTGGGAAAGATTGAAGGCAAAAGGAAAAGAGGACGGCAGAGGATGCGATGGTTAGAGAGCATCACTGAAGCAATGAGCATGAAACTGAGCAAACTCTGGGAGGCAGTGAAGGACAGGAAGGCCCGGCGCGATGTGGTTCATGGGGTCACGAAGAGTCGGACACAACTTAACGGATGAACAACAAACCTGATTAATGGAAATTGGGTATATAAACTGGTCAAGGTTGGCATTGACTGGAACCAAATAAAAAATGAATAAATAGCCAAGTCCTCTTCTTCAGCACTTAGGGGACGACCATGGGACTGGATATATAGAATACTGGCAGGAAAATAAATTGGAAATTGTATTTATGCCATTGGTTTCATTTTATTTTGTGTCTGTCATTTTGCTTTGGTACTTTCCTCTTCCCTTTTAATGTTTATGCACAGGACTTTCCAGCCTTCAAGCACATCAAAGATACCACAGTTCTTTCTCTCGGCTTTCTTGAAGGCCACGGAAGTCATAATTGATAAAAACGTGCATTAAAAGATTGTATAAAATAGAGACAAGGCTAGCCATCACACTCTTTCCTTTCAGCATAATTGGTGTTAAGCTGAGCACCGAAAAGAGCAAGAAATAGCAAATCCAAGAAAGTAGAAAAGGCTGAGGTAAGAACAGGAAACATGACTAAAACTAACTTACACCAGCATCATTGGCTCTCTGTCTCTTTCTATCATGGAAAACCATCCTTGCTTTTTCAATATCCTTACACTGCTTCATCATTCTCTTCTCTTTCTCAGACATCTTACCTTTCTTCTGTTGGGGATTTCATCAACTCCATCCAATCCTAACTTTTTCAGTTTCTCTCATCCTCTCAACCAATTCCCTTTCCTTCTGTAATACAGGTAGTCCTTGCTTAACAACCACAATAGGGACTGGAAAATTTGTTGTTAAGCAAGCCGGTTGTTGAGTCATGCCTGTTTTTACGACCTTTTTTGCAACAGTCATTAAGCAAATCATCACAGCCGTTAAGCAAATCATGGGGTTCTTAAGTGAATCTGGCTTCCCCCATGGACTTTGCTTATCAGATGCCCTTTGGGACAGTCACAAATGGTGATCACAGGACCCCAGGATGCTGCAATGGTCATAAGTTGCCAAGTATCCGGATCATGGTCATGTGACTGCAGGGGTGCTGCAACTGTTGTAAGTGTGAGGACTGGTTGTAAGTCTCTTTGTTCAGTACTGTTGTAACTTCAAACAGTCACTAAATGAATGGTTATTAAGTAAGGACTACCTGTAGTTTGTGGGATGCCATTGGGAGACAGAAGAGCTGCAGACTGGACAACCATCATGCAAAAGATATCTCAGCCCACAGAAGGAGGGAGGGCATGAGAGGGTCCCTTCTGAAATGCTTCCCATTCACTCCCCCTCCCCCCTTCTGAAGGCTGAGATACCTTTTCCATGATGTTTGTCCAGTCTGCAGCTCTCCCTCCTCTCCCCCAAGGGCATTCCCACAGACCATCACACCTTCACATATTCCTTTTCCAATTGCATCTTCATTTGTTTTCTTTGTATCCCAAGCTACCTTAATATGCTTCTTCCACACTGGACCTTGTAGGAGGAAAGGCATGATAGTCTATGATAGCAAAAAATCAGAAGGCACTGGTAGCACCCTTTCCAACTAATCATGGTTAACAAAATGCTAACAAAGGTTAATGACATGCATTCACTTTTCTATTGATCCTTATTTGTTCAGCATTCATTCTTGATCCTATTTCTTCATGTTTTTTCAACCTACACGCAACATTCCCTACTAAGAGTAGGACCAGTTTTGACACATTTCGATCAACAGGCCACAAGCAGAACCAATCTTGCTTTTATTCCATGCAGGCTTATGCTGCTCTATGCAAGCTAGGATCTCTAGAGGCTACTTTGCAAGCCAGCTTACCATTGCCCACATCCCAGCAACCAGGACGTGTATGCAGCCAGTTGACACCTACTCAGGATGCACATGAACTTTACAAAATAAAATAAGCAATAAAACAAAAAACAGTTCTGAGTAAAAGCAGCAATAAAATATAACACAGAAGCATAACACATTATTATGAAAGTTACTGGTTGAATACCAGAGGTTTTGCCTTGCACCAAAAATACCATAAAAACACAAAGAAATCCTTATTCTGATATTTGTTGGTATCCTACTACCACCTTCTGTTTTCACCTCAACCACAAGCCTATGAAGTTTGTTGGGCTGAGCAAAAGGGACTGGCTCAAAGTCACCCAGGTGGCTTTCATGCCAGGTCACAACTACATACTTGCATACACATTTATGTAAGTATGTATTTTACAGAATCATAGAATTGTAAAGGCCATCTAGCCCAGTAAAAGCCCTGAGACACTTTATAGCAGGGTTTCTCAACGTTGGGAACTTTAAGATGTGTGGACTTCTACTCCCAGAATTCCACAGCCAGCCATGCTAGCTGGGGAATTCTGGGAGTCAAAGTCTACACATCTTAAAGTTCCCAACATTGAGAAACCCTGCTCTATAGAAATTAAAAATGGATTTTGAAGAAGCAGGATAGAAAGAGTATTGATGCTTTTGAAGTTGGAGAAGATTCCTGAGAATACTATGGAGAGTAAAACAAACAAACAAATTGATTATTGAAGCAACGAACCCAGAGTTCTCATCTGAGGCACAAATGACCAGGCTCAAGTTATCATACTTCAAACACATTATGTGAAGACCCAGCTCTCTGGAGGATGTTCTAATATTGGGAAAGATGGAAGGAGAGAAGAAGATGACATCCATCAGCAAGGTGGATTGGCTCAGTTATAGTGGTGGTGGATGCACTGCTGGAAGACCTGAAGGACCAGGTTAGAGACAGTCATGGAGAAAAACTATGAACTATGTGGTTCACTAAGAGTTGACACCAGCATGATGGCACATAAACAAAGTCCAGTGCAGGATTCATGACACATTTCTAATAGATGACTATCCAGATTCTGTTTGAAGATTTTGAGCAAAGGAGAATTTATCACTTCATTTGGCAGCTGGTTCCACCAGCTAACAGAAGCTACTCCAGACATCTAGCCTGAAGTACCACCTTGCAGTCCATTGGTTCTGGTTCTTTTCTCTGGGGCAGCAGAAAATAACTCCACTCACTTTTTTATGGGAAAGCTCTTCAGCTATAGAAAGGCTGCCACCATATCTCCCAGTTGTCTTTTCTGTAGGCTAAACATACCCAGATCCTTTAACTGTTCTTCACAGGTCCTTCTTTGATACACACACATTTTAACTGCTCTCCTCACCTCCCCATTGGTCAGAATGACTCTATTTTCATTGATAGCTCTGGAGGGAAGAAAGGAAACTCCACTGCTAATAGGAGGCAAAAGGAGATGAAGATTGCTGCTTGGGAAGATGGCGCATGAGATTGAGTGATATCATTCTAGCATTTTTTACCTAGCAGATTTGCATGGCTGAGTCTACCAAAACAAGAGGACGCTCTTTCAGATTTCCCCTTATGCATTTCCTCCCCAGCGTAATTGTGATGTGATCAGTAGCCATGTAAGTCTATCTGCAGTACACCCATTTATGGTTACCAAGTTGCCCTGTGATTATTGTTTGTATCAAGACTTGACAATATCGTTTAAGAGGAGGGTTTTTTTTATTCTGAACCAACTGGTCTTGAACATTGAATGGCTCACAATTGAAAAAGGAAGATAGAGGCCTTGGCTTTTCATCAGCTATCTAACAACCCATATTTTGCTTCTATGAGTGCACAACTCAATTTCCCGACATCATTTGGTGCTGCTGTGTAGCATGACTGCAGGCTCTGGAAAGCTATGAATCTACCTCATTTGGCATCAGCAAGGTTCTTCCAATTATGAGCACTTCCAGATGACCAGCCGTTCTGTCTCCCCATCCTCATTCAAGGATAAAATGCACCTGAGATTGATCCTGATGATGGTTGTTTTTTTATATATATTTTGGAATCAGGAATCCTGATTTCCCTTCCTGGGAACTCTTCCCTTGCATATCCCAGCCCAGGTAGAGTGGAAATTAACCATACTTAACTAACCATTGACCAGCTGGAAGCATCTATTTATTTCTGAGCAGGCTACGGTGGGAAGGTCTTCCTTTTCTAGGGCAGGGAATGAGCTTGCATGCAGGTGTCAGCTTTATTTTTTTTCACGGCTGGTCCACTTTTGAAGAGAACTCTCATCTTAAAATGAAAATTTCCCTTCCACTAAATAATGGGAATCCACTAAGGCAGTGTTTCTCAACGTTAGCCACTTTAAGATGGGTGGACTTCAACTCCCAGAATTCCCCATCCAGCATGGCTGGCTGGGGAATTCTGAGAGTTGACGTCCACCCATCTTAAAGTGGCTAAGGTTGAGAAATGCTGCACTAAGACTTGAAGCAATTGGCAGGGTTTTTTCAAGATGTCCCTTGGTGGCCAGAGGTCTGATCTTCTTAAGCCAGAACTGAGCATCACTTTGTATCTAATAACATGCTATATTTTTCCATACTGCAGTGACTCTGTGGAATCTGTGATGGAAAATTTTCCCGTCAACTACTGTCAAATTCTTTCAGCACCCCCCTTTTCACACTAAATTATAGCACCTTCCCCAAATAAATAATGGTTACAGGTTAGTCATTATCACACTTCCTGCTCTCTGTGAATTCTTTGCTGGGTACATGGGTAGAGATAGTCCTGAACATATATATAGCGTTCTGCAGTCCGCATTACCAGCTTTGATTATTTTGTTGCTGCTTTTGATGTGCTTCTGTGTGTAAATTGGGCCAGACTTTCCAGTGATGTGATTACATTTTCCTTAGCAACAGGTGTTCGACCATCTTGGAGACACCTTTAGGCCATTCCTTGAAATGAGATGTACATCCTATTATTCTGATAGTAAAATGAATATGCTTATCTGGAAGGGAAGGGAAGTCTGCAATAAAACAGATTGGATTGTTTTTATTAAATGTGGGAAACCCCAGTGAGCTAGATGAGGTCATTTGCTAGAAAACACATTAGTTTCACAGCAAGAAAATTGAATACTCCATAAATGCAGTCGCCATCGTGAAGCAATGTAAATATTAATTTATCCTTATCTTGTGTTCCTCTGATCGTTGCTACAGAGAATAAAAGTTTAAAGCACCAAAAGTAAGATTTAGTTTGGATCCCAATTGGGTGCTTTGGGAAATTGTGTAGTTTGATTTGAACTGACTCAGAGATTTCCTAGGGCATCGAGAGCTTTAGAAATTTCTCCCCAAGCCAGCTTGCAGAGCATGGAACTTGGATCTCTCTCCCTCTCTCTCTGGCTCTGCCTAAAACTATTTTACCTTTACTTTACTTTACTTTACTTTACTTTACTTTACTTTACTTTACTTTACTTTACTTTACTTTACTTTACTTTACTTTTTACTTTACTTTACTTTACTTTACTTTACTTTACTTTACTTTACTTTACTTCACAAAAGTCCTTTCAGAAGACTGAGAAACCTCTTCCAGGTATCTACCACCACTCCACAGTCATGCTACACGCATTGCAAAAGCAATCAATATAAGACTCCTGTTACTTATGGCTAAGAGCATACTTAGCCCAAGGATTGTGGAACAAAGTCAAACAAGTATTTCACAATGATGGCAGGACTGAAGCACACCTCCTGGGAAAACTGGGCCAGCCACATGGTCAGGAAGGTTGGTATCAGCTCTTCAAGGCAGCCCAGACTAGGACACCAAAGTTATAAATGCTAATACTGCTTTTATTATAGGGTTACAGTAACAGAATCTTGCAAGCCTGAATGTGCCTCTCCCCTCCCTGCCTTTATTTACAAGAAAACTAGGGAAGGCCAAGTCTGAGACGTTTTCTCAAATTACATTTCTGGTTTGGATTCAGGTTTCTTTTATCTGACTGTTGGCTTGGTTGCAGCTCTTCCTCCTGTTCCTCAAGGTTATTCTTACAGTCCATTACAGTTGGGTACAGCTGCTTCAAAGAGTTAGGGGTAGGAGTAGGATTTGCTTTGATACCAATCCCAGTAGAAGTGTTGTCTAGGTTTGCGCATACACATGAGAAGCTGCTTCTAAAAGGAGTGGGTCATTTGCACCAATGCACTATTTATAAAGTTCCTATTTGAATGCTTTGCACAAGACTATTTAGCATACCACAACTGAAGGGTCCTCAAGATGACTGTAGAACAGGGTTGTTATATGATAACTACCCTGTTAGAAGAGTTGTGGGGTTAGAAACTTTCACATAGATCCCAACCAGCAATCAGTGTGTAGAATGACATCATCAATGGGATATTTTGTCTTAAAGAAGCCACCACATAACTGAAATTACACATCTATTGCATACAACCATAACTTGATAAGGAACAATAGCAGAGCTCATGTTTTGCAGGGAGGTTTTCAGTTAAAAATATCATGAGTTGCAGTTATGGGAAAAACTTCTCATTAAAAGCTTGAGGAGCTGGGGATGAGTGGAGAAAACAATATAGGTCTAGATGGGCCAATATAAGACAAGACAAAATGACTTTGTACATCAGACAGCAACCGACATCCCTGATCATCCATACAAATCTTGCCCAATTCTTTCTTCTTTTCATTTCCTCTGCGAATTCCTTTTTTGCAGTAAAAATAAATGCATCTTTTAAGGGGGATGGTATGAACGAAAATAGACATTAAAATGTTATTGGCAGAAGCCGTATTAAACAGAAACAATGAAGGGGGAATAGTGATTACCATAAGCATATAGACATCTTCAGAGGGAGCAAAGGTGAGCAGGTAATGCCATACATGTCATGGCATCAGTGCACCAATTACCCAAATTGTGTAACTTGCAACTTCAGTGATGCTTATGCGTCCTATCGCCTTGTGAAAAGGCAAGCAATAAGAGTTGCCTTAATACTGTCCAAAAAAAAAAATACAAAAATATAAAAAGCCTTTGTAATCATTGTTTTCATGGAGTTAGAAGGTTCCCAAGTGAAATGACTTTCAAAGACTCTGTTTTCTGCATGCATTACAATGATTTAAGCACTTATGGGGTGGAAAATTCAGAACTAGTTTCAAACAGATGTTAATACTTTCTAAGAGGGTCTCACTTTCAGTTAGTGAGTGATACGAGATGTTCAGAATGTAATAAATTTGACCAGGAGATGTGTTTGTTAAAAAGTTAATATCAGAGTGCTGTGAAATTGCTTATTTTATATACTGGAATATTTTTTAAAATACTTTAGAAAAAATAGAATACTAATATTTTACTCTTTCAGAGTATCATCTCTTGCAACTGGTTATTATTTGAAAAACCCACAAAAGCTTACTGTAGAGCTACTGGCTTAGTTTTCCTACGGAGGACTGATTCACTCAGATTCCGGCATGCTGGTTTCTTATGGACACTCACAGAATGCCTGTCTGCTCCCTCACACTGAGGACAGCGGGGACTCTAAAAATTCTCACAGTTTTATTAAGAGTTCTGCAAAGATACTGTTTCTTCTTCAAATATTTTTTTGAAACACTAAGTTTGAGTATTTCTTATTCGTAAGAAACTATCGTGTGATTTATAGATGGGAGAGAAATGGGGGCAGAGAAGAGAAATGAGAGAGAGAAAGAGAGGAGAGTAGACAGATAAGAGAGAAAAATAGAGGAGAAATGAGAAGAGAAATGAGAATAGATGATATAGATCAGGGTTCCTCAACCTCAGCAACTTTAAGATAGGCGGACTTCAGCTCCCAGAATTCCCCAGCCAGCCATGCTGGCTGGGGAATTCTGGGAGCTGAAGTCCACCCATCTTAAAGTTGCTGAGGTTGAGGAACCCTGAGATAGATGAGAGAGAGAGAGAGATAGGTATAGAGATAGATAATGAGAGAGAGAAGGCAGAAGAAATATAGAAGAGAAATGAGGGAGGAGAGAGAGACCAGAAATTAGAGAAGATGATGGAAGGAAGGAAGGAAGGAAGGAAGGAAGGAAGGAAGGAAGGAAGGAAGGAAGGAAGGAAGGAAGGAAGGAAGGAAGGAAGGAAGGAAGGAAGTTAAATCCAGGACCAACACTGTAACTTGTTCTGTTTTGTTAAAGGGAGTTTAAATCTTCTTTAAAAAGTAAAGAGACATCCAATACTTTTCTTCAGTACTGATCTATATGTAGAGCAACACCTACAAAATCCAGTCAGACTATCAGATCTGGGAATATGTATTGAATTCTAGAATCAGACAAGATGATCTCTGCATCACAGAGAAATTGCCCCTAAATCTGGACTGTGTCCACATGGGCATCCACAAGTAGGACAAGGGAATAAGTGACATCACAAATGGCATGACATCATTATGCAAATGATGAAAAATTATGGAATTTGTGCCAGTCAACTGTGCTGCTTAGATGTCTGTCCAGGCTAGAAATGGTCAGCTTTTCTGTGACTAGGAACAGCACTTCATTTAATTAGAGTAATCACAGGCCACAGGGATTGAAGTTCATGTGATAATATCATGAGAAGGAGTAGCAACGGGGTTCTTTAGTGTTGTTTCTTTGGGGATTTGTTTTCCAGTTTGCAAGATGCAAAGTCTTGGCTGAGATGGGCGGCTATAGAAATTAAATAAATAAATAAATAATAAAGAGTCTGTCTGGGTGAAACCCTGAGGCCACACACACACAGGATTTGAAGGCCCCATCTGTCTAGGGCAGTGTTGTCCAAACTTGGCCACTTTAAGATGAGTGGGACTTCAACTGGCTGGCTGGAGAATTCTGGGAGTTGAAGTCCACTCATCTTAAAGTGGCCAAGTTTGGACAACACTGGTCTAGGGATATAGACCTGTACATCTTAATTTAGACTGCAGTCTTGCTGATGTGGATCACTGGCATTCAGAGCATGGCAAGCATTGGTTTCTGATTCTTGCTCACGCTGGAATGAGTAGAATGAAATAATCCAGTCCCCCAAAGATACCAATTCAACAGTAGGTGTGTCATTTCCCAGGACTGCACCGCTACTGAGAAAAGATGTCTTTAAGGCATCGCAGACAAGCACTACCTCTACGTTCCTGCGTGTTCCTGCATGTATTTTTGGAGATCAGATCCAAAGCACTGCAGAACCTTAATGAATAGATTGGTATGTATGAAGGACGTACATACTGGCATATTGCCCTTCATACCTTGGCTCTGATTCCTGGCTTCCTTCCATCCTGAGTTCATGGCACAATTTCTGTCTTAGCTCTGAGAAATCAGCTACAAAGCCTGCAAATATAGTTGCTATAGTTTGAGAAGATTTTTTGGACAGGACTTGCGGGCAGAGCCAGTACAAGTCAAAGGATGGAGTTTGGATTTTTCTGACCTTCTAAAAACGGAGCCACAGACCACAATAACTTCCCAATCTTATCTTAAAGACAGCCAGGCCACTTTTGGTGGTGGGAAACCATTGGAGTCTATGGAGTGATGAGTTCCTAAATCCTGTACTGAAAATGTTAATATATATAACTTTAAATTCCAGAAGTTTTAGAAGGAAACTAGATGGCACATTGAACATCAGTTAGAAATCAGTATATTATGTCTTTTTTAAAAAACCATGCAGTTCAATAAGTTGCAAAAAGCATGATATTGCTAAATCACCATAGTAACTCAATCCTAGTTACTATCAAAGTTTCAGAATGACCAGATTTCCAATTCTAGAAAAGTTTCCCTCTAGGAAGCATAACTCCTGGAGAAATTCCACCAAGCCGCTAAGGATTGCTGTTCAGAAGAATCTGATTTGCTGAATTAAGTCTTGAGAAACTTAATGAGGAGAGATTCCTTTCCTTACTGAAAAGGTCTTGTTCCTTCTTTATCTGTTGAACTTCAGTTGTTTCATTTTTACTCACCATCTACTCTCTACCTACTTCTCATTTATCAGCCGCTATTTCTATTTTAATATACCAGTTTGAATTTCCTTCTTTCCTTCCTTCCATCCATCCATCTCTTTATTTATGCTTACAATTATTTATGATTAACATTTATCTTGGAAACCTGCAAGCTGCTCTTTAAACACTAACTGTTCAGAGTTTAATGGAAGTAAAAACCTTGAGATACACCTATCCATGGCTTCCACGTCTTTTCTAATCTGTCCTTTTATTAATTTGGGGCTTTTTTTTCACACAATGAAATACCCCCCCCCCCCCGCCGCCCTTTCCTCTTTTCTATACTTAGCTAATATCCTTCTCTTGTTTTAAATTCAAACCAGAGGCAGCTCCAGAGATGAATAGTCCCTTTTTTGATTAAGCAGCTGCCTAATGAGAAGGATGTTGTGAGTTTAAAGAAAGATAGTCACTCTGGGTTTTCTACTGCACTAAAATATGGCACTAAAATATGGCCAACTGAACTGGTGGCCCATATGTTTGTGGCTGCGATAGGCAGAGTGCAACTGGATCAGAACTGTTAAATCATTCCCCTTTTAGAGGAGCACACATCAACAGACATGCAAGACTCTGGCAAATTAGGTTTCTCCCTTTTGAGCTGGCAATATATTTAATTTTCTATTTTGTAATCCTTGAAGCAAATGCATAAGTAACTTCTTTGGATAACGTTGATCATCTGAGGCCATTCTATGTAGTGGACAGTGTACACACATTCTATGCAGTGTAGACAGTGAACTTTGGCTGGGATTCAAGAGAACATTTGCTCTCTCTGAAATCAATTGCTCAGGGGAGACTTAAAAATGGGTGACCTTGTTGTCTTGTCAATGAAAGAATTGAGCGTGGGATGAGTGGCAACTTTTCCCCCTCTCTGCAAAGCTGCATTTCCACATTCATTTTTAAAAGAATCTTCTGAGCAGTAAGTTTTGCATGGTTAGCTGGGATGAGTTTGAGCCCGTAACTCTTGAGGAGATGGAGAGGATCTGCAGGTCTGCTAACCCAGCCATCTGTCCATTAGATCCACATCCCTTCTGGTTGGCGAAGGCTGCCAGGAGGTGACATGTGATTGGAGAATATCTGCTTTGTTGAAGAAGGGAATAGTTCTGGCTTTCTTAAAAGAGGCAGTGGTGCACCCCTTGCCCAAACAGCCATTACTGTACCCAACAGTTCTAGACAATTTTCATCCAGTATCCAACCTCCACTTTTTAGAGGAGTATGTTGAGAAGGTAGTCATACTACAGCTTCAGAGGGCCCTGGAGGAAATTGATTATTTAAATTTATTTATGTTTTATTTATTTAAGGAATTTATATGGCCGCCCAACTCACTCACAGTGACTCCAGGAGGCTTACAGGAATTAAAATCCCAAATACAAAACCCACTCCACCCCACCAACCACCACCCCTCTGGCGACAACAATACATTTACACTAGCCATTTGATGGGCTCCAGGTCAGCCTGGGATCCCCAGGCCCACTGGCAAAACCATGTCTTCAGGGCCTTGTAGAAGAGCATCAAGGTGGGGGCCAGTCTTATCTGTGCAGGGATGATGTTCCACAAGGAGGGAGCTACCACAGAGAAGGCCCTTCTTCTCAGTCCCACTAGATGGACCTCCCTACCTCCCCGATTTGGTGTGCTGGGCAGATGAAACTGGGAAAAGGTAGTCCTTCAAATAACCTGGCCCCAAGCCATGTAGGGCTTTAAAGGTGATAACCAGAACCTTTAAATCTCTTCCATCAGATTTCCAGTCAAGAAATAATATTACCACAGCATTGGTCACACTAGTTGATGACCCCTGGCAGATCTGGAATGGGGGTAATGCCACCATCGTTGTTCTTGACTTCTCAGTGGCTTTTAATACCATTGATCAAGTATCCTTCTGGACCATCTGTGGGGATTAGTAGGGGAAATTGCACTGCACTGGTATTGCAGTGGTTCTCCTACTTTCTCTGTGGTCAAGTCTAGTGAATGTTGGCAGCAGATGAGAGATAGATGTGTGGGGTGCCCCAAGGCTCAACAATCTCATCCCTCCTGTTTAATACCTACATGAGGCTGCTGGGTAAGGTCATCCATCAGTATGAGGTTGGGTACCATCAGTATGCTGATGATACCCAGTTATACATCTTGACCCCAGGCCAATGCAGGTGATGCTGCCAAGATCTTGTCCCAATATCTGGAGGGTTAGGGGGCATGGTTGGGAAGGAACAGATTTAAGTTCAACCCTGAGAAGACCAAGTGGCTGCAGGTATTTGGACCATCCAGGACCAAAGATGTCCTAAATGAGGATGCACTCTCTCCTTCAGGACTGACGCACAATTTGGGGATCTTCTTGAATTTACAGCTCCTGTCCAGAAACAGGCAGCTGCAGTGACCAGGAAGGCCTCTGCACAAATTCATCTTCTGCACCAGTTGCACCCTTACTTGGACTGGAGGCCCTTCAGACAGTCACTCGCACTTTGGTCATCTTTCATGTAGATTATTGCAATGCACTCTACATGGGGCCATCCTTGTAGACTGCTCAGAAGCTGCAGCTGGTCCAGAATGCAGTGGCACAGACAGTTGTAGGTATGTCATGATATGCCCATGTAACACCTCTGCTATACAAGCTGCGCTGGTTACAAGTAGGCTTCAGAGTATAATTCAAGGTGCTGGTTATTATCTATAATGCCTTTCATGGCATGTGGCCTGGTTATCTGAGGAACCATCTGTCTTCCACAGTTTCTGCTCATCTTGCATGATCAGGCAGATCATGTCTTTCCTGTCACTCAGCCTGCCCTTTGGAACCAGAGGTTCATTCAGCTCCAACCCTGATGAACTCTAATTGGTTCTTTTCCCTGGCCTTGGGAATTGTGGGTGTTGAGCCTCCTATGCATGTGATATGGCTCTTTTTAGAGATTGTACATTGTTTTCCCTGGATTTGTGTTGTTCTTCTGTTTGAACTTTTAAATAGTTTTAATATTCCGCACCACCCAGAGTTGCAATGGAGTCAGGCAGCCTTATAAATTTATAAATAAATAAATTCCACCGGCCCTCAGTCCTTAATGCTGTGACTTTATTGTGGGCCTTGATGATTAAGCCATATTTTCCTTTTAAAAAAGTGCCAGCCATATAAAAGATTTTTACACAAGATTTTTACTGCAGGAACATGCTTGATTCACACTTAATACAGACTTCCCAACCTTACGCACAAATTGAAAATGTTAGTTCAAGTTTATTACGGTCCCAGACCAGCATCAAATCAAAACTGCAATGCTTTGTTTAAATGTTAGGAAGAGTTTCCTGAAAGTAAGATCTGTACCACAGTTGAATAGCCTTTGTCTGGAAGCTGGGAGTTCTCCACTTTTGAAGATTTCTAAGAAGATGCTATGGCTGGGGGAGCTGGACCATAAAGAAGGCTGAGCACCGAAGAATTGATGCCTTTGAACTGTGGTGCTGGAGAAGACTCTTAAGAGTCCCCTGGACTGCTAGGAGGTCAAACCAGTCAATCTTAAAGGAAATCAACCCTGACTGCTCATTGGAAGGATTGATAATGAAGCTCAAGCTCAGATACTTTGGTCACCTAATGCGAAGAGAGGACTCTTTGGAAAAGACCCTGATGCTGGGAAAGATGGAAGGCAAAAGGAGAAGGGGAAGGCAGAGGATGAGATGGTTAGAGAGCATCACTGAAGCAATGAGCATGAAACTGAGCAAACTCAGGGAGGCAGTGAAGGACAGGAAGGCCTGGCGTGATATGGTTCATGGGGTCACGAAGAGTCGGACACAACTTAACGACTGAACAACAACAACAACAAAGAAGATGCTGGTTAGCAACCTCTTGAAGATCGTTTAATGGGTTTTCTTGACATGAAAAGTGAGCTTTGTGGTCCCTTCCCATTCTGTGCTTCTATGGTTCTTGGATAACCCCACTTTCCCAACACCCGCCATGCAACTGAAACAGAACTAGACAAAGAGGTGTGCAGCGCAGGTTGGAATGAATGGAACTGGAAAGCGTGGAAGAAACAGGAGAAACGGAGCCATATTGAAAATGGTGGATTTAAAAAATGGAGCCCCTCAGAACTGATTCCAATGGCAGATGAGAAAAAGCTAAAAAGTTTTTCAGAAAATATATGTCCCAGTACTATGTCCCAGCCTGAAAGTTTGTTTCAGTGGGTCCCCTGCAATCTTCTGCAGACCTCCTCCAAAGTGCATAATTATTTAGGGTCTCCTTTCCTCCCCTAAGACATATCCTGTGACATTCTCCAAAGTTTTAAATTTTAGAAACAGCTTCTTCAAAGCCACCTCCTTGCTTATCTATAGCTGATTCTGTTGAGACAGACAGTTTCCCAAGAATTAATTATCAGGAATTGTCCAAAGCTATTGTTAATACCTCAAGCCAAAGCTAACAGTAGGACAAATGTTCCTATTTACCAGACCCTTATTTTCTGATCCATCTCATTTTGGGGACTGTATTAAGAAATAGAAAAAAATACAAAATGCATTTTGAAAGAAAAGATGTTATTACAAACTTATTTTTCCCTTTTGATGGCATGGGGGAGTAATGTTAGGGGTGAGGAAAAACATCTGTCAAATTTAATTTCGCTTCATTTTTCCACCAAAAAGACGAAAAGACGGTAGCTTTGGGAAATTATTCTTAAATAATAATGGATGCTAACATTTTCTTTAAAAACAGTTTTTAATGGAACAGTCCATCAACTTTCACTTTCTCCCAAGATGCTGCAGAAATTAGATAATCTAATGAGAGATTGATGCATTTTCATTCCAGGATTTATGCATGAAACTCCCCCCACCCATGCCCAACCCCAAAGTAAAACAAATCTCCCTCACATCAAAACTGATGCTTGGTGATTTCATGTACAGTACTTTTCTTGGCAGCAAAATTGAAGTTTCTCATTCCCTTCTTCAGCTTCCAATCTAATCTACAGCCTTGTCATTTCCTTGTGGCCTCCCATCCATGTTCGGTCAAGGTCACAGTGTTGGGCACCTGCAAATTGAGGACAAGCTGCACATTACGCCTTTTGTAGTAGGATAAATTCCTTGGCAGAATTAAGCCTGTTAGGAAACACTTATACAAAAAAAGTGTGAGTATCAAGAGAAATGTGTGTCGCAATCCCCACTTTTAGAAGTGAAAAACAACAATGTTGATAAACCCTGATAAATATTGTAAAGACAAAGCGAGAATGAGATTAACTCTTTATTAGATGGGGTGTGAATTTAAAACAAATTAAATACTGCGAAGAACTATTGTGGAAACAGAACAGAACGAACCAAATCTTTGAAAAAAGAAGGTGAATAAATTTGAGCTTCAGCAGCAAAGCATTCCTAACATTTCCTTATTTGATAGCAATCACAAATAAAACACCACCCAGGGTTTTATAATGGAGTTAGGTCATTCCATAAAATAATAAAATAAAATAAAAATAAAATAAAACAAGAGGCATAGATGAGTTTTATAATATATAATGGGGAGAGTGGAACGGATCCGGATGCTGACTCCAATTTTAAAAGATCTTTAAAATAAAGATAATTAAAAGAACTGTCTTTCCTTCCCTTATTCCTTCCTGAAGAATAATACTATTTTAAGGAAGAATGTTTTCCAGATGTCTTGCAAGTCTCAGCAGACATCCTGCCAGTGATTCTAGTGGAGTGGCACCGTGAGATGTAAGTTGGGCCTACAAGGAGCCCCAAACATGACAGTGTGATTCCTTGATCAGGAGCTTTGTGACATATGACACATCTAGTGGACAAGGGGAAAAAATAATTTTGTTCAGGTGGGGGAGAAAAAAAAGAATGGTATAAGTTGGATGAACATCTGCCCAGGAGGTAACAGGCAACTTGGAACAAAATGTGCAAGGGAACATTCTGAAACAGTTGGGAAGGCCACATGCGGTGAACCTCCTGAGATGGAGTCCTATCTCAGGAGGTTCAGGCCTAAATTGAAGGAAAATTAATCGGGGCAATCAGACCTAACCCTGTCAGTCTAGACAGTAGGAAGAGACCATCCCAGATGAGAAAATCAAACTCTGCAGAACCAACCAGGAGCAAGAATGTGGGCTTGAAAAAGAGGAAGAGGGGACTCTGTTTAGTTTTAGTTGCACCTTCCCTCACATATGGAGGACTGGAGCAGCTATTTCCAATCTAGCGCAAAGCCAGATATGCAAAGCTCCAATTCCAAGGGAATCTGGAGTTGGAGAACCAGGAAAAAATAAGAACAATTTAAGAAAGAGTGAGGTTAGGTGTGGATTAGAATTTTGGATTTATTTCATGGATCAGTGTGAGCTGTTAAGAATTTGTCTTCCTGTCTTTGTTTTATTCTATTAACCTGTGCCCTATATCTGAATTCTGCCTTGTCCTGTGTATGAATTATGACTGGAGGACAGTCGACTAAAAGAAACCTCTTCAAATTAGTTGTTCAATTCACCTTTTTGTTTTCCTTGCCTTCTTTGTCTTTCACTCCCATTAATTCCCTAACCTTGATATACATAATAAAAGAGTCTCTTGAATCAGCCTTCTGAAAAAAAAAGATTAGAGCAACCTCATTTGACTAAGCTACTGAGAAAAGTAAAAGAAGATTTGCTACTATGTTCCTCATGAATAAATCAGAGCAAAGGTGGACTTTGCTCTGGTGGAAGTATACCAAATAGAGTTTCCTCAGGAGTGTCAGAGGATTGTGGCTGGAGAACCTAGAGAAGCCCCTCCTGCGTCCCAAGAAACCTAATTTGCCACATTCCTATATGCGCATGTCAAGACACAAAGCTCAATAAAAATAAATAAAGCAATCAACAATCTTGCTGGAAGTAGATAGAAGTGATCTTACTTGCTGAAGTTATTTAAGAGCAACTCTATCAAAATATTCCCAATATAACCATACAGTCTCAGCTATGGATGGGCAAAACTTTCCTGAACTTTTCAAGACTTTTTCCCACTTTTCCAAAAAGTGGTATTTCCAGATCAGTATTTCCCCCCTCATTTTTACATTCATTTGTACTCTATTGTAGAACACCTCACCAGCTCCCATTGTATTGAATAATTTCCAACTTGTCCCCAAGATGCAACTCTCAGGCAAGGCAAGATAACACCACAGCTCTAGAACTTTTTCCATGAGATAGATTATCTAGAGCTTCTTCCATATAGGTTTGGGAATGAGGCAATTTCTATCACTCAAGTCAAAATTCTATACCAGGAATTAGGTAGAAGAATCCTGTTGGTTCTTCTGGAGCCAGGCTTGATACCATTAAAACAGTATCATTTTTTATTGTCTGGAAGAAACCATTCTAGAATGGTTCAGTTCTTCCTACTCAGTTTCAGATGACACTGGAAGACTCATGTTCAACTGTTTGGTTTTGGATAAATAGTGTTCCTCATGGTTTGATCTCCTCATATATGTTCTTCAACATCTATATGAATCCACCATCAACAGAGGATTTATGATGCCTTCTCACTAACAACTGAAAGACACAGAACCCTAGTTCTTGCTTTCTCTAGAAAAACTGTTGGTGTTCTGAATCTGGAATATGAACTCAACTTGTTTGGATAGAGCAAAGTTTCCATTTTTAAGTGAATGGGATTTTTTAAAGTTAATATTAATTTTCAGCATTTATGATTCACTGTTCATCAAGAAAAATATCAAAGAAGGCTTATTTGAAAAGTTTACATTGGGTGATCAAGGGAAGGTCTGGTGAAACAGATGAAATTAAAAGCTGGTGGTTCATTTGAAACATGGCTATCAGACAGCCTTTCTCCCTCCCTCCTTTTCAATCTGACATAAAAATAAATAAATCTTCCACATTGTTATGTTGGCTTCCACTTAAGATATTTTTTTCCAGTTTTTTCCCTCCAGTTTCTCCCATTCCTTTAGTTTATCTGTCCTTGGCTTCATAATGCATTTTTTCTTGACTTTCTAGAAGGAAATTCCCATCCTTTCCAAATGTGTAGACTCTGTCTTTGCTTTATTGGGCTAAAACCTACCTTCACTCTCAGAAGACCTGACTACTTTCTTGCTGAGATCTGCTCCAGAGAGCTAGCTAAAGAAGGTTATTTCTTTCAAAAGAAACCCCCCAGCCTGAAGAAGAACTATCCTGGCATATATATCTAGACACCTTCATCGTTTCTTAGAATTTCTCTTTATTTTAATCAAGCAAAACCTGTCAGCCAATAAGGAATCCAAACAGATTTCAGTGCAACTAATTAAGGCATTGCATTGGCCCAGCATGATATTTTATCTAATGGGTTCCTTCAAACGCCTTTCTCTCTCTTTTCTCCACCACCCAAAAGGTTTGCTCTAATTAATATCAAAGTGCCACATTAAAATGCAGCCTGATCTGATTGATTATGGATGACCCTTCCTTTTCAACATTGGAGCTTCACCCACACAACAGAAAGGGGCCTGATTAGCATTACTCCCATTATATAGAATATTTTTTATTCTTTCATTCACTTTTTTTTCATAATGCCTTTTCTTTGGGGAGGAAGGTAAATGGCTGGTTTGGTTTTATTCTTTCTGCTCTTCAATCAGATAACATTTCAGCCTGCTGGCCACTGCTTTCCCACACTGTCTTTTAATTATCACTTTCCCTTGGCACTAATCCCTCGAGGGTTGTGGGATGGGGCCTTGCTGAGCCCCTCCCCCCCATGGGATGCAAACGCATTGTGCCACCACGCGGCTGAATTATTTTTGGAAGCGTAGTGAAAATTGAAAACCAGGGCCTCGGGGGAGAAATCTGCCAGAGAGGCTGTTTTCCTTCTGGATTTTGTCTAAAGCTTTGATCTTTTTTCTTCTTTATCTGTCTGATTTTACTCCTCATTTAGACTGCAAACAAAGAATGGATTTCTTTGGCTTGCCATATCGCTTTTTTTCTTCTTTTAATGCATGCAGAGGCTGGCCCCACATCCTGATTCACCAGAAATGTTCTAAGGTGATGCAGTTCTTACACAGGGATCATGCCACCTCAGAGCCTAGCAGATATTGAGTCCAATCAGGCCCAGGGAATATCCTGCATCTGTTGCAGGATCTGTCCTGGGGCTGTCAAGCCACAGACTGCAAGCTAGCAGTTGTATCAGGAAATTTGCAGGAAAAAACAACAACAACATGCAGTTCAGGGGCCCCATGGAAAATAAGGGTTGGAATTTGGGGTGATTCAGGCATGGTTGAAAAGTGCAGTTCTCACTGTGGGTTTATCACTGTCTCCCTTTGTCCAGCTTATGTTTCTTCTCAAGGCATTGTGGAAGCAAGTTGACTGGCATTGACTGATTGATTGATTGATTGATTGATTATGTGCCATCAAGCCATATTTTTCATTCCTAGTAACCACATAGATAGACTTTCTCCATGATTATCTATCCCTAGCGAGGTCTTTCAGGTCTTCCAATGGTGCCCCGATTGCCACTGTAACTGAGGCCCATCCACCTTGCTGCTGGTTATCCTCTTCTTCTCTTTCCTTCCAACTTTCCCAGCATTACAGCCTTCTCCAGAGAAGGCTGGTGTGGATCTTCCAGGCTGTGTGGCCGTGTTCTGGAAGTTCTGTTTCCTAACGTTTCGCCAGCATCTGTGACTGGCATCTTCAGAGTGCAGGGGCACAGACAGGAGCAGTTCTCTCTGTGCCCAGGACTGCTCCTGTCTGTGCTCCTGCACTCTGAAGATGCCAGTCACAGATGCTGGTGAAATGTTAGGAAACAAAACTTCCAGAACACGGCCACACAGCCCGGAAGATCCACACCAGCCTTCGTATGCCGGCCGTGAAAGCCTTCGACAATACTTCTCCAGAGAGTTAGGTCTTCATATAATGTGTCCAAAGCTGGAAAAATTGAGCCTGGTCATTTGTGCCTTGAGTGAGAAAGTTGGGTTGATTTGTTTGATGATCCATCAGTTTGTTTGTCTGTTTTTGGCTGTCCATGGTATTCTCAGGAGTCTTCTCCAGTGCTAATGTTCAAAAGTGTCAATACTTTTCCTATCCTGCTTCTTCAAAGTTCAACTTTCACTTCCACAGAGTGTCACAGGGAATGACTAGCCATACCAGTAAGAGATTACACTGTCATGTTAGTAGAATTTGGAAGCAGGAGCTGATGAGGACACAGTAGGAGAAAGATGTGGTGGCATTAAATGGGCATGGGATGTATTAGAGAAGGAAGAGACATTATCTGTATGGAAAGGTAAGAATGTATGAGAGAAATAAGCTATTGGAAATGAATACACAATTGGAAATGAATTTATGGACTCCATCACTAATGATATAATGTGTCAGCTCATCATGGTACACCAAGTCAGGAAAAACTACAAGAACTACTGGAACTCTACTGTACTGCTATAGGGTATAATAGCAAAATCTTGAAAATCTGCTGATTGGTTTAAATAACAATGACACAGATTTTGGTTGGAGATCAGGAAGAATTTCTCAATGGTAAGAGCTGCTTAGGCTGTAAAAATAGCCTGCTTCAGGAGATGATAGGTTCTCCTTCTCTGGGGGAGAGTCTGGATGACCATCTGTTGGAGATGCTATAATAGTGGATTCCTGCACTATTCCACAGGGACTTAAACTAGCTGTACTCTAAAGTCCTATCCAACTCTTACATTCTACAATTCTAGGACTCCTGATGATTTCATGGACACATTCGTTTAGTTTCCTTGGTGATCATATGAAAGCACTTTATCATTGCCTTCTTCCACTGTTTTTTTTTTTCCATCTTCCCAGTCCAATTCCTTGGTGATCTTCCATCCAAAGATTAACCAGGCCTAACTCTCAGCATCAGAGCTCAAGAAGAGTTGTTACCTGCTGAAACTATTTACCCTGGAGGATTTGGAGACTGTGCATGCTTTGAAAATGATTTGGAATGTGCAGAAGGCAAGAGCAGCTGCATAACTATTTAAAGCAGCTGCATCTCTTTCTTGGGCTTTCAGTGAGCCTGGAAACAAACCAACACAGTTACTTTCAGGAGTCATAATAAAGACGTGGCTCTCTGAATTAATTAACTCCTTAATGTAAGCCACGTGGCAAGTCTTTCTATCTCAATTCTTCTTCTTCTTTTTTTCTGACATAATTGTTCTTGTACTAATCACTTCTGTCTCACATTTAATGATTCTCATTTGTAAAATAAGATTACCCATTGGTTGGCTTTGCCCATATCTCATTCAGTTTCACTATCAGGTTTTAAACAAGTCATCTCCAAATTGGTCCCCTTTAGGGTTTAGTGTGACTTTTTTTTATAATGTCAGTCTTTGCACAGTTCTACAAAGCCTACAAATATCATGTCAGTGGAATTTTAAATGGTAAATTTACTGCAAGGGAAGGCAGATGAGTGTCCTAGGAAACATATGTTGTCTGAAACCTAAAACTGAGAACTCACCATTCCAGGATGTTCTGAAATGGAAGATGGTAGACTTCAAAGAGGTTGGTGCTTCTCTAAGTAAGCAGCTTTTAGAAACATTTTAGAAAAATTTGGTGCTCAATGGGGTGGAACTACCCCAGACAGACCCAGTGCGTAATCTGGGGGTCCTCCTAGACTCACGGCTCCTGCTTGAAGAGCAGGTGGCAGCCATGGCAAGGAGGGCCTTTGCACAACTTCGGGTTGTGCATCAGTTACGCCCTTTCCTGGATCAGGAAGCCCTTTGAACAGTCACTCATGCCCTTGTTATCTCCCAGATAGACTATTGCAATGCGCTCTACATGGGGCTACCCTTGAAGAGTATCCAGAAGCTACAGCTGGTCCAGAATGCGGCCGCGCGGGCTATTTTTGGAGCCCCGAGAAGGGCCCATGTAACACCATTGCTCGGCGAGCTGCATTGGGTACCAGTTTGCTTCCGGGTCGAATTCAAGGTGTTGGTTATCACCTTTAAAGCCCTACATGGCATGGGACCAGGTTACCTAAGGGACCGCCTCTCCCCTATGACTTCAACCCGTCCCACCCAAACACACAGAGAGGGCATGCTTCAGACCCCCTCAGTGAAAGAACTTCAATTACTGGGGTCCAGAAGGTGGGCCTTCTCTGTGGTAGCCCCCGCTCTTTGGAACATTCTGCCCCCGGAGGTGTGATTGGCCCCCTCACTCCTGGCCTTCTGAAGGGCCTTGAAGACCTGGTTCTGCCACTTGGCCTGGGGTGGGGAAGGAACAGCTCAAGCAGGGAGATGGCTAGCCCCATAGTGGCCGGCTGTCCCTGCCCTGATTTTCCATCTTCCTGGATTTTTTGTTTTTAGTATTGTTTTAATTGTATATACGGGGTGTATTTTATGTATATTTATAGTTTTATTCTCTCTGTAACCCACCCAGAGTCCCCTATTGTAGGGGAGATGGGTAGGAGAGAAATCTAATAAGTAAATAAATAAATAAATAAATAAAATGTAGATGAGACTATGCAGCAACTTCAGAAAAATTCTAAATAAACACTCTGCCTCAAATCCAGTCTGTCAAAAGGTTGGCTTTTATTGTATTTGTTTTACCATTTTTATTTATGCAATTTATCTACTCCCTCAGTCATCATGGACTCTAGGCAGTTTACAGATATTAAAATAACAATATTTATGAAATCACTTTGAAAAGTGAATGAATGGATTTGGGTCTGAGAACTCAAACTTCCCCATCTGAGGCCCTCCAGTTGAATTGGCCTCCATCTCTCAGAATTCCAGATCAGGATAATCATGACCTAATTCTGTCCTTCAGGAAAAAGAATGAGTTCAACAGTGCTGTTGGTCCCTAATAAAAAAGCAAATGGCAAGACAATGCAAGAAGACGAATCTTTGTACCTTCACAACAATAACTTAGGCTGAAAATAGCATCTTCGAAAGTCAGAAGGATCCTGACAATGAGATAGAAAAACCAACACCTTTTTCACAGGGAAATAACATGTTGTGGGTCTGGAACAATACAATGAATCAAGGATTCCCAGGTGGGCCTTCTGCTCATCCTTCTCCCACTGCAAGGGCACTAGCAATAATATTCCATTTTTATATGTGTCCCTGTGTCTATATTTGCAGCATTCTCTCTGTATTTACTTTAGCAAGTGCAGATTCATCTTCATAACATTTGCACTGGCTCTGTCAAGCAGAGGGGAGTATTAGGAAATGGAAACAGCAAGAGGAACATTCAACTGTTCCTGTCAAAATTAATCGAAGCTTGGCTATGCTCTGTCGCCAGAAGTGGGAATGATTTAGAGGAAATATCAGATTCAGCTGATATTTAGTCAACCGAAACTAAAAGAAGCCCTCCGTGCAGAGGAAAAGAAAATCTGGGCTGCTTTTTCACATCCTGTGATCATAATTCTGCATATCCAGTGGAAGTTGTGGAAAAACTCTGCATCTCCTGGAAGCTGGGTGGATTTTTCTAAACCAGGCAGAAGCAAAAGTGATAAAACCTGATAAATATTTTGAAAACAAAGAATCAGGCTTAAATCCTTAGTGGCTGCAGTATGGCCAGAAAACAGATGATATGCAGGAGAAAACTTACTCCTGAGTAAATACTGTTACAAAAGGTAAACCTATATAATGGAAGAAATTGCAGCTAAATTTCCTGCAATGGTCCATGAACGTAGGGTCACCTTCTAGTGAAAGTTCTGCCATCTTGTCTTAGGGTGTTCGTAGAACATGGCATGAAGGAGATAAAGTTGGCAGGGCTGCTCACAGGGTGTGGTCAAAATTGTCAAGATGGAGGCCCCGAAGCTTCAATTACACCATCACAGCGGCCCTCTTGACTTTTTACACCATACCTTGTGGATACCCCTGAAATGTGGTTTCAAAATGCCCCCAAACGTTTGACCTTGAGTAGGCCAGAGACATTTTGAATGTTTCCTCAGGGGCTTCAGATCTTATTTCTTCATCAAAATCTAAAACACAGTTGATGTAGCGGACATCACAAATTCAATACGCACTCTTGAAATACAGTGTTACAAATAACTCCAGCACTCATCATACCATGAGTTAATCCCTCCACTATTCTCAGTAACATAAATGCAACCAAGTTTTTCTATTTAATGCCTGGTCTAGAACTTCAACCTGGTGATCAAAAACTGTCTCTTTCACAATTGAAAGAATTCTAGGTACCACAGTGAACATGTATAAGTGTTTGCAGTATTCCTTCTGTTAATTTAGTTCAAGTGATTGCTTATGATCTGCTTTATATTCTTTTTTTCACTCTCATCTAATACATTTGTATTTACATTGTTGAGAATACTGGATATATTTCAGCCTTGGACTGTTGCAGGCAATTTGGTTCTCAGGAATGTAGGGGCTATATTTCATCTGAGCATTTTATGTATGCTTAACTTTTGTAACACTATTAACTCTTGAGTAATTTTTCTACAGTATATAATTTATTTTATGTTCACCCTGCAGCTAATAAGGAGTTAACCTGATTCTCCTTTTCTCTTCCTAAATAAAGACCCGTATAAGAATTAAATAATTCTTTATTATTTATTAAATAATTAGGGGAGCAGCGTTCATTTGCTTCCTAAGCTTTAAGTTTAGCAGATGGCAAAGTCTAGCTGACTTTGGCAGATCTTGGAAGCTAAGTAGGGCATACTGTGGTAAGTATTTGGATGGGAAACTGAAATTTGGGGAGCTGCTGACCAGAGTGAGAATTTGAAAAAGCATGGCAGAGATCTGATAACATTCTGGCAAGTTGGGCAGCCATATCAATGAAATAAATAAAGATATATAATGCTGCCAAGAAAACTTCATGGGTGCAAACACAAAGTCAAATCAACACGAGGTGCTTTTCCCTTTCCCCAGTAAACTGGGTTTTCACAAGACATCAGACAAGAATAAGATTGCTTTGCTTTTGGTTAAGCCTGTCCTGTGAAGCCATGCAAATGGAGTTAATTCGGTAAAATCATGACTAAGTGAACCAGGGGTTAGAATGCTGTGTGAACAGGTTCCATCTGTGTGGGTGGTACTATGGACATCACCAGGCCACAAGCATCTTTTCCTTTATCCAAGTCCACGCATATACTGGAATGCAGAAATATAATTATATTCAATATTCAGACTTTCTCGATGTTTTTGCAACTCAACAAAGTGCAGACCCAGATGAGAATATTGGAGGAAACTGTCAAACAAAATGAGTAAGCTGCTCTTTAAAAAACTGTGCATGCAAGTGGATTATATTTGAGAAATTGGGTGCAAATGGATATATGGGCAGAAAGGCAGATAGGCATTTCTGATGTGGAAAGAACAAAACATTTGGAAAAGTGAGAATCTCAGCAGAAATTAACATACTAAACATATCATTCAGATCCTAGTAAGAAAACCCTGTAGTTTAGTAGATAGAAGCAGGTTCAAATTCCTAGTCACACTTGTAAATTTTCTGGATTATCTTGGAAGAAATCCTGTCTGTTTCTCTCTCCCTCTTTCAGTCTATCCCAGTGTTTCTCAACCTCAGTAACTTGAAGATATGTGGCTGGTGGCTGGGGAATTCTGGGAGTTGAAGTCCACACATCTTCAGGTTGCTGAGGTTGAGAAACACTGGTTTATCCCAACTTACAGTGGTCACATGAAAAACAGGAAGGATTACTTTGGCTGCTTGAAGGAGATGCAAATAAATTTCCTGACTGTGCCAAATACACAGTGGACTAGATTTACCCTAGAAACTAATCATAAGCCATGGTTTGCCCATCACAATGGCTAGATTTATACGCTATGCTCAACCTCCAAGAAATCACAAAATGACAATATAACGTACAAAGCCAACACAGTCTGAATGGTTGTGTTTGTGTATGAATGCTTGTAGCTTAAGGTTTTGCTTGCTGCCTGATTAGTAAGACTAAAAACAAGATTATTTCTAATTTGCATCCAAAGAAAGAAGGACTAAGAAAATAAAAATCTAATTTTCTTGATGTGGATACAAGCAGACAACCAGATCAGTGTGGTTTGTAAACCATAGTTTATGGCTTAGCTCAATATAGGAGCTGGTCAGTTATGGCCTGTTCCACAGATCATTTAAGGAAGCTATGGGTTAGCACAACACAGGAATTCAGGCTTGTGGTGAGGGATACCGCATTGCACAATTTATCCAGTAATATAAACTGCGTTCAGCCTCATCGCTGATAAGGAGAAACAAGACAAGAGACGGAGAGAAGGAAAAAGAGAAACAATAGATCTCCATCTTGTTCTACAACTGAACCTTGCTGGAGAATAAATGGAGGTTAATGTTAAGGAAATATCTGGAGAGAATTTCCCATGGCAGATTCCAGGCAGAAAAGACAGTGAAAAAAAGAAGTGTCTTGAAATAGCTGTCAACTGGATGAGTTTCCTCACACACACACACACAAACACACACACACAGAGGCTTCCCTTCCTGTACTGCCAGTGGCTTAGAAATATCCTTCCATAGGTGGGAATTTGTACAGCTTGGTTGCTATGCAGCGACTGCCAGAGCTTCCCAAAGTTGCTAGGACATCTCTCTTCTCCCACCGTGTGTTGTGCCAAAGCAACAAGAATAGCAGGAAGCTAAAAATACTGCATGTATTTCTCCCTCAAGTCAGGGGTCCCTGATCTAGCTGACATTTGCAATCACCGTTCCCTTTTTTACATTGCCATGGTGGTGGCAGAAGGCCAGTGAGACCAAAACCAAATGTCATGAGGGCCCTTACTGACTTTTGAGCTGTACTGAGAAGAGAAGGTATGAAAGCTGTTCTCCTGACTGTGATAGGCTGGGTCCCAACTCACATGTAATCCTGGGACGAGCATGGCCTGGCAATCTATTTTTTCTGCCATGCTTTCATCTCCTCCCCTTTCAATGGCTTAAATTGTCGTTAACTCTTTCAGTGTTAAAGTAGTCTTTTCTCCCTTAACATGACAGTAGCCGGTGGCACTTTCATAGAATCATAAAGTTGTGGAATTAGAAAGGAACACAAGGTTTATCAACCTTCTGCAGAATGCAGGAGAACAACTCAGTTATCCTTAGGAGCTGGCTCTCCAGCCTTTTCCTAAAGACTTCCAGAAATATACTCCCCAAATGCTGTTCCACTGTTAGAAAGATCTTACGATGAGGATGTTTTTCCTTATACTTATATGAAATCTAGGTGGCTGCAACTTAAACTCATAATTTGGGGCCCTGGTTTCTGTGGCCATGGAAAATAGTTCTCACCCATCTTCCCTGTAGTTTGTTGTATGTACTCGAACACTGATATTGAGTGTCTCCCTTCCATCTCCTTTTCTCCATACTGAATATTCCAAGTTCCTTCAGCCTGTCCTCAACAGGTATGTTCTCTGGTCCCTGTATCATCTTCATTGTCTTCTCTGGACCTGTTCTATCCTGTCAACACAGTTCTGGAAATGTGATGCCCAGAAATCATATGCAGTATTCCAAAGGGTGGTTTCAAACTGCATAAAATTGGTTGCATTTGCTGACTATTTGGCCAGAGCAAAGTCAGATGACTCATACAGGTAGGGAAGAGCTCAGCACCTGTGGACCACGTCACACTTATATGGGTATAACCCTAGTTCTCCAGGCTGTTTCCTTTGCCACCATTTTGCATAAACATAGCTGCTTAAAATGCAGCAATTTCCCCAGTATGCCAAACAGCTGGGTTTTTAATTTTTTTTTAAAAGCATCCAAAATTAACCCAATTTTTTAAATGTTCACTATCAGCCGACAGCTTGGTGGACGGGGGGAACTATTGGGTGACCAGGAAAGCCTGCAGCATGGCTCTTTCAAAACCCAGCACATTGGAGGCTGCCTGCAGCTGTTCAGAGATATGTCTTGTGCATCTATTTAGCAATATTTCTAAACTCTGCACTGCCACAAAACTGAGGCTTTAAAACAGCATCATTCTGTGCTATCTTGGTTTTCCCATCAGCTTGGTAATGCAGGTGTTTTTCCTAGGACGTGCTATGTACCTTCTCCTGCTTGGCCGCCCCTAGGAGGCCACCAAACAGCTGATCAGCACACTTGGGGAAGTGGTGGATTCTGAGCAGAGGTTTACTCCTCTTTCCAAACACAGTGCAATGGTATAACAGGAATATACATTCTGGGTGAAAGTATGTAAATCTTCTGTTTCTATGTTTGACAGCAGAATCAATTTCCAAGGGAAATTATGGCCTTCTGTTTCCTAGATGTACAGTAGTCCTTGCTTAACCACCATAATAGGGACCAGAAAATTCATTGTTAAGTGGGGTCGTTGTTAAGCGAGTCATGCCTTATTTTATGACCTTTTTTGCAGAGGTCATTAAGTGAATCACCATGGCCATTAAGTGAATCATGCAGTCATTAAGCAAATCTCGCAGTTCCCCATTGATTTTGCTTGCCAGAAGCCAGCTGGGAAGGTTGCAAATGGCAATCATGTGACCCCGGGACATTGCAACTGTCATAAGTGTGAGCTGTTTGCCAAGCACCTGGATTGCAATCATGTCACTGCAGGGGTGCAGCAATGGTTGTAAGTGCAAGGACCGATTGTAAGTCCCTTTGTTCAGCACCATTGTAACTTCAAACGGTCACTAAACAAATGGTTGTTAAGTGAGGACTACCTGTATTCAAATACAGGTTGAACAGCTGCTTGTCATAGATGCTTCAGTGTGGAGTCCTGAGCTGGACTCAGGGGCAGAAACTCCTTCAGAACTTGCCGCTTGGTGGGACAAGTTGGGAATAGGGACAGTATTTGAAGCAGGACTTGAAGGGTACCTTGTGGGCCTCTACAGGGGAGAACGCTGATCTAGATCGGCATCCCTTTTTGACTGCTAGGGTATTCTGTTACCAGATTGTCCTTAATCTCTCACAACTGCAGCCTGCATTTATGCTTGGGATTACTGGTGGAGTGCTCTTAGAGGTAAATGACAGATGATCTGGGATCGTGGGTTGCTGCTGCCAAGTAAGCCAAGATATATAAACCACAGACAAACCTATGCTCACTATTTGCCTCTGATCCTGCTTTATTAAGACCTTGCAATAAAATATTCATTTGCTGTAATATGGCCTCTGAAACCATTCAGTAAAAATCAGAAGGGACATTGGCTTATAAAGTTCAT
This sequence comes from Liasis olivaceus, assembly GCA_030867105.1. Taxonomy (NCBI): domain Eukaryota; kingdom Metazoa; phylum Chordata; class Lepidosauria; order Squamata; family Pythonidae; genus Liasis; species Liasis olivaceus. The sequence goes on from CM061352.1 coordinate 106,799,836, forward strand.
GGTCTTTGTGAGCTATAGACTAATGTTTGGACTAAGGAACTAAGTAAAATGGGTTTGAAATCTTCCTACAGGAAGGCAGATGTGATCTGTTAGGGATAACAGCAACCTGGTGAGAAGACTCCCAGGATTAGAATATAGAAGAATACAATTGGTTCAAAGGGAACAGAAGCAATATGTTAAAATCATCCACATTTGCTCAAACATCCAAGTAAATGAATTTGGCAATGCAACAGAGATCATCTGAGTTAAAGTAAGTGGAGGAATTACTGCATTTGTGTCAATCATAACCAAGGAAAACATGTAGTTCATGCTTTCCAAAACCAAGTTGCAGATCTTATGAAGTAATAGTGTTGGGGGACTTTAATTATCCCAACATCTGTTGGGAAACCAACTCAGCCAACGTTGATCAGGAAATGGTGCCAGGAAATTCCTGACTAATCTTGCTGACAGCTCTCTCCATCAGAGAGTAGAGAGAGGCACAGGAGGATCAACTATCCTTGACTTGATACTATCTAAGGAGGATCAGGGGACTAGAAGCCATGTCCTGTGAAGAGAAATTGAAAGAACCGGGAATGCTTAGCCAGGAGATGTGAAGACAATGGGGAGGTATGATAGCTGTCTTCCAATATTGGGAAGTGATGTCATACAGAAGAAGGTTAAGATGTGTTCATTATCATTCCATAGTGCGGTACGAGAATAATAGCCTTCAGTTACAAGAAGGAAAGATTCAAATCTGCCAGGTTACAGGCTGAACAATATATAGTACCTCTTCCCAGTCCCCACTTGGAGTGATTACTGAGGATCAAGGTATCTTGTAGATAAGTCTCACAGCAAACAATTACTTCATATTAGAAGCTTCACTATGGGACCTGATGGGCTTAGTTTCTACTCACTTCAGCATATGAAATAGTTAAGGTCTGTACTTCTAAGTCATGAGACAAAGTTTATTGAACAACATTGATGTCTTCTTTAGTGAAAACTTGACAGTAAGGACCACGAATGCTCTGAGAAAGTGAAATAAAGAATTAGCATAGCAGTTAGCAAGCTTTGATGCTGCATGAACAATTTCTAAATTTCTGTGCCTCAAATGTTAATCTAATCCCAGGCCCTAACATTCATAGTCTCAGTCACTTCAGAGCACAGCTGGAAGGAGAAGCTGAGAAAGATGCTATGTCCTGTGTGTTGGCCTCTTTCTCTGTATTTTCTGCAAATGTGCATGGGCATGTTTGATATGCAATTTTTCTGAGAGTTGACTTCCAAAATTCCTTGCAAATTCTGCACTTGGATATAACAAAACACCTATTTCAGAGGACTTTCCCCAAAACAGTTTCAGAGGGCTTAGCCCATAGTTTGAACTGTAGAGAAATTTCCTACATACCAATTCAGATTCAGAGAAGTGATGGGCTTCATAGATGTGGTCAAGCAGAGTCAAAGGAGGCTTGAATTTGGATTCCTGAACTGAGCAGGGGGTTGGATATGGTGGCTTCATTGGACCTTTCCACCTCTAGGATTTGATGATTTAGTCATTTCCACAGAATTATACTATCATTTTGAAAGGCAGGATCCTACAAGTTGTATAGGTGGCTGGGATTATGATGCTGTTTAGAAGAAAAAATTAAAAATCTGGCTTATTGTTGTGAGTGCAGCCATAGTCTGATATGTACAGGTAGTCCTCAGGTTATGACCATTCGTTCAGCAACCGTTCAAACTTACATCGGAGCTGAACGTGGGGGACTTATGACAGCTCCTTGGAGTTCTGGCTGTCACAGCATCCCTGCAGTCACATGATCATCATTTCTGAAGTTCCGTGCCAGCTTTCCACAAGCAAAGTCAATGGGGAAGACAGCAGGAATTCAGAAGTCGCAATCATGTGAGGTCCTCACTTAATGACCCATGTGATCCTCATTGAATGACAGTATCCAGGACTGCTGGAATTGCCATTGCTAAGCAACATGGTCACATGACATCGTGCTTACAACCAAATTGCTTAGCAATGGCATTCCTGGTCCCAGTTGCTGTTGTAACCCAAGGACTACCTGTACTGACATTCACCTGGTTCTGCAGATCACTTTTCAGAAGTTAACAAATCTCAGTGTTTAATTTTCCATACTATATGCTCTATATAAGTAATCAGACCCAGATTAGACTTTTAATATGAGACCACCAGGGCTGGAGGCTAGACTGGGAAGTTGAAAAAGCATTCCAGATGAATGCATTGGTGAACCACCAAGAAAACAATATGTTTGTGAATTCCCAGTTGAGTTTGATTTGAAGGAGACTTTACCTTTTCATGGCTTGCTCTGAGTAGTTTTTAGAACATCATTTTTTTTTAAAGAATTAAAATTGGTTGCTTAAGTAAATAGCAAATATTAAATCTACAGCTATTTGCTCAGGGATAAGCTTCAATTTTTTCCTTCCCATTCAGACTCCCACAGCCTCCAGACACTTGGACAAGACCTTGACAGTTTTTGAAACATATAGGTCTTTTTTAATAGTTGAGTGAGACCATTGTATGCCAATATTCCATTTCAGATTTCCTGTATATTGTCCAAATTTCTTTTTGTAATGTCTTCTAACTGTTGATCGTATTTGATTGCTGGCTTAGCCCCTGTAAAACCCCTTTTACAATACTTTAATTGCTGGCAGAATTTCATGGACAACTGGGTCATCTGAACATCTGCGCAAAATAAATACTTTAACTGCTTATATCACCATTTGCTGTGCTGATAATCACTGATTTAGGTAAATTAAATTCCTTTAGTAATCTTTCAAAGGATCTTTAATGTACCATTAATAATTAACTGACAAGGGGTAACTATTTCACTTTCATACCATATTAAAAAAAAGTTTTACCTACAGTTAATAAAAAGGAATAATTTCAAATTTATTGTCAATTTGTCATGACAATTCAAATCACATGTTAATTTCTTACCCAAACATGTATAATCACCTTAAGTGCTGGAAATATAACCAATTCCCTACAATAGTTGGAGCCAAGTTCTTGCTATGATTTCAAGAGTACCAGAAAATAATTGCTGGTTGAGCCTGTAAGAGAAAATATCCAAAATCAAGCTCATTCCATTTTATTACTGACATTAACAACTAGACTCAAGGATATAGTTTGAAATATGGAGATCAAAATCTTTATTATCATAGCCAAGCCATAGCTTTAAAATAGAAATCCTTGGTATTAGACCATTCCACAGAAATTTTATCATTAACTTGTCAATCAAAATTTAAAATATCTAAATGGAATTAACATAGGCAACAATCTTGTGATGAATATCAATCTTAAAGCCATATACATTTTCACTATATTTATTCTTCCCTGAAGGTTCCATCTGGCAAGATCCCCTTTTATTTGACCTATGCAACTTGAAATACAGGTAGTCCTCATTTATCAGTTGCCTCATTTAGTGACTGTTCACAGTTATGACTGTGATGAAAAAGGAACTTTGCAACCAATCTTCACATTTATGACCTTCGTAGGTCTATAAAGCCAGGGAAAGCTGAAGTAAGATCATAAGCACAGTCACATTTTTATTTAGCAACCTCTTCACTTAACAACCAAGTTGCCAGTCACAGTTGTGGTCACTAAATGAGGATTACTTGTATTCATTTCTATTAACAGTATATTTTCCTAGGAATCCATATATTTAACAGAATCACTACAATAAACAAATTCTAGTTTATTATGTACCTCCATAGATATCATATTAGCAACTGGCAGGACGTTATATTTGTTTCCATTGATTGTATAACTAGAATATTTATCATTTTGCTGTACCATTTCTACAACTCTGGGTAAAAATCTTGAGCAGCTCAAAAGTTCACCTGCACAGAACAATGTAGGATCACTTCTTGATAGCCCATACTTCTGAATATCAGCAGCTTGTCTAATTGAATATACCAAAGGCTGCTAACACCAAATCAAAAATTGAAAGTGTTAGGGGGCATCCTATCTAATGTAATTCACAAGATTTTAATCTTTACTCTTTTAATTGCAACAAAAGTAAAAACTTCTTGAACAGAAGGATTGAAATAATTTGTTTTCATCCAAGAAATAAAATTTACTAGAGATCCATTTTTTATCAAAACCGTTTGAAAAAACTTAATTGACATCATATCAAAGGCTTTTTCATATCTTATGGAGCGATAATGGCTGTAGATGTAACGGTATGTGGGAATGACCTTGAGAGACTGGGCCCAGAGATGCTGCCTAGCAAACAGTCAGGTAAGAGACCGCATAGCCCACAGCTGGATAGTGGGGCAAGAGGCTCAGAAGAGACCCTCCCTAGTTTCTTGGGGTATAAAGGAGACGAGGGGAGAACTGTACTTTCAGGCTTGCAAGATTCTGTTAATGTAGCCTTACAATAAAGTAGAATTAGCTGATCTGGTTGTGTTTCCTGTCTGGTCTACCTGGTAAGGCTGACAGTTCCACTGTCATCAGAACATAGCACTAGAAAAGTCTACCAGTACTTATTGTCAAGAATGTCAGCAGTACATGGTAGACTAGATCAGGAAACCAACTCCACAGGAAGACTAGAACTAGACTTTATTGAGAAAGGCTATAGAAGAGTGGTTCTTAAACTTTTACCCAATTACCCCTTTGCCTGGTCTTGAATGATGTCATTATTCCCCCCACCCACCCAATAATATAATCTGTTGCTTTATACAACATTATACAACTCAGCAGCAATAGTTGGATCCTAGACTCGCAAGCAAATGATTATAAATTGCTCCAATATCTTCAGGACATGCCTAATACCTATTGCTGCAGAATCTTGCCCATCTGCTTGTGTTTTATCTTCCCTCCCTCTTATACCCCATTGGATCAGGAAGGAGCCAGGCTGAGACTCTTCCTAACACTGTCTCTGTTCCCTGGGCTCAAGGAATGCTTCTCCCCTTGTTTCTGTAACTACTGTATTTCTGAATCTTCCTTTCAAGGTCATCTCCATACTTTTCTGCAGGGCCTTGATGTCCTTTCATAAAACCAGATTGGGCTGGATGAATTATTGTAGGTAATATCTTTGTAGTCTTTGCACCAAAAGTGCACATCAAAATCTTTGCACCTACATTTAGCAAAATTACCGGATGATGGGTTGGACAATGTATGTGTGTATGCATATATTTCAAACATTTTATGGCCACCCTCCTCAACCCATGAGAGTCTGAGTGGCTATACAATTAAAAATAAACATGACAAAATTAAAATATATGTATATATCCTGAAAAGGAAACCCAAATGTGCAAAATGGCAAACTGAATGGAAAAGATAGAAACAACCACAGGGGACTCCACTCACCTAGACTACAATGCTTTTCTATAGGCCAGCAGGATCAGGGTTTGTGATATGTCTGGGGAAGATCATTCCAGAGAGCCAGAGTAGCCACTGAAATGATATACATCCTAGTTCCATTTCAGATTATAATATTTAGGTTCTTTTCTTGTTTTTTAAACTAACTGTTATATGAGTTTCATAATATGAGAAAAGTAAAACCAGTCTCTTGATCAAAAAGTTAATTGTAAAACAAAATAGGAGCCTTCCTTCCTTCCTTCCTCCCTCCCTCCCTCCCTCCCTCCCTCCCACCATTCAATAGGAATCCCATCTGTTCCAGGAGGCAGGGTCATCTACAGCAAAGGGGGGGGGGTCAAAGAAGTCAGAATTGCAGGCATGACTGTGTGATCGAAGATCTGCTCCTTCGTATGACACCGATGCACTTAGAAAGGGGTGGAGCTTCAATTATACTCATGCTTGCTACCTTGATTTTTTTACTTCCTCCCCCCACCCATGGATGGCCCTGAATCCAGAGGCCTTTCTAGGTTGCATTGTTTCCACAGCATCAAATCTCACCCTCAGATTTAAAGATGTGACCAAATTCTTTGGATTTCACACATCCTTGGAAGATATCTCCACGTTAAAAATCCACCTGCTGCATTAATATGTCTACATTTTCAGCATATAGACTTGAATAAAACTCCATAAATTGAGGATTAATTGCTTTAAAATCTCTATGAATTATCCCTGCAGAATCTCTTATTATGGGTTTTATTCCACTTTGTTTCAATTTTTTCAAATGCATAGCAGAAATTTCTCTGCCAATTCCCAGTAGATCTGCTTAATACACTTTAATGAATATTCAGTGCTCAATGTATTTAATTGCTCAAACTTCAGTTTCATGGATTTAAAGACATGGTATCACTCCAATGTATGATTTCTGTCATATACCTCAAAGCTTTCTTTACATCCCTAACTTTTTATGATGTAAGTATTTCATTTTTTCCTACCAAGAGTAATAAACTATTCTCTTATCACATATAAATGCCTATATGTGTATAAACTAAACCTGACTAGCATTCCAACCAATAAGCTATTTGTTCGTGGACTTTGGGGGGCGGGGGGGTTGCAAAGACAATTTGAGTATCCATTCTTTGTTGAAAGTAATTAATAGCAATTTTGAGCCATAACATTTCTTTGGACTGGTTTCCAAGGATAGACCAAAGACTGCAGTGCAAAGAGGGGGGGAAAAATCTTTATCCCTTGCTGTCCAAGGCAGGAGATGTGGTTGATTAAATTATCTACACTTTTCTACAATTCTTGAAGTGAGATCTGGAATTCTTTTGTTTTTTCCAGCACATTCCAATATATTGTTGTTTCCTTGATAAGTAGAGAATATTATCATGCTCAGATCTCCCCAAAAATCCTACAACAAAAAGACCCAGGCTATGAAGTGATTTATAAAAATTTGGACAGCTATGTTTATAAAATCACCATACACTGAAAAACCTCCTGAAAACATTTTTCCATGGCCAGCAGGTAATAGCTCATCTTCCAAATAAGGGAAGTTCAACATACAGTGCTTGTACAGGATGCTTGACCTTGAATCTGGCCCAATTCTTCTTGGCAGTCTGTCTACTCTTCATTTTATATATTTTTTCTAAGTCTTATTATTCTTTTCTCATAAGTTTCTACAGTGCTTTATTCTCTTTTACTTTACTTTACTTTACTTTACTTTACTTTACTTTACTTTACTTTACTTTACTTTACTTTACGATAATAACATTTGCCCCAAGTTATAACTTAAGAGAAAACTGGTATAAAATGTTTTATGGATGGTATACAACTCCATCATTGATTGCCAAGATAGAAAATCATATAGTAAGGTAGGTTAGAAAACAGAAAAGAAAAACAGCAGTTTTTTCTGTTGTTTTTCTTTTCTTCTATTTTCTAATCTACATTTCTACTATTTTTCTCTTTTTGCAATTCTTCTGTTTCTCATACTTTCATTGTAACCTTTTTTTCCTTTTTTTCATTTGTATATTATGAAAAATAAAAATAATTGGAATGGAAAATCATATAGTAATAAAGGGTTTTAAATTCAGTGACAGAAGGAACATTTTACCTTGTTGGAAAAGGGATACAATACTGATGATATCAGACAGGGAACTTAAACTTAGAGAATATGTAGTAATGACAAAAATAACAGCATATATTTGCAACAGAAATGTAACCAAATCTAAGAACAGCTTCCATATATACAGGCGATCTCCAGTTTAAGAATGAGTTCCATTCCCAAGGTCTATCCTTAAGTCAAGTTTGTATGTAAACTGGAACAGTATTATTGTATAATACTGTATAACTAGGAATTGTGTAATTAACTCGAATCACTGTGTATTTAACTCAAATAATTGTGTATTTAATTTGAATTTTGCTACAATAGGCTCCATTCTTAACTACAGGTCATCCTTAAACTGGGTGTTCTTAACCTGGAGACTACCTGTACTATATATTATGCAAGGGGTCAGCAATCAGTATTTAGAGTATGGTTTTTAAGGGGAAAAGTAACTGACTAAAGAACTCAAATCAGAAACACACAAAAATTTCAAATGTACATCATTGGAGTACAACAAAAGGGAAATTAGAAACTTATATTTAGCTATAATGGAAGAGAGATGGATTAGTTGGGACTTGTAGTCCCTCCCAACTCTACAATTCCCTGATTCTATTCTTGCCCAGTAATACAGCCACAACTCTGGCCTGATTTATTGATTGCCTAATTTAACTTACGACTACGTGAGTAACTTTTTTTCAAGGCTGTTTTCTTTTAAACCACCCCAAAGCCAAGCATATTCAGCTGCCTCCCCTGAAGAAGCCATTATAACGTGTCTTGTATAATTCTAATGCAAAAGGGACTTGCAGTTTAGATGATGTTGTTATTGTTGTCCTCCTGCTACCCCCCGCTTGCATTTTTCATAATGGTAAGTCAAAATGGTAAATTGGAAAGCGGCCACTTTCTTCTTTAATCTGCATTTGAACATGACCTTTTCTGCTCCAATTTAGAGCAGGAGGAAGAACCAGTTACAAACTAACACTGAGAAGGACAATTAAAGCAAAATGTTAATTTGCAAAATGATGCCTTTTTTTGTTGTTGTTGTTGGTTTCACATCACATTTTACCCCCAGGTAAGACAACCCCAATCTTTCTGGGGAAGGGCTCAGAACGAAACCATTGAAAAAATAACAAATGTTGGTAAAACTGTAGTGAATCATAGTTGCTGTCCTTTAAAGGGAACCTGAGTGTGTAAACTCAGTGGGTGGGTGGAAAGTCAACCTCCATTTTGTTCTAGGTGTGGGGCAGTGGGGTTGAGGAAGTGAGATCATAAGATTACAGGTGTGTGCGTGTGTGTATTAGTCTGGGCTGTCTGATTTAATGCTTTTAGCTGTTTTTATGTTTTCTCTAGTTTTGTACATCACCCAGCATCCACAGGAGTTGGGCAGCCAATACATGTAAATAAATAAATAAATAAATAGATAAATATGTATTCTGCCTTTATTTATTTATTTATTCTGTCAACTCAAGGCAGCGTACATATCTAATGCTCCCACCTATTTTACACAATGTTTTACACAAACTTCTTACCAATGGCGGTCCCAGACTGAACTCTCAAACAAGCAAGTACAAATTGCTCCATTACCCCCAGGATATGGCTAAATTACCCCTTGGAAGTAATTACCCCCAGTTTAAAAACCCCTGGGCTAGAGTAACAGAAACCTGAAAATCTGACCACATTTTTCTGCCCTCCCTCTTAAACCAATGAGAGTTAAGCCAGGGCCAGTTTAAGTTTTTTTCTAAAGTTCTCTTCCTGTCCTGGGCTTAAATCACATTTTGCAGGATTGTATGTTAGACCAGGAAGATGAAACACATCCTGGCGGAAAGACGTGGGAAACTATTTCCACTCAGTTGCTGAGAAAGTAGCATGGATGTGTCACTGAGTCACCAGAAGTCAAGCTTGTTCATGTCTCTGCTGTTAAAATGAGGTCAAGGACAGTGGGAAGGAAAACCTTCTCCTCTTAGACCTTGGAAGATATGGCCAGTTCAAGTAAATACTGAGTCAAATGGGCAAACAATCAGCCTAATATGGAGGTCCTTGGGATCAAAACTTCATTTCGATATAAGGTGAGTTGGTTGGTTAGTTTTACAGTATTTGTATACTATTCCAGTCGAAACTGACCCTGGGTGGTGCCCAGAAAGAAACACAGTAACTCCCATCCCACATCAAAGCAACCAATAAAAATAATAATTAGATAGTCACCTCACAGACGTCTAGAGTGAGGGAAGGGTAGCAACCGAGCATACCTCCTCCAAAATGGGGGTACTTTTATGAAAAAGGCTGATCTTCTGTCCCCCCTTACCTCATATGGAAATGGGATTTTCAGCAGATGTTCTGTAGTTGGCATGATATGTCAAGTGAAACTTATAAAGAAGTATATGATAGAAATAAACCATTCATGAAAATAAATGGAATGTTAGAGGAGTGGTTCACTGTGATATATGGAAGCTAAAGTTGGATATGTCAGGAGAAACATAAAACTAAGTTGTATATAGTGGGAATGGAGTGTGTGTGATAAAACAGGAAGAAATGGAGTCAGGAATGAATGGGGGCTGAATGACTATAGACTGACTACAAAAAGTAAATGACCAGTATGAAGGAAATACTACTGAGGTGGTTAGCTCATATAGAGAGAATGAATGAGGGTTGAACTGTAAAGCATAAAAAGGAATGAGTGCATGAGATAAAAGGAAGGGGAAGGTCAATAAAGTTGTGGTTGGATGAAGTTGATGAGATCCTCAAAAAGAGAGAGGTGAGACATTTAAAGAACCAAAGACAATGGAGTGGTAGAGGGATGTTGTAGAAGTAAGGATGATTTGAAAGACAGAGATGGTATTGCTGTCAACCTGTATTAGTTAGATTTTCTTTTCCTTTTCTCCTCTTGCCTTTAATTCCATTGATTTCATCCTTCTTGCTCCTTTTCTGCCTTTTGCAAAATTTGGCATACCCCCCCAAAGGGAACTACGAGATGGCTATGTACATTAACGGTCTGTGAACATCAGATTGATGCCTATTTGTCACTGATAGCTCTAGGAGAGCAGCTGGGAGGTGACAACTGAGCAATCCATGAGTACAGGCTGGCATGCTGTAGAGGCAAACATGCTAAAATGCAAAGCCATTACTTAGGAAATAGAAGATGAAGTGAAATAAAATAAACTTTTCTAGCCAGGTTGAGTGTGGCTTTAGCACTCCAATGTAGCCCCATCTAGAGGATTGCTGAGTGCTAAGTAATTTATACATTGGCTATGATTTGTTCCTTGGCTATGATTTCATCCCTAGCAGTAGAAAAGTCTTCAAAACTCTAAAGAGCTACTGCTCTGTGAAATCTTTGAATGGTCCAAAGGTGGATGAGATCAGGACAGAAAAGTGGGTAGGGCCAAAATGAAAACTAACTTTCATTAAAATTAAAGGTAATTTAGATCAGATTGGTTACAACCACTAATATACTGTTCCTTGACTATTTAATGATTGTTCTCTTTGATCATATAAAGATTAGAGTCTGGCATCAACTTTTGGAAGGGCTCCAGAGACTCCATAAAAGAAAGGCAAGATGTGGACCCTGAGTGTTGATAGTACTGAACTAGGTGGATTCATGTAGCTGATATCAAAACTCCCAGAAGTACTCAACCTGGTTAACATTTGGATGGGAGGCCACCAAAGAAATCCCAAGGCTGTAGGGCTGTAGGCTAGCCTGGGGGTTGTTCATGTTGTTGCTGAGACTGGTTCATGGACATACCCATGTAATCAGTAGGAATCAAGTTCTGCTTGAAGAACCACGCAGAATATGACCGATCTTGGCTGTTCTTGAAGGCAACAAAATAATGTCAAATCTGGTTCATACTTGGAAGATTTCCTGGAAGATTTCCAGGAAATCCAGGGCTGTAGGATAGATTTGGGACATTTTTAAAAAAGTCAATGGCAAGTCACTTCCATGTTGTGTCTAGAAAATGACATGGACATGTTCGTATAATCATCAGGAGTCAAACTCAACTCAAAGGAGATGTTACTTTTAGCTCTGGAAGCTAGAACAGCTCTGTGTTTTCTTACTTCCTGGGTGGGAAGCAGCAGTAAGCAACTGCTGTTGTTGTTTTCAGCTGAATAAAGTATGGATTACTTCTCTATAGGTAATAGAGAAAACTTCCTGGTTTCATGACTGTCCTATTTCAATGACTACTGCCACCAAATCAAGTTGAACAAATCATTCAGACTAGCATGCCAATCAGTGAACAACGCCAACCTTATCCATTTCATACGAGTACCATAGCTATGGTCTCATTGTCTAAGACAATTTCCTAGCTGCTTAATTGTTGGTATTGGTGGCAAAAATTAATATTGCTGCCACAATGTAATGGGAAGAAGGAATAACCTTGAGGAACAGGAAGAGCCACTACCAAGACAATGATCAGATAAAAGAAATTTGAGTCCAGGACGTAACTGTAACCTGAGAAGACATCTCAGACAAGACCCTCCCTAGTTCCCATGAAGATAAAGAGAGAGGGGGAAGCACATTCAGACTTGCAAGATTCTTAAAATAAAGGTAGTATTGGCCTGCATGACTTTGGTTTCCTACTCTGGTCTACCATGAAGGGCTGACATACCAGGAAGAGGTTTGTTGGCCCACCATCAGTGTCTGCCATTGTGAATAACCTATGAAACCAATGGGTGCATGACAAACTTAGCCAACCTACAGCCCTATAGGATGGTAGATGTGACTATCATCCTCACACCTTACTCAAAGCTTGCTCAGAGGCATTTGGTTAGATGCTATGGAAAACAAGATCCAGCACATATCATTTTCTGATCCACATTCCTTAGCAAGCAAATGCAGAATTTCTCCCAATCTTCAGAGAAGATCCAGGACCACATTTTCCAACCCTGCAGCTGTGCAATTGAAGCCCTGCCCCTTTTTTTACATTTGTCACACATGTGACACACATTGAAAAAGGGCCAGGGGTTCAGTTACATGGTTACATCTGCCATCTTGATTTTAAACAAAAACAACCCCCCACCCACCCCCTCACAGATGCTCCAGTATTAATATTGAGCACTACTTTCTGCTTTAAAACCCAAGCAAGAAGTAATGGGGAAGGAATAAGGGAGTCAACACAGGATGCCAGCAAAAATGAGCAATCTGTGCTGAAAACTTGGCTGGTTTATATTTTAAGCCAGCATGGAAAGTAGATTTTCTATTAGAATAGTTTTTGCAATATCATTTAAATGGGCTCTCTGTAGGAAATTGTGCTGAATTGTACCTTGCCAGCTGCTTGCAACAGAGCAGAAAAAAGGCACGCTTTTCAAAGACAGGAGTCCTTTTTATCTTGAAATACAAGTATACTCTCCTTGTCTTTGTTTATGGATTACTCTTCCATGTGAGTGCAATTTAAACAAACCCTGATTAAGCTGTAATCTGGAAAGAATTACATGGAATGGCTCCTGTTGACTTGTGCGCAGCTTAAGTCTATCACAACTTACAAACTATCATATGTTGCTTGAATCTTCATCTTTGGAGACAATAGTCTATACTTGTTGTAGCTCTAATAGTGATCAGAACAAGAAGTTTGAAAGCTGAGAAAACAGGGGTGGGCAACTAGTGACCCCAGGGTTTCTGGCAGCCCATGGCCTGATTGCATGTGGCTTTCAAAGCTAATTTATCTTGTAGTGGTGACTTTCTTAAATTAATCTTGTAATGTGTGTGTGTGTGTGTAGAAATATTTCTTTTTGTCTGTCCTTAAATTACTAGTTGTTAGATTGGTTTCCTCTATTCACAATGCACCTTTACCCAGAATACTGAGAAGCTTGGCAATTGCATTCATACCACATATTAAAATTTGGATAGTGTTATTGTTATTATTTCCTTGTGAACCGAGGCCTTTGGTTAGTTCCTGATTCAATGCATTGTAAAAATGTAGGAAATGAATTAATTCAATAACCATATTTTTAATATCTGCAAACACAGCCTGCTGGGTAACACAGAGAGTCCAACTACATGGGACTTCCAATAATGTCTATTTTTTTCTTCCTTCTCAGAAGTAAGACTGGGAGAACTAATCTGAATTCTAGCAAGAAGTAGAAAAGTAAATTTTCCTTTGAACTGAACTCAACTCCTGGTGACTTCATAGATACATCCAGGTGGTTTCTCATTGCCTTTTTCTGAGCAAGGGGTTGGACTAGAATGGATATGAGATTTCTTTTTAATTTCCTAATCTTCCAAGTATCGGACCTCGCCCTACAAAGCTTCAGAGCTTAGACAGGTCAGCCAGTGTTCCACCTAGTGAACCTGTTGGAACATAGAAGGGTTTGAATGCTTTGTCCTGATTCCACCCTGGACTGGGACATTCACACTTCCAGCTGCCAAAGGACAAAGAAGCTCCATTCATTGCAGTGGCAAATCTTAGGGGGAGTTTGACTCTTCCATGTGCAAAAAAGGAGAAAAAAGTATCTCCATTATGTTTACCTCATCCATCATTTTATAAACCTCTATCTTGTCTCTGTCTTGTTCCTCTTCCATCATGCCCTTCTAAGATAAATTGTCTCTCTAGCTTCAGACTTTCTGAGACACCTTCCTCAAATTTCCTTACCCAACCTTGCTCCCTCAAAACTATTGATTTATCACTCCCATCATCTTCCCCAAACCTCTCCACAACTTTAACCTGGCATGTGAGAAATGGTTTGGAAATCCCTTGAGTCTTTTTGAAATAAAAATAATGCATGGCCCAAGGTGGTTTACAATGATCTTTGCCAGAGGAAGTAAATGAAACTTAATGGAGAAGGCTAAATGAGCGTCCTTTCCCCCTGACTCTTGTTGTGGGGTATTTTGGGAGGGGTGGGGGACCAAAGTTTACAAAATGTCTTCATCTGCAGCTAAGTGACGTCATTAAACTGAGACTGTTGGCAGATAAGAGACACTGCCAAGGGAACAGTCAAATAAGAGACAGCATATCAGGCAACTGGAGATAGCATACCCTACAACTGGATAGTGGGTGGGGAAAAGGCTCAGAAGGGACCCTCCCTAGTTTCCTGGGCTGTAAAGGAGATGATGGGGAGAGATTCTTGTAAGATTCTTGCAAGATTCTGTCAGTTTACAGTAAAGTAGAATTAGCTCATCTGGTTGTGATTCCGATCTGGTTTACCTTGTGAGGCCCACATCAATCTTGCAAGTCTGAAAGTACATCCCTCCCCCATCTCCTTTACAGCTCAAGAAACTAGGGAGGGTCCCTTCCGAGCTTCTTGCCCTGCCCACTATCCAGCTGCGGGCTATGCTGCCTCTTATCTGACCGTTCCCTTGGCAGCATCTCTTTGCCCCATCTCCCAGGGTCTTTCCCACATACCATCACAAGCAGTGACCCTTCCCAAGGTGTGAAGGTTGGAGAAAATGTTGATCTAGGTGTCAAATCCTCCCAGATCCCTGTCAAAGTACTTCAGGTTGACTTTTGTTATTTAATTATTGCATTATTATTCCATCTAATAATCAGAATTCTCTGGATGGATTATAAAATCACAGCTTTGTTTATGAACATTCTTATCCTATAAAACTATTGATGTCCAAAGAGGACCTGGAGAGTAAAATCCCTGCCCGGGAGTGACATCACTATTTCGCCTTCCAGTCAATGCTTATTTTGTGACTGGCCATGCCCATCATAGCAGCCATTTTGTGAATCGGGTAAGTCTAATGTGGCAGCCATTTTGTGAATCGGGTAAGTCTAATGTGGCAGCCATTTTGTGATAGTGCCCAGAATGTGCTCTCCAATGTGGCATTCAGCCCCACACAACCTTTTTACCCTTTCTCTTAGCCAAGAATATGAATCCTTTCTCCAAATAAGACTCTGAACATTATGTCTGGCTTATTAATGCTGGCTAATTAAATATTCTAGCAGGATTTTGGTGGACCAAAACAAATCTGTACCTGTGTTGGAGTTTAAATACAAAGTTATTTCATTTTTAAATGACTCCTCAGGAACAGAATAAGAAATGTATGTTTGAGGCTAATGGGAGGTCATGCCTTTTAAAAGTACTCCATTTATGTTTGCTTTAAAAAAGAGCAATCAATACAAAAGACAGTTGCTGTGGAATCTGTACTTGGAAACTTGACATATCTATTCCTTAACAAGAGAAGGGTACAGTAGTGATTTATACTAAACAAATACGATATGTATCTATAAATAAATAAATAAATTTTGGTTAAGTTTGCACAACAATGCATACTAGGCTAAAGTGAAGCTGGTAGGTTATTGTTAAATGTGTAGTGGGAAACCTAGTTGCTGTCCTAGTTATATATCTACTACAAACTGCATTGACCCAAAAAATGTGCATCGCAAGATCACCATGTGACCCCAGATCTGTTGAATCCCAGTGCTGAGATTTGTCATATGAAGTTGTCATGCCTGCTTTATCGGTGGCTTCTGTTGCAAATACTGATGGATCCAGACCATCAAATTAACCTTCATAGGGTTTATCTCATGGGACATCTGCTGGTCTATGAACCTGACAACTATGTTTAGCAAACCTGTAAGTAAAGGCAGGGGAGGGGGGAAGTGCTTTCAAACCTGCAAGATTCTGTTACTGTAACCTTACAATAAAGGTAGTATTAGTCCTTTCTGGACTACCTGGAAGGGCTGACATCAGTCTTGCAAGTCTCATGCTCTCTTTCTAGAGAGACAGAAGATCCTGCTTTGGTTTTTAGAAATGCCCTCCAATCCCCAGGGTACACCACCATCCCTCGAGCACTTTGCTTCAACGTTGTTGCAACACCAGCAGCAAGTGGATATATCAATAACCAATTTACAGAATACCATGATATCAGCCTTTGAGGTAGTCCAGACAGGACACCAAAACCCTGAGTACTAATACTACTTTTACGGCAAGGTTAAGTGACAGGATCTTGCAAGTCTGAAAGCACTTTCCCCCCTCCCCTGCCTTTCCTTTCCAGAGAATTAGGGAGGGTCCCTTCTGAGACATTTTCTCCACCCCATCCATCCTTTGGACTCAGATTTCTCTTATCAGACTGTTGTCTAGGCTGTGGCTCTTCCTCCTGTCTCCCAAGGTTATACTCATAGCCCGTTACACCAGGATAAGTGAGTTCTGTAAACTCAGTCACACCCTCTCTCAAACTGCACATCTTAAAATTCTCTGAGCCTGCAGGCTGACTCTCTCCATCCTCCTCAGGGTCAACAGTGAGTCTTGATAATGGCCTACAAGTCCACCTCAGCAGCAGCCACTGAAGAGGACAGCATCAACTAGACCAGAGACTGCATCTGAACAGGCATAGGTCTGTTAAGATTGAGTCTGCTCACTGCAAACTGACAGGCACATTGATAGAGATGTCCCTTGCAACTTTTCTAAAATAAAATATTGCTGGTTCCCAAGGAAACATCCATTTTCTTTTAGTCTGATATATGGTAGGCAAACTGCATAGTCACAGAGGACGGTAGCTGTGTCCAGTAGAGGGAGGGGTTGGAAGGAAAGAAATAAGAAATGTCCATATAGCACCCCATCACCTATTATGGAGTACTGGATCATGGCCACCAAAGTTCAGAGAACTTCTAGATGGCAGCAAACTCTAGGGGGAGGTGGGATTTTTAAGGATGAAAATGGGAATAGTTTTCCTCCCAGGTCTTTCTCTCCCATCCTACTTTAACCTCCTCCTCAAAATGGCCCAAATCAGCCCCCAAAATGGATTAGGGCCTGTTAAGGGAAAGAATGTCTATTGTATAGAAGGAGCTATGCCTGGAGTGGCAGGTTTCCTTCTACCTTGTGTTCTAATCAGCAGCCTCCCGGGGTATACGTGCGTCAAAATCAGCAAGATGGCAGACAGAGTGTCATGATCTAAGCCTTCCCCTTTGAACATGCCCGTGACACATGAAGTGGGCCTTGCATCATGAAGTTCCATCTGCCCTCTTGCTGATTTCGATGCACCCTCTGGGCACCACTAATTATGGATTTGATTATTCAGCTACACACTCAAGGCAGGCCAAGGTGCGATCAGGAACTCTACATCCAGTCTCCAGCAACGCAGGCAGGTAAAAGTTCTAAATCACACTCTGGCAAGTGTCAAAATCTTCTTCAATAGGGGTCCTGCTTCTACTCAGAAGTAAGGTGGAGCTTATAGATGGTGTTAGGTGACCTCTGAAGCTAGGAGCATACACCAGAACGGTTTGCACCAGACCAGGCCCATAAATAAAATCTCGAGATGGCCTTGCTTTGGGGTTATTAAGTACTTGTTGCTCAAGTCTTGGGTTGTGTTAGTGCAATGTGCAAAAGTGTAACCATGTGTTCATCCAACATGCTAAGCCCAAACCAACCAACTGAATTATGGCTTTAAAAGTGACCTGTGACCAGAGCATACTCACTCATCACATGGTTTGTGTGATATAGCGATTGACTGAGGGTATTGTGCCAACTCAACTCTCATATTTAAACCTGCTTGGGTCTGAATGTTTTGCTCACTACTTGGTACCCTTTCCCTAATTTCTGGCCTTGTTTGGTTGCTGACTTTTGTACTGTCTCTTGCTGCTGATTTTGTCCTTTTGAGTTTAGACTGGCTGGCTGGGTTTAAGCATCCCAGACATAGCTAAAGTTTAGGGTTCAAGTCTTATAGGAACGCAGGTCTGTTTTTGTCTGTAATGTAGGGGTAACGGTAGACAAGCTCTTGGGAATACTATTTTGTTCCGCATTTTTCTTCCTGGTGGCATGGATTTCTTTATCCATTTTCTCTCAACCCCCCTCCTTCCCCAGTTATATCAATAACACCTTTCTCTCTCTCTCTCTCTTCTTTCAATTTTGGGTGTGTTACAGAGTGAAGCTATAGTCTCACGCAGCAGCTTTTGTTTCTCTATCAGCTCGGTAGCAGCCCTGGAAATTGGAAAGGAAATTGTTCTAACATTTTCCATATGTGCAGCTTTCACATCAAGCTAAAAATGTGATAATTCAGGACTTGCATTACGGGTCAAAGTGCCCCCCAGGACATATCAACCCATGAAACCTAGGGCAAACCATGCTGATTGAACACCGCCATTTAAGGCAGACCAAAATTGCTGTTCCACAACACAAAACACTACTGTGAGTGATTCTATTCAGTTTGGAAAGCCAAAGATGTTTCAGAGATCTTCGCTGACCCCTATGTTAGGCTTCTGTATCTGAGTTAGAGAAAGTTGTAACTGCATGGAGGAGG
The DNA here is from genome assembly GCA_030867105.1 of Liasis olivaceus. NCBI lineage: Eukaryota > Metazoa > Chordata > Lepidosauria > Squamata > Pythonidae > Liasis > Liasis olivaceus. The sequence goes on from CM061352.1 coordinate 106,818,394, forward strand.
TCTGGTCCCTAAAATGCATTCAAGGTCAGTGAAGGATAAGACTATAGTGTGAACAAAAAATTGTTCTGATGAGAGCTCTAAGTCCAACTAGAAATTAAAGAAATTAAAATAAAAACACATACCATGCACAGTGGAGAATAAACCCTTAAGCAAGAGCAGAAATACTAATAGGAACATTTTTTCCTGTTGAAAAAGAAAGAGGGGGATGACAAATCGCAGCAGAATTGCCTCTAGGATTACATGCAGCGTATTGCAAGACCTTACAAGCCAGAGTCAAATCAAACGGCGTATTGCAGAGGTTGTTTCTTTTGGGCTATGAATGTTCCACAATAAAATGACTCAGGGCACTTTCAGATGACCTGTCTTCCTGTCACAAAGCCTCATTGATTGCACAATGAAAAGCAAGGTTTGAGTAGGCTGTTTTGACTAAGATTACCAGAAAGCTACTCAAAGGGGCATGTTTACTTCTTCGTGAGTCTGCTGTGCTTGTCGCGAACCAACAGCCAGCCTAACTTTGTCCTTACATGCCATCCAACCAGGAAAGAATCCCTTCTCCTACCTCTTTAAGATCCTGCCCAGTGCAGAATCCCTTCCTTTTAAAAATAATTTTTAAAAAAGGTGTTTGGGGTACCTGTCATGGTGTATAGATGTCCCGTCTTAGTCCTGCTTGTTGGGGCTCTTACAGGGAGCTGAAAAATGAGCTGGCCAAATCTTTGACCCATGATGCTAAAGTAACCCCATGATACACAACTGCTGCTGCAGCAATACTTCTGGCAAAAAATGCAAAATTTCCATTTGTAGCAAATCTTCCATCTGTAGCAGGAAGACCCTGGGACAAAGCACAATGGGTGGAGGTCCATCAATGGTGCCTCTTGATCAACAGGGACTTTGGCTTCCTTTAATGTGGCGACTGCAGTCATGTTAGACTTCAGTTAGACTTTGAAAGTGACCTGAAATGCTTTCCAGCCTGGAAGTTAGCAATCCTTATCAAGCTCAGGGTTTGTTCATTTCCTTTCTAATAAAAATGAACAGCTCAAAACTGCTGTTCTACAAAGCCACTATGACAATCAAATGAGTGACCTTGAAATGTAGGGCAGTATTGACCTGGTCACTTGATTTCCTTTCAGCTGTATAAAGAAAGATTTTGGGAGGCAGATGAAGTTTTCAGGCAAGGTAGTTTGTTTCCAGGACTTGTCACAGAGGGCAACTGCAGTGATTTTATTGGCACACCCCTTTTCTTCGACACGCTATCTGTAAAGCAACCAACAAGCAAACATTACCCAAAAGGAAACAAAACAAGAACAACAACAAAGATGCAAATTGCATGACATTCAGATCCCATAATTGCAAACACACAGTAGAACAGCACCAATAGTGAAACAATTCATGAATGCTTCCGTTGCCAGCAAGAACAGAACTCCAACAGCCACCATAAAGGGAGGCCTTTTCCAGATCTTCAAGGTCTCAAGATGGCAAGGAGGACAGGCCTACATCACAAGTGGCTGGCAGTGAGCCCAAAAGGGGCCCTGAGGAAAAAGGAAGTGCCAGTGTCATGGGGAGGCTGTAGGAACCTGCTAGATTTCTCAGATAGTCTTCAAGGTGAGGTCTCCTCTGAGTCACCTCCTGGTGATTTTCTGTATTCTTTAAGAAAATCAATATGGCCACCTATCTGAAGCAACCCACTCAGGTGGCTGACAATACCAACCAACCAAAGCTGCAAAATACAGTTAAAAACAAGCATGATCATCGTCAAAACCAAAGTCAGGGCTTCTCACCCATCACTCACAATCCCCAACACACACATATATAACACTCCACTAGCAACCTAGCCCTAAGACCTGTGGGAAAAGCTGGCTTTTTATCACTTTCCAGAAGACGAGCAGGGTTGGGACCCTCTGGATCCCTGGAGGGAAGCTATTCCAGAAGGCAGGCATCACAACAGAGAAGGCATGTCTCCTGGGTCCTGCAAGGTGCACTGTTTCACTGAGGGGACCTTAAGCATACCCACCCAACTGGATCTGGTGGGACCAGCAGAAACAACTGTGGTGGTTCTGCAAATAATGTGGCCCTGTGCTATTTAGGGTTTTAAAGGTGCTAACCAACACCTTGAATAGCACCCAGAAGCTTACTAGGAGCCATTGCAGCTCACACAGAAATGGTATTACTTGGGCAAACCTGGGTGTACCCAATGCTACTCATGACACTGCATTCTGGACCAGTTGTAGCCTCCATGCTTCTTGGAGAGGATATGGAAGTGGTTTATTGTTGCCTTCTTCTGTGATGTTTTTTGACTCCCCTTCCAGCCTTCATCCCTGGGACTCCCTAATGGCCTTCGGTCCATGTACTAACTAGATCTGAGCCTGCTTTGCTTTGTGTTGATCAGGTGCTGCCACCTGCCTGGGTTAGAGAGACCTACACGTAACAAGCCATCCCCACTGATCTTCTGTCTTCTTCCCAAGACTGAAGAAGACAATCCATTAGCTAAGAATCCATGGGCATGGTGGATCCTGCCTCTCCAACTGGAAACATGCATAGGTGGCAAAACTCATAACCTTGTTGCCATCATTTGCTAAGTAGCAGCTGTTTCCTACTTCTGACACTTCATTGCCTGATTGCAGAGTTTTCCCTGAATCTGTAGGCTTCAGGGGAGACAGGGAAGAGAGTCCTACCTCTCACCCCCATCCCAGGCAACAGTGCTCCTTTACTCTCCTGGAGCAAAGGAGGAGGAAAAAGAATGGTTGATATACAGTAAAGTTCAGAATGCTGCTTTCTCAACATTGAGTTTCTTGTTACCTGGAATGGGCTCATCGTGTTGAATATTCTAGGCTACTCCAGCTTTCCCAGTTTGGAGTCCCCAGATAGGTTGGCTTGCAACTCCCATCATTCACATCCAGCTTGGCCAGAATGTCTGAATGGACAGGATAGGAAATGCTATTTTCATCCTTCACCATTATGCAGGACATCCTGGTATTGAACCACACATTAATCAAAAGAAGAGGAAAAACATACACAGACACTGGTGGATCTTGAGTTTTCTGGTGCTTTATTGACAGGTTGGACACCTTTTCCGTCAAGATTGACCAAGGTTTGCTAATTCACACTCATCTTTAGCTATCTCACTTGGAATGGTCCATCACGGAGGTGTCTTAAACCCATCTCTTCGTTTTTTGACTCCACAACTGAATCCTGCTTAGGACTGATTGATCTTTGCACAGTCTTTGGTATGCATTTAAACAAAACCTCACATTGGTAAACTCCTGAATTCGAGAGAGTTCTTTCTTGCTCTTGGGGGTGCCAGCTACAAAAAACTACCCCCACAAACTAGTTGATACCTGGCCAATGATCCATTTTATTTATTTATTTGCAGTTTTTTATTTATTTCTTTGAATGATTTCTATGGCTGAATTGCTGTTCTGGGCAGCAGGCAGAGCATTAAAAGCACGAAACAAAATAAGCAATCACCATAAAAATAAGAAACATAACACAACAACACCAGGGCCAAACTACAATAATGTCAGTGTTAAAAACCAATTCAGGAGAGGCTCATTCAATGCTCTGGCCCAACGGTCAGGGGAAAATACAGGTTTTCAGGGTGTTAGGAAAGGCCAACGGAATTGTGGTCATCCAAATCTCGGGGATGCTGTTTCTGAGTCCCATATGTTATTTTAAGAAGTATAATTTTTAAAGTTGGATAGCAAACCTACTTGCAGTTGATCCTATTTTCCTTATCTCTTTCCAAGACTTTCCATGCCTGCTGATAAATCCTGAAGGAACTAGAATCGTTCTGCAAGAATTCTCTTGAGGATCTACTTTGTTGAGTAGAAACTTCCACTGGGCATGGTGTGAACCGTCTCGGTGAGTAAAATTGCAAAAGTTATTTCGCCTGTCAAATCAGGACTCGGTGGATATTTTGATCTGAGTACGTCTTTCTTAAACAGCTGCCTTGCATGTCTCAGATCTTCATTAGGTGGCCAACCCATTTGCTCAAATTAGAACAGGGATGCCCTTGAGAGAGAGGGAGAATGCTTGAAATTGGTATCCCGGCTGCATCTGAGGCAGAGCTCTTTGAGAGATAAGGGCCCCGAAAATCTTTTATTGTCCTTTATTTGTGTGCTGAACTGCAGAAGCAAACTGTTTCAGATTTTCTAGAGGCTATTTGGCATGTCCCTTTTACTGTAGGTCCTATATTGTTGGTTGTCTGACACCAAAGCAAGCTTGTATACCCATAAATGCCACTGCAAATTTTATTTCTATCTGGTTAATGATACTCTGAGATCTTTAAAAGGCTTTGAAAAGGACACCATAAAGCACTGAAGAAGAAGAGCTTTGTCTACAGAAGGCAAAGGACTTCATGTTGTAAACCTTCTGAACCCTGTTCTCAAGTACAATGTGACCTTGCCTGCATCGTATTGTTTTCCATCTTTTTTATTTCTCCAGCCAGGCAAGAGCACTTGGATTGCTTGAGGGCTACTTAGAAAGCCATCTTTATCTTCCAAGACTATTTGAACATTGGCAGGTTTGGTTGGCGGGGAGGGGGGCAGGAGAAGGGTAGTTTCCAAGGGTGGAGCCAGAATCACAAACCACAGAAAGAATCTGGCTACTGAGAAATGGAACCAGGCTGAGAGTAGTCAGATTGTGAGCTGAGATTTTGTGGGGCCAGATTATGTGCTGAGATCTTATGAAGTTGGATTATGAGCTGAGATCTTGTGAGGCAAATTGAGGGCCATAAACTAAGCAGTAGAGTTTGACAGACTCATAGTATTACATGGAGTTCTGTCCAAGGGCTGTGAAGCTTTTTAAAGTTTTTTTTTTCCCCAAAAAGGTGTTTCAGAATGCAGAAGAGCATGGCGGAAGAGCAAACATAACACCCATTTGTAACATTTAAAGAAGGCACATCTTTTCCCAAGATTGTGTAGCACCGCTGTACAATCCCAGGAAAAGATATGCTGCTTTAAGATGTTGCAGACAAGTTCTATGTTTGCACCCTCATGGGCTCTAAAGCACCATTTAAAGACCAGATCCAAAGGGCACCTAGACCCTATTCTGTTAATCCTGCAGGGATTCTGCAGGATCCTGCAAGTCAGGGAAGACTGGTTGATCCCAGATGTTCAGGGATCTCCCTGGTGCAGACTAGAGTGAATGGAAGAGGTTCTAACTACAAGCAGAAAATACCCTGACAAAGGTGTCAAGGGAGGCAAATGACAAATGCAGTGTAGCACCATTGTGGTGTAAGCTCCATTCCTTTTGTACGTGTGTTGTGATATTGCATGTATGTACAAAAGGGGTGGAGCGTGCATCACAATGGTGCAGCAATGCTTTTGTCATTTTGACATTAGCTTCTGATCCTGCAGACCCTTCTGCTTGACCCTTGTATTCTAGAACAGGGATTGGCAACCTTCTGGGTCCAGAGGGCACCACTGGAATGTAGAAGACAAAATACCTGCACAGAGTGGCATTACATCTTGGTGAGCGTGGCCAGTCCCAAAGCATTAATCTGCTAGAAGACAAACTAACAGCTCATTCTTCACCATATTTTTTCTCCCTTGTTGCTTTGCGCTCACCTCTGCCTTCTTTCTGGACAGTGGCTATACTGTCTAGTTATGGGGCATATGTGGAACTCTGGGGTGTTCTGTGCTTTACTTTTCAGTGTGCTAGATTCTTGTAGATTATTATAATTGTAGCAGAATCCAATGGCTCTATTCAAGGTGACCCACAGCCTCTTGAGTAGGGAAGATGTCCCTGCAGGCCCCTTTGATATGTTTCTAGGTTCATCATGGACAATACCGCTCATACACAGATAGAAGTCTAATGAAGTGATTGAGGGGACCAACATTCATTTAATCCTGTGGACTCTGAGGAAGTGGATAGGGCTCTCTGTGAGAGGAACTTGGCCACCTGTGGGCTGAGTGTTATTAAATATTAAGCTACTTAATACTTAACATTAACAATAATGTTAAAACGTTAAAATCAGGACTGCCAGGAAGACGTAAGTTTGTCAATTGCTCTTCTAAAAGATCAGCTGTATATTCTGGGCCTCCATCTGTAGACTCCAGTAAAAGAACAAAGCCATAAATGTTTTGGCTTTTATGGAGATGGAACCTGAAATGGGATCCATACCCACCAGGGATATCTGCAGAGGGGATCAAAAATATCAAGACGGTGGCCATGTCTATACCATCAAAACCCCATACACATACAAATGAGGCAAGACTTGGATGGTGTAGTCATGGCCACCATCTTGACATTTTGGACCCCTGGCAAATGCCCATGATCCCCAGAGGAGATCAACGGGGTTCAAGAGAGAAAGGCTTTCTCAGTACTAGCCCCCACATTATGAAATGTGCTTTCCCCCAAAATGTGTCTGGTTCCTACATCCTTTCTTTAGGAAGGCCCTTAAAATGATTCTAAGAGCAGGACTGCAGGCCCTGTGATGGTTAATGCTATTTATTATCATTGTTTTCTGTGTGATGCTGATTGTTACAAATGCTTTTCATTACCAAGATACATGGTTTTGGATTGTTTGATGGTGGAAGATGATGAAACTGGGGTGGGCTAGAAGTGTTATCCAATAAATAAGGATTTGAGCAGAGTTGTGAAAGGCCTGAAATTGGACAAACCTCACCGAGAAACAATGTGATGGGTCATAGGGAACCCAGCCAAGAATTCTTTGATCGGTCAAGGATGCTGTTTGACAAAATGTTCTGACTTGTCCAGTTCCAGAATTGCTTGCAAGATAGAACCAGAGGTTTGTGGCAGAAGCCAGAGACGTATTAGCCAGTGGCAACTTGGGACGGGGTGGGGTGGCAGGGGGACAGAGACCCTTTTGAGAAAACTGTCCCGTCTTATTTCCAGACTGTTTAGGCGACTGCATGCTGAAGCTCACAGTGCGAACTGTAGAAACTGACTTCTAGAATCCCTTTCTCTTTTAAGTTTACATCAAATCTGATAGAAGTGATTTAACGTGCCGCATAAGACCTCCTCTGTGACACCTACAGGTATTCCTAGGAAACTTAAACGTACAGATTACTGGGGATGGGGGTGCAAACCATTTACATTTACAAATCTTAGATTGATGCTATGTCTTCTCTCTCCACCTATGGACTAATTTCTTATCGACACAGAGGCACAATTGATCAATATTATCCTGGGCGGTCAAGATTTAATTTGTTGCTTAAAAATGGTGTCTTTCTTTTTTCCCCCCTACATATTAGAACTATATAGTGTTCTAATGCATATATGTATAACTGATAATATCTAGGTTTTTTTCCCCTTTCCTTTGCTTTTTCATTGATTTATTTTTGTATGTATCCTGTTTTAATGTCCTTGTTCTCTTTTGTACATTAAAAGCAATAAAAAGCAGGGAGAATTTATATCTGCAAGGGGTGTGTTTCACACCTTTGTGATCACGCATGCAATTTGGTTTATATTACGTGAGTTTTACAGCTCCTTATACTCTAGTGATAATTCTGTTATTTATTTAAAATGCACACTAACTTTTATATGTGGTGGATTGGATTGGATATTGAGTACAATCATTCTGCACGTCAGTATACCTCGGCGAGGTGTGTTGGAAAGCACAAGTGAAATCTAATAAGCCAAGTAATGTCAGGTGCATTTTTTAAAAAAAAGCAAGAAAAGTTTCTAGATCTCATGATTTTGAAAAAGATGAGCTAATGAAAGGAGGCGCGCCAGTGAGGTTAGAGGCAAACCAACTTTGACTGGATGGAAGCTTCAACAAAGGTGGGGAGGGAGAGGTTGGTCTTGGAAGGGGGGAATGTTGGAGTCTTTTGCTTTTCAATTTGCTAAGTATGTGTGATGGAATGGAATTATGAAGGCCACACTCAGGGAGGGAAACATCCTCTTATCTCTTCCTCACCCTTCAGGAGACGAAAGAGGATCTTTCCCTCCCTGAGTGTGGCCTTCATAATTCCATTCCATCACAGTATGGAGCCTATATGGTCCAGGGCTGAACAGTATAGTTTGAAGTAAGACGAACTCATGGAGGTTGAATGCATATTTCAGTAATAATAGGGTTGGATGATACAGCAGAGAGTGCCCCGCCCTATGGAATAACCTTCCCCCAGAGGTAAGGCAGGCCCCTACTCTCTTGTTCTTCTGGAAAGCAGTGAAGACCTGGCTCTGCCAACTGGCATGGGGTGAGAACAGGGGCAACCAACCCTGGGGGTGGCTAGCACCTCGAAGATGCTCCCGTATGTTAATATCTTTTTGATCACTAGCATCTTGGAAGATATTATTATTTATGTACGTGTTTGGCTTTACTGTATTTTTATACTGTTTTGATTGTATTTTAACTAACATTTATTTGTTGTTTTTATCATAAACCGCCCAGAGTCACTTCCTCGTGAGATGGGCAGTGTCTAAATTCGAAATATAAATAAATAAATGAATGAATGAATGAATGAATGAATGAATGAATAGAGTCATCTGAATGGGGTGCAAAACCGTGCAATATGTTGTTAATTACTGCATCCTATAATTTAATGTTTAATTACATTTGTCATAATTATAGGCATCTCATTATGGAGAGGATGGATCAAACATTTTAAGTCCTAGAATGGGAGAACTGGAAAGCACTATTTTGGCTGGCTGATCTAACCACCATTTACAGAGTCATATTAGGTTCGTGTCTAAAAACCACATTGTTGGTTGTACAAAGAAAAAGATCTGCATTCGTATTATGAAGACTTACCATTGGGTCTGGGTCTCTAATCATCATAAATAATCATGCTGATTATCATCATTATGTCTGTGTGGTTAAACTGTTGGGTAAGGACCGGTGAAATTTGGGTAACGTCTATCGATCATGGAAATTGACAGGGTGACTTTGGACCCACCACACTCTCTCAGTCCACCTCAGCCCACAGGGATGTTGTTGTGGGAGAAAATGGGAGAAGGGAGGGCCGTGTAGGTAGACTTGAGTTCTGAAGGAAAAGCAGGGTATAAATCAAAAAAACTGTAATGGAATTTTTGCCAAACAGAGGAACACAACGCTGAGGAGCAGAACCAGGTTTATTGCAATGCTCATTGGGTGCCTGCTTTCAAGAAAGAGGGACTCTGAACAACAGAAAAGCTTAGAATTTATACACTTTTGAGGTTGAGAGGTGGGAAATCTGAGGCATCTGATTCAAGGATAGGTTTGGATAGGTGTTAAATGGGGGATAAATGGTTTTTCTATTGTGAGATAAGAAACATGGCAAACCCTTAAGCAGACAGGTGATGGCCCTCCCATTGTTTCAGTAGGATAGTGTTAAAAGGGCTATTTTTGGCAGCAGGACATGGTCACTCTTGGGTCATGCAATGGCTTGGAGCTGATCCAGTTTTTCATGAGCAAAGAATGGCAGGAGGAAGTGGAGAAAAGAGATTGCAGGAGAGGCAAGGGGGAGGGGGAAGAGTTTCCAGCTTTATTTTATTATTTTTCCATCACAAAACCGATCAATGAATCATGCTTCAACAGCAACGACAACATTCCAGCATCTGAATTATCAGCATGGAAAGAAGATACAAGCCCAAGGTATTGCCTAAGATTTCATGAACAAAAGAAGCAAGGTGATCAGGTTTCCAGTTCCTTTTATCAGCACGTTAATATGCACTGAGGTGGAAAATCTCTGCCATGTGAACCTCTAGTCCAGGGTTTCTCAACCTTGGCAACTTTAAGACGTGTGGACTTCAACTCCCAGAATTCCCCAGCCAGCATATGCTGGCTGGGGAATTCTGGGAGTTGAAGTCCAAACATCTTAAAGTTGCCAAGGTTGAGAAACCCTGCTCTAGTCCTTGGACAGAGGAGCACAAGCAGGAAGGAAGAATCACTTCCTTGAAACTCACTCTCTTTCTTTGAAGCTGGTCCTCGGTGAAGGACCTGTCCAAGAAGCTTCATCATCTAAAGGACCACCAGCAAATCAAAGCTGCTGGCCATGATTTTATGCATCTGTGCTATTTCCCGTACTTCCTGAGACACAATCCTCTGGATTCCCATTTTGTCTTCTGACACTGAAAAGCAAATCCAGTTATTGGCAAAGAAGCCACCAGAATCATTTTCAGATAATGTGTTGCCTTCTGCCAATTATGCATGTAAAAGGAAAGGAAAGAAGAGTTCTTTTAATTTTTTTCACTGAGGAGCTGAAGAAAGTGATCCCAGTTCCTTTCTCTCTGTGTCCCAGCCTAAAGGGGGGGAATCTTCAAAGGGTACCCCCTAACAAGATGCATTTCTCCGCTCCTTGAGTTCCAGTTTTGAACCCCAAACTCTGTCTTTGGATACAAAAGCAATGAGCTTCTACAGATTGCAGCCAATGTTTCATTTTGTCTACTACATCTCCCTAATTACTTTTATCTCCCCCTCTGGATTCAGAGCTCTCTCAAATTGTTCACTTGGCTTTACCTGGATCAGTCAGCCCACCAACGTCATTAATGCAGGATGCAGCCTCAAAGCAATCTTTGTTCTCTATTTGCAGTTGTAAGTCAATTATATCAAGAATCCAAAAGACTGAAGTCTCTTATATCAAGAGTTCAGTGTATTTCAATTGCACCTTCGCTCTGGGAAATTAGCAGTTTCTTCCTCTACTACCAGATAAGGGAACATGCCGCTGCTGCTGAAACCGCAACACCCTTTCACATCCAGTGTGCAAGTCTTAAGCTCAACTTGAGTTGAATTCATCGTATGCATTTATTTGGAGCCTGTTGGTCTTGTTGATGGACTGAGACAGTGCCTTTTCTACCACAAGTCCCTGTCTGCAGGCTTGTGATCTAAAAGAGATGATATAGAAGGAAAAAAGGAGGGGAGGGCAGAAGAAAAACACAGAAGATTATAGTTCAGAAAGAGGAGGGACCTAATTGAGCAGGACCAATGGAACAGTTGAGGGAGGAGCAACTGAGACATGGGGCTTGCCTCCTGCTTCCTTTGCTTGAACTGAAGTCCACTTCACCTCTATTTTATTCCTATGTTTTCAGTCACCAAAGTCATCTTCATCTTCCCCAACCTATCTGGTTATAAAGACCATTCCTTGAGGGTTCTTGTCTGTATGTTCCTACTTTCTGAGTTTTCAGAGGGTAAAAATATGCTGCAATTTTATCTGATTTTCCAGAGTTTTCAGGTAGCTTTCTGAGACCAGAGGAAGATGATCAATGGCTGCCCTTTGTCTATATCAATAGGGAAACAAATGATATTTCTGCATTGAAATTAATGGGACAAACTAAGGTAGAAATAGATAGTTCGGAGGCCAGCAAAAACCTTATTGGAATCAAGCCATAGTCACAAAATATGGACTCCAAAATCAATCTGTTTATCCTCTTCACTATATGAGATTAGGAGACAGGAACAAAAAGGGACAGGAACAGCCTGTTCCTGGAGTCAAGGGTGTTCCATCACTGGAGGTTTTCAAGCAAAGGTTGGACAGCCATTTGTTTGGGATGGTCTGAGGATTCCTGCAGAGGGTTGGACTGGAACTCCTCTTAGGTCCCTTCCAACTCTAGGGTTCTATTACTTCTGAACCTAAAAACCTAAATCCCCTAAAAGGAGATTCCTCAGTATGTCTTCTGTTGGGATTTAAATCTAGAGCAGGGTTTCTCAACCTTGGCAACTTGAAGGTAGGTGGACTTCAACTCCCAGAATCCCCCAGCCGGCATGATGGCTGGGGGATTCTGCGAGTTGATGTCCACCTACCTTCAAGTTGCCAAGATTGAGAAGCACTGATCTAGAGTCATGGGGGGGTCAATCACTGGAGGTTTTCAACCAAAGGTTCTGCAGCCATTTGTCTGAGATGGTCCAGACGAGGTCAAGGTCTGGAGCCAAGACCTCCAAGGTGTCTTCCAACCCTGTGTTTCTGTTTTGATGAAAAACATACTCAACCCAAGACAGGAATTCAGTTTTGTACAGAATCTTTCCTTCCCCATCTTTACTGATTTGCAAATAATGTTCTTTATAATTTCAGTTGATATTTAATGGCTGTTTTTAAACTTCTGCTAATATTTGATGGCAGAAGTTTTGTTTGTTTTAGTGTTCTGCTGGGGTTCATTTAAAGTTTGTCTATTGATCACTATTATCAAGAACTTAAATAGTAAAGCTGGGATGAGTTTCTGGAGCTTCTATTACCAGCGGACGGTTAGAGTAGATGGATCGATAGATTGAAACGTTCATTGTGCCTCTACATAATTCTGAGGCATGACTTCATAAAGCTATAGTGCATTGAACAAGCCTGGTTCATAACAATCATGTGAGTTGTTATATTAAACCAAAACCATACAAAATATGCAGCTTTAGAGTTATGTGTGATTCAGTTATGCTGTGTTGTTCTGTGCTCACAGGATTTATTTTGGCCTGGATAGTGGACAGATTAACCTGTTTTAGAGCATTCACAAGATTGGTTGGTATATTTTTTTTCATTACATTTCTATCTGTAAACAATGCACAAAGCAATTGCTATTATACTGCATTGCTTTCATTTACAACATAAACCAAAGGAATTAAAATACATTAATAATAAAGAAGGAAAAGCAGCAATTTCAGTTAACCTGTTTCAGCCAATAGCTTAAGAATCAAAAATGAGACTCAATAAAACCATATTTGTTGAATGTAGAACTGCAAAATCATCATGGTTTTGGGTGATCCATCACAGACCATGAAATCTGCCTCCAAATATAGTTTCAGTATTTTCAGCATTTTTCAGTATTTTCTTCTGAGTTCTATATAGGAGAGTCTTTGAGACCAGGTGGGAGATAAATGCCATATTTATGGAATATTGCTTAGTTGCCAATTAATAATAACAAAGAAACGGATTAACTGCATTTAGGTATCATATTAAGAAAGGGAAAGACTTCCTCAAGTCAAGGTTGATTCGTAGTGACCACATGGTTGTGTCTATGTGCTGTTGGCAACAACACAGAACTGATTTGTCTTTGTCTATTTCTAAGCTGTTGTTGTTGTTTCCAGGTTCCTGGTCTAAACTACAGCTTTGTTTTTTCCTGACGTGTTTTCCATCACTAACCACTAGTGATGGGAACATGGGAATGCTAACCAGATCTGAACCTAGTTCATTTTTGCAATAGAGCTTGAAGTCCATTGACTTTTCCATCAGATAGTAGCAGTCCTTAAAAATTCCGGATTTGAACTTTAAGTAGAAATAATTGCTAGGAGGTTTGGAGGTCACCTTAACATCCTGATGACTTGTTACTTTCTTTCTTTAAAGAAAAAAAATAAATGTTAATCTTTGGTGGACCATTGCATAGTCAATGGATAGTTTCCCAAGAAGTTAACAAAAATGGTGGCTAGAAGAAGGAAGCACCTAGGAAGAATAAAACAACCAGTTACCAGGAAGTTGCAGCAATGGTGTGTGGTGACCTTCCCTTCTTCCTCACCCCAATTTCTTTTACATCCTGTGATAGGGAAAGAAACTTGTCTTTTTTGCAGAGTAAAGATGGTTCCAAATGCCAGGGTCCCAATTCAACTCCACATTAATGTCACCATTAAGCATCTGCTCTGATCTGAAACCAAGGGGTTGCCTGCAGTCCTAATATTTCTCCTATTTCCCCTTCAAGAAGATCTGATGCAACCTAGAGGAAGAGGCAGTTTGCAAATTCCAGGCTTTCCAGGCCAAGGCCGAGAGGCCATCAGCTAAAAGATTCCTCACATCCAGGATGCAAAAACTGGCAGCTTGAATCCACCTTCAATTAATCCAGATACATCAGCCTCTGGGTTGATGCTCAGGTGAATAACATGTCATTTGGTGATTAAGCCTCCCCTCCACAAGGGAACAAGCTGAGGAGGCAGAGTTAAATTGGACAGTCTGGAGGGTTACAGGGACAGGTTGGGCAGGTTGAGCTGTCTTGCAAGATTGAACGCATTGACCCAAGCGCCCCGACACACTCTCATTTCAGGGCAGGTTAAACAATAATAAATATTGAACAAAGAACCCCTGGCTGCATCTGGGTGACTTTAAATAAATGAAGAGTTGAACATTACCAAGGGCATGAGGTGGCCCCATACCTCCCCTTGTTTAAATACAACATGCAAAGATTGTATATAGTAGAAGACCCTGGTTCAAGGGCAAAGTGATTAATCCTGCATCTGCTGGAAGGCGAGAAGCCTATTTTTCTGCTGCGGAGGGTTTGAAAATACAGTTTCTGTCCAAGAAACGTTACATTCATCATCTTTGCCCCGTCTTTTCAGAAGAGAGTGGCGTTACCTCTTGATTAATGATCTCCCTCAGTTGTTTGGAGACACCAGGGGCAATGTTTGGCTCCCACACTTGATTTGTTTGGACTTTTGCCTTTCGGCAGATTTCTCCAACCTGCAACAGCTGCACTGGGGGCAGATGGACCGTGCCAGCTTGGTTGCTAGACGTCTTGAGATCGCTAACAAATGGAAGAGATTTTCCATTCCATCCTTTGCGTTGTTTATATGAAGCGGCAAGGGTTTAAAAAGTGGGCCTTTGTTTGTAGGGATGGAGGGGGGAAAGAATTGAGCTTATAATGATAGACAGGAGTTAAAAGGAGCAGGGACAAGAGTTTGCAACTGAGTAAGTATCTGTCTTCCAGCAAACAAAAGGCACAAATGGTATGGGAATAAAAGATCAGAGACTACCACCATCGGGGTCCGATTTCAAATAAAATTCAGCCCATCAAGACGTTGAATGCATCGGCAGCAAAATTCAGTGTTTGATCTCTGTTGACCTAACCCTTTAAAAGAGTAAGAACACAAAGCAGAGCCTTCTTAGCAAGGAAACCTTCTGTTTTTCTATTCTCTACCAATGGAAATCTGTGTAATTTTTTTTTTATTTCTTTTCTCCCTCGTCTTCTACTATCAGCTAAAGACATTTTAATATGTAAGGTTTTTTTCCCTTTTTAAAAAATGTGTTCATGGAACGGTGCTCAATATATTCTGTTTTGTGTTGCTTTGTTTTAATACTTGAATATATGAAGCTACTTTATGCAAAATCAGCCCATTCATTCACTGAATTCCGGAATTATCCTCTCCATCTGTGTTGCAGCTCTTAAAGCTTCTGAGGAGCAGACTAGTGTGAAATCATCATCATCTACAGATTGCAAGTCTGATCCCATCATTTGGCTGATTATAGGTAGTCCTCACTCACCAACCATTCATTCAATAACCATTCAAAGTTACAATGGCACTGAAAAAGGAGACTTATGACCAGTCCTCAAAGTTCTGGCCATCATAGCACCTCTGCAGTCATGTGATCGCGACCTGGGCACTTGGCAACCGGCTTGCACTTATGACAGTTGCAGCGTCCCGCAGTCACGTGATCACCATTTGCGACCTTCCCTGCCAGCTTCCCACATGCAAAGTCAATGAGGAAGCCAACAGAGAAGGTCGTAAGTCACTCCAGTAAGTCACTCACGCCCTCCCCCCACAGCAGCAGCCACCCCCGGCCCTGCCATGCTTGCGCCATGCCTTACCTGCCTGCTGGCCTGCTTGCAAGCCACCTGGGGCTCATTTAATGGCCTGCAATCCTCACTTAACGATGGCAACGGGGAGTGCCAGGATTGCCGTCGCTAAGTGATGCGGTCAGATGATGTTGCGCTTTATGACCACATTGCTTAGCAACAGAAATGTTGGTCCCAATTGCCATCGTTAACTGAAGACTACCTGTACCCCTCCCAAGGTCAATGTCTTTTTTTGTTCCTTATCCTCAATAGGTCCCTATGACCTTTTAAACTGGGAAGAGTCTAAATTGAGTATAGTGTTGGACTAGCAGAGGGGAGACCAAAACTCATTGTCCATCAGCCACAGAAACTCACTGGGTGATTTGGAGACAGGCACTGGCCTCTTCCCTACATCCTCAGCAATATGGGGCCACCTTGATGGGAACCAGCCAAGGTTACCTTCTGCAAGACTGATATTCCTACCAGAGCCTAAAGAGAAGAAGAAAACTTGTCTGCAAGGTGAAGCACTGTTCTCTCCAGCAGCTAAAGTAGAAAGGGCCACAAAGGCCCAGAGCCCCATGGCTGGATGGAGGGGTGGTCCTGCTGCAGGTCAGTTGGAGCCCTTCAGGTTGCCAACTTCCCTTAAGCTCCTCTTTCATACAGATCAGCACTTTCACATAAAAGAGAATAGTTACCATTTCACACTGGAAAACACTAATTTTGTACCAGATGATCTTGAGAGAAATGGAGGTTCTGGTGTCAAGACATGTCCTCAAGGACTGGTAAGCAGGCCACCTTGGAGCTGGGGCAAATTACCCCACTCTCTCCATCGGCCTTCTTCACAAAGTTCTTGCAGGATTTGGACTAGGGAAACCCCAGTTCAAGTCCACCCTCCACTACAGAAACTCACTGGCAACATAAGTCCATCTCAGACACCCTCATGGTTGTCATGGAAATAAAATGTAGATCCCCAGGTAAGCTATCTTGAGCTCCTGGTGATAAAGCAGGATATACATTGAACTAATCCCAATAAATAATGCATTGGTGAAGTGATTTCTGGGTAATGTCATGGTAATGAATATGTGCTGATGTTACCATGTCTCATATGGTATTAGCTGGAAGCCATTTCACTGATAAATTACAGTCAGGAAAACCTACGATCTGTGATTAAATCATTGATTTTTTAAAAGTAGTAATGATGTGGACAATCTTGAATAAATGAAATGGGGAAAGATCCAATTAATTGAAGTTGGGAGTGGCTTCCCACCTCCCCAGAGTCAGGTGCAGCTTCCAAACTTTTGGAAAAAGGCTCACCAACTCTCCCGCCATGTTATCCCTCCCCGCTTCCATCTTCAACACACAATCCCCTGCCATTTTGGGAAGAAAGGGTTTTAACCTCAAACTAGGGATAACAGCATTTTTAAAAGAATAAATCCCAATGCCATTAATACTTTCTCCATTCTCCAGATTTTCTCTTGAGTCCTGGTTTAAATCTGACAATACATTGCAAAGCAACTTTCTTGGAATTTGGGATTTCAGAATTCTAGGGATCACAGGGTAAACCGTCAAAATATGTAAAGTGTTATTGAAATGTTATTCTCCCCCATTATACAAGCAAGCTAATGGATTTAAATATTTACGTGCATATAGATCAGCAATATAAATCAATGTGGTTGAAATCAATTCAGCGACTGCCTAATGCATTAAAACTTTGCCACTCACCCCCTCCTCCAGCTCTTACAAAATCATTCAGACCCTCTTCTTCTCTTCTCTTCTCTTCTCTTCTCTTCTCTTCTCTTCTCTTCTCTTCTCTTCTCTTCTCTTTTCTTTTCTATCCTTTTTCAGTTAGTTTTGCTTGGGCTAGGAATGTCATGGCTAGCACAATGGTGTGAGTGAAATGTGTTAAACTTGGATAAAACTAGCTTCCAAGGTCGCATAGTAATGGAACACATCTTAACTGGTCAGTGCCAAGCCACCTATATGAAACACATTTTGCAGAGACCCCTGCATAATTGGTTATTAACTCCTTTTAAGGCCTAATGAATGGAAGCCATTTGCCAATGAAAAACCCATTAAAAACCTATATTTCATGATACTGTCAGATTTAAGGCAAACTCAGCTAAACAGTTTGGAGGGGGTTTTACTCTCCAACTTTGCAGGACTGGATGTGTTCCTCAAGCCACAGGCTCAACCCTCCTGAACTGCTCTAACATGCAGCATTTCTCCAGGATTTCAGACTAGTGTGTTTTTTTTCCTAGCATTACTCAGGTGGAACACGGGACAGACCAACACTACCTTGCCAGCATGTTCCTCTCTCTTACGTGCACCTTTTGCATTCCTGAAGCATATATCTTTGGGGAGTTAATACTGATTCTTCCTGAATACATGGATATATTGAACATGTTTTCTGGACAATAATATGATAGTGGATTCCCTTTTTTTGCAATTTGTTTAAAAAATATATCATTGTTACTTAGTCCAGTCTCCAGCCCAATGGTACTGCCTTTCATGTACCAATCGGGTCTGTCCCCATTTAGCATTTTCAAGAACAGGCAAGTTCAACTAGATGCTGTCAGTGGCTGTGATAAAGATTGTCTTGATCCAGCTTGACCTTGACCTCTGATGACTCCATAGGCATGCCCATGTTGTTGCCTTGGCAACAGTACAGAAGTGGTTTGTTGTTGCTTTCTTCCAGGATATCTCTTCAACTTTCTAGCTAACAACCCTGGGATTTAAAATTGGTCTCCCCATCCATGGACTAACCTGGTCCAACCCAATGTAGCTTTTCAAGATCAGCTAAGTTTAGCTACAGGTAGATGTGGCCATCTATCTGGGACAATGCCTGTGTAAAAATAGCTAAAGCGCTCTCTCTCCAAAACACATCTCTGCTTACAATTTGTTTCTAAGATAGACTTCTATACCCAGTGCCTTCCAAGTATCTTGTACTTCACCTTCTATAATTTCTGAGTTGGAATTTTAGACGTCCAATACATCTGGAGAGCATCCAACTGTTGCAGCTAGAGGCTTTGGAAGAGTGCTAAAGTATATGCCTTGCTTGCAGGATGAACGTAGATGGCAACTGCTGGCTGATTTTGGCTACATGTGGAAGTTAGGCAGAGTTGAACCTGATTAGTACTTGGATGAGGAAGCATCAAGAAATTCCAGAGCTTTAGGCTAGTTGGGAGGAAAAACAAAAACCCAAAGGAGGCAATGGCAAATCATTTTGGGATTGTTGCCAAGAAAACATTTCATGGATCTTTCCATGAAATCACTAAGAGTTCAGTGTGACACAGTTAGACCTGTTAAAGGAATGCTGTTTCTTAGTAAAAGGATAAACCTCAACTGTAGGGAAAAGAGGAGGAAGCATAATGGCCATCTGATTATCTAGTTAATTATCCTTATCAGGCTGTTTCAAAGCATGGAACACAAACCTTGTTTCCATTTAAAAAACGGTTTCAAGGCACAATGCTTGCAGCTACCCAAACCTGACTAGCATATTTCAGGACATACAACTATCTCGGCAGAGGTGTAAATTGGAAATAAAGGTGAGGCGGACCTCATTATGAAAAGGATAGTGCAAGGCCAGGCATGTAGGGTCATATCCCCAAGAGTTCTCAGAGGAATGTTTCCACCTTGCTAACTAGTTCGAGTTTATTGCCAAAGTTCCTAAAAGAGCACATGAAAGGTGAGCCAATGGATATCACTTGTCTGGATTTCTGGAAAGCCTTTGAGGGGGCATCTCATAAAATGGTATTAAGGAAACCCTCCACAGGGTGAAGCGGAAAGTCTTCCTTTTGATTTATAGATCGGATTAGCGGCAGACAAGAGAATGAAAGGAATGAGCCGGGGCCCTACAGCTGCCCAAGAGTCAATGTGGATGACCAGTCTGCTAATGGATGGTTTGGGGAGAGGAAATAAAAGAAGGAGTTAAATGGTGGTTGTCAATGACACAGTCTGGCAGCTGTTTGAAAACTTAGTTGTAGCTTGAACTGTTTGCTTTGCAAGCGTTAGCACTCACTGGAATTTGAACTAGAAGCACAGGAGGACCTTCAAATCAGTTCATTGATGCTTCCAAGTAGAGGAAGAAGGTCAAACCCACCTTCCCAAACATCTTGCCCTCAGATGTGCTGAACTCCAGCTCTCAATTTCCCAACCAATACACTTTTTCTGGGAGTTGAACCAATGCCTCCAACACATCTGGAGACAGCAGGATGAAAAAAAAATATTGTCTTCCAACATATTTTACCTCACCTCTGAAACAGCCAATGGTTCCTGTTGCTATCCAAATAGCTATTTCAAATTGGAGGTTTTGCCTGGTCAGCATCTGGACTCTGCAAAACATCTGGATAAATGATCTTGTCCTTCTGGCAAGAAGACCTACAGTCTCTTTACCTGCCTTGGAATTTGGAGAGAGGGGAGATAGCAAGTATTTTACAGAGGTGCTTAAATGTTTCTGAACCCTTTTGAATTTTCAATATTTCTGCATAAATATGACATAAAACGTGATCTGTTCTCCAAAACTAGATAAAGAGAACCCAATGAAACAAAATGAATCAAAACCATTATACACGTTCATTTATTTATTGAGGAAAATGACCCAAAGTGACAGATCAGGTTTTAGGCCATATTTATGCAGAAGTATTGAAAACTCCAAAAGGTTGACAAGCTTTTAAGCACCACTGTATCTGTTCTAAATTCCTGCCTAGAAGTTAGGTAGCCTACATGGAGTCCAAAGAGAAACAGAGATCCATTGAAGAGATAAATAAAGTTTAGGGAGAGACAAAACTTCCTCAAAAAGTTTAGAAGGGTTTGTGGGGGGGGGGGGGGGAGAGGAGGAGGAGACTAGATCAGCAATGTCTCAAGTTCTGCTCCCCACCTCAAAGTTGATGCACCTCTAAGTGATGCACTGCAGAAATGTATCAATGTGGCTTTGACACAGAGGAAGAAAAACAGATTTTTTTGTGTGAAACAGATGAGTGGAGAGGAATCAGGATTACTGATAATCATAGCCCTGTCTGTTTCTTTTGTTCTCCTCTTACTTCTCCATGGGCAGTCCTTCGTCTGCCCTGTAAAGCAAAAAATTATGCCTAGGCCTCCCAAATGTCACCAACCCCTTTGCTGGATCAGTGGCAAACTACTACAGGAACACAGATTAATTCTTGCATCTCACTGCTTTCCACTTATCTGTGTGGTTCTTACTGTGTGAGTTCAGAATTCTCGACGCTGGTTCTTTTTTAAAATATGTATGTTTGTATGTATGTATGTATGTAGAGTATGCTGGCGTTTGAATTTTCCTCTGCATGCTTTCAGATCAGGTTGCAGAATATACTATAGAATGAATGTCTTGAAAATCTTTGTTTTTCTCTTTGTGTTTTTTTTTTAACAGGTTTCTTCTAGCTCTCCTATACTGAAATTTGGCAGCCCTAACGCAGTCAGAATCCAACAAAGTGGCTTCATAACTCTTTGAGGACGTGCCCCAAGGCCTTGAGTATCCTGTATAGATATTTTGCAACTCTCTAACACTTTATGAGATTTGAGATTTCGTGATAGGAAGAAATGATGTAGAAGAAGTCAAATGGTGCATAGTTAGCATTGGCAACTGCCATTTTTCTTACTAGCGTAGTTCGTTCTGCTGGAGTAGGAGCACCTGTCGATCCAACTGCTGGATAGATGACAACACCAAAGTGTTCCTCATCACTGGTTATGCTGAGTTGAGCTGCAGACAACTGTAATTCCCAGCTTTGGACCAGATATACAGGTGAAACTCGAAAAATTAGAGTATCATGCAAATGTTCATTTATGTCAGCATGGCAACTCAAAAGGTGAAACCAATATATGAGATAGACGCATTACATGCAAAGCGAGATATGTCAAGCCTTACTTTGGTATAAGTGTGATGATTATGGTGTACAGCTTATGAAAACCCCAAATTCACAATCTCAGAAAATTAGAATAGTGTGAAAAGGGTCAATATTCTAGGCTCAAAGTGTCCCACTCTAATCAGCTAATGAATCCATAACACCTGCAAAGGGTTCCTGAGCCTTTCAATGGTCTCTCAGGCTGGTTCAGTAGGAATCACAAGCATGGGAAAGACTGCTGACCTGACAGTTGTGCAGAAAACCATCATTGACACCCTCCATAAGGAGGGAAAGCCCCAAAAGGGAATTGCAAAAGAAGTTGGATGTTCCGAAAGTGCTGTATCAAAGCACATCAATAGAAGGTTATGTGGAAGGGAAAAGTGTGGTAGAAAAAGGTGCACAAGGAGCAGAGATGACCGCAGCCTGGAGAGGATTGTCAGGAAAAGGCCATTCAAAAGTGTTGGGGACTTTCACAAGGAGTGGACTGAGGCTGGAGTTAGTGCATCAAGAGCCACCACACACAGACGGATCCTGGACGTGGGCTTCAAATGTCGTATTCCTCTTGTCAAGCCGCTCCTGAACAACAAACAACGTCAGAAGCGTCTTACCTGGGCTACAGAAAAAAAGAACTGGTCTGTTGCCCAGTGGTCCAAAGTCCTCTTTTCTGATGAGAGCAACTTTTGCATCTCATTTGGGAACCAAGGACCCAGAGTCTGGAGGAAGAATGGAGAGGCACACAATGCACGATGCTTGAAGTCCAGTGTGAAGTTTCCACAGTCTGTGTTGATTTGGGGAGCCATGTCATCTGCTGGTGTTGGTCCACTGTGCTTCATTAAGTCCAGGGTCAATGCAGCCGTCTACCAGAAGATTTTGGAGCACTTCATGCTTCCTTCTGCAGACGAGCTTTATGGGGATGCTGACTTCATTTTCCAGCAGGACCTGGCACCTGCCCACACTGCCAAAAGTACCAAAACCTGGTTCAATGACCATGGGATTACTGTGCTGGATTGGCCAGCAAACTCACCTGACCTGAACCCCATAGAGAATCTATGGGGCATTGCCAAGAGAAAGATGAGGGACATGAGACCGAACAATGCAGCGGAGCTGAAGGCCGCTATTGAAGCATCCTGATCTTCCATAACACCTCAGCAGTGCCACAGGCTGATAGCATCCATGCCATGCCGCATTGCAGCAGTCATTGCTGCAAAAGGGGCCCAAACCAAGTACTGAGTACATATGCATGCTTATACTTTGCAGAGGTCCGATACTGTTCTCTTTCCAATCCTTGTGTTATTGATGTCATGTAATATTCTAATTTTCTGAGATTGTGAATTTGGGGTTTTCATAAGCTGTACGCCATAATCATCACAATTATACCAAAGTAAGGCTTGACATATCTCGCTTTGCATGTAATGCGTCTATCACATATATTGGTTTCACCTTTTGAGTTGCCATACTGACATAAATGAACACTTGCACGATATTCTAATTTTTCGAGTTTCACCTGTATCATCTTTGAATACCAACCTACTCAGTTTTTAAGATAATCAGGGTTGGTCCAAGCATAGAAAATTGCCATTTGCAATTTCTGGTTGGCAGGGCCTTTTCGGTAATGGCCTCGCAACTTTTTTCATGGAACCTGTTGGCCAGTTTCAGGTTTTAGATGCCTGTTTATTCATTTATTTCTTTTTAGATTTACAAGCCACCTCCCAGCTCCACCCTGATGCTGTTAACTTGTTTCTTCCCTCTTTCTGAATGTTGGATGAATGGATCTTCCTCCCTCCCCCACCCCCAACTTTAACAAATCTCTCACTATAAAATGTACTTTATTTTATGATAGTATCTCAGCATTTTTATTTTAAATTTTAATTTTATTGGTGGACTACTTCAGAATGTAACGACCAGAGGAATACAGAGAGAAATATATTAAACAAAGAAAACACTTGAATATCCAGAAAAGCATTTATTGCCCATCCTATTCTATAGTTTCATGAAGAGTTTCTTCTGGAGGACGAAATGATTTTAAGACCTAAAAATTGATTTTGCTTGCTTTTGAAGAGATCATGATCAAATGTGGCTACCGATGCAAACTTGGCAACTTCATAGGTGAAACAAATCTCAGGGCTCACACTGAGAACCAGTCGCAGTGATTTCTTTTCAGACTCAGCAAGGAAGTCTCCCGCAGAACATCAAACATTTATGTAGATGACATAAAAATAATTATTTAGAGCAAAGCTAGTTGATTAAGAGGTACAATGAAAGGAAGTCCAAAATACAAGTATGGGTTGGGCATTAGTTGCACATTCTACCTGCATTGACTTTTTTACCTTTCCTTTTCCAATTAGAATATAAAAGGCTAATTAATTAACTGAGCTCTTATCAGATGAACCTGATGTTCAGGGAATTAACCTGTTTCCATGATAGCTCATGCTACTCCCTTTTTTGAAGAAAAAATGTTCTAAGGGGGAAACTGGCAAATGCTGAGGTGACCTGTAGATATGTGTATACCAAATTATGGGTGCTGTTTTCAATAGTAGACCTGAGTAAATTTTTCATGCAGCAGGACAAGCATTCAATCTTGAGATCTGCAAGAGAGTCAAGCAAAGAGCTGGAATCTTGGACAGAAGCTATTAATGTAGAAGTTATTGAGTTCCATTGAACCAATGGTTTGATGTACTATATGTTCCTAGTTACTGACAAATGATGTTTGTCCCTGCTATCAGTTTTAAGAGTAGACTTGCAGTCTTCATGAAGCACTGTGAATAGACAGAAGATTGTAGATTCAAAAGAGATACGAACCAAGGGTATGGTGTGGTTATGGAAGTACTGGTGGACAGTGTGAGGAAAGTAGCCTGCTGAGGCAAGTTTGAAGCATCGTTTCTCTTCCAGGTTGTGTCCAGGCTTCAACATGCTTAACTTCAATGCAATTCCTGTACTATGTGCCTTCAGTCTAGGAAGTGTTCCAGCATGTGGTCTGAAAACTGAGCTCAGCCAAGATAGAAAGAGAACTGAAGCAATCATGTGTCAAACAGAGACAAAGTCCCCTTAGTTTCTGAGAAGAAACTCAAAGATTAGAAACTAAGGCCTACAGTTAATGATTGAAGGACTTTGAATATTTACTCTTGAGAAAAGAACATTGAGCAGAAATATGATAGCATTTTTCAAGGAGCTGAAAGAGTGTCAAGGAGGTCATGATCTGTTCTTCAGAGTCCTAGAGTACAGAATGTGAAACAATAAATAGGCTAAAGTAATAGAAAGGCAGATTCCAGTTGAATATTGGGAAAACTTCCTAACAGTAAAGCAACATAATAGTGGAACTAATTATCCAGAAAAGTATTGCATTTTTACTGGATGTGATCTACAGGAAGCTAGACAGCTACCCATTGTAAAGGCTTCAGTTTGGATTCCTACATGGAGCACACAGTTGGCCTCAATGGCATAAATGGTCCTTTTTATAACTCTACAAATCTATAATAATGGCCAGATCAGGAGAAACAATACTTCTGTTACATTCTGCATTGGCCAGAAGTAGTGAATCTGGTTTTTGGATCACCTGCTTTAAGAAGTATGGTGACAATGTGTTTCAACTCCAGAAGAAGGTGAGTGGGATGATTGGTCTAGAAACCAATTCTATGAAAAATGATTGAAAGAGCAGCCTGTGTTTAGCTTGGGAATAGGAAGAAGACATGATAGTTGTCTTCATAGGCTATTGCATAGACAATGGTGCAGAATTCTCCTGTCCTCTCCAGAACTAAAGACCAAGTTCTTAGTTCTTCAGAACTAAAGACTATGTTCTCCAGAACTAAGAACTAGGTTCTCCAGAACTAGGATTAATATCTTTGTGTGGAAATTTCAGGGAAATAGATGTTAATTGAATCTTAGAAGAAATTTTCTAAAATGACTGTGGTTTATCATAAAACACACTTCACTGAGATCTGGTGGACTCTCCTTCCTTAGAGATATTTAAAGAGAGGCTATATTCCATCCTGTCTTTCAGATCTTTCACAGAGCAGAGAATTGCACCAGATGTCCACCAAGTTCCATTCTACTAGAAATCAGGAAGCTGAAAATGAGAAAGTCCCTGAAGAACCTCTGCTACTCAGGAAAAATAATATTGGGTTGGAAGCATTGATAGTCTTGCTTAGCATAATTCTGTGTTCCCATCAGAAGTATTCCCCATCAGATAACTAATCCTCCAATAAGATCCCATTTTTAGTACTGTACAGTGTTTCTTTCACATGCAACATGACAATGAAGCTGTTCTTAGAGGAGACATTGACTGACATTTGATTGTGAGGGATAGAGAGGCACTATTTTTGAAGGTCAAGCCTGCCATGATTTGACAGTCTTCAGAAGTCTCCCTTTTTGGTAGACGGGGAATGTGCTGCAAATTAATTAATTTGAACAGGGTAAAAGTGCAAAACCAACATTTTCAGGAACTGACTTGGGTTTCCAGCCTCTCCTTCAATTGAACAAATATCTACCAGCAAACTCTCTAAATGTAGCTGGATTTCAGAATATGAAGATTATGCTCCTGATATTTATGATCAGTTTATACATTTTTACGTATATGAGGATGAAGAATGAAAATTATAGATTGTTTGGTTCCTAAGTGTGTTTCAACATAATAGGTTTCCAGTTTGTATATTGGCTATTTTAGTTTTGTCATTTTGGCTTTCAACCATCCCTGCCTGCCCCATCCTGTTTTTCTTCTTCTTTTTAATATGATGAAGAAATACCATTCCTTTTTTAATTTCAGTATTGTTTTCATTAGCACTTTGATGACTGCTATGGTTAAGAAGACTTAACTGTGGTTTTTCAAAGGCATGTGCTTGTCAAATCAGTTGTCATTTCACAGAAGATTTGTCCTGAGATTTCCCAAATGGCTTTGCTTTCTTCTCTGTGAACCCTTTCTGTTTCCTTTTTCTTTTTCTTATACCTTCCACTTCATTAATTCTTCCAGGTGTATTCAGAATGCAGATAGAGTCTCGGGGTTCTGATCATATTTTTTATATTCTTCTTTATATGACATGTCTTGGCCAAATTCCTAGGTTCCTAGGTTGACTGAAGGCCAAATCAGATGCAGATTCAGATATGTTTAAATTGACAGTCAATTTAAGAGTCAATAGGCTCTAATGTTAGGTGGTTCATTTTTTTACAGTAAATGGATATGAGGAAAACAGAAGCAAAAGCATGCATATAAACACACCTACTCTTCCGCATTCTTGTTTTTTTTTCCTCCCATCTCAGCTCTTTTGAGGTACTCTAGCTGTGCTGAGTAAGATTGTTCAAATATAGAATAGAAGCAATCTGGCCCCTATATAATTAATATAGAATTTCAATCTGGTAGTATGAATATTTTGTGATCATAACATTCACATGGATCATATCCATTTCCTCTTCATTTCTAAAGCACTTGTGTGTATTTGTGTGTGTGTGTGTGTATTAAATTAGCATCTACACAAAGTAATGAGATTTCCAGAATGATGGTGTTGTAGAATGGCCATGCTGCATGATCGCCAAACCATTGTATAGTCAGGAGATCATTTTAAGAAGAAAAAAAGATGGGCGATGATGATCTTCCTGGTCCTCAACAAGACAACGTAAACTTCTCTTCTGCGCTCCTCAAATTCCACTTAAAATCTGTGTCTGTCTCCATTTTGGACTATTCTGCTTCAAGATCATCACCCTCCTATAGAAATGTTCAATTTCAAAGTGGAGTAACCTTTCAGTCCTGAATTATCCAAGATTGTGCTGCTGAAATTATCCCCCCCCCACCTTTTTTTTTTTTTTTGCTATTCAATCTTTCACTGTTACGGAACCAAAGATGACCACTTTAGCTAAGCACTACAAAAGGCCTAACAAAGTGACTTAGTCCCCCACCAAAATGCCCTCAAATAAAAAAGTCCCCCAGAATTCTGCTCCTTCCCATGGGAAGGTCCCCATCTTTGCACCATGACCCTCAAATGCTGAAAAAAATAATATAAATGGTTTTATGTCGGGTGAGGACATTTTCCAGAAAACATTTATCATGTGAAAATCAGCGGGTGATCTTGATTGTGTCATCCAGTTCACCTGGAAGTCAATGAAAACCTCATTATTAAGAGGAGGAAAGAACTGAGCAATTCAAACATCTCCAGCACAAACATCAGATGGCCATCACAGAATGTTACATGTGTAAGATGATTAATCATGTCTTGTAAATGGTGGCTGCCAATGAAACATGGAGAGCTTTAGCATGTTCCATCTATAAAACCCTAATCAAATGTATGAGGTGTGGAGATTCACCCATAGGCTCTAGAATTGAGTGCCATATCCATACAGCTCCCTTTTGGCAAATTATCCAGGTCTCCTTTGCTGAAAAAAGGACATTAGGATTTTATGGACAATAAAATCTGCTTCTGTTTGTCTGTAGTCTTGGAAGCCTCCCAACTGGAAGGAAAAGACTGACTTTTTACAATGGTCCACCCCTGTTCAGAGGAAAAGAAAACAAAAAGGAGAATGCTTTAGATCAGCCCAGTGATGAATTCTCAGGAGCTTTTCAATGTTTACTGACTGTTAGGATGTGGAAACAGAAAAGGAGATTCAGATTTCCAAGTACAGCAACTTTTTTTTTTTTTTGCATGCCTCATTTATTGTAGCGTCACAGATAATCCAGTACTTGGATTTCTCTCTTTTTTAGTGTTTTCCATGCAGCATGGAGTGATATTAACACATACAAAATTTAAAAAGGGAATGATGAGAGGCTTGGCCAAGGAAGACAGATGTAAGCTGCTGAATGCTATGACAGGCAGATGTCTATAGGATGCCTTCCTAAAACTTCCAGGATATATTTTCTGGAAAGCTTTCAGTAGTTCAGTGCAATACCGATCATTGATTTTTATTTCCATCTGTTATATTTTATGTAAGGAAGGTCTGATTGTGACCGTAGCCTCAACGTATTGTCTGCTTCGTAACGTTTTACATATGTATGCCTTTAGTTTTGTCTAGGAAAAGGAAAAGAGGTAACTGGGTCACTCCATGCAAGATTGAACAAACTGTTATTTAATCAAAGGAAAGGATTATGCTGTTTCGAATAAGCTTTTGCCCAGGAATCTAAAGAGCATCATTCACATTCAATATTTCAATTCAGCTACTCCTACAATCTAATCCAAAACTTTGGACATGTGAAACGTGTTATGCTTTTAATTTACATGAACAATCATCATGCATTTTGATCATTTACATCCTTGGATTAGCCTTTCTTTACCAAGAGATTACCTGTATTCTCATGATGCTTACATGTGTTCCTTGCAAACCAACTTTTTGCAAATGAACTAAACGCAACTGAAAGCCAAACCCACTTGTTCCAGGTAAAATACCCCCGTTAGTGACCACAGTTAGTAAGGACTACCTGCAACATTTAATTTTAATTTTAAAATATACTTTTAACTTCAGAAAGATGGGAACCTAGATGTTGTAAAGCAAAGCACCAGATTCTAGCATTAACTTTATCTTCTAGAATATCTCTGTGTTCCATACAGGTCTCCTTCCAAAAGAAAAATCATGATAGCAGCCCTCTGCTTGGAAATATATATATTTCCAAGCACGTACTGACAGCCCAGACACCCAGTACTTGGTCTCAAGATAGTGTAGAAGTAACAGAAAAATAAGAAATGCAACAAGCATATGTCTGTTGCTGCAGGCCCTCATAATACATGCTTGTGCCACTGAGGACCAGCTTGTTCAGGATCATTAGGAGTTTTTCTCAAAAGCAGAAGACTCTTGTGCTGAAGGAATCTGAATGAGTTGCAAGGGGAGGGTGAGAATCCAGTGTGATGAATGCCACCCCCCTTAAGTTTGACCTGCACAGAGAAGGGCACTTGCGGAATACAATACTACCCAACAAGAAAATAAAGTACACTCCTTTGCGGGCATCGTATTATGTGCTTATTAGTAACAACAGAAGGGTGATTTTTTTGTCAGCCCTTCAAGTTAGACCAGACTAGGAATCCAATGTCATATAAGTCTACTACTTTTATTGTAAAGCTACAGTAACTGTCAGCCCTTCAAGGTAGTCCAGACCAAGAAACCAAAGTTATGAATGCTAATACTACTTTTATTATAAGGTTACAATAACCGAATCTTGCTAGTCTGAATGTGACTCTCTCCTCCCTGCCTTTATCTTCAAGAGAACTAGAGAAGGTTAAGTCTGAGGCGCTTTCTCAAATTACATTCCTGCTTTGGACTCAGATTTCTCTTATCTAACCATTGTCTTGGTCCTGCCTCTTCTTCCTGTTCCTCAAGGTTATTCTAGCTCAAGGCTAGAAATTGAGCCTAGATGTTTAGAAATTATCGATCACTAACAAACATATATCACATAAAACATACCAGATGGCAAAGCATGTAGAAAAAGGACTCAAGATTGGTTATAAAATGTCAACTGACAGAGCTTATCAAGTGTCTACTGTAGAGGAACATGTCCTCTGCTGTTATCTTGTCATCTTCTATACCTGCTTCTAAAGATGTTTATGAAGTTCTTCTTCCCTCTCCTGCTTCCAGAGTTCCAAATTATGTAGTCTTGTTTTCAAGTAGTACTGATGTATTTAGGAACCTATTGTTCCATGTTTTAAAAATTCAGATTTTACAGAATGAATTCATTTGTGCTTCTTTGCATTTCTAATCTGCAGGTGCACATTGATGAAACAGAAAAAAATGGCTCCTTATGATTATACATTGGCTCTATTATCACAATTCTTATGATTGTAAATTTGGTTCTATCACAATTCTATCATGTGATAACCAGTGGCATAAGGATGCATACCAACCTTTTCATAATTGTACCCAGAGTGTGAAATCATTTACACAAGAGAGATCCAGCTCATGAAGCATACAGGGGAAAAATGGAGGTCCACTTTCATTAAGCATGTGTTTTATGGAACTAAGTGATCTGAACATGTGTAATGAAACACATTAAGGGGAAATGGGCGGAGATAAATCTAATAAATAAAAATAAAATAAACTTCTCTGATTTAGGGATATTGTGGTGGCTGTTAGTTTTGTCATTACTGCTTATGGATAGGATTCATATAAGTACTGATATTATCCATTGAAAAGCAAATAAATAAATAAATAAATAACTGCTACTAATCTCGATGAAAATAGATTTAATTTTTTGTTTCTCTCTTGGAAGATCCATAGCGTAAGAACCTCTCTCCCCTCTCCCTGCCCGACTCCCCACTCCAACTAATATTTATACTTCTTCAGGGGGAAAAAAGATGACTCACTTTTGGAAATGGATGAATACTCAGGTCTGTCTGTTTTTCCTTCTTTTCACTGCATTTTCCTTCCTCTGTGCATGTTTGCTGAAAGATGGGATAAGGGCAGGTGATGGTGCCAAGTGAGAAAAAAAGTGAGCCAGGGTCACTAAATCCTTGAAACTCTTCAGAGAAGGAGCAAGCAAAGGCAGGGAATTTTGATCAAACTTTCCTTTTTCACTATGACTTCAGATTTGAAGACAGCAATGGAACTTGGTCAAATCCTCTTTGTTATTCTGTTCTCTGGATGAAATCAGGAGATCTTGGGTCCAGTTTCCACATTTGAGGGTGCTCAGGGAGGTTCTCGCTCTTCTTCTCAATTGATTGATCACTTACGATCATCAGTTCACTGTCCACTCTTAGTGACCACATAGATAGATTTTATCCGTGATCTGTCCCCAACCTGGTCCTTCAGCTCTTCCAACAGTGCATTCGTCACCACTGTAACTGAGTCCCTCCACCTTGCTGCTGGCCATCCTCTTCTTCTCTTTCCTTCCACCTTTCCCAGCATTAGAGCCTTCTCCAGATAGCTGGGTCTTCACACAATATATCTCAGCTAGGATAATTTGAGCCTAATTCGTCCTGGGAGGACCTCTGATTAATTAATTAATTTACTTATTTATTTATTGTATTTCTATAGCCGCCTATCTCATGTAAAGTGACTCTTTTTGTCTAATTGATTTTTCTGTTGTCTTCTGACCAAACCCCCATTGTGAATTTCATCTGGGAGATGCTCTGAGGTTTGTATTCTTCCCATTTCTCTGCAAACGGAGTCTGTTCTTCTGCCCCATTGAACATATCAAGAAGGCAAGCCTCTTTGAGTATCCTCACCCATGATCCATACCTGATAAACATGTA
This sequence comes from Liasis olivaceus, assembly GCA_030867105.1. Taxonomy (NCBI): domain Eukaryota; kingdom Metazoa; phylum Chordata; class Lepidosauria; order Squamata; family Pythonidae; genus Liasis; species Liasis olivaceus. The sequence goes on from CM061352.1 coordinate 106,849,799, forward strand.
ATGAATATGAAACCCAGAAAAGCTAGGTGAAGAGTAGATAAAGCCAGCTTTTCATCAGGCTTGTGATTTTTTTTTCCTTTCTGCCAATCGTTTTGATTATAATTCAAGTATCATTTCCATATTTCCTTGAATAATTGAAGGAGCATGCTGATTTGGCAGGTTTCTTTCATTTCCAATATGCTGCAGGTGTTTGGTGACAACCAGGATTGCTATCATAGGTTACCTCCACATTATCATCCCTTCGCTCTTCTACAGCACTCTGTTTCTACAATCCCATAGAAGTAGAATTGGCATTTCTACACAGCATTTAACATATTATTGTATCACCCAATGTTGTTGTATTCCTAAGGCTAAGTACCTTTCCTAATAGCTATTGAAACTAAGCCCTGTTCAGCAAAGATCCCCTGTAATGTTAATTAGTAGTCTCCCTGTATCAAGCTTTGGTTCTTTTATTGCTCCCTGTTCAGCACAGTTGGAATATTAGGTATGAATCCCAAAGCCTTTCAGAAAAAGAGTTGTTGTTTAACCGTAGGGAAATTTGTTACAATGATTAATGAAAAAGAAACTGCAAGAATAAAGATTTTACTTAAAGGTACAGTAGCCTTTAACATTCTCATTAGGAGTTTGCTTGCTCATGCTGGACCAACTGGGACTCAACTGTATTCTAAAAGAATTCAGGACATTTTTTTGTGTCTGTATGTGTACACAATTTTTCTATTGCCTACTTTTACTCCACTCAGTTTATGTCTGATTCTGTTAATGCATACATAGGTGTCTAGCAGAACCCATGATGGCCTCATACGCATCATGATTCAGGGATGCAGAGAATTTTGGGAATTGAAGTCCACACGTCTTAAAGTTGCCAAGGTTGAGAAACCCAGATTTACAGGGCAGGAAGGAACTGAACCCCTCTAAAGATGCTCTAATGTTTGTTAATTTGCATTGCAACGATGTTGGTTCCATTAGCACTGCCTGACCATTTTCCTTTTTCTGTAAGGACTTCCATACCCACTTCTTTCTTTGCAAAACCAACATCATGGGAGTTTGGGGTGCGGTTGGGAGCTGTTTTATTATTAGTTTTAAGTCAGAGGAATGGAAGCTAGGCTGATGGTTTATGATGTTTTTTGTACTGTCACCCATCGAAAGAACTTGGTGGTTTTGTCTTAGGGTATTTTCTTTTGGGGAGGGGGGAATGGCCATGGATGATTACAATGGATGGTGTAGTTTTTCCACCATTTATTTTATTTTAGATTAAATTAATTGTTTTATTTTTATTACATTAGTACTGAACAAGATGACCATTTTTCTGAGGGAGGAAGCACAGGAAAACTGCAATATAAAGTTCTAAAACAGCTTAATTTTCAAAGCCAACAGAAGAACCTAAAAATTCCTCCCCCAAAGCAAGATGGAATTCTTACTACTCATTAACTGCAGCTCTTGAGATCTTTCTAGGTATTCAGGCATGGCCTTTCACCAACAAAAGGTTGTCTACTGTTGGATACATCATCCCATCCACCAAATTGCTTCCTTTGTGATGCGTAATAGAGGAGGGATCACCTGGTGTCCTACTTTCCATCTTGATTCTGCTGCCATTATGCATAAAGAGTTAAAGCTGGAACAACCAAAGGTTGCTCTCTTTGGGACTCTCCATTAAAAATACCTACAGTATTGCTCACAATGGCTTTGGAAAGTTCTGCCCTTTTGCTATAGGTAGTATAGATAAATTGATAATGTAAATTCTTTTTTGTTCCTGTTTCTTTGTTTTTGTCTGTCTTCTGTCTCATTTTTGCCCGTTACTATTTTCTACATTTGCTGATGTTTAATAAATCAACATCCAGCTTTAATTTTGGCTAATTGAAACTGAATGGCCCATGTGCTTGCCGTGACCTGGATGTGGAGATAGACTGGAAGTGCACTTGGTGTAAACTAAAGCAGAAATTACCCACAGGAATTTTCCAACAGCCCCTTGGATAGAGAGCATGAAATCATTTCCTGGGAGAAAAGGAGTTGGACACCCTCATGGAGTCCACATAACCCCAGTCCTGCTGGAAATTTTGGTCAGCAGTGCAATGCTCCATGTAAGGGAATGAGATGATTTTTCTAACTGCTCTTCCATTCTCTGCTAACTAAAAATGGCTCAAAAAGGATCATTAACAAGGGTTGATCTTTCCACCAGTCCAGATGTGGGGCTGAAGTGATTTGTATAACATCTAAGAGGGAGAAGGGGTGATAAGATTGTAATTATCTGTTGAAAAGAAGGTTGGAAGTCATTCATATATTTCTAAACTTTAGGGGGGGGGGTTCTCTTTTTTGTTGCTTGCATTTTTTCTCCCTCCCTCCCTCCCTCCCTCCCTCCCTCCCTGTCTCTCTCTCTCTCTCTCTCTCTCTCTCTCTTTCTTTCTCTCTCTCTCTCTCTCTCTTTCTTTTTTCTTTTGATTAATCTTTTATTCTAGTTAAACATTCTTAATAAATATAAATTAAAAAAAAAAGATATTTCCACCAATGCCAGACAGCAAAGGGAGTAATTTAATCCACTCACTTAAAGAGGGTGAACAAAACTTTTCCCATTTAAAAACACACAAGTTGTGCCCATCTGTCAGCCTTGCAAGGTAGTCCAGATAGGAAGCAGGCCCAGTTAAACTAATTCTACTTTATTGTAAGGTCACATTAATGGAATCTTGTAAATCTGAAAGGACAGCTCTCCCCCCTCACCTTTACAGTCCAAGAAACTAGGAAGGGTCCCTTCTGAGATGTTTGCCATACTCCCATTCCTGTGGTGGGCTGAGCTGCCTCTTATCTGACCATTGTCTAGGCTGAGGTTCTTCCTTCTGTCTCCCAAGGTCATTCCCACATACCATTACACCATCTTGTCTTTCTCCCATTCTCTCTCTTCCCCCAGTTTTAATTTTCCTTTTTTCCTTCTATCTTCTCACATTTCTGTCTCATGTTGTCTGTCTGTGTGTGTGTGTGTGAGAGAGAATGAGAGAGAGAGAAAGTGCAAGGAGATGCAATAGCATGCTTTGAATACTAGCCACATCCCCATAGCAACTAGCTCATAATTAAGGCTACAAAGCTTAAAAAAAGTCGGGGGGCACTGACTATTTACTTATTTATTGATATACATGGCTGCCCAATTCAGACCATATGGCTCTGCCAGCGTACAAGAAAAAAAGGAAAAGAAAACTTTAGTTAACAAATCTATGAGATACAAAATGAGTTGCAAATCTCATTAAAACATACTAAAACAATGAAATGGCGCTCAGAATGGAAATCTTCTGTAGCTCATCCATGGGGGACTCAGCTCACCCTCAATTGGGCACTTAGCCCATATGGTGTGTGGTTGTGTTGGCAGTCAAAAGATCTCATCTCTATCCCCGTTTGAGCTGAGAGCCAAATCTTTGTTTTATTCACCTTCAGAGAGTTCCGTAGAACCCTAACCTCATGGAGATGGAAGGGATTTCTTTATTTTATTATTTCTTATTTTATTAACAAGTTTGAGAAGGCTGCCCAGCTCAAACAGCTGACTCTGGGCAGCATACAGCATAAAAAGGAAACAATAAGCAAACAAAAACACCCCAAACCATGTAACATGAAACATCTGCAATACGTAAATATAAAATGCAAAATATAAAATGATGATCAAGCAACATAACAGAACAAGCAAATCAGGAAGCTCACTCAATTGGCTCCTAATACCTGGGGGAAGAACCAGGTCTTAACGGCTTTAGTTAAGTGGTCATCTAGTCCAACCCTCCAGTGCACCTCTGACAGATGACCACCTAGCCTCTGAATGCCTCCAGCAAAGGAAAACTCACCATGTCATGTGGCAGCATGTTCCTCTGGCTGACAACTCATGCAGTTAGGAAGGTCTTCCTGACATCTAGCCTGAACCTCCTTCTTTGTCATTTTAACCCATTTGTGTGTTCCTGCCCTCTAGGGCAACAGGGAATCAGTTTCTTCTCTTGACAGGTCTTCAGATTTTGAAGACTCCTATCGTATCTTCTCTCCCTCAACTCTTGTGTAGGTTGAACATACCCCAGATCCTTAACTCTTCCTTGTTTTCCAGACCCTTCACCATCTTGGAAGCCTTCTAGTTGAAATTGGTCAATGCCATCGTGTTCAGGGTCTAATTATTGCAGTGTTTCTCAGCCTTGGGAACTTTAAGATGTGTGGACTTAAACTCCCAGGGTTGAGAAACACTGGATTATTGGCTGGCATCATTCAAGCAAGGGAGACATCTCATTCTCCTGCTTCCCAAAATTATGTTATTGAGGTTGAAGCAGAGAAAAGTTAGAACCTTGTTGGACTGAAGCGGTATAAGTGTCCTATGCATAAATTAGAAAAACAAATAAATAGATTTCTCTGAGAAACATTGTTTAGACATCTGGTCATAGTAATTACAATGGCCACATCTCACAACTGCACATTTGGGTCAGTTTTTGCATATGCTTTACAACCCAACATTGACGTTTATGCCCTTCCAAATCTATAATCAAGGTTCACCCCTTTGTCTTTTTCCTGGCATAGCCAATATATAACAGCCTGCCAGTTCATTTTCTGCAGAATGTGGTCTTTGCAATCTTACATAAAAAAATTTTAAAAAAGCAAAAAGCAGCTGGTCCTGAAGAAAACCAAGTTTGTGCCCTGGTTTGAAATACCAAATGCAAAAGTTTGTAGCAGTTCCAGATCATGGGTGGGGTACTGGGTGACTGAATATCTCCCCACAGGAAAGAACACCACTTGGAGGAACACTACAGACAGGAAAATATATGCAAAAAATTGCAATGTTAATGCTTGGTCTTAATCTATTCATTAAGAAGAAAGATTTAAGAAACTAGTTTCCCAGACAGGAAACACTTCAAACTTTCAAATCTTAGATTTAGCAATATACCATTTAGCATTGAAGCAGTGGCATCTTGGGGTCCCAGCAGAACATATAAATGGTTGCTCACCATTTGGTGGAGCCCAGGGGTTGCAGTTCAGATGGGGGTTCACCGAGGTCCTAGCCACAACCTATGGACATTCCATGCTGGCACCTTCAACTGACAGTGATAAAGTACAGGAAAATAGCAGTACCACCAAATGCATAAACTGGACAACATGCATTTTTTTTCCTTCTTCCCTGATCACATCCTTTCACACAACATTTCCAAAAAATGCTTGGTTCCCACTTGGATAAACTGGACAGGTCAACAACAGGTCTACATTGCTGGTTTCTCCCTCTCTCTCCCTCTCTCTCTCTTTCCCAGTATGTAAATTTCTTCTTAGAACATCATCAACTAATCTGACTTTGTTTGGGTTGACACAGACTTCCTTGCCAGCAGTTACATTTGCATACTAATTTGCCTCTCCTCTATTCATTGAGAAATGGATGGTTAATCAGTCACCTGATACCTAACTTGAATACAAAAGGGGAAATTGCTGTCATGCCACAGTCAACACTCAAGGAGGCCCTGGAAATGGGCTCCCCTCCAGTCCAATCACACTGCTACAAAGAAAACAGCTGGAGAATTCTGGGAGTTGAAGTCCACTCATCTTAAAGTGGCCACGTTTGGACAACACTGCACTAGATCTTCTACCAGATCTCATCAGGGGATGAGGCATCTCATTATTTGATTGTTTTATTGTGTTGAACTGATTATATTTTGATATTGCTCAGCCGGAGTCTCGGTATAATTTTTACAGTTCTTAGGCTGGGGTGAGGCAGACATTTTGAACTAAAGAAATAGAAATATTCTTATTCCTCCCAATTTCTTTCTTTATCAAAAAAAGGGAAAGGGATCTGATGGGGTGGAGACAGTTTACTATAATGCAGGACTCCAGAGACTATGCAGCCACTGCTGTTGCGAAGTAAAATGTTACGAAGTTGTAAAACCAGCTTTAGATCATCTATCTCTCCTTCACATTAGTTGCTATAACAGCAGGACAGGGGAAAAAAGAGAGAGAAAGGAAATTAGGGGAGCATTTTAGAGACACAGAGGAATTTCAGAAATGAAGGAAATGCCATTTCAGAATGAAACGAAACTGGGTTTCTAAACTCTTCCTTTTGGCAGGAGAAGAGCTGTGTCAGAGGGATGACTTATTTGAATGAGTCTTTGGGTTACAATAGCTGTGTTTTTAGGGATTTTCTGTGTCAGTGAGAGATTCCATCAGAAAGAAATCATTCTAGAAAGGCCTTGGATCCTGCCTTTGACAGGAGAAAGATTCAGCGCGCCTTCTCTCCCTCCTCACAGAGGAATTTGGAGTTTCACGCCAAAGCCTGTCCCTGGAATATCAGCATCCAATTTATTTGGATTCTTCTGCATTTTCATTGCTTGGAAAATGCAGCAATATTCACCTTTTTTGAACGCAATCCTCTCATACATCCATCTTTGGCACAAACAATCAAAATAAGTCACAGATTTATAAATTGCTGTTCGGAAATGTCTTTCTTCTTGTTCTTTCTTTGACAGCGTAACAAGCTGTGTTTTTAAATGGAATAGCAAAAGGTTTGATCTATGGAAGCAGGCAATTTTATGTGAATCAGAGGGTGAGAATTTTTTTCTAGTTCACCAGATAGTGTAAGGTGAGGTTGAGGAGTTGATAAGGTAAGAGTTCAGCTATCTTCCCTGTAAGATTGTAGTTTGGTAAGAAAAGGATTGGGTGATCCCTGGAAGATGCAAGAAAAGAACCAAGCTCAGAGAACCCCAAGGACTCCACAGTTCAACCCCGAGCTACAAATATTCACCTCTATAGATGTACCATAAATAAATGGAGAGCAGGTCGGATGTACTAGAGAAGGGATTAAACTGTGTTTGGGAAACCATGTTCAAGTTCCCACTTGACTATGGAAGCTCTGAGTGATTTAGACCCAGTTGCTGTCTCTCAGCACAGCCTACCTCACAGGACTGTTGTGAGAATGGAAGGAAGGGAACCCGTTCCCCATGCAGGGCAGTCTGTGCGGGTGTCTAAAAAAATCAAGATGATGGCCACAGCCTTGCACCTGCTTCCCCTTGTTTTACATGTGTGTTGTGTGACACACATACAAATAAAGAAGGCTTAGATCACACAGTCACAGCTGCCCAAAGTTTTTTGACAACCCCCCCCAATGGAGGGAGGGAGGGAGGGAGGGAGGAAGGAAGGAAGGAAGGAAGGAAGGAAGGAAGGATGGAAGGAAGATTTTCTTTATTTGAAGAAAATGTGGAGAGGTTTTTTAAAGTTAACATTTCAAGGAATGGGGTTAGCATTCCCTAAAATGTTAGCTTAACATTAATATTCTCTTAATATTGGACACTGTCCTCCACAGGAACAGTCTGGGAAGAAGGGAGGGAGGGAGGGAAGAACAAGAGGCCAGCAACAAAATACTGTAGGATGGAGTGGGCCTGTTAAAAATTCTGGTCCTTTCAATTCAATGACCCACAGTTCATTAGTTGGCACTAATATGTTCAATTCTTCCTTGGCCAGTTTGGAGATTCTCTCCTTAAGTCTTCAGATTGTTGCAGCTTCGGATAACTTTGGCATTTCCTGATTCTCCTAGAAAAATTTCATGGATGGAGGATATCATTTGAATTAAAGAATAAATGGCACTCATCACTGACGTGCCACAATCTGAACATTCAAAACTGCACTAATATTTAGCACTCATACAGTTTATTTTAAATCCTCACATTATTCAGCTCATAAGACAACCTGAATCGTAACCCAAGTTAACAAAATACAATAACCATGTTCTGACAACAAATAAATAAATAAAGGATTTGTTTGTGTACCACTCCCATTGGTTCAGGAAAATGGCACATCAAGTGCTGGATTCCCAAAGTAGAGGGGACCAGGATTTGTTTTAGAATAAGTTGGGGGGAAGCTGAGGAATTTTAAAGGATGAAATTATGCCTTCAGCATCTGCAAGGCTCAAGGGACTCATTTTGCTTTTGAAACCAATAAGGACTCCAAAATGTACATTTTTAGACTCTGGAGACCCAAAAGGAATCCTCCAGGGCCTCACTTTCTGCCCACCTGAAATGAACCATATTATGTCTGAACATATCGATGGTCTGATTCACACAAAAGGCTGAGACCAGAGTTGGACTGACATAACTTTCCAGACCTCAAACAGCCAGAATGGGATGACATTTTAGGAATGCAACTCCATGATCAGGGAATCAAGCATAGGGCTAACTGAACTGGGGTGCAAACCGCCACAGGAACACTAGATGGCAACAAAGAGGCAGAACTTCCTAAATCTCTCTGCTCCCCCCTAGTGCTTCTTTGGAAGGTGACAGCCCATCTCAGGGTAGCCTGGCATGGGTTCTTTTTAAAGTATACCCAATTTGATGTTGTTGTTGTTTTTGGTCAAAACTTTTATTAAGATATATAAAAAGTACAATTAAAATACAAATCAGAAAGTATAGAAGATAGAGAAGATAGAACTAAAGAAAATGACAAAAACTAAAAAAGTGAGATCAAGTAGAAAGACTTCTACTTCTATGCCTACTCTAAGATTACAGCTTAACATCTATTTTTCTATCTATTAATTTAACTAATCATCAAACCCATATATTATTTCATTTTTTTTTCTCTTTCCTGCAAAAAGTCCAAAAGGGGCTTCCAATTAGCCTTAGTCAATGTCTTTTCTCTAATCAGAGCTGTCAATTTCACCCTCTTGGCTAGCTCCACCAACTTTACCATTCATTCTTCCATCGTAGGTAATATCAAGTCTTTCCACCTTTGAGCGTGTAAAAGTCTCACTGCAGTTATCATATATAAAAACAAAGATCCCTGAGCTTTTTCCAATTGTTTATCCAGCAGCCCCAAAAGAAATGTCTCTGGTTTCCATAGCATATTAATCTTCAGAATCTTCTGAATTAATATATGTATTTGAATCCAATTTTTTTAGCTTTATTACATGCGCACCAAAGATGATTAAAAGTTCTGCTTTCCTTCTTTCTCTTTCTTTTTTCTTTTCTTCTATTCCTTTTCTTGATTATTAGTTCTTGTTAGTTTTTATCTTTCTGGTTTTTTTTTAATTTAATAAAGTTATTACAAAACATGCAGGTCTTCTCTGTTCTCCTCCCCATTTCAAGGTTGCAGCTTTTATAAGCAACTCTGCCGTGCTGATGTTGGGGAGAAGGCTCAAATAGCAGGGGAGGGAGGCAATACAGGTGGCTGTAGTTTTGCTAACAGAATAGCTTAAAACCAGAGGAATCCGTGAAATCCAGCACACCCAAGCTCTCCCCATTATATCTGTGCATGCAACATCATGCCACAAAGTCAAAACAGAGCTTGCATTGCAACATTGTAACTCTCATTTCATCATGTGCGCCCCCACATCCCGCAGATATTTATTTTTAGTACAGATTAAATTTCAATCTCACACAGTACTTCTGAATCACAATTTAAATCTCTCCTAGGCTTTAGGATACCCCAAGTCTGTATGTATTACAGTAGCTATGTGGATCCTACTGTATGGCCAGGCATTCTAAATAAACTTTTTATAGTGCTCAAAATACACGATGCATAGAAAGGCTATTAAGTCCATAACGCAGTGTAGGAGCATCTCAAAAATATCTACGTTCTGAGCAGTCTTCAACAGGTGCTAAGCAATATTAAAAACAAAGGTCATTCAGAAAGAAGAGGAACCCAGAAAGAAGTGGGGTGCATTTGTCTACTATTTATTCACTCATTTATACAATTTAGATAGCTGTCCGTCTCACCATGCTCTAGGCCAGTGTTTCTCAACCTATGCAAGTTTAAGATATGTGAACTCCAACTCCCAGAATTCCCCAGCCAGCATGAATTCTAGGAGTGGAAGTCCACACATCTTAAAGTTGGAGAGGTTGAGAAAGGATTAAACCAAAACAAAAACACAATATAAATAAAAACTAAAAAATAAGCCTAGACAAAGGCACAAGGTCTAGAAACATTCTGCTTCTAGTTGTAGGGCTAGAACAAAATGGAACAGCCAGCAGGATTCATTTAATGTCCCAACCCAAATGCCTTGGGGAAACAACCAGGTCTTTAATGTCTTACCTTAAAGGCTACCAGGGTTGGGGCCATCTGGATCAACTCCAGGGTGGGTGTTATTCCATACGACAGGTGCTACGATGGAGTGATGGTTAAGGTGTCAAAGCTAAGGTATTGCATTCCAACAGGGAACACCCCAATTTTTAGGTCCCTTTCAGCTGCAGAAGTCCCCTTTCAGCCCTATCTCCCTCACCAGCTAACAAAACATACATTTCATTTCCGTAGAGACCTCTGGCCACCCTTCTTCTTGCTTCCTTGCAGTATGTTAATCGTCCTTTTTTTCTAGCTCACCCCACCCCAGAAACCTAAGACAGGTTGTCTTGGAAAGACCCCCGCATAAAACAGCCCCAGATCAATTGAAACTTGCTAAACTGAAACTTGCTAAAATAGCCTACCTCTCTTCTCAAAGAGGCCGTGGCAGATTGCTTTGAGGGCCAATGTTAATTCCTTCTCCTTCCCGCGGCGTCCTTTATAATAGAAATGGCGGTTGATGTGCTGTGTTTAGCAGACGTCGGATGCCTCTGGAGTATATAGCCCTGCATGTCAGAACTAGGCCTGCAATCGATTTCCTTACAACTACATCGTAAACCCGACAAATAGTAAAAGGCTGTCAGGTCCTGAAATGGCTGCAGAGCATCAATGTAATTAATTGGGCATAAGAGAGGTTGCACATGGGCTGTCCATCATCTGAGGCCCAAAGTTGTATCCAATTGAGCTGGAACAATTTGGAGATGTTTGGGTTTGCTTCGTTCTGTTCCTCCTTGTTTTGTTTTAAATGACAAGGCTCTCCTGAGGAATGTGGCTGCTAAAATCAGGTTTTGGAGACAAAGAAGGAGCTTTACTACAGCAGAGGTGAGTTGGGGGGAAGACGAGATGAGGGACCTAAGCCTCAAAAGCTGCGTTCGTACCATATGACACACATAAGCAGGACTGTTAAAGGTGCACGAGCTGCATTCATACAAGGTGCTACATTTGGTTCACATTAATCGTAGCCTTTTTATGGCTTTGTATCTTTAGCAAAGCCAGCCGGTTTGGTTTATTTCCGATCCTGTGTGAAGTCAGAAAATGGGTTGCTTCCATAACTAAGGGAAGGCTACCAAATCTGAGCTGTGAAAATTTAGAGCACCACTAGATGGTAGCAAAGAGAGACAGAACACGCTAATGCTTTGTTGCCATCTAGTGGTAATTCCTATTACTGCAGCTAAAATCTGGTACCCTTACCTTCCTGTACATCATTGAGATTGCCCTGCAAGCTTTGAAAAGGATTTGGAAGAACGGGTTCAGCAGGGCTGCAAAAATCTTTAGAATCAATGGGTACTAGCATATAAAAAATCCCCACTCTTTGCTCCCACCCTGTGGTCACCTGAATGCTTGCAACTCAGATCCAAAGGTTAAATGTTACCTGCCCTGACTCCTACAGAAAAATCCAAGTTACTTTTCAGTGTTAGTTCTGCATGTCCTTTAAGTTCTTCGAAATTCAAAACAGAGAACTCCCAGTTCTGGAGCTGTAGGATTACAACCTGAACAGAGTTCAGAGAAAGTTTCTGGTTTCCTCCCTCCCTGCTGCAACTGCAAGGAAATCAAGACAATACATCAACTATCCCAATCAGTTGGAAAGATGATCAGGAAACAAACTATGATCAAGCAGGAGGGTTCCCCCCCCCCAAAAAAAATGGCAAAGCATATAACCTGATCCAAGCAAGTAAGAGAAAATAAAGAAGTCACTAATGGGAATCTAGGAAAGCAGCTAAGTTGGCCCATTTCAGCTGTCCTTTGAAATAATCCTGGCTTCCAGAAAGAATTCCTCCCCTGGAATAGAGCCTCATTCCTTAATACTTCTTTATTTATGAGGAGACCTACTGCTCAGTTAAGAGCTTCTCTAGCCCATCTGAACTTAGAGATGCTTAGAGATGCTTCAGTCTTAAGTCCACCAGATTTGAGCTGCAGATTCCAGGTAACCTCTGGATGACAGCAAAAAGGTTTCTGTAACAGACGTATCAAACCTGAAATTTTGGCTTTTGAGAGACCTGGGCTTCCAGCTGTAATCTAGACCTACTTGAAAGGAGGCACCCTCTAGATAGCTAAAATGGGGAGGGGGGTCTTTCAATGAGGATTCCTCCATCAGAAGCACTGACTGCCACAGAGAAGATTAGCTTTTGATTTGAAACCAACAAACATACTTCAAGTTTCAGACAAAACTCCAACTGGGCTGGAATAATATATGATCCAAGAGCTCTGAAAATTCCCAATGAGCAGAAAATGTCAAAAATCATAGCTTCGTGTGTAGAAGAGAAAGAAATGCAGATTTAATCTGGGGCTAGGTAAATGAATATGATATTTCTACTGATGTTTTCTCTATATCGGGGAAAACTGTGTAAAGAAGATTGAACGGGGATTAAATAGTGGGTATGTTGGATCTTCCATATTAAATGCTGCAGTAAGTCCCCAAATTGATTTCTGAGAGCATTATTTAGAAAAACAGAACCTTAGCAAAATATGCAGATGCATATTTTGCAGAATATTTGCTTTCTTAGAAATTAAGACCCATTTTTATCTTTAAAGCTGCAGGACAGACTAAATTTATAAGTCACTTCTTTAAAAACGCTACTAAAGCATTAATTTATTGACTACATTAAAGTCTGCTGCTGTATTTCAGGAAGATGCAGAACTCAACACCTACCTGAATAAAATCCACCTCTTAAAAATAATTGTCATTATGGAAAGAGGTTGAATTAAGACTACAATAGTGAGAAAAATAACCTCAGTTCATAATGTTGGAGGTTGGTACCTTCTGAACATTCCTGTGCATCCAATTGTGACCTCAGTAAAGATTAATGAAGCAGGTTTTATAAGGCAAAAGAGATAGCTGTAAGGAAACACATTACAGAAACAAGCAAAACCTAGCATCTAGCTAACTACATCCTACCAGGAGAAGAATAAAAAAACATATGTTGTGTCCCTGAGAAGAAAGTCAGAAGGAAGTGACCTGAGATTAGCAATCTCTTAAACAAAGATCAGGCAGACTAATAAACTAAGAAGGGACACAGAAGGAATCCTTAACTATCTACACTCTACATCTCCTTGTGGCCATGAGGTGACAGTCAGTGTAACTGGATTTGCAATGTCCAACATGTGCAACAGTCAAAGCTGTTGTCTCATTATCTATTGTCTATTCTGTTGAGTTTGCCCAACTGGGTAAACCCAATTCTGTTGATTGTGAACCATGAGGTATAGTTCAGTGTGTTGAACAAACCCAACTCATTATGATGGATTCAACAAGCCACAGTTAAATTACCCATGTTTTCATGCAGTATGTGAACTGGAGAAAAAGATGCCCATAATTCAATACCGGGGCCACAAGATTGGCTTGCAGATGGTTCAGATCTAACATTTATATTGAGCCATGAATAACTGGAGAAGGTAGCTATAAGCTGACAAAGCCGTCCTTCAATGTGTGTGTATGTGTTTAAACCTGGTTATCATGTAAGTAGGCCATTTAGTAAAAGAGAGGCAGGTGGTGAAAATACTCTAAAGAACAAGCCAGGAGAACAGATGGCTGGTCTCTTATGACATTGATGGCCTGTTGACTTTCCACTCCTGAATATAAACCAGACAATGCAGCTATTCCATGGGGATCTTTGCTGCTGTGACAAATCGGGAGGAATCATTCAAACAGCTTTAAAAATGAATGGAGCAGAATTGAATTAGGACCTCTTAACGTTCTGAAATGTCTGTCTCATCCATCCGCACAGCAATTGCCAATACTATCTTGGTCTGAATCCTGCCACACCATTATCACGGAGCATTTTTCTCCAATAAGCTTAGACTGAAATCTTTTCAAAGAAGCCCTGGAGAGCTCCATTAATGTTCCAGATAAAAGCAGGTTCAGTTTATACTGTCGTTGGCATGGAGAAATTTGCACTAATTTCAGAAAATAGGTGCCTGGATCAATTAGGTACAAATCTGGATTTTGTTCTGCCTTTAAATCACTGGGATATTTCTTTAAATCAGTGTAGCTTGTCTTGCTAAATGGCTGAATTAGGACTGGTTGAGTCCATGTGCATTAATGTCTTGAAACCCTTTAACTAGATCAATGGAAAATGAATTATGTGGCAGGAAAAAAAAACTTTGATGAACTATATGTATAAAAAAAGATTTTTATATTCCTAGTCTACCTTGTTTGTTCTTTTTAGATCATCTTTCTGTTGGGAGCAAAGATGAGTAATTTTTATGAAACTGGATTGCTTTTATTTCTTTTTCAAGGCCAATGAAAAAGGGTTAAATGGGATGTTGCTGTTATAGTTTGAAAGAAATATGGGATATTGACTGAGTTTTAATTAGCAAATCAAGAAGATTGGGCAGTCTAGCAGCTGGTGGTATCTATCTGCTCTTGACCGATCTCAGAAGCTGAGCAGTCAGTCCTGGTCATAATTTGGATGGGGGACTACCTAAGATTCATTGGCTATTGGCTAGATTAGATTCAATGGAAAAAAATCCTTGAAGAAAGGAATAGCAAACTGTCGTGGATGCACTCTGAAGAAGGAGCACAACATTGAGGAGAAGAACCAAGCTTTACTGCAACAATCATTGGGTGCCTAAGAAAGAGGGACCCTGAACAATGAGAAAGCAAAGGTTTTTATAGAAGTTGAGGGCTACAAGGGAGGAAATTCTGGGGATCTGATTTGCTGGCCACTTTGGGGAAGCTAGGCAGGTCCTTGTCGGTGTACCTGGGGGTAGATCTATTGCTAGGCAAAATGGGTGTTTCAGGACAGCAGCAGAGATGGGATGTTGAGGTCATCAGCTGATGGAGGATGGAAGGTTGGGGTTTATCTAGGTTGCAATTCCCTGCTAAGGGCTGCCCTTGGGCTGTACTGTGAGATGGTGAGGAGGCTTCTATTCTTTGGTTTAGATTGGATTGAGGGGGGCTTTGTCTGGGGCAAGGAGGGCCAATTTGGGTCTGATAGGATTAGGCAAAGAGATGAACTGGGTTTGATCCTGGTCATATCCAAAAGGGAGGGGGAGAGGGTGCAATCTCCATTTTGCTAGATTTATTTTCTCTACTACACAAACTACTTCCATGATACTGCCAAGAATCCTGTAGGGATGTCATAACCAGGAACTGAATTCAATTCAAATATATTTCCTAGAAATACAATCAAGGGTAAGAGACAGGTGGGAATTTCTGAGTCCAATTTTGCACATCTCCTTGATCTCTTTCCACCAGAAGTCCATGGCTGCTTCATCTCCAATGTCCATTCTGCTGAAATTTGATGATTAAATAAAGGGCCATTTGCTTATTTATTTATGTCAGTATTTTTAATAGCTCACCTTGTCATTCAGACACTAAGCCACTCAAACAAGAAACTGATGAAATTGATTGATGGATTGATGGATTAATTAAGTGCCATCAAATTGCTGTTGATTCTTAGTGACCACATAGATAGAACTTCTCCATGATGGTCTGTCCTCAACCTGGTCCTTCAGGTCTTCCAATGGTGCCCCATCGCCACTGTAACTGAGTACCTCCACCTTACTGCTGGTCATCCTCTTCTTCTGTTTTCTTCCACCTTTCCCAGCATTAGAGCTACACAGATAATATCTCAAAAGAACCCAATTTATACTTGTGCTTGGTTTGGAACTTCCTAGATATTTCTGGATACTCCTTTTCAAACTGGGTCCCCAGATACAGGCTAAGAGGAGGCCATAAACATAAGTGATCAAATGGATGGTTTTAAAGCCGTTGGTTGTGGGCTTAGGTTTATCCAACCCAGCAAAAAAACAAAATCCAAAAAATCCAAAATGAAAAGAAAATAGACCATCCCGAACAGCAGCATTTGGCAGTGTAACATTTGGTTTTGGAATGCCACTTATATGACAAAATGTCAGATTCAGATATCAGATAATACAACGGTACTTAGAGGCTATCTGGAGTCTATCCAACATCCACATTCATAGAGGAGAATTTGACAGAGGATAGCTGGAAGCAATTGTGCTCAGCTTGGCTCCGTATCTCTTCCATCCTGCCAACCTTCTCTAGGTCCCATCCAAGACTGTAGCTGCCAACCCATGCATCTGTCTTTATTTTGTTTTTGTTCCACTTGAGAATGCACAAACAATTTCAGTTCTTGACTTTTGGAGACTTGGCTACTTCAGCAAGTGAACAATTGAGCTCTGAAGTAAGCATCACAATCAGATGCTAATGTCCATAATGACCTATCCTATCATGCTCCTAAAATGGCCAAGCTCTAGAATCCAGTCTTTGGGGCATCTGTCAAAAAGGAACAAAGACTGCTAAGTAAACAAGACTATATTCTTGTTCTACTTATTAAACAGCATGACCCTGGGTGTGCTTTATTTAGAAGCAAATCCTTTTAAGCCAGAGGATTTATTTACAGGTTAGTATAGCAGAAGTAGGTTTTCTTTCTTTTTTTTTTCCTTTGGTTGAGAGATGGATTCCTGCAGGTGTAAACTGTGGAGGCCATATCACAGGATTTCCTGAGCAGGGCTAACAACAAATATAGGTGAAGCCAAGTCTGGATGATCAAACTGGCTACAGCACTCAGAGTTCATGAAACTCCTAAGGGCATATAAACAAATGTTTTGTCCATCCCAAATTTCAGATGACTCAAAAATAAGAAGTCCAAACTGAGACCCATACACTGTATACAATACTGGTATTTATTTGTATTTCTATCTTTGGAGCCTACAAAATTTTAATGTGGACCTGGGGATGACCAAAGTCAAAAATGGCTGCCTTCTCTTTTCTCCTCTGGTTCCTTTCTGTCGCAGTCTCTTTTCTCCCTCTTTTTGCTAAAGAAGTTCCTTCAACTCAATCTGGGAGAAGTCCTAAATCATTTGTTTGCAAAGAACCTTTGAAATCCAGCCAAGGAGGACGTGGCTCCCAGCCACAAGTTGTCCAACTCTGATGCAGAAAGTTATACTTCCAATTAATTGGAATAGTCTTGCTGCCTACTATTTCCACTTGCTTGCTCTCCTGGGAAATGTGTCTCTGGCCATTGTCTGAGGCAGTGACCTTGTTTGCATATCCCAGTAAGCCAGAATTTCCCCAAATGCTGGTTTTCTGTGAAGTTGACAGTGTGATGTTCCCTTGCTCCCGCTTGGCTCCTCCTGTAGAGTTAAAGACTATCTATCAATGTATCTGTTGCTTCCACCTGTGACTTCCCATTTGGGCTGATTGGGAGGTGGGCGACCCAGGAACTTTTGGCTTGAAGGTCTCAGAGAAGAAGTCATGGGAAGATCATGGGGAAGGCAGATTGTGCAGAAGATGAGCAGTTATTAGGATGCGGGGCCATCCCATTGGAGAGCTGCTAAGACCAACTAAGTGGAGGGACCAAGGACTTACCTCAAAAAGATCCAGCTTCATAAGGTTATGTGTTAGTAGCTGTATCCCCATATCTGCTAGAGATCTCATGCATCGTGGCTTCTTTTCAAAGCATCCACAGACATGGAAAGAGAGAGCAAGAAGCGGCGCCACTTCCGATGGGCTGGCATTGGTGGTCTTCCCTCTGCTTCCAGTCCTCTGGCACTGATTTCTAGATTTATTTAGAGAAGTCCCTTTGTAATCAATTGTTTCATTCCTGATTCACAACAAAAGCCAGCTGCTCCTGGCTTTCACACCAGGAAGGACACCACTGTGTGTTACAAATGCAGCAGCAGCTGTGGGTGGTTTTCCATTTCTTCTGCTGCCAGTCTGGGCACCATTGTGGGTCCTGATTTCTCGACTCTTCCTGGAATTTGGATACATCAGTGCTTTCAATTTATCTACGCAGATTGGCCAGCTCCTTTCCAGTCAGTGAGATTGGCTTTGTAGTCACATCACGTTCAGTCTCCAATGTGTACTCATGATGTCTAATGAAGTCCCACTGATCAGGTTAGTCAGGACTAATTTAATTCCTACTGTTTCCATCGGTTTAGTCTAGAGTTGAGTTGCACTAAGTGTGCTATGTTGTCCTAGCCATTGTGGACTGTAAACCATGGTTTTTGGTACAGCATCTTGTGCTAACCTAACCAATTTGGGTAATTTAACAAAGGATAGTCAGGCAAACTGAAGCTTAGTGCAATGTATGACCCCAACTTATGTTTTTAGATATGATGAACAAACTACCCAGAGAAGCAACATGTAAATATCAGAATTAGTGAACAAGCCTATTCCAGTGTATTCTGTATTTGAATAGCCCATGTGACCTTTGCCAGTTCCATGAGGTCTAGTTGCAGAGTATATCTGTTTGGTAAGAATCAGATTTCAAATTTAAAGGATATTGGTGACAATATAATTATTCTTTAATATTTCTACAAAAGTTCAGTGTGAGAAAGACCCTTTAAATACATCTATGATTTTGTATGATACATTCAGCACCAACTGAGCCTGAACCACTCTAGATACCACCTGAATGTGCACATCACATTAAGTCACAACTTATCATTTGTACTTACCTATTTATGCAATTTATATCCTGCTCAACTCCACAGATTCCCGACTGCACTTCATACAAAAAATATAAAGATCCTAAAAACAATCTATCATTTTTTTTTTAAGAAAAATAATTACAAACACTAAAACAGCAGGAACACTAAAAACATGATGACTAGACCAGTGTAAAAAGCTTTTCAGATCCCAAAGGCCCAACAAAAAATTCCAGCAGTATAGGCACTATTTGGACTTATGGATATAATGTATCCCAAGAGGAAGGGATTAGGGGTAATAAGGAGAGGTCAAAAAAGGCAAGATGGGAGCCATGATCACACAGCTGAAGCCCTGCCCCTTCGATTGGGAAGTTGCAGCCACCATCTTATCTTTTGATCCCGATGGATGAACCTGGATGGGATATCTCAGGAAGGTGTGTGTTAGACCCTATTCAGTCTCCCAGGTAGAGGGGACCGGAAGGATCTTTTTGTGGGCTGATCACAAAGGGTAGACAAGCTACTTGGAGAAGGTGATCCCATGGATAACAGCAATCCAAGCATTTAGAATTTGTTTCGCCATGGATTCTCAACAACCTGTTAAGCCACAAGCCAAACAAATCACATTATGGTTGGTTTGGCTAACCTGTGTTGGGTCAACTAGGCCATCATATCTCTGCTACTGTAAGTAGTATAGAGTAGGTTTACATCTCCTACTTTCTCCCATGTGAGGAAAAAGAATTATTTGGAAATCTAAGAGAAAGCGAGTGATCCCTTTTTTCTCTTGGCTCTCTGTGGTGAATTATGAGTCATTTTCTCAAGTTCCAGCCATAGCTCATTGAAGGCAGCTCACAAAAATGTGCCAAAGGTGTGAAAAATTAACTTGTCACCTTCACACAGAAACTCAGAAAAATAAGTTAATCTTTCATGCAACAAAAAAGGGATCCAATAATGAGAAGATTTGAGTTACGTAGTGGAGGGAAAGCTAGGAGTAGTTGTAAAATCCCAATGCTGATCTGCTAAATGCGTTTTTTTTTCTTTGTTGTTCATCTCCTATACCTTTCAGCTTCCTGAAGTTGGAGGACACATAGCATATTGGGACATCACTCAAAAGAAGAGCTGATTTCTGGGGTGGCACCTTCTGGGGTTAAGTGAGAGCAGTCAGCACTGAAATCTTGAGAAATATTCTTCTATAAGTTCTTCATTGCCCTGGGATTAGGAAGAAGTATTTTCCCAAGTATCGAATTGTGAACGTGCCAATGAAGGGATACAGCTATGCAGGTACAAGCTGGCTCAGATCATAATGGCTCCCATTAAATGGCTGAATTTAATATACCACAATCTGGGACATCACTGAAAGATAATACATTTTAATCGTTTCCTCCTGGTGTTTGAATGTCAGGCAATGCTATTTCCATAAGATCTGCTGTCTGATAATCTGTGGCTTCTCCATAAGTATCTGGAGGAAACCAAGCATCAGCTTCCAGGGACAGTAGCCTGGAAGGAATGCTGGCTTGGATAATGTTCTCACTGCCAGAAGAGTCACAATAAAGTGGATCACTCCTAAGAAGGCCTCCCAGTTGGGAGTCATGAGTGCAAGGATTCCCTTTGCTAAATTTTAATACATGGTGGGACAACTACTTCCCCATAAGTGTGAGAAGAAAAAATGTGGAGGCTGAGTTCTGAAGATGCTCTGTTCCTCCTTCCTCTTCTTCCATCATCAGAAGAGTCCTACTTCACTTGATGGCTGGCATTTTTGCCAAGTTAATCCACAATGAAATCTTTGTCATCTACAACTTCCTTGTGGGTGAAGTCACCTGGCTTGTTTCACTGAGATTTGGGTAGAACAGTTTTGAAGTTCTCTTTCCCATTTGTGCTCTTCTGGTTACAATTTGAAAGGTCAATGGACAGAGGCTTTGTCTACAGGAACTCCATCTTCCTTATCAATCTTCTTTTAAAATCATTTTTAATGGGATCCTTCCTTCCTTCCTTCCCCTTGAGCATATACATCTCTGAAATATAGTAGCCTTATTTATAGAGCTATCTTCCTTTCTACTGCATTTTCACTGTTACGGCTGATCCATTGAGTTTCCAAAAGCATTTAAAACAAGACATTCTGCATAACAACTTGCAGGGTTTTAGGTAGAATCATGGAGTTGGAACAAGCATCTGGACCTACAAAGCCAATTTCGTCCTCTTTGCAGAAATCCAAATTAAAATCTCTGCTTGGATGCATCCAGTGAGGACAGCTCACCACCTTGTAGGACTGCCAATGCAAAACAGCTGGTGCCTGAGATAGGGAAACATCTGCATTTTTGAAGCACATGATGCTTTTCCCTATAACATTGAAGAGGACTATGCTGAATGCATTATGGTTCTGAAGCTGGTGCTTATGACTACTATGGTAACATATCTTACATTTCCAAAATAGGTCTAATCAACATTCACATTATTACAGTAACACTTAAAGTCACCCCTGTGGAGGCCCATGTAGTCAAGTCAGGACAAATACAGGGAATGAGGCCATTCTTAGGCCAAACCATAAGACTATATCTGCCAGAGTATCTGAACTTGTTCGGTCTTTCCAGAAACGTGGTATAGAAATAGTGTGAAATCATTCCTGTCCTTGACAGTGTAGCGCTGGGGCACCAAATGACGTGTCCAGCATGCATCGGCAAACAATGTTGGACCAGAAGTGAATTAAAACAGAATTTACATTGGAAAAGATTATGGGCCTTGTGTGTGTGAATATGGGCATGTGTCTATATATGGAATTTAGGCCCCTTGAAAAGCCTGCAACTTTTCAGTAGCAGCCCCCTCATTGTAGATTAGCTTTCCCACCTCCAAACTCAGGAGGACCCTTCTGCGTATCAGAAAGATGGAAGCAGTCCTGTTACTGATGAACCTCAATAGGAGATGTCTCTCAGTGAAAAGCATATGGATTTTATTGGATTATACTAATGATGTGCAAGCCCAGCCCAAGAACCACAGGGAACCAGTTCATCCAAATTCAGTTCTTTTATTGCTTACACCGTATAGACAGAATCTTGTCAGACTAAATCTGTATTACTCTCACCTAGTGGATATACCCTGGGAGATTCTAGGACAGTGATGGCGAACCTATGACATGCGTGTCAAAGGTGACATGCCAGAATATTTTGGGTGACATGCCAGCGTTCCCCAACACCTGACAACAACTATTCTCCCTGTTGAGTTAACCAAAGAAACTGAGTTTGTTTTATTCGTATTGCATTTTTGTAATTAGGTGACGTTTCTTTACATAATACATAGCACCAAACATGGTTGGACTGTATTTTTTAAAAATACATGAATATGTAAAGAATTGTTTCTCTTTTGTTTGGGGGAGCGGGTGACATGCCTGCAGAGTCAAGTTAGGCATTTTCCAAGTTTTTGACATGCCAAGCTCAAAAGGTTCGCCATCACTGTTCTAGGGAGTGGCTATCCTAAACCTCTTCCTCTTCCCACAATCCAGCTCCAGACTGAGTTGTCTCTTGTCTCGACCCCCTTCCTGGAATGTGCTCCCTCCTTCCTGAGAACCTGTTGAGTTCCTGTAGTCCATCACATCACCTCCCCCTTCATAGACACACCCCATCACATGATGGCATGAATTGCCCTTCTTTCTAGAACTGTATGCCACCTAGGATCCAATGAGTAGTGTCCTATAAGCTGCTACAATCAATAAATAATAATCAATAAATCAACTTGAAATTCATAGGTATGAAGTTGAGACTCCTGCTTCTTGGGGACGGGAAGAGGAATTACTGTTTTTATCAGGATTTTCTCATGGGAAGAAGGTCATCCCGTTCCCTATACAAAAACAGGTGTCGAGATTAATGTAAACAAAGTATCTTGTGATTCTGTTATGATTTTTACTGCCACCTACTGTAATCTGTATGTTAGTTATTCAGTGGGGGTGTACATGCTGGCAATATAACGGGAGGGCTAAATGCCCAGCCTGTTCAGTGTGTGTTTGTCTTGCAAAAAGTTAATCATGTAGGTTTTTATAGGTTATGTAGTCTTAACTAGTAACCAAGTAGTGTACCTCTTCTCTGAGAGTGTTTTTTTTAGCTAGAGACTTTGTTGTGGATAAGTCTTGGAAGCTAAGGTGAGAAGAAGTCTTTGTTATATCCTATATTTTGTATGCAACTTGTATTTTATGAAGTTTTGCATTTTTATCAATAAAGACCAGTTAGTTTATATTTTCTGACTGGATTTTCTTTGGAAAGCTAACTATGGATATTGCATTTTGCAAGCTCTCATGCTGATGTGTAAGTTACCTGAGAGCAGGATGTTTTGGGACCTTTTTTGCTGCACTCTGCGCAACAGTTTTGGCATTCTTAACAATATTTTGATTTTATGTTGGGCATTTCAGATGGGGAGAATCTTTCATGTGCATAATTCTGAATAATTTTTATCGGTATCGTATCAGTATCCCTGATGAAAGAATTACAGGGAGCCATTCACAGCTCAAAGCAAGGGAATATTAAGGAAAGAGGACACCCTTAAGCATTTTTTAGGGTTTCCAGATCCCAGAGGATGGAGCAGTACTGTAGAATGAGCAAGGTTTGGGGTGCAACCAGCTTTTTCTTTTCTTCCCTGTGTTTTTTTGGGAGGGAATTTAGAAAACTTAGTTAGTTTAGAAAGCAGTGTTAGGATTAATTTGCTGATTCCATCACTGGTGTTGTGGTGGAACATTCCTTACGGTGTGCCAGTTACCAGGTCAGACTCAACTATGTTCAGAGCTTTTCTCTCTCTCAGCCCAACCTATCTCCCTGGATTGTTGTTGTGGGAATAAAATGAGGTGAGATCCAATTTGTATAGGATCTAAGATGTATTGGGTACTGTGAGGTACGATAAGATGCTTGGCAAGTGTGAGGAAATGTGTTGGAGCATACATACTGGCTGAGAGCTACCAGGTTGGGGACCCAGGCTTTAGCATCTGCTTCTACCTGTGGGGAGAGGGGCCAGCAGTAATACCTTAATTGGGTCTTCTGGAAAACTGGGAAGATGGCAAGATTTTGTTGTTAAGAGCAGAAGATGTTAAATAGGTGGAAAAGGAAGTAAATCTCAGAGGACTTCCACAAATACAGATGAGGAACCTTTATATAAGTCTTAGAGAAGATGGGATTGTTTGGGAATATGTTGTGAGGATCCTCTAAAAATCTTCTCTTCCTTTCTTCAGAGCTCATATGTCTTTATTCATGCCAGGTTTTCTTTTAAATAAAATTAGATCCCAGAAAGTGTCCATATTTAGACACTTTGAATAAATGACCTGGTTTTCTAAACTGCTGACTGTACATGTCCAGTGGGATGATCTAGGAGCAAAGGATTTTTGAAGACAATAATTCTTATTTTGGAACAGTTTGGTAGTTGCTTAAGGACTGCTTCCGTGCACCCTTTGGCATCTCAAATGGGAGATTCTGCACATTCTAGACTCAATCCAGAAAAGGCTGACAGGCCGAACATCTCCTACTGTAACGGTATTCAGTGGTGAAGGCTCTGGAGAGTATATGTCTGAGGTTCCAAAACTCATGATTTATGGCTTAGCTACAACCACAGAGATCAGAATAGTTAAAAGAATGCTCTTCCCACGATCATGTGTAGCTGTGAAAGCTGGATGCTGAAAAAGAGTGATAGAAAGATGATAGATGCCTTCAAAGGATGGATTTATAGATGGTTGCTAAGAGTACCAGGGCCTGCAAAAAGAATCAATCAATCTGTCCTGGACCAAATCAAGACTGAATGCTCCCCAGCTCCCCACAATAATCAGCAAGCAGAAACTTACATATTTTGGGTATGTGATGTGATGAATGAAGGCCTGGGGAGGGTGGGGGGGACATTATGCTTGGCAAGACTGAGGGAACTGGAAGAAGGAGAAGATGACAGCTAAGGTAGATAGACAACAGATTACTGGAATGTCCTTGGAAGAGAAATCAATTAATGCTAAAGGCAGCATTGGTCCACATACACAGCAGAGAGCCTAACTGGCATTATATCAGAACCTAGCACTGTGGCTTACTCACAAAACCATAGTTAAAACAAACCACCATTGTGCAATTTATGCAATTACAAACTCGGCAGTGGAAATAACTACATTCAAGACAGAGTTCTATATAACCAGGAACCCAGAGAAGGCAAGTCCTCCACTACCCAGGAACCATGTTTCAATCCTTCTGGTTCTTAGGCAAACAAACTTGTATCCCATTTTTATCCTTGAAAGAGTTGCTTTCCCCCGTTTCTCTGGCCATTTCTCCTCCGCTTTAGAAAGTGTGCTGGAACGTCATAATGTCTGTGAAAAATGGTGGGCCTTTGATCACATGGTTGGGGCCACCATATTGACTTTTTTACCCCCTCCTTGTGGACACCTCCATTTCACATTGCAACATGTAGACCTTCTACCAGCTTCGATTTGTTTAGAAATTCACTGAAACAGTTTGACCAAGGGTGCCTAAGCTTTTCCATGCAACCACATCATACCATGTTCTGGTCATTAAATGAAACAAAATCGCTGTGAAATAAAATATAGATAAAACAATAAATATTCCTAACAGCAGACCAAAGTAGAATTCTTTGCACCAACAGAAAAGTTGTGCACACATACGCACAGAGAGAGAGGGTGTTTCAATTTTGGGATGAGGTACAAGAAAAAAAAGTGATTTCCAGTTTAATGTTGTATTTTAAGCCAGATGAGATGAATCCTAAGTGATAACAAGAAATGTTTCGTACCAGTTCCTAAGCTACGTTTGCTGCTGGCATATAAAAATTGCTTTGCTGGGTCAGACCAAAAGTCCCCCCTTCTAGATACCGCTGGGAAATTCACAAGTGAGGCTTGTAGCAACAGCTTTGCTGCATTTAATTAGTTTCAATAAAACAAACGGGGTTGATTTTTCTTTTTTCATTTTGAGTAGTATATCTGCTAAAGTGAATTTTTGCTGTCGCTCAGCACTCTGTAATCATTAGATCCAGCAAGCAGAGTTCATAAATCAAAATTTCAGACTCGCTTGTCTTTCAGTCATCCTCAAAGCAAAGATTTGTTAGGTGGGATTGTGTTTAGAAAACGGGGCATTCCTTATCATAGGGCCAATACAGAAATCCTATGAGTTCAAGAAACGTACGTTTGTGGCTTCAGTCTACAGTGAAATCCTTTCATTTAGCTTAGAAAGCTTTGTAATTAAGGATTTAGACCTTAATTTAATGGAATTTGGTAGTGTGTCTTTGCAAACAATGGGGAAGGGGCAACTCTGTGTGTATGTATGTGTGTTCTTATTAGCAGTAACTGACAAAAGAAAGTCAAAACAACAGGAACCCAGCATTTTGAAGTTGCAGAGTCCTTGGTGTTCTCTGAGCTTGGTTGTTTTCTTGCAGACGTTTCATAACCCAACTAGGTAACATCGTCAAGGCACTGATGATGTTAGTCAGGTAACGAAAGGTCTGCAAGAAAACAACCAAGCTCAGAGAACACCAAGGACTCCACAGTTCAACTCTGAGCTACATATATTCTCTTCTATTGGTACTTCTGAAGTTCCAGCTTTCATCTCTACTCTAAATCTTTCAGAGTTGAAACTCCAGAAGCAACAAATAATATCATCCCCTCCAACAGTTTCTGTGGACCAGAAACAATCTGTGTAACACAACCAAAATTCTCTGGATAATCAACAGCGATCGAAAAAGCTTGAATGTGATTGTGGGAGTAGGACAGGGGATTAAAATACCTTCTCCCCACCCTCATCCAGATCTGCTGTTTACTTTTACAGGAAGACAGGAAACCATCATGCCCATTTTTAATTCTGTGGATAATATTACATCTGATGTGGTTCCAAGAGAACAGAAAGAAGCTGTAACTTAGTCCCCAGACTGATAAAAAAATTCAAGAGACCATAATATGAATAATCAGCTACAGGCTTCCCTATTATCCCTTCCCTTCTAGGGCTGTAAGACTGTGAGCAGGGGTCTCAGCAAGGAGGGTGTCAAAAGAGTCAAGATGGCAGCCACAACTATGCAACTGAAGCCCCACCCTATTTTACATGGGACACGACGTTTAAGAAAAAGGTGCTAGGCTTTGATTGCATGATTGGAACGGCCATCTTGACTCTTTTCACCCTCCTGCAGTCACCCCGGCTCTGAGAAAGAGGCTTAGGAAATCTCTGCCCTCACATACATGTAGTTGGTTAGTTCGAAATTGAAAGTTATTGCAGCTGCCGGAACTCTTGCCTTTCCACCTCTTTCATCTCAATAAATCTCGTTAAAGAGAACTCCACACGAATCATGCTTGGAAAAAGCAAAATCCAGGAGTTTAGAGTTTTGGTATCTTTCCAAGGAAACAAAGGGTTGCATAGCATCTGCAAGAAGTCAAGGGACCTCATCTGCATCAGGGTGCCATTGGGCAAACAAATGGAAACCTACATTCAGCTGTTCCCTAAACAAGACCCAGTCTGAGCTGGAATCATGTCTGCTGGCCACAGAAAACAAGAAAGGACTGTCCAAAGTGATGGAATTATATCAGGACTTGTGAAATTATACAATAGTGTCTTCTACTTCGTTCTTTGAGATGTTCCCTGGAAGGATCACCATCAAGAGGCAACTAGTAGAATGTTGGTGGCTCTTATTGTTCCCATAATTCCATTCTAAGTATGGTTTTTCCTGTATCAGGTGTATGGTTGTTGTTGTTTAAATAAAAAAACCTTCCATCCCTCCTTTATTTTTGTGTAAATAATATAGAAAATTTCTACAGGCAAGCCAATTTTGGATATCAAGCAACCTTCATAAATCTGCAGCGTTTCTTCAGTTTATCCCCTTTCATCTTAAATAAATTCTGATTGAAATCTCAGACTAAAGCTAAGCCTATGTGAGTTCATTGTTAACTATCTATCAGGAACTATCTATCCATATTGGGAAAAAGGAAGGAAGTGGGGTTGGTCTATTTGAAAATTTAACATTTTTATTTTTATTTTTTTTTTGGATTATGTTTGCATTTTAAGAATTACCTTTTTCCTCTTTTGTAATGATCGTTTTTATCCATGTCTTATTTTATTCAATGTTTGTACACCGCCCAGAGTTGCTTTGTGCGAGATGGGCGGCTGTATAAATGTGATATATAAATAAATAATAAATAAATAAATAAGTGGGTAGAATGAATATATATTTTCTGATGTCTTCCTTCTTTTCATGGAATACACACACACACATATGTGTGTGTGTATGTGTGTATATGCACACGCACACACACACAAGATGTACCAAATGTCAGCCCCCACAGGCCACTCACAATAAGTTTTATTCATTTTATTTTTTACAGAAAATGTTACTGTACTTAGGTCATGCATCAAATAAGTAAGGAAGCATTTTGAAGAAACAGGCAACCAATAGGAACTTTTAACGTAATTTATATAATAAATTATCTATGGGGTCTGAATTTGGGTCTACTCTGGTGTATGTGTGTGTGTATGTATATAAATATCTATATCTAGTATTGTCAGGAGTTTCTCATGGGAAGAGATTCATCTCGTTATCTGTACAACAATATTATGGCTACATGGATCATGTAAACAAAACTTGTGATTGTGCGTTGTGCACGTATACTGCTATTTACGGCCACCTGTTGGTGTGTGTATGCTAGTTACTCAGTGGGAGGGTACATACTGGCAATATAATGGGAGGGCTATATGCCCAGCCTCTCAGTAGAGTTTTAGCCACCATGTAGTTAGGTTTTATGGGTTATGTAGTTGTAACTAATAACCAAGTAGTGTACCTCTTCTCTGAGAGTTTTTGGCTAGAGACTTTGTAGTGGATAAGTCTTGGATGCTGAATTTATGAGAAGAAGTGTTTTTTCCTGTATTATATATATATATATATATATACATATATTTTTGTCTGCGCTCAGTCATTACTGACCCTGCAGTGACTGCCTGGACGAATCCTTGCAGTTTTCAAGGCAATTGTTTTCGGAAGTGGTTTGCCAGAGCCTCCTTCCTAGAGCAGAGCCCAGCTGGCGAGCGCAGGAGGCGGGATTTCCGTTGCTTCGCGCCCTTTTTGGGAGAGCGCAGTTTCACACTTACCGGCAACTGGTCCCGTCTCTCTGTGCAAGGCGCCGCCAGCATTTTTCCTCCCACCGGAGTGAGAGTCCCCATTTATCTACTCACGTGAGTTTTCGACCTGTTGGGTTGACAGGAGCTGGGGAGGAAACAGGAGCTCACCCTGTTAACGCGAAGGCTGGACTCGAACCGCCGAAGCATCAGCCATTTCTGGCCGGCAACTTTCAGCGTCATTAAACTGCTGCGCCACCGCGTCCCCTATATTTGAAATGCAGCTTGTATTTTATGGAGTTTTGCATTTTTTATCAATAAACACCAGTTAGTATATATTTTCTGACTGGATTTCTTTGGAGAACAAAATATGGACATTGCATTTTGTAAAGCTCTCATGCTGATGTGTATTTTTCCTGAGCACATTTTTTGGGAGTATTGCTGCACTCTGCTCAACAAGGATATCTACACACGCACACGCAGACACCATAAACAGCTCTAAATTCTCTCCAGCTGATGTAATTGAGGGCAGCCCAAATAAACTCTCCACTTTTGTGCACTTTCCCCAAACTAGTTTTCCTGTTGAGGTCTCCAAACAGCATGAGATGTTATGAATGATGTACATGTTGATGGGAGGCTAATTAAAATTCCAGTGAAACTCCCCAACTGCTACTGTGGATAGAGAGGACAAGGACTTCATTAGCATCAGTTGTCTTTCTCTTTAAGGTTTCCTTTTTTTAAATCACTGCATATCTGAAAATAAGCTTAAACAGGGAAAGAGAGAGGGAGAGAGAGAGAGAGAGAGAGAGAGAGAGAGAGCTGTCTGAATGCCAACAAGCTGAACAACCCGTAATTCTAGGACTCAATAGTACTTTGTACATTCCTGTGGTTCCATTGGGTTCAATGTTGGTTGAAAAAGCAGTTATCTCATTCACATGGGACAGAAGGACAAGTAGAAAATACAACTGTGCTGGCTCACTGTGTCATATTAATCCCTCTCATACCAAATATGAAGGCTTGTATATTATTGCAAACTAGAATTGTATTGTCTGCATATTTACTCTGAATCAAATCTTGATGGGTACTCTACCTACAAATTCAAAGGTGGTTCCTGATATGCTAAATCCAGCTGAACAAAATACATGATCTCTTAGCACAATGGGATGCCCATGAAGTTTGTTTAGGATAGCCTCTTGCGTTGTACGAAATGAGAGATCCAACATGCACAATTATTGATTATTAATTGAGATCCCCCAGGGATCCACGTAGCTTCTACTCTGATGATAATCCTTAGGAACGAAAGCTGGCTGGATGACTTTGGGCCAGTCCCTCTTTCTCAGCCCAACTTACTTTACAGGGTTGTTGTTGTGGGGAAAATAGGAGGAGGAAAGAGTATGACGAATGTTCGCCACCTTGAGTTATTTATAAAAATAATACAGTAAAGGCAGGATAAAAAAAGTCTTTTAAAATGTGGCTATTCCCCTAGGCCTTAGGGTAGGGCCCCTATCAGCTCTCTTTTTGGTATGTGGTTATGGTTGATGGACACAAGATTTTTTTTTTTTTTTTACTATTTTCTATTATTTTGAATGTAGGCTGTCCAGAGTTGCTCTGGAGTTGGGCAGCCTTTAAACCATCATCATCATCGTCAACATCATCATCATCATAAGCAAACATCCCTGAAACAATTTACAATCATCAGATGGTGAAGGGGAGAAAATAACTCCCAGAAGTTCAGGAATGAAAGAGTTAAGTAATCAATCAATTTAGATTGGTGTTTTCAAACTTGTCAACTTTCAGATGGGTGGACTTCAACTCCCAGAATTCCGCAGCCAGCATGGCTGGCTGTGGAATTCTAGGAGTTGAAGTGCACCCATCTGAAAGTTGACAAGTTTGAAAAACACTTATTAGATAGAAGGCAGAGTCCAGCAAAATTGGGAAATTCAACCTCTAAGCAAGCAATCAGGAGCAAAAATGCTTTCCCTTTCTTTCAGGTGAGCTTTTTAAATGGGAGGCAACAGCCCCACTTGACCTTGGTTTGTTGTTTGTTTGTTTGTTCTGTTTTTCTCTTCCATCCAGGGAAGATGCCTGACTTCTCAGTCTGGCTGCTGCGGGTAAGAACCCCACCCTAAGCTGGAAACTGGCTGGAGAATCCAAAGGGATCAGCCATCTAGGGAAATGTATTTGTAGGAAGTATTCATTTTCCCTGGGGAAAAGTTTTTGTTTCCTGCTTCCTTCTTTGGAATCAAATATTCATCTCTTGAAATGCTTTTGAAGGTTTTTTTTCCCCTTTCCTCTTAGTCCACCTTGAAGTTGAAGTAAAGAGGTAAAACAAAGCCTGATTTATATCCAGTTTTTCCCTCCCTCCCTCCCTCCCTCCTTCCTTCCTTCCTTCCTTCCTTCCTTCCTCCATTCCTCCCTCCCTCCCTCCCTCCCTCCTTCCTTCCTTCCTTCCTTCCTTCCTTCCTTCCTTCCTTCCTTCCTTCCTTCCTTCCTTCCTTCCCTCCCTTCCCTTCCTTCCTTCCTTCCTTCCTTCCTTCTCCCTCCCTCCCTCCCTCCCATTCATTCCCTTCCCTTCCTTCTCCCTCCCTCCCTCCCTCCTTCCTTCCTTCCTTCCTTCCCTTCCTTCCTTCCTTCCTTCTCCCTCCCTCCCTCCCTCCTTCCTTCCTTCCTTCCTCCATTCCTCCCTCCCTCCTTCCCTCCTTCCTTCCTTCTCCCTCCCTCCCTCCCTTCCATTCATTCCCTTTCCTTCCTTCCTTCCATTCATTCCCCTCCCTTCCTCCCTCCCTCCCTTCCTTCTCCCTCCCTCCCTCCCTTCCCTTCCTTCTCCCTCCCTCCCTCCCTCCCTCCCTCCTTCCTTCTTCCCTTCCCTTCCTTCCTTCCTTCCTTCCTTCTCCCTCCCTTCCATTCATTCCCCTTCCTTCCTTCCTTCCTTCCTTCCTTCCTTCCTTCCTTCCTTCCTTCCTTCCTTCCTTCCTTCCTTCCCTCCCTTCCCTTCCTTCCTTCCTTCCTTCCTTCCTTCTCCCTCCCTCCCTCCCTCCCATTCATTCCCTTCCCTTCCTTCTCCCTCCCTCCCTCC
This sequence comes from Liasis olivaceus, assembly GCA_030867105.1. NCBI lineage: Eukaryota > Metazoa > Chordata > Lepidosauria > Squamata > Pythonidae > Liasis > Liasis olivaceus. Next base: position 106,881,338 of record CM061352.1, read on the forward strand.
CTCCTTCCTTCCTTCCTTCCTTCCCTTCCTTCCTTCCTTCCTTCCTTCCTTCTCCCTCCCTCCCTCCCTCCTTCCTTCCTTCCTTCCTCCATTCCTCCCTCCCTCCTTCCCTCCTTCTCCCTCCCTCCCTCCCTTCCATTCATTCCCTTTCCTTCCTTCCTTCCATTCATTCCCCTCCCTTCCTCCCTCCCTCCCTTCCTTCTCCCTCCCTCCCTCCCTTCCCTTCCTTCTCCCTCCCTCCCTCCCTCCCTCCCTCCTTCCTTCTTCCCTTCCCTTCCTTCCTTCCTTCCTTCCTTCTCCCTCCCTTCCATTCATTCCCCTTCCTTCCTTCCTTCCTTCCTTCCTTCCTTCCTTCCTTCCATTCATTCCCCTCCCTCCCTCCCTTCCATTCATTCCCTTTCCTTCCTTCCTTCCTTCCTTCCTTCCTTCCATTCATTCCCCTCCCTCCCTCCCTCCCTCCCTCCCTCCCTTCCTCCCTCCCTCCCTCCCTCCCTTCCTTCTCCCTCCCTCCCTCCCTCCCTCCCTCCCTCCCTCCCTCCCTCCCTCCCTTCCTTCCTTCCTTCCTTCCTTCCTTCCTTCCTTCCTTCCTTCCTTCCTTCCTTCCTTCCTTCCTTCCTCTGTGATGGACAATTAGAGTAGAGCTAAAGCAGAAGACAAGGTGCTTGCTCCTAAGGGGAAGTGAAATTATACACCAAACCTCCAGAGGAGGACACAAAGGTCAGAATGTTGAAGCCCCCCAAAACATCAGCAAGATCTGATAACAATCACCTGAGGGTTTGAAGGCCAGCAAGTGAGATGCAGAATACTGACAGGTCCAGACTCAGCTGCAAAAACTAAAATTAGAGGCAAAATGTATTGCTGAAGGAGTCAAATTCAAGCGGGCACCGAAAGAGCAAAGGATGGCATGTAGCAAAGATGGCGCAGATTCAGAAGGGAGTTGCTTCGCTGCCGATCCCTGCCATGCCAGTGCCTTTGTAATGGAAACATACTGGCCTAACTTTGAATGGACGTGTGCCTGACACAGAATCCTCCAAAGCAATACGAGAGTTGACTGAGCCACACCTGAATGAAGCATGATTGGCAGACACCACTGAAATTGAGGCCAGCAACATGGACAGTTATGACCTGTTCCAGGAGAGGGTGAAGACCAGGGTTGGGCTTATTCCAGAACTAAAAAGTTCAATGATAACTACTCTGATTTAGCCCTCCAGATAAAGCAAGTCAGATGTCATCCCCGCTAGATGGACCAGACAAGGAAATCACTCCAGAAGACGACAAACCTACTTTTATTGAGATTGTATATTATCACAGATTTGTGCTGTACCTTCTCCTTCTTATACTCCAGTGAATTAGGGGAAGTCACTTCCAAATGTTATCTGGCTGTTATGGACTTAAAAAATGCTTCAGCCCCTCTTGCCTAAGCAACAGCTCCAGCATATCTCCATCAAGGTCATCTTCCTTACACTCTACACCAGGACGTTTAGTTTCAAAGGGCCAAGGCAAAGACAATGGAGAAGTGACCAACTTAATATTCCTGAAAGAGTCCCTCCAGTCTCTACCTATCTATCTTCAAGAGCAGATGTTTACATGAAACCCAAAGACCATTACAGAGGCAGAGGGGTTGGTAGAGAAGGTCACAGAGGTGACAACAGGGTGCCAGACCATGTCTGATTCCTAGGCATGGGATCTCACAAAGCATTTCAGAGAAGATCCTTGCATGCTGGAAAAGCCAAAGCCAGGGGCAATGACAAAGATATACATGAGTCAACCCAAGAAGGAAGAACCTCACCACCAGAAGTTTGACTCAACAGTAAGTCTGTGCAGTGATATTCCCACAATGAAGATCTGTGGCATGTAAAAGGAGAGTTTCCCAAAACAGGAGCCCATGTTAACTGTGTGGGTCTCAATTCACCAGACCAGACACAGTGCCAGATCAAACACCTCCAGAGTTGAATAAGGAGGCTGTTCCAGTGGAGAGGAGGGTCTCCATGACTGTGAATGGTGTGGTGCCAAAATGTACCCCCCATACGCCTGAGCTGAATTCACTACCAAACCTATAAGATGCCCTCCCATACATGTGAACCGCTTAAAGTGCCCTTGTAAGAAAGTGAGCTGAATTGTCCTTGAGCTAGGCTACAAGGGGAGGAATGGGTCAGGAACCAGTGTCCCAGTAAACCAGATAGTTTATATTCACTAGCCATAGCTCAGCCATAGTACTGTACAGCTAGCATGCTGGCCTGGTAAGAAGGGATAAGTTATAAGAAGACCATCCAGATGGATTTATTTAAGTCATTCCAACATCATGCTATAATTTACACTGTGTCCGTCTTTGTCTTGTTTTTAAAATGTAGTAGGCCAAAGATATATAAGCTATGGTTCTGCTTTTGCTCAGGGCTGCTCAGTAAGCTGCAAATGCTTCGCTGGGTGTTAGACGTACACTGTAGTTGTCTGCATGCTTAATAAATTAATGTTGTATCTTCAAAGTGATTTGGTTGCTTTAGGTGAGTCGTGTTTTGGCCACAACAGTGGCCAGTCAGTGGTGGCCAAGAGAAATATGGGGGCAAGTATCCTGATAGTACACAAGGCACTTCTCAGAGACTACCCGTTTGTGTGATAATTTATGTGAAGGAGACATAGCAGAAGTGCGATGCCCCTGGTCAAAATATCCATCCAGTTCCGATGTTGAAAGGCATAATGGGAATACATCATCTGAGATTGTCAGTTGTACCCTTAATTATATCATAAAACAATATTCCAGGATCCAGATCAAATTAAAACAAGGCCAATGTTAGGAGGAGTGAATGGCTCATTTAGGCTTACCCTAAAAATGGATTTTTGAAAGACATTTGAGTCCCATCAGCATCAGAGCTTAGTGTACCACAGAAGGAAGGTCATTCAACAAGATAGGTGCTACTTCAAAGAAGACCTATCACTTTGTTGCCAATAAACTCCAGAATCTTAAAACCTGGACATGGAGAACAAGCCTTTCTTGAAGGATCAAAGGTTATTGAAATTGTTCTTCAAGACTACCTGGTCCTGAGCTATGACCTTAAAAGAGAATGAGAGAATAAATCTCTGGGGTCTTGAGTGGTTAAGGCCTTTCCTCTATGTGATTGGCGAATGTTAGGAAAAATAGTTGGCATTGGCTGCCAAATTTGCTCAAATGGGCTTTCCGGAGTGAATCATCACACATGTTGCTTTCCTGCTGTATTTTGGTATTGTTCTCAATCCAGAGGCAACCAAGTGTGAAATGTACTCTGCTTTTCATCCTCTCTGCACAATATTACAAAGGCCTTGTATTCCTATCAGAGCTCACACAGTCCTTGTGTACCAAGGGCAAACCTGGCAAAGAGAGACAAGGTCAAGAGAAGAGCCTGACTTTTAGAAAGAACTCAAAACTCACCAGATCAGGGTGAGCACCTGCTCTTGTGGCAGCAGATCCCAGAACACAAAACCTCTGAAAGTACTGCAACAACTATGTGCACATTGACAAAAATACACCACAACACTGCCAGACTTCAGGTGGATTTGGGTAAAATGAATCCATTCTTTTATTCAAACTAGTAAAGCTAGTCAACTGACCTTTAAGCCACAAGAGATATTTCAAGATTTGTGAGTTCCTCACATATTCCCATTTACTGGGCCATTGAATTTAAGGGACAAAGAACTATGGAGGAAAAAGAAATGAATAAAGGATGCAGTAGGAAAGAAAAGGATCTCAGATGAACAATCTGCTCATGACCTTCTTGAATTCTTAAAAAGTCCCTGTGCAGTCCTTGCTGCCAATAATGTTGACTTAGATCAGTTTTCTCCAATTGGCAACTTCCAGATGTGTGAACTTCAGCTCTCAGAATTCCCCAGCCAGCATGGTCATCACTGAGAATTCAGGAAGCTGAAGTCCACTCAACTGCAAGTTGCCCAGGTTGGAAATACTGGGAGGACAGATTATATAACTGAGTGACCATATTTTTGCCTAAGATGGTATGGCTTGTTTGTGGCTCAGGATACCATGCAAATCCATAAGATTGTGTGAATTGAGCAGGCGAGATTAAGGGAGAGAGGAAATTGGGAGTTTTTATCTTTTATAGAGCCTTGGCTGGAAGTCCATGAGGAAATAGTAAGCATCTTAAGAAAGACGAATTCCTGTGAGTAAGCCTCTGAATTCAGACTCAGTACCCCCAAATCCCTAAGACAACTGGAATCAATAAGATCAGTTGGTAGCAATATTGAGTTAGTCACATGAGAGTTCCTTTAATTCTTCTCAGTGCTGCTTGTACAATTCTGGGTAGGTTTATAGCTGTTCCCATTTGCTCTCTCAGTCTGTGTGTGTGTGTGTGTGTATTTCAGACTACAGGAAAATGATTTCTAGCTTTGCTATGCAGACTATAACCTCCTATGACTTGTTGAACTCAAAGTATTCTCTCAAGTTCTTACTTTGTTGCCTTTAATAGAATTAAAGAGGGGTTTTTTTTCTTGCTTACTCTTGTGGGACATTTGGATGTAGGCACTCCGAAACTGTTCGGACCTTGCTTAAAAGTGGAAAAGTGGCGCTATATATTCCTGGGGAAAATAAATGCCTGTTCTGTCCCCTCCAGGGCACAGGTTAAGGGCCTTTCAAGAACAGATGGTAGGGGCTTTCAATCCAGAAAAGTCTTTTATGGCATAGTTCCCATCTTCTCTATACAGTTTAAATCACTTTTTATTACAGACTTTAACCAGCATAAGAGAGAAACACCAGGACAACCTTAGAAAATAATAAAATTTTAAATAAAAGTATACTAGGTTTAAAAAAGTCCTCAAATGTATTAGAAGGTGGTGGTGAAGAAGGAGGAGGAGGAGGAGGAGGAGGAGAAGGAGAAGGAGAAGGAGAAGGAGAAGGAGAAGGAGACAACTACCTGGATGAAACTATGTCATCTGCAGGAGTATTGACGTTTCATTCAAATTATGAAAATAATGTCATGGTGTCACAGCATAAGCTCTGCCTCTTTCTACATGCCTGCAACGTCACAATGTTCCTACAAAAGAAGGACTAGTGTCTTGATGTTGCCATGCTGTTTCTGTCAGTCTGACCCTTCCTTCCCACACCCACACACAGAAGCCACTGAGCCACACCCAGACACCTCAGAACAGGTGGGGGGGGGGGGTTAAGGGTAGAGATCTTATGGAAGGGTCCGGCAGGCTGGTTGTGGCTATTGGTCACAGACTCCCTCTGCATTCTCCAAGCCACGGTCTGTATAATTTCATTTAATTGACTGTATTTAATTTATTTAACTATTTATTCATTTTACAGTACTTCTAAAAAATGGACTATAGAGGCAAATTCAGTTTTGGCAATGTATTTCCCGATGTATTTATTATTTCTATACTTCCTTTTGGCTGAAAGCAAAAACAAAATCTAAACAAGAAGAGAGAACCAGTAACATGTACTTTCACTTTTGTTTCTGGAACAAACAACCAAAAAAATACCTGCAAAAAATATTGGATGCAGATACAGACATTGATACAAATAATGTTGAAGATTAACATTCAGATGAAAGCAGAACTTTTTTATTTTGTTTTATTTTTTATTTATGGATAGCCAATTAGAAGAGACTTATGGAAGACTGATTTTGTATGTGGTAACTGCAGTGAGATTATTATATGCACAACGATGGGAAAATTCTGAAATAACCACAAATGGGGGAGTGGACTGTAAAGACTATAGAATTGGTGGAAATGCAAAATTGACCTGTTTGATCAGGGATAAGACAACAAGTACTTTTATCAAAGACTGAAAATCTCTTATGGACTTTTTTCTGAAAACGGGAAAAAAAATGAATCGGTGATTTAGGGATTTGCTGGATTGATTATGGAAGAAGAGAATTAGGATGTAATTTTAATGAGGGAGGAATGGGATAAGATTCTTTGTAACTGCTGTAAAGATCAGAAGTTGCTTATTTATATTTCTTTTCTATTTGTATCTTTTTCTATACTCTCTTTATTTTCTTACGTCACATTTTTCTTTTTCTTTTCTTAACTCTTATTCTATTATTTCATGGTCATCTTTTATTTCTGTGATTTTTTTTTCAATAAAAAATTAAATGTACAAAAAAAAAAAAAAACAGAAATCCTAAAAGAATTTTTTCGGAAGCTAATTTAAAAAGAAGTGTCTTTTTTCCCAAAAAATGGAGAGAAAAATATCGGAGGCAACCCCCAGTTTGGGAATTGACATAGCAGAAGGCCCTTTTTCCAAAGGTCTAATGCACAGGACTTCTCCAAGTCGCTACAACCTCTAAAGATCCTTTCGAAAAGGCAACTCCATTGTAAGGTAGAAAGTTCCTTAGATCTCCAGCCTCAACCCCAGTTAGGGTTTTAATAGCCCAAACTAATTTCTTGAACTGAACGTGGCAAATAATCAGCCACCAGCACACATTATTCCAATTATTAAAGGAATAATCTGGCCATCCCCTGTGGATGGAGATGTTTCCAAAGCACCCACTTTTACAATCTGGAAGGCTTCTGCTAGGCTGAAATGTTGATACTTCTTCAACAGCAGAGCACAGCAAATTATCAGGTAGAGAATCCAGCAGTCCTATCTTCTGTCGTGCTAAGTTCTGTCATCTGGGGAAGATAAGCTGCTTTCTGGGGGAAGAAAAACAGCCTGCATCTCATTGCTTTCTTATGTGACCATGCTTTTAGAAAGCTCTGGAAACCCTGACTGAAAGCCTCAAGGAAGAAGATTTAAGATAGATCCATGTTTACTTGCAGGACAGGTTCACAAGCACTTTTGTCAATCACGATCTAGCATCTATCTATCTATCTATCTATCTATCTATCTATCTATCTATCCATCCATCCATCCATCCATCCATCCATCCATCCATCCATCCATCCATCTATCTCTCATCTACCAAATTTCTGAAAAGTCATGCTCAAAACAGCATTCCAAAACATGGATGATTATTATTCAGAACTTGGAAATAGATAAAGGTCCTACTGCTTGATCTGATTTTCAGAAGTAGCTTGCAACTTTGTTTTCAGTATTATTACTGTTATTATTATATTGTCACATGATAAACCATCAAGAAAAGAGCTGGTATTTTAAAGCTTTCCACGCTGAAGAACGGAATTCCCTCTGGAGGGATGTTAAGTCAGTGCTATCCCTACTGTATTAAAGAAATGCCATAAAAAAACTGCATTTTTTATGGGCATTGGCAGTTTGTAAGGGATTTAGGAATAGTTTTGTCTTATTTTGTCTAATTCTATTCAACGTAGGACATCCCCTCTGAACGTTCCTATGTTGGATGTACCCTGCACAAGGATGTCTGCTGGGGGGCGGGGTGTCAAAACCTGCAGGACGATGGGTTTGGTGTTGCAATCAAAGCCCCACCCCTTTCATTCATGCATGTGGCAGGGCTTTGATTAAGATGCTGTGTTCACCATCTTACAGATTTTGATATCTCCTGCACATTCCAGTAATTCTACTGGATACCTGCTAGCAAGGCAGAACTCAGGGACCGTGTTTCTTTTCCTCCTTATTTTTTTAAGGGGAAAAAACCTATGCACACATACAGTAATTTACTTCTGTTTCATGCAGCAGGAGAACAGTCTTCCAACAAGGCTATATTAAATTTTAATCATCATCATCATCATCATCATCATCATCATCATCATTAAATGTATATCCCACCCAACTCCCAATGACTTTTATCCAATGCCCAGAGATTTATCTGGGGCAAAGTAAGTTTTAGATGCTACAAATGAAGAGCCAGCTTTGGTCCTCTGATGCTCCACCCAATTCTTACTCCTTCCCCCTTCTTTTGAGATTGGAGCTCTCATTTCAGGATTGTTGGAGGTCCAGATTCAATGGCCCTCACCCACCATCACCTTATGATTTACTGACCACAAGAAGGCAGTATTGACTGAACTGTTTTTCATTTAAAACCAATATAGTCCTGTGTACATGAGGATGAAGAGTTTCTGAATTTCTTTCTACAGCCATCGCAGGATCCAGCGAGGAAGTAGGTCTCCTCACTGATAATATCAGTTGGCTGTTTACATAACAGTTCCCTGAACCAACCAAGTTCTAGGAATCAACTCTGCTCTGTGGTTCATGGATGGAACAGCTCATTTAGCTAGGAGTTAGCAAATTTTGGGATTCCTAATTAGCATAATTTATTAAAGAAAAGCTCAGGCCCATAGACAACTCTCTTCAAGTTGAGATCTCATAACATCTAAGGCCTGAAAAGTGAGGGTCTCCTTGAGCAATAGTATGCAAGCCGAGTAACATTATTGAGGCAAGGGCTATTTTAAAATTCTAACCCTCAAGAAATGTATTGCCTTTTTGCTAGATTTATTTCCTAGGAAATTAACTCTTTTGAGCTTAGAGGGATATTCATGGGTTAAATCGAACAAGTTACTGCCATGGATCACTGAGATATTTTTCTGGCCATCTTTCCATCATACTGTGTGGGTGAGTAGGTGGGTGTCTGTTCCTGATGAATAAAAGGAAGCATTGTGTAGCTTCATTTTTTAACTGAACGTTCTCAAGGTCTTTTAAGTGTAAACAAGATCGTTAAACATTTAATTTGACTTTTATTATCCTGAAATATTCATAAGCTTTTGAAGGCTAAGGAAACACCTACTGCGGTGTTCATGCCCAGGTATCTGGTGTGAGTATTTAATTCTCTTCTGATATACTTGTGATTTAACTTCAAGGGAATGTGCACATCTAAGAAACACTGCAGTGTTTTTCTAAGGGAATGACTCTCTACACACTTCCTTTGGAATCAGTCCCATTTATAGCACTAGTGTCACTAGTGTCCACAGGGAGGAGGAAAAAAAATCAAGACATTGGTCACAGCTGCACAGTTGATGTCCTACTCTTTTTTATGTGTGTTGTGAAGCACATAAAAAGGGACAGGTGGTCACAGAGGCCATCTTTACTTTCTTGATCCCCCCCTTTTCTGCAGACACCTCTGAGTAGCATTGGTTTTAGAGTGTTGTTGTTGCTACTATTATTAATAATGCTGATGGCACATTGAGTTCTACCTTCATGATACAGTATTATATGCCTAGGAAGAAAACCAGCAGATATATATTGTGTAGTTATCTCTATTCATATCTAGGTAGTCCTCTGTTAGTTGATTAAGTGCCATTATGGAAGATTTTCTGGACAACTATTTACATTATTTACAATTATTTTATTCTGCCTCTATTCCAGAAAGACAAGGTGGCTCACAACAATTGGTTAAAACCCATCAAAATTAAATTATGATTCAGCCCACTTTTTGTTTAAAGTTTTGCCTCTTGGAACCATGCTCATAGCTGAAGGGTTTGTTTGGCCCAATAAATGTGTTATAACATCTTAAGATAGACTATGAAATGTTAGTTATGTGTTCATTTGTTAGATTTATATACTGCCTTTCCTTCAGGAGTTCAACAATGTGTTTCCTCCACAACAATCTTGGCCTGAGTGAGAATGACTAACCCAAAATCACCCAGTGGGTTTCCATGTATTAAGGGAGATTTAAAGCTAGGTCTCCTTGATCTTAATCCAGCCTAAATTGGCTGTTCCTGGAAGATAAGTCAGTTGGTTCTTGGATAGTAAACCATCTCAGAATTCCAGAGTGGTTGTCTAGATTGGAAAGTCAAGGGGAAAAAAAAAATAGAAGGCAATGGCAAACTGCTTTCTTAACACTGCCAAGAAAAGTTCATAATTGTATTCACCATTTATAGATACAGAAATAGATGAGGGTTGAAGCAATTCAGTTTCACAAGGTCCCCACCCCATAAAGAGAGAACTCCTGCAGCCTTCCAGGTATTGTGCTGTTTTCACTTATCTATGCAAGCTATCGCTGTAAAGTAGAGTTGAACTCCAGATCTGCTCTTCCCAAAGAATGAACGTCGGTGGGGGTCAGCCAAAGGTAACCCACCAGAAGGTCCAAAATATACCGTCCATTTCCATCTCTCCTTCCTTAGAGGTGGAATATATGAGGATGCACACCTTCATTGGAGTATGTGGGCTATGCCTGTTGTAAAGGCGGATGGAATTCACCAATGTCCTTTGCAATCTTTCTCAGAGAAAGCTGCTTAAGAATCATGTCATCTTTTTTCCCCTTGAACAAAGAAGGATTTCAAAAATGTTTTCAGCAACCTATTCAGAGGAGACAAAAGCTTTATGCTAATTATTTTCTCTCCCCACACCCCTGTCCCCATCTTGCCCAACATGCAACATCCTATTTGGCTGATAAACCCTGAGAATCTCCATCGTTTTCACGTTGTTTTTCACGTTTTTATCTCTTTCCTTCCTCCAGTGGCATCGGGTTTTGTGTTTGTATTGTTTTGCTCAACCCAACAGGGCAGAAGCAAACAGGATGGGAATAGGGCAGCACAATAAGGAATGGAGTTCTTCTAAAGCTTGTTAAAGTATTAAAGGTCAGCCAGCAGAAAGAAACAAACAAACAAAAGAATTGTTGAGTCAAAGAATTCAACTGATAATCGGCATTAGGCTGTCCCGTGTTCATTATTCCTTGAAACCATTGACAAGGTTTCTGATCTCGCAGCCTTCCATACATCACCGCGATAAGATAAGGCATCAAAGGTTTGCCTCGTCCTTCTAACCCCAGTAGCTCAAACCCATAGAGCTTTTTTACATGCAAACGTTGCTTTTGTACAGAAACGAAACTTTGAATTTTCATAAAAGGTGCCTCTAAAAATACAGTCGTATTGTACAGTCCCTTGAAATTTGCCTGTTGATGTCTGCCTCTAAACAAGAGCTGGTGTTTTAACTCTAAAGAGGGTGAAATAATTCACTGCAGGCTGTAGGTTAATTGACTCACATTTCCCAAACCAATATTCAGACTGAACACAATTATCATTTGCTATCAGCATTTTATTGAAGAATTTTGCAAAGTTTTAATTCATTTATGGTGTCTCCTTTATCATCTGGGCTGGAGAGACTTATACTGAAGTTTAAAAGTGAAAATGTTCTTAGAAGTTTGAGCATTTTTGTACAACGTCAAATTTAAAAAGGAAAAACATTCATACAGCTAGGTGGGAACACATTGTCTCCCTTTTACCAGTATATAATTACAGGTAGTCCCCAGTTTAAGAACGAGTTCCATACCCAAGGTCTGTCCTTAAGTCAAATTTGTATGTAAGCCAGAATAATATTATTGTACAGGTAGACCTCGCTTAATGACAGTTTGTTTAGCAACCGTTTGAGATTACAACGGTGCTAAAAAAAAAGTGATTTATGACCAGTACCTAAAGTTACCACCATTCCAGTGCCCCCATGGTCACATAATTGTGATCCGGGAGCTTGGCAACTAGCTTGCACTTACACCCGTTGCTGTCTCCCAGGGTCACATGATCACCACTTGTGACCTTCTCAGCTGGCTTCTGGCAAGCAAAATCAATGGGAAATCATGTGATTCACTTAATGACCACAGCAAAAAAGGTCATAAAATTAAGTCTGGTCATGTGATGATGTGTTTAACAACTGCATCACTTAGCAACCTAAATTCCAGTCCCAATTGTGGTGGTGAAGTGAGGACTACCTGTATAATACTATATAAGTAATATTGTGTAATTAACTCAAACCATTGTGTATTTAACTCAAATTTTACTACAATAGGCTCTGTTCTTAACTCTGGGTCATCCTTAAACCAGGGGTTCTTAACCCAGGGACTACCCGTACAGGTAACTGCTAGTAGTTTGTACAACAGAGAAGTAGTAGGAATTGGGAATGTGTGATGGAAGACATGAGCAGGGAGGATTCTGGAATGGAGCTTCAAGGTTACTGGGAGGGGGAAGAGAGGTTCCAGGGGAAGCACCTCCTCAGCCCCCAGCCGGAGTGTGGGAAAGTCAAGAGAAGGAGACTGGCCCCTCCCTAAGGGCACCAGGGTTATAGTTGCTGTTGTTGAGGATTAGAATAAGTCTGGCGAGATTCTATCTATTAGGTGTAAGCTAATAAAGGAGCTGAACTGATTCTGGACTGTCTCACTGCTGTTCTTGAGCTGAACCTGACATCAATCTCGCCAGACAAATTCTAATCCCCAACAACAGCAACTATAACCATGATGCCCTTAGGGAGGGGCCAGTCTCCTTCTCTTGACTTTCCCACACTCCGGATGGGGGCTGAGGAGGTGCTTCCCCTGGAACCTCTCTTCCCCCTCCCGGCAACCTTGAAGCTCCATTCCAGAATCCTCCCTGCTCATGTCTTCCATCACAGAATGATAGTTACACAGGGAACATTCTAACATTTAACTTTTGTCTCATTATTATAAAGTATACATGACTAAAGTCTATGTCTGTTTATTTCCAGCAAAAATATTATGCAAAACCCCATGTACTACCGAAAATTGCTCACTCCCAAAAGGATATTAGAAGGTACGCACAATGTATATCCAAGTGAATACAAATATTAGTACAGACTTTTAAAAAACCTCACAAGTTGATTGAGAAACAAGACAGAACAATCTTCAGACTGCATGAAAGTTCCATGAAAATCTAGCCCAACAGCTTCAATTATTCTACTTGTAATCCTTGTTCGTAAGACAATATACTGCCCAGTTCCTAATATGGGCCAGTATATAAGGAGACACACACATTGAATGGTTGTGTTGGTCTTAATAGGCAAGTTTATTGTCTGCATGCTACTTTTAGGATGAGCTCAACCTAAAAGCAAGGAACTCTGGATTGTGGATTGTATTCATTTGGGGTGAATTCTATTGGAAATAGGATCTACCTATGAACATCAGTCAATGTTTAAAAGCATCTATTTTTAGCTGTATCACCCATAAACCTTACCCAAAGTGTTGTCACTGGGAAAGGGGATCATAGTTATGCTTTGGGCTTGAAGTAGAACACCATCCATTTCCATTCCCAGTCTTTCCAAGGTTCACCTTTCAGCTTTTGGCACGATCATCTATCAATAGCCTGGCAATCACATTATTTCCAGAATTTTTCACCACATTCAGAAATGGGAAAATGAGAAATGGGATTCATTTGCATTGCTAACCAAACCCCTTTTCTAAGGCTTGCAAAGAACAAATATATAGAAGGAAGATGTGTCCCACCCTCCACACAAATAAAACTGAATACATTTCCAAAATGCTAAGAGGTCTCAGTCACAGATACCCATGTGACTTTGACCATTAAAAACAAGACCCTAAGCCTTTGTGTGTGATTGCTCAATGGGCTCCACAATCAGAAAAGATTAGCCATCCCTTCTCCGATTATTTATTTTATTGGATGTATAGCCCATTTTAACTCCAGGAGCTCAAGACAGCATTCATAGCACTCCCTACTTCAACTGTACTTCACAACAACCACCCTATGATCAAAGTTGAGTTATTGGTGAGTGACTGGCTCAAAGCTATACAGTGAGCTTCCATGGCTGAGTATGGATTTGATCCCCGGCCTTCCCAATTGTACTTGAATACATTAGCCACTAAACTGTATTGGCTGTCTACACAGCTAGAAACCAATATCTATTAAGATTGGCCTTTCTCTTGTGCAAACAGCTTAACACTTCCTTGAAAACCCTCTTGTAGGCATCTTTGTCATAAGTTCTGGTGAACTGAACTTCTCAGTGTCCCAAAAATGGAATGGCAACTTATCCCATCACCACCTAGCTTTTCTCAAACTGGTGCCTCCAGATAGGTTAGACAGCAGCTCCCCTGCTCCATATCTAACACAGTTGACCATATTCTGAAAGATAATGTGAGTTATAGTCTAGAACATCTGAAGGGCCTCAGGTTCAGTTTGTTTTACTGCTACAGTACTTCTAACTTGGCCAGCGTTCAAACATTGCCTATTGAACAAGTTGGAACTATAGTACAACCAGTGGATGAAAACTCCCCAAAAGCAGTTCCTGATAACTTCTGAGACACCATGACTTACACAAAACGACCATGTGAATTTTGCAATTAAGCAGAAGTCCAAATGACCGGGTTCATAGTGTTAACCTAGTTTGCTTAACAATGATTTGCTATATAAATCCCAGGTGGCTGGGTTCACAAAACACACTAATCCAGAAATAATGTTTATAAACCCCAGAGACTGAGTATTCCCAACAAACTAAGCTAAGCAAACTATATGATGGCTTAGGTTGATCTGTGAACCTCATTGAGTCACATCTAAATAGACTGAGTCGTCCCTTATTTAGCATCAGGTCTTCTGTCTTCAGTTAAAATTTGAGAAATCTATGCATGACCAGCTATCAAGAAAGTTGTCAGTCTGAAATTTCCTAGGATTGATAGAACTGCTTACACCCTGATTTTATAACATAGCAAAACTGGAAAATCTTAACCTACCACTTTTCAAATATGATTGTGTGACTTCCAAGTTCTACTGAAACATTACATTCCTAGCAACATGAAAACATTGTTCTCATGTTCTTCAGAACATCAAAACATTGCTGTCCTGAAAATTCTTCTTCTAGCACAGACGCTGTTTTCAACCCAAGACGCTGCCCCTCAATAAAAAACCATTTTCTTTCAATTAGCACCAGTTGTAGAGATTTAGTTTAATCACTACATTAAGCACCATATTGTGAAGCCAAAAGGAAAGAACTTCCCATCACAACTTAATTATATAATTACAGTGCTTTGAGATAACATGCAATAATTGTATGGCTGATGATTTATAGCTTTCTGCAAGGTGCAGCATGTTAGAATGGAGAGGGGGGTGATACTGAAATGTGATTAACTGATTCAATAAAGAGTGACTTGCAAGAGATCAACCAAATTACTTAAAGGCAGCATGGTCACACAGTAGGAGCATCCAAGACTCTGTGTTGACAATACAAAGCAGAACTTTGGATAATATTGTCTTGTCCTCAATTAGGCTGAGCTCTAATTCCAAAAAAGCCCATACATGGTCAGAGAAACCCACAGAAAGGCAGAAGACAAGCCAGTAAATCAATCTAAAAGTCAAAGCAAACCAGGTTAAGGCTTAATCAACATTCCCAGAAGCAAAGACCAGAGGGTGAACATTGTAGTGCAAGCAGCAAAGAGTCAAAGAAATGCAAAGCAGTCAAGAGACAAGAATTGCCAGTTATAACACTCACAAGCTTCCAGAGAACTTTAGACTAGAAGCTACAGCTGCCTCATTCTTACTCAGCTAATGCTCATCAGGTGTCATCAAGTTGTAAGGCTATCCAGCCTATTGATCAGAAGGACCCTGATAGCACATTTCAGATTAACACATTTTATTAAACAGTATAAGCTTTTATGAGTTATGGCTTACTTCATCAGAGGCAATGGAAAGGCTAAATAGATGTAGGATTTAAATTGGGATGAGGCAGAGTGGAAGACAGAAGACAGGGTGGTTGTGCAGGTTACATGTAAGACACATTACAAGTACCTTAACAATTAACCATTGTACTGGGTTAAAAATCCATTGTGTTTGTTGAGATCTTCAGAGATACCCTGAAACCTTTTGATGAATGTTGGGTTCAGCAGTCTTTCATTCAGTTGTGCTGGAGAAGTTTCTTTTTCCCAAGAGGACTACTTTTAAGGTCTGCAATAGATTGTCCTAGGAGGTTGTATTGCTCTGATCTTTGTCTTTGTTTTGGGTCCTGATGTCAAACTTCTGTCTGTTATTTCTTTTGCATTAAGTTTTGGCTTATTTGTCCTACATAGAATCCAGAGGGGCATTGCTGGCAAATGATGGCATATATTACATTCAAGGAAGATCATGTGTTATTCTGCATTAACTTGTCATCAATGAGTCCAAATTGGCTGCAACGTCCTCTAGATGTATTGAGTTCTTCCTAAATATATCTTAATTGCCAACTGCCTTCCTGGTAACAGAGGTCTTTAGCACCACTCTACCTATTGATACTTGATCTGAGGATACCACTGTTCATGCAGATTGGATAAGTCTAGATCATAAATCTGGACAGAGGTCTCAGGTTAGTGGGGATGAGTCTGCCCTGACTCCTGTGTTTAGGCCTGGTGTACAAGGCTCAGAGGGATCTCATGACCTGTCTTCCTTATCTGCGGAGCCAAGCAAATTGAGGACACAGCAAAATATTAAAATGTAGAACCATAGAGTTGAAAGGGACCCTAGAAGCTATCTAGTTTAACTGACTGCTGAGTGAACTACAGCATCTGTGACAGATCATCATCCAACCTCTATTTGAAGACCTCTAATGAAGCTCACCACATCATGTGGCAACCTGTTCCACGAGCTGATAGCTTTTATAATCAGAATATTCCTGCTGGGGTGGAACAAAGAAGACTTCAGCTTTGACATGCTCTCCATCTCCTTCACTTTGCTTGCAGCTCTGGGGACAGATGGAACATTAATATGCCTGAGGAGGGAAGCATTCTCTTTTGATCTGACGAAGTGGTCCATCAGGATGAGCCTTTGCAACTCTTCCTACCCTGAGAAGAGTTGTATTGTGTATAACAGACAAATGAACATGATTCTGAAAAATTAAATCCTTGTTGGAAGGAAAATGAGAGTAAAGGCAACTGCTTCCAGATCAGGAGGATGTGCCTTCCTGATCTGGGTCACCAATATTAATAGGAACTAAATTACCTTGTTGATCAGTCAAGGCAGATGCTCAGTGTTCTTGAGTTGATTCTAGGCCAGTTCATTCCAGAGGCTGATGACCCCCTACCAGTCATATTAAGATCCTGCACATCTTTATTCACCCCTTGTGCCACCACATAGCTAAATTCAGAATAGGCTCCTGATGAGCAAAATAGTAGTTATGAGCTTCGCTGGAGAACATTGAGAAAAAACTTGACTGTTTCTTATGAGTTCTCTCCTAGCTCCTAATGTTGACAAATTCACATTTATGATAGCACTCTGGCAGAAATACAGTATATTTGAGCATTTGGGCATTTCCCCCAAGAAGCAGAGTTGGGGGAGAGCGGAACAAAGAGAAAGAGGGTTTTAGAGTTAGATTGGAAACAATTACAATATATATATATATATATATATATATATATATATATATATATATATTCATTCATGAAACGAGCAAGACAGTTTATGAAATACAGAAAATATCCAAAGAAAAGGATACTATCAGGTATCTGGTTTCTGGGTTCCATGAGAAATTCATTTAGTGTGAAGATGAAAAAAATAACGACTTTTTCTGCATTTACCTACAAAGAAGCTTATGCAATTTCACAGCAATCCATGAGAGAATTAAAGAATGTATGCATATCTAACTAGAAAGCCATTGACTTCAGACACCTAATCTGCTAGCTAGCAATTATCAAATAGCATGTCATTTAACTTTCTGCTCTGAATAAGAACTTCAGAGGAGAAGGTGCCCAATTCATAATACAGCCAAACATGTCAAGCTGAACACATTTCTGTGCTAGGATGGGTGAATTTATCTGTTTCATTTATATCCAACTTCTTATTTTATTCAACAACACATTCAGTTCAACCTTGTTTCCCTCTCCAGTCATGAATTCAACTATAACAACAACAACAACGATCTGCCCCCAAATTGATTTGCATTTTCATGCAGTTGCTTCAAATAAATGCATCCCAACCTACTTGTGCCCTTTTTGTAAGCATTTTTTTTTCCCTAATAGAATTGATGTAGGGGTTGCCTACTCTGTTCTGATATGCACATTTCTCTGTGAATTTTTCCTTAGATTGCACTTCTGTGTGCACTTTTAAAATCACAAAGCACTTTTCACAGAAATATGGGTTTCACCATGCATTTGCTCAAGAGATGTGGATGTGACCAGTTAATGTTAAACACGCAATAGAACAACTCACTCATCTATATAATTTTCATGACTATTTGTGGGTGTTGATATACATGGTGGGAGGATTTCCTCTGATAATGTGGGTGAAATTCAGGTGGAAGACACTTCTGCCCACATTTCTGGAGCTTCTGCTGGTGGCCTTAAGTTTGTTTCAGTATATTCCAACGATTCCTACTAAGTGATGATGTGCTATTGTCCTGAAACAGCTCTGATGACCACCAGAAAGGGTTCTGAAGAGACATAGTGGCTATATTCATGCAAAGCACTTAACCAGGTTAGGTAAAGACTTAGATCCATTCATACAACATGCTAAGCGTGGCTAGAATTAACCTCAGTTTTTTGTAGGTGAATCTGAGGCATGAATCCATTCCCTGTTGGTTAGTTTATGATTCAGTGGTTGACCCAAACTCAGAAAAATGGACTGACATAAATTCACCAGCACCACCCATATTTGCCACAGGATGTATCCCCTTTTTGTGTCTCCATCTCCCCCCCCCCCATTCAACTCCCCAATTTTCATATTAGAAATTTCATCTCAGCATCCAATTCATAGCTAATAAACAGGATAGGCTATTCTTTGTTTTCTTGTGGGTGAAATAATGTGTGTGTGGCATTACCCTGTATGCTGGGGGATTGTCACCTGCAGTACAAGATAATTAATAAATACAAGTCACACTGAAGGAGGCATCAACGTTCCTTTGGTTATTAATTTTCAAAACAGACGTTCCTCTGCTCTTCCTAAATGGGGTTAGATCTAAGCCACGCTTTGGGTTTTGTTAAATTATGCTCTTTTAGCACAGATTTGTTAAGAGCAGCCCCTTTTCCTATTCTGGCAGGTGAGACATTCCAGATGGAATAGTTGAGGTCCCCAGACAAGAAGGGGGTTGAAGAGCTCATTACCAAAATTATTCTTTCGATTTTAGCTCCTTTAATGTGTGGCCACAATCCATTGGGGAAATTGTCTGGGTTAAAACACAATAGAAAGAAGGGGAGTGTTTGATATTATTCGTTTCTGTAAGATGACATGCTTCTCCAGCACAGGGTGTTCTTTCCTTATAGCTTCTAGGAAGCATTCATAGATCAGGTCAAACTCAATGGAAAACTGCATCGGCGCATTAAATTTAAAGAAGAGGCTGCATGCTGGGAGAGTGAATAAGGGAGAAAGCACAGAGAAAAGATGCTCGCTGGCTATCATTAGGGAGACCATCAATCTTTGTCAGACTGGGAGTTGGGCAGGTGCTGACATGTACAACCCTTTCTGAATAGTTAGCCCATCCAAAAGCTGTTTTCTAAGTCTTGCTTTATTCAGTACAATGCACCTTTTATGGTGAACGTTACGAGCAGAGAAGCTTCCCACCAAGCCATGCAAAGTCTAGATCCATGCCAGAAAACACTGCACGTAGGGAGAAGGAGAGAGGAAGAGAAGGGCTAAGAAACCAAAATGTGAAATCTCACTTTCTATCATCTCAGTCCACTCTCTAAAGTACAGTTCTGGCGATTCTGACCTTACAGGGCCCTTGAGAAGGTTTTCTGAAGTGTATGTGAAGGATGTTGACCTTTCAGAAGACACTGTATCAGTGTCAGGCAGAGACTTTGTAGGACCTACCAAAATGGCAGAAGGGTGGAAGAGCTTTTGGGTTCTCCAGAACTCTTCATCAGGCAAAGTAAGAAGAAGCAGAAAAGTCCAGGTCTTTCACCAATGTCTGGACTTCAAATCAGCTTCAGGGTAGAGAGATAGTAAACTGAATGCATATGTCAATGGTAACCATTATCAGTTTCTGGGTCCCCTTAGCACTCAGGGTGGACTTGATGACTGCATGAACCCACTTTCTGAGTTCATAGAATGCAGGGAACCATAAAGTGACCAAACAGGTTGGATTGTGTGAATCCAACTGTAATCTTCTGAAAACCAAAGGCCTTTGGTTGCCAAAGCAATAATAGAGAAATGTTAGATTATTCCCACAACACACTTTCCCGTGGTTAACTAAACCATGATTTACTGAATTAAACCAATTTCCTGGATTCATGCTGCATGCCAAGCCGTCAAGGAACCCACTGGTCTGTTTTCACACAATGCAAATGAACTACCAGCATGTTGTACCCATCCAGATACTACAGTCCTTAAATCAACCTGGAGACTAATACTTTCTGGTGATAAAAGTAGAGCAAAGTTAATTCACATATACAGTACCTTCTTGCCTTTTGTCTCCATCTTTGCTTTTCGTAACGTCTTGCCTTGGAGGACTCAGAAGGTTCCCTATGCTTCAGTGCCATTTCCATTCACCTAGTGAAGATCATTGTCTTCCTGTGGATTTTAGATCTGTTTTTTCTTGTGCACCAACACCTTTACGTGCCTGTTGCTGTTTCTAGGAGGACAGCCTTAATTTAGAAGCTGAAAGCCACATAAATGTACGTAGGAATCTGATGATATTGTTACATTTTGATCTTAGCTGGAAGCGCCCTTGGAACAATGTGTATCCTTGGGCATAATAAATAATGTCATAATTTTAGATGTTTATTCACATAAAAGCAATGTTTTTGTTCTGTTGAGGGCAAGATTCCCTCAGGGATAAATAGTTGGGGCGTGGGTGAAAGGACAGAACTCAGAGAGTGGGGAGACTCTTCTTTCTCTGACACCCTCTTCTTTCTCTCTCCCAAATTTCACAGAAGAGACAAATAGCTTTGGCTAGGAATCTGAACTGTATACAGGTAGTCCTTGGTTAATGAACACTCCTTCAGCAACCATTCAAAGTTACAATGGCACTGAACAAGTGGTATTTATAACTGGTCCTTGAAGTTCCTGCTTTCCCAGCACCCCCACAGTCATGGGATTGCAAACAAGGTGCTTGGCAACCAGCTCATACTTATGACAGTTCCTGCATCTCATGGTCACATGATCGCCATCTGTCACCTTCCCTGCCATCTTCCCACAAGCAAAGGCAATGGAGAAGCTGGCAGGGAAGGTTGCAAGTCACTCAGATAAGTCTCCTGCACCCTGTAGCAGCCACCCCCAGCCCCAATGCACTCACACTGCTTCAGCCCCTTGTGCATCCTCCCACAGCCTCCCACACCCTGCAGCAGCCACCCACTGCCCCACTCCCACATCCTTTCACACCCTCCCTCACCTGGCAGCAGCCATTTACCTGCCTGCCGGCCTACTTGTGAGCCACCTGGGACTTGCAACTTCCTGCCTGCTTCCCCACTGACTTCACTTATGGGAAGCCAGCAGGAAGTTGCAAGGAGGTCCTCACTTAATGACCCACAATCCTCACTTAACGATGGCAATGGGGACTGCTTGGATCACTAAGCAATGTGGACAGCTGACATTGCACTTTATGACCACATTGCTTAGCAACAAAAATTCTGGTCCCAATTACCCTTGTTAAGTGAGAACTACCTGTAAAGGTTTTGTAGTTAAGCCAAGGAGTGGATGAATGACCAAGTTTAGAAGTTATCTACCTCCAATGTACGTATACAGTACATCGTCCTTCCCCAACTTAAGCATGCTTTAGATGTGTGGACCCCTTCATGGATCACTGCCTTGTCGTGGCGAAGGGGCTTGTGTAACTCAGTGAAGCCATGAGCTATACCGTGCAGGGCCACCCAAGACGGACAGGTCATGACAGAGAGTTCTGACAAAATGTTGTCCACTGGAGAAGGAAATGGCAACCCACTCCAGTATCCTTGCAAAGAAAACCCCATGGACAATGTTAAAAGGCTAAAAGATATGACGCCGGAAGATGAGCCCCTCAGGTCGGAAGGTGTCCAATATGCTACTGGGGAAGAGCGGAGGGCAATTCCAAGTAGCTCCAGAAAGAGTGAAGCAGCTGGGCCAAAGCCGAAAGGACGTTCAGCTGTGGATGTATCTGGAAGCGAAAAGAAGGTCCGATGCTGTAAAGAACAATATTGTATAGGTACGTGGAATGTAAGATCCATGAACCAAGGCAAGCTGGATGTGGTCAAACATGAGATGACAAGATTGAACGTCGACATCTTGGGAATCAGCGAATTGAAATGGACGGGAATGGGTGAATTTAATTCAGGTGACCACTATATCTACTACTGTGGGCAAGAAACCCTTAGAAGAAATGGAGTTGCACTCATAGTCAATAAGAGAGTGGGAAAGGCAGTAATGGGGTACAACCTCAAAAACGACAGAATGATCTCAGTGCGTATCCAAGGAAAACCATTCAACATCACGGTAATCCAAGTCTATGCCCCAACCACTGATGCCGAAGAAGCTGAAGCTGACCGGTTCTATGAAGACCTACAACACCTTCTAGAACTTGCACCAAAAAAGGATGTCCTTTTCATCATAGGGGATTGGAATGCTAAAGTAGGAAGTCAAGGAGTAATCGGAATAACAGGCAAGTTTGGCCTTGGAGTACAAAATGAAGCAGGGCAAAGGCTAATAGAGTTCTGTCAAGAGAACAAGCTAGTCATAGCAAACACTCTTTTCCAATAACACAAGAGACGACTCTACACATGGACATCACCAGACGGTCAATACCGAAACCAGATTGATTACATACTTTGCAGCCAAAGATGGAGAAGCTCTATACAGATGGCAAAAACAAGACCAGGAGCTGACTGTGGCTCAGATCATGAGCTTCTTACTGCAAAATTTAGGCTTCAATTGAAGAATGTAGGGAAAACCACTAGACCACTCAGGTATGACTTAGATCATATTCCATGTGAGTACACAGTGAAGGTGATGAATAGATTTAGAGGATTAGATTTGGTAGACAGAGTGCCTGAAGAACTATGGATGGAGGTCTGTAACATTGTACAAGAGGCAGCAACTAAAACCATGCCAAAGAAAAAGAAATGCAAGAAAGCAAAATGGCTGTCTGATGAGGCTTTACAAATAGCTGTGGAAAGAAGGAATGCGAAAAGCAAGGGTGAAAGCGAAAGATATAAGCAACTGAATGCAGATTCCAGAGAATAGCAAGGAGAGATAAGAAGGCCTTCTTAAATGAACAATGCAAAGAAATTGAAGAAAACAATAGAATGGGGAAGACTAGAGATCTCCTCAAGAAAATTGGAGATATCAAAGGAACGTTTAGTGCAAAGATGGGCATGATAAAGGACAAAAAAGGCAGGGACCTAACAGAAGCAGAAGAGATTAAGAAGAGGTGGCAAGAATACACAGAAGAACTATACAAGAAAGATCTTAATGTCCCTGATGTCCATGCTGGTGTGGTCACTGACCCTGAGCCAGACATCCTAGAGAGTGAAGTCAAGTGGGCCTTAGGAAGCATTGCTAACAACAAAGCTAGTGGAGATGACAGTATTCCAGCTGAGTTATTTAAAATACTACAAGACGATGCTGTTAAAGTGCTGCACTCAATATGCCAGCAAGTTTGGAAAATGCAACAGTGGCCACGGGATTGGAAAAGGTCAGTTTACGTTCCAATTTCAAAGAAGGGCAATGCCAAGGAATGCTCAAACTATCGCACAATTGCACTTATTTCACATGCTAGCAAGGTTATGCTCAAAATCCTACAAGCTAGGCTTCGGCAGTACGTGAACCGAGAACTACCGGATGTACAAGCTGGGTTTCGAAGAGGCAGAGGAACTAGAGATCAAATTGCCAACATTCGCTGGATCATGGAGAAAGCACGAGAGTTCCAGAAAACCATCTACTTCTGCTTCATTGACTATGCAAAAGCCTTTGATTGTGTGGATCACAACAAACTGTGGCAAATTTTTAAAGAGATGGGGATACCAGACCACCTTACCTGTCTCCTGAGAAATCTGTATGCGGGCCAAGAAGCAACAGTTAGAACCGGTCATGGAACAACCGATTGGTTCAAAATAGGGAAAGGAGTACAACAAGGCTGTACCCTGTCACCCTGTTTATTTAACCTATATGCAGAGTACATCATGAGAAATGCCAGGCTGGAAGAATCACAAGCCGGAATTAAGATTGCAGGGAGAAACATCAATAACCTCAGATATGCAGATGATACCACCCTAATGGCAGAAAGTGAAGAAGAACCAAAGAGCCTCTTGATGAGGCTGAAAGAGGAGAGTGCGAAAGCTGGCTTGAAACTCAACATTAAAAAAACTAAGATCATGGCATCTGGACCCATCAATCCGTGGCAAATAGAAGGGGTAGAAATGGAAGCAGTAACAGACTTCATTTATTTGGGCTCCAAGATCACTGCAGACGGAGACTGCAGCCATGAAATTAAAAGACACTTGCTCCTTGGGAGGAAAGCTATGGCAAACCTAGATAGCATATTAAAAAGCAGAGACGTCACCTTGCCGACAAAGATCCGCATAGTCAAAGCTATGGTTTTTCCAGTAGTAATGTATGGCTGTGAGAGCTGGACCATAAAGAAGGCTGAACACCGAAGAATTGATGCCTTTGAACTGTGGTGCTGGAGAAGGCTCTTAAAAGTCCCCTGGACTGCTAGGAGGTCAAACCAGTCAATCTTAAAGGAAATCAACTCTGATTGCTCATTGGAAGGATTGATACTGAAGCTCAAGCTCAGATACTTTGGTCACCTAATGCGAAGAGAGGACTCTTTGGAAAAGACCCTGATGCTGGGAAAGATGGAAGGCAAAAGGAGAAGAGGACGGCAGAGGATGAGATGGCTAGATAGCATCACTGAAGCAATGAGCATGAAATTGAGCAAACTCAGGGAGGCAGTGAAAGATAGGAAGGCCTGGCGCAATATGGTTCATGGGGTCACGAAGAGTCAGACACGACTTAACGACTGAACAACAACAACAAGATGTGTGGACTTCAATTCCCAGAATTCTCCAGGCAACATGGCCATTACTAAGGATTCTGGGGAATTTCCTGCATCTGGAGTGCACTATTATATCCAGTGAGGGTTACTTTTCTCAAGCATATCACTGTCCGTTGATGCTCCTGTATATATTTGTTCAGACTTTGAGCATAAAGTTATTTAGGTTTCCATGTGTTGTCATGAAGTTGCAACCCTCACTACTAGTTCTCCTCTCCCACTGCACAATAATGCTTGCTTCTATACAATTGTAGAGAGTTGTAAGGATCCTTTGAAGTCATAAAGTCAAAATCCTTGCTCAGCCTCCTTGACAGATGACTGTCCAGCCTTCACCAGAGCACAGCCCCCTACCTCTCTGGATAATTGGTTCTTCTGTCAAGCTGCTTTTACTGTTTGGAAGTTTTTTTTTCACATTCAACTGGAGCCTGCCTCCCTGAAACATAAATCTATTATTCCATGTCCTGACCTCCAACACAACTGAGAAGATATCATGGTCTTCTTTTGTGTGAGACCTCTTCAGATACTTGGAAAATAGTATTAAATCCCCTCTCCATGTTCTCTTCCAAGGCCAAACATACTCCCAGCTGCTTCAATCTCCATTTGTAGGACTTAAGTTTTCCATCCTCTGGTCATTCCTGTTACACTTATTTGCATCTGGTTCATTTCCTCCGGATCTTCCCTAAATTGTGATGTCCAGCACTGAACACAATACTTAGGTGGGGCTCTGATCAACACAGAGCAAATTCGAACTATGACTTCTCTTGATGTGGAAGCTATACTCCTATTAAAATGTAGCCTAAAATTTCATCAGGTTTTTTAACAGCCATGTCACACTGCTAGGATTCTGCTTGTGATCAACCATATTTTTCTAAGCTTCTTTCCACGTGTACCATTTTCAAGCCAGATACCTGGGCATTTCTTTTTCCTAAGTGTAGAACTTGCATCTGTCTCTTTATTAAATGCCATTCTCTTATTTTCAGCCCACATCTCTAACCTAAACTTGAGAGGGAGAATTGAGGTCCTCTCTATTCTATTCTTTCTGGATAAACGCAGATGCCAGGTTTTTCTTATTATAGTATTTTCTGAGCAGCTTCTGAAAAGCTACGAGGAAAGCTAAAGAAAACTCATTCTTCACAAAATAAAATGAAACACATTTATCCACATAGACCTTTGGGTCAATTCTGCAGTTATTGTATGGCTGACCCATTCCATCAACTGTCATTCTACTTCAATGGACCCATTTTGGTTGGCTAAAGAGCTATTAACAAAAACTCCTGCCTTTTAATGAGGAAGATCAGATGCTTCTCCTTAAAGAAGAACCAGCTGTATGCCTACAAGTCCTCCAAGGCCATTCCTACCTGCCAAAAGTATTTTTTCCCATCTGAGATTTCAGCAGCATGTTTACCAAAGCAAGGACTTCATTACATGCCTGTTTGCATCTAATGTACAATATCCTCTAAGTGTCCTCTGTCAAACCATTTTCACTGCTTGAAGAATGAGTGGTTATGTGAATCATGATGGACACATGCCTAACAAGAGCTTTCTAACAAGATCTCTGGTTCATTAAACCAATTGTTTTTCATCCAGCTGGAATTCTGCTTAGAATGCTGTGGAAGTATAGTGCCAGCTTAATCAAATCGAGCTTAGATTTTTTTCCTTCTTCCCCTCTTCCTCTTCTTCCTACTTCTTTGCTTTCAGATGTCTAGGCTATTTCTCATTCTTTGTCCTTGTGTTGTGATATCTTCCTCTAGAATTTATATAAACAAGAGGGGGGGGTTCTCTCTCTAAAAGGTAACGGTTATACAGAGCTTTACTAGTTAAGTCCTTTTCAAATTTTAAATTGAATGCAATACAGAACTAAAAACCACTTAAAACTAGTAATGACTCTGGCTTTGCAGCCAAATTCATGGGCTGCAAAAAGAACCGTTGATGAATGTTTTAGGAATGCCTGCAAACAGGGTCTGAGCCTATCCATGTAGTCTATATGAGTTAGACTTGACTCCCCAAATTCCCAAACAATCTTTCAACATTGAAATGAAATATTCATAGTAAAACACAGGAAAACTGGCACATTTATCTATTTGTCTGAGAATGTGAAGATGCAATCTTTCCATTGTCCATCTTCCCAGGAAGAAAAAAATTCAGAATATACTCCCTTCTTGCTGTAAGCAATCAGGCTGTGCTCTCTGGTTATATTCATACAATGCACCAAACCAGGAGCCACTCAACCACATTTTAGCACAGCATGTAGCAGAAGCCATGAAGTTAATAGTTCAGTCTATCATGCCATATCAGAAAATGGAATTAACTGAAAAGACCATTGTGGAATTAACAATTGAAAAGCATTCAGTATGACGAAACACACCATTTTCCAGCACGGCATCAAAATTAAAGCTATGCAAAGTAGCATGGAAAAATAATAGCAAAATCTGACAAAGCAAAACTTGCACTTTGTATTCCAAGACTGAAGACATCAAGTTTTGGGAGAGAAAAAGTAGCAAGACCTTTGTTGAAATCAATGCTAGGAGTGTCCTTTAAACATAAATATGTCCCTAGATTGATGGATTTTTCAAGTGGTTTATTTTGAAAACTAGTTTAGCTTGGATAATGCTTTTGACATTTGACATTTGGCTAACTTTTTTTTTCTTTTCTGAAGATATCCAATGACAGTGAGCTCACCACCTCTTTGAGAATCCATTCTACTGTTGAACTGTTCTTACTCTTAGGCAGTGAATTGGGGAGGGGGGGTCCTTAACATTCAAAAGGAATCTCCCTTCCTATCACTTAAATCAACCATCTTGTGTCCTGCCCTGTTCCCTGATACATGTACATGCAAGTTATCCCAGACTTTAAAAAAGGATGTATCTTTCTTTCAAAAACCTTTAGATAATGTAATAGATTTGTATAGTCTAGCAAAAGCCAGAGAACCAATGCATCTTAAAAAACCAATATATGCTAAAAAATAATATTTGATTTGATAGGTTTATCTTAATACTCTTCTCTGATAGAAGATCAGAATAACTGGATCTCATTAATGTACCTGAAATGTTTGGATTTAGCAGCCTAGGTGGGATTGGCAAGTCTTATGAGAAGGCTGACATAAATTGACTGGCTCCTGAGAAAGAGCAACGTGGCTATAATTAATTAATGCAATTCCTTTACCTGGGTGCTCCAGGTAAAGGGGAAATGTCCCATTCAAGTATTCATCTGAGTTTAATCACCGGACTTAGACCCTATCAAAGTATCCCAACCGTGTCTCAGAAGAGGTCTTAGAAAAGGCAACTTGAAGTATGCATTGCTATGACATGTTCTGGGTCGACATTACAAAAGGGCACTGTGCAGATTGTCCAGATGTTGATGACTCCATAATTATACCCCACTTTATATGAATCAGGAGGAAAGGAGCTAATGAAGGGAACTAATACGGCACAAGCTGCAGACAGGATCTGTCTGTGTAGCATCTCTGTTCTGGGAACTGTATTGGCTGCTGAATGCCTTCCAGGTGCAATTCAGAGTGCTGGTTATCACTTTCAAAGCCATGCATCACTCAGGGCTTGGTTATTATTGGATTTTTTAAAATATTTGTTTGTTTGTTTGTTTGGCCTTTGAGTCAGTGTTGACGCCTAGCAACTACCTGAACTAGTCCCTGCAGTTTTCTTGGCAAGGCTCTTTGGAAGTGGTTGGCCATTGCCTCCTTCCTAGGGCTGAGAGAGAGGGACTGGCCCAAGGTTCCCCACCTGGCTTTGTGCCCAAGGCAGGACTAGAACTCCTGGTCTCCCTGTTTCTATTCTGATGCCTTCACCACTACATCAAACTGGCTCTCATTATAATGCATACTATTGAGTGTTGTTCTTTTTAATTTCTGTTCTCCTATGTATGCCACTGAGCCATTAGGAGTAGAGTGGTAGAAAAACATACGTACACGAGAAAGCCCCTTTCTGAAGCCCCAGAATGGCCCAGGTCCACACTGCTGATTTTCAATGCAAAAAAGGCAGGTTTCAGTTACAAGGCTGACTTGATGCTTATGATGATGTCAACATGGCTTGTACCCAACATCTATGTTTTCACCTCTTGTACAGGAAAACAATCAATTGGCAGAACCTGAAGGAAAGGTAGTAGAAGTCTCTATACGATATTTAAATAGACTTCAGATTTAAATAATAACTGTTTCTATCCTATCTTTCCCTACTGGTTATGCATTATAAACAACAACAATAGAGGCATTTTCAAACAAATATGGCCCCAGGAATGTGTCCCCAAAAGATGCTGTGATGTCAGAAGATTCTATCTCATTTTCTTGTCCCACCAAACGTTCCAACCAGCTCTTAAACCCCCCGAATGGAATTGTTTCAATGAGCAGGTACAACCATGTTTCTTTCGTCTGCTTTCTTCAGACATTAGAAAAGAAAAGTGAAAAAATGTCCAGCCAAGTAGCTTTTGTATTTCTGCTTTGCTTTTAAAATCAGATAATGCAGAATAAGAGTCTCACAGCCCGGAATGACAGAAGGCCCTTTACTGTTTATAATCTAAGATCATGCCAAGCTCATTATATTCTGCTCCCTGTCAGGGGTTTAGAAGATACTCTTTGCTTGTTCACTATCTTTTTTTAAAAAAAGAATGCATTATACATTTACAAATGAAAAACCCAAACAGGAGATAGCTTTGACTGTCTAAGCTTGCATGACACTGGAATGTTTTCAAGGTATGCTTCCAAAATATCTGGACATTTTTCCCCAAAGCATGGAAAAGTGACCTTTCTCCATCTGTGCTTGATCTCCATATCTCTCAAAGTTCACTTGTCCAACATGGACCTCTCCAGATAGACTGGGAATGCAACTTCATAAAAACCACATTTGGCTGCAAATTGTGGAAATGTGGAAGAATGGCAGCTTAAGAAAGGTTGCTACAGATCACTATACAGACCCTCCACAGTTACGGGGTGGAAAGTTAGAAAACAGGGGCACCAACTGAAGAACACTGGAGAACACAGAGGTGGGTCATCTGAAAAGACATCTGAGAAGGGTTTCAGATATCTCACATGAATTGATTTGATCCATGTGCCTTGAGCCAACTGCTGATTAGGATATATTCAAAATGGAAATTCTGAAAAAGTGTACTTCAAATGAAAGTTAATATGATTTTTAAAAAATTATAGAACAATGCAGAAAAAGAAGAGAAGAAGTGGGTGAATGCAGGTGAAAAGCGACAGAAATTGAAAAAAGACATCCAATGTCAAACAAAGGCAGTATAATTATATGCTGAACTCTAAATCAAAAATAAGTTTATAAACTTTCCGATTTCCCAGAAATCTTTATCAGGATGGAAGAAGGGGGGGGGGGAGTTTCAAGCCATATATATTTGATTTAGCCTTAAATGGAGTATGATAAGGATTTGTTTGCTATACATTTCTCTTGAAAGTGTAACTTGTTGGGAGGGATAGCTCTAAGTCAGGGTGGTGTAATTTTTAAGATGTTGGCTACGTGTTCAAATCCATCTTAAACCACAAATGTTCTTGGGGGGCCAGCTGCTATTCCTTTGGCCCAACCTACCTCATTGGGTATGTTGCTATGGGGAAAAAGAGGAGGAAAGAGAGCTTGAATTCCTGGAGGAAAGTCCAACAGATAGGTAGTTGGTTTGTAGGTAGGCAAACAGATAAAAAAAAAAAAAAAGGAAGAGGTCTTCAAATGATATTGACTGGAGATATAGTGAATCAGGAAAGTGGACAACAGCAAGAGGTGTATCACAGAAACAGATTGGGAGGGGAGGAATTAACAATGATATTTGAGGGTGCAGTGCCAAGATGATAGATAGATAGATAGATAGATAGATAGATAGATAGATAGATAGACAGACAGACAGACAGACAGACAGACAGACAGACAGTTCTGCCTTTGAGTCAGTCTTGAATCCTGGCGACTGCCTGAACAAGCCCCTGAAGTTTTCTTGGCAAGATTTTGGAAGTGGTTTGCCATTGCCTGCTTCCTAGGGCTGAGAGAGAGTGACTGGCCCAAGGTCACCCAGCTGGCTTCGTGTCTAAGGTGGGACTAGAACTCACGGTCTCCCAGGTTTCAGCCTGATGCCTTAAACTGCTACACCAAACTGGCTCTCAAAAATATTTTGGGGGGGGGCCTTTGAATCAGTATTGACTCCTGGTGACTGCCTGGACTAGTCCCTGCAGTTTTCTCAGCAAATTTTCAGAAGTGGTTCACCATTGCATTCTTCCTAGGCCGAGAAAGAGTGACTCACCAAGGTCACCCAGCTGGCTTTGTGCCTAAGGCAGGACTAGAACTCACAGTCTCCTGGTTTCCAGCCTGGCGCCTTAAACTGCTACATCGAACTGGGTCTCTTAAGATTAGATATAGAACCTGCTTTAACAAGTCAGTTGTAGACTTGGCAAATGCATAAGGCCAACTTGCTAAAGTTATTTATTTATATATATTTATACATCTCATTTATATAGCCACCCGTCTCACACAAGCGACTCTGGGAAGCGTACAGCAATTAAAATAAAATAATGAATGAATAAAAACAGGCATTGTAAAAAGATAAAAAGTCATTATTAGAATAAAAACATTATCACAGATTTTAAAAAACAGATTTTAAAATATACAACCCCCACAGAGAGAGCAGAATATCAATTACAGTCGAGCCATCTAAGAATGTCTCCAGTTCCCAAAGACCCCCCAGGCCTGATAACACAACCAGGTCTTGAGGGACTTCCTAAAATTCATATTAAAATGAAAATAAAGTTTTGTTCAAATTGAGCTTGCCTACTATTGACTTTATGGATGCATCTGTGGATTTTTTGGCAGCAATACCAAACTGGTTTGCCATTGCCTTCTTTCTGGGATTATTTTTTAATTTTCATTCTAATCTATAGACCTGGCATTGCCTGGAGGAATCCCATCCAATTCTGACCAGTCCCAACCCTGCTTAGCTTCCCCCTCCAAGCAAAGTCATCCAGCTGCTCCCAGGCTTGATTACATTCTTTGTGGTTTGACATATAGTCCACTTCTAGTCCATTTGGGCTGTGCAACCCCAGGAAACAGGTCATCCAGTAATCAAGTTAAATGTGTTGTGTAAATGGAACTCTGGAGGGAAAAGGTGTGAGATAAGGGACAGAATAGAAAAAGATGGCTTTCTTTAACTCCAGCTTTTGCTCAGGGTCAAAATTACCCTGTGCGTGATGCCAGCCTATGACACATCTCCTTTATTTTTAAAAGAACATCCCACAAGTGTGAAAAAGGAGTAGCAAAGCTGCCTCTGTGAGGGCAGTCCCACTTTAGGAACACTCTTACACACATAGTGGTTGTCTGGATGACAAGTGACTGCCATAAATTAGTTTTTGGTTTACTTTGAACATCATACAGGGCTATCATTAAAGTAGGCTATCCTACAACAAGCATGGATGCAACGGGAGCTAATGTGTCTTGCAAAAGTAATCTCTACTAAGAACAGCCCATCCTTGGTGTCCAGCCTGCCCACATGTGTGATGGAGATGAAGGTACACATAACAGCATGACACAGATCCCCTCCAGGTCCCCCCCCCCCAAATGAGGGAACCACACTGCAGATAACAAAAGAAAGGTCCCCACGTTTTCCCCAACTAATGAAAATGTGCCAGTAGAAGAGAATATGTATATGTAAGAAGAGAATGAACATGTGCTGCTGAATCTAATAATGGGGGTCCTTGCAGACCAAAGGGGCTGGATTAACCTAGATCCCCATTTTCCTACCCCCGGTAAACAGAAATCAGAAGCAGGATGGGGGCTAACCTTAAGGATGGTGTACCTGTGCTCTTCCTCACTAGAGACTTATGGCATCTTCATAGCATCACCCAGCCACCACTGAAACCACATGAGAAGACATTCTAATTCATCAGTCAGGAGAGGATTGATATCAAGTATGTGAATTCTCTTATTCCTGGCTTGTTTTTAGACTACCGTAAGTGCTGGTGTCTCCATCCTGGCCATTCAGAAGGATGGGCAGAGTCTCCTGGGTCTTATGCTCAAAAGGGAGAGGTTTTAGCTCTGTATGTTCATTTTTACAATAATCAGAGTATGGTTCACTCCGTTTGGTAGGTCTTCCCTTTTTTATCATGGTGGGGATCCTGAAAGCTGGGAATCACCCAGGCTTCTCCTGATCTCTGGGAGGGCCTGATCCTGACCAAGACATATAAAAATGGAGGTTCAGAGTTCCAACTGCCAGATGCTCCCCAACATAAAATGCGTGGAGATTTAAAGTCAGAAAACACCACTGCACTTTATTTTCCTTGGCTGGGATCACATCTATCTGTCTCTCTGCCTGCCTGTCTATCTGTCTAGCTATCTATCTGATCTGATGTTCCATCTATATTCTTTTTTATTTGTATCGTTGGGTTTTTATTTTTTGAATTGGGTATGTTTTCCATTTTCTTCATTCTGTGTACACCACCAAGAGTCGTTTTCACTGTGGCACTTTAGAAATATCTTTAATATCTATCTGTCAATCTCACGATCTACCGCATTTATAATCTGCTGCTGAATCAGAGTCCAAGTGGTTTACAACAGCCATAAAAATCATACATAATAAAATAGCAGAACAATTAAAACACAGATGGGACAAGGAACAGATCTACATCCATCTACAAGTTTACCTTCTGGCATCAAACTGTGTATGGAAAGTTCAGCCCTTTTGACTCTTTGACATGCACGCAAATGCACAGCGCATAAGCAAGATCATACATCGCCCTTCATCCCCTTCACATATACCTCTTTTAGTAAGGAGCATTTTGCCTGTTGAATCTAAAAGAAAGTTCCTCTGGCACACACAACACGTCCATAGGCATGCAACCACAATCCTGCATTCTTTTTCTTAGAGCATCCCTTCCCACCCCCAATTCCCTCCCAAGCGTTCCTTTATTTTCTGCCTACACACACACACACATATACAATCTTTTTTTTTTTCAAGGTAAATTGGCAACATTAATCTCAATGAGAGACAACACTGGACCCTTGATTTCTTACGCCCAGCTTCCCATAATTCATACTTAAATATTCTCCCACCGAGTGGGCAAAGAATGCATCAAACAATGGAGGAAGCTTCAAGGTTACAGAGGCTCTTCAGTGGAACAGGTCAAAAGTTTAAATTCCCAATCAGTGACAAACAGGATTCATCCCTGCAAATTAAAGATCTTTTTTTTTCTTTTTATTCCTCCTTCCCCTCCCCACCCCTATTGTGTAAGAGTAATATATTTCCCTTGCTGCCATCACTTGCTTTAAGGAAGAGCCGTGCCAAAAGCTATGGATCTACTTCCACCCATATGTTTCACAGCAAACCGAATGTGAGGATTGAAAATGAGGGTGCAAAATAAGGATGGTTTAAAGGCAGGGTTGTATTCCTGGCTGGGGAGGAAGAATACTCAAGACCCCACTCTGAAATTTCCAGTTTTTAATTTGAAAAAGATCGTTTACTTGTGCAGAATGTTAACTGAGAAGCCTTATACTTCGGAATTAAAGTGGGAAGGTTTTTTTTCCAGAGCAGCTTGTAACAGAGTAAAATCAGACACAATTGTCATGCAATTAAAATAGACCCAGAAAGACGATTGTTAGAACACAAAACATAAGAAGATGAAAGCGATAGAACAGCAGGGCAGCAGCCCATAGAAAACATGGAAGGAAGGAAGGAAGGAAGGAAGGAAGGAAGGAAGGAAGGAAGGAAGGGAGGGAGGGAGGGAGGGAGGGAGGGAGGGAGGGAGGGAGGGAGGGAGGAAGGAAGGAAGGAAGGAAGGAAGGAAGGAAGGAAGGAAGGAAGGAAGGAAGGAAGGAAAGGAGGGAGGGAGGGAGGTGGAAGGAAGGAGGGAGAGAGGAAGGAAGGAAGGAGGGAGAGAGGAAGGAAGGAAGGAAGGAGGGAGAGGAAGGAAGGAAGGAAGGAAGGAAGGAAGGAAGGAAGGAAGGAAGGAAGGAAGGGAGGGAGGGAGGGAGGTGGAAGGAAGGAGGGAGAGAGAGGAAGGAAGGGAGGGAGGGAGGCAGAAGGAAGGAAGGAAGGAAGGGAGGGAGGGAGGGAGGGAGGGAGGGAGGAAGGAAGGAGGGAGGGAGGGAGGGGGAAGGAAGGAAGGAGGGAGGGAGGGAGGGAGGGAGGGAGGGAGGAAGGAAGGAGGGAGAGAGGGAAGGAAGGAAGGAAGGAAGGAAGGAAGGAAGGAAGGAAGGGAGGGAGGGAGGGAGGGAGGGAGGGAGGGAGGAAGGAAGGAGGATGGACATTGATTTAAATGAGTACAAGCCCTGGGAGAACTGTCTTTGGGGTCAAAAAAAAAAAGACTATAAAGTTAGTTTCAGGAGGGACACGGAAGACAAGGAGCTACTTCTGAAAAGATACCTTCCCATAAAACAAAAGTCCATGAATTTAGGGTGCTGTCTCCCTTTGACACCCCCCACCCCACCTACAATGCAACTCTTTCTGCAGCCCCCAGTGCACCCAAAAATCACTCTGCAGAAGTTCAGGGATACAATGCCAGCCAGTAGCAATGGGTCTTCCCATCAAGAGTTGGCAATTTGGGGTAGCAAAAGAACCAGAGCTGGACAGTATCTCTGAGGAGCATCTCACATCTGTAAAATTATTGCATCTCCAATGTACCAACAAATGTAGTAAAAATAGATCTCAGTTCCCAGCTCTTCTCCTATCCGGTGATATGACTGCATCGCCCACCACAGCCTCAGGTGGCCCCAAGCGTCCCCTACTTGAATAAGCTGAATACATTTTAGCTTTGTTGTTTCCAGGATAGCTCATTGTGTAAATAGGTGTGTCATACAGCTTCAGGTCAAACCCACCCAGAAGAAAGGGACAATCTAAAACTCCACTGATAGTTGTAAGCCCTGTATGAGGAACCAATCTGCAGTCTGTCTTATTTGTAATTGATGCATTTATGTATACACAAGGCTCTGCCTCTCTTCGCTGTAATAATCTGAATAATATTTTATTTTTCAATGCATTTGGTTCTCCTGCTCATACTGCCTCCGAGGTGATGGAAGCAAAAGAGAGAAGTAAAGCAATAGGCTGTGAGATGAAGTTGCGGGCATTAAATGGTTCATATCTGCTTGCGTGAAATAACTGCTTCCAAGAGAAATGAATCTGAGTATTCGTAATTCATAAATTCAGCAGGAGCGCACTGCTCTCCTAGACCGCCAATCAGAGTGAAATGTAATTTTAGAATGGTGCTTTCGCAGAGCTAAATTGGGACTAAGCAAAATGCTGCTGCCCGCATATATTTGTGTGATTTCAAAGCAAGGGGCTGGGGGGTCAAAAAAGTCAAGATGGCAGTCATAGCAGGGCAGCTGAACCATGTAAAAAAGGAACAGGGTTTTGATCACACAGTCACAGACATCTCGACTTCTTTGACCCCAGCTGTGGATATTCCTATCTGAAAACAGCAAGATGCAGTTTTGTACAAGAAGATTTCTTAGATAGCTCTCTTTGGAGAACCTGCCTTTAAAGGAATATTTTCAGCTTAGGATAATATACAGTAGCCTTTAAAGCTGGATAGTCAGTTGTGGTTTGCAGTGACTTTGTAACCAAGCACAAACTTCTGTGGACAAGAAAAATAATAAAATCTATATGAGCTGAGTGATTTCAAATGCTTACTGTGTTACTGTGCAGTGGGCTGTTTAGCTACAAATCTATAGCCAGCCTATTAAGAGAGGCCAGATCAGGGAACAGAATCTACAAGAAATACTAGAATTCTGTATAAAGTATAGACTGCAACAACAGAATCTTGAAAACTTCACAGTTTTTTCCCTTCCCTCCCGCTTGTGCTAAAGAAAGTCAAGGCACAGCAATCTTGAGTTTCTTTCTCATGGACTGAGTTCATGTTTTGCTAATGGTCTCTGCATAACTTCTCCGAGGTCATCTCTGCACTCCTCTACATCTATACATCACAAAGACGTCCCATGAAAATGCAGGGAATTTTGGACCCCACCAAAATCTTCTCATCTCTCCCCAGAGTTGGGAGTTCCCAACCACCCATTCTTTCCAAACAAGCAATATCAAACTGACTGCAGGAAACTGTGGAGTCCTTGGTGTTCTCTGAGCTTGGTTGTTTGCTTGCAGACGTTTCATGACCCAACTAGGTAACATCATCAGTGTGCGGGAGGGTGGGGTTTACTCCCTATTTATATACAGTAGCTTGCCCTGCCAGTCTTGGTGGGGTGAGGTTTTCTCCTTGATATTCCCTTGATTAGGGTATTGTTTTCTGCTTGATTGTTTGCCTGGAGTTAATCCCTGCTTATCTGGGTGGAGACTGCTAGAGAGGACATGTTCTGGTCTTTTTGCTTCCTTCTTAGCTTTTTAATTGTCTCTTTTGAATGGTGTCTAAATGTGGTTTATCTCTATGTGTCTATTGATGGCTGATGTGTCTGAATGCCAAGCTTCCCTAGCGTTTTTGGATTTAGCTTGGTCTAGGATGATCACAGTTTCCCAGTTGAAACTATGGTTGAGTCTGTCCATGTGTTGGGAGATTAAAGACTTTTCATCGTGTCTTCTGACTGCTAGTTGGTGTTTATGGATGTGCTGTGCCTCTAATCTTCTGCTTGCCTGTCCTACATAGTGACTGTTACGGTCCTTATGCTGTATGTTGTAGATGACTCCTGGTTTTTTTTTATTCTTGGGCTACTGGGTCTTTTCATTTACTTAAGATGTTTTGGAGGGCTTTAGTTGATCTTTGTTACCCAGTCAGGTAATGAAATGTTTTCAAGCAAACAACCAAGCTCAGAGAGCATCAAGTTCAACCCTGAGCTACATATATTCTCTTCTGTTGTGACTGCAAGAAAGTTAAACAGGGTCAGACCTATTTATTACTTGGATGGAAGACCACTAGTAAACTCTGGACAAGGCTAAGAAACTGAAAAAAAAATCCCAGAAGAATGGCAATGGCAAACTGCTAATGCAATGTTACCAAGAAAATAAATGTCAGCCATAACAGGTAACAGGCACGTGACTGACTCAGGGTGATCTCAGAAAAGCTAAGCAGGATTGAATCTTGCATGGAAGACCACTAAGAAATCCTAGGGCTGGGGCTGTGGCTAGCCTGGGCAGTAAAAAAATTCTAGAACACACTTTTTTGGTGTGATAGCAGTTAGCAGACAGAACAAAGAAAGTATGATGACTTGCTGGGGGAAGGGTAGAAAGAGAGAAAAGCCTTTTGATTCCTCATCAGCGGAGCTGAGCATACATAGCACATAAATAAATTAAACAGCGCCAATCCGAGATCATTTACAGGGAACACAGGTTCTCTGTGTAATATTTGCCCAATCCGATTAATCTATTTGGAAACCGCCACATCTAACTGTGGTTAAAATGTGGCATTAAGGCAGTTAAACAGCCTCCTTATTAGCATAGCGTGATAGTCAAGATGCATTACGCTTGGCTAATAAATTTATTTTTTTATGTAATGGAAATGCCATCAAAGGGCTGTTAATGTGAACAGAATTAGATTGTAATTGGTGCTTTTCTGTGTAAGGAATAGGGATTCTTCACTGTTGTCTTTGGCTGATGATGCAAAGATCCCCATCTATCCCCTTCTATTGTCCTTCCTACTGGCAATGTGCCATTGTTCTGTTGGCCATAGGTTCATGAGAGGGGAAGCAAAGCAAGATACTGTCCCTCCTCCAGATATTTCGCTCCACCATTGATTTCTCCACATATCAACCCCTTGAAGCTGATTGGAAATTTACATTTTCCAGCCCCAGAAATCTCACAGATGGAGAGACCAAGTGGATTTTCTTCAGATCTTTTGGATGCGTGTCTGCTAGTTGCCCTTGGCTGAGGTCCAAAAACCTAAGTAGGGTTGGACATGGTTAGTATTTGGATGGGAGTCCACCAGGAAGTTCAAAAGCTATTCTGGAAGAAGGCAGTACCAAACCACTTCCATGTTGTCCCCAAGAAAACAGATGTGTTCATCTAATCACCAAGAGACCCCCTCCCCCTTGATTCAAGAAAGTCTGTCCCTGTCAATGGCTGATGTGGGTCTTCTGGGCTGTGTGGCCATGTTCTATCCCTATCACTTTTTTTACAAAAAAAAAAGTTGCTTAAGTAGTTGGCATAGCAATAATTAAAAATAAATAAAAATGCTGGAATGATGGATTTCAGGACAGAATCTGGTAGACTTGATTGCTTTCCATGTTGAAGTGAGGGTTGTGCTTTCACTCTCCTTTGTATTTGCTATTCTTCTATTGTGCTATTCTAGGGTTATTCTATTTGTCAAGCTCCCCGCAGCCAGGCAAGACCAAGAAACTGCACAGACTTCAGGTGTCTTTGAAAGGTCTGAAACGCTTCTTCCCAGGTTTCTCAACACCTGGGCTGAGTTGCTATTTATCTGCTCAGCTACCAATGGACTTGCCTTCTATCTCTGGATTGTTTATCACTACTCTCCCTTCCCTTCCTTTCCCAGCTTCCCCACAATCTCTCATCCTATTAAAAAAAAAACTAAGGCAGACTCATCTTGCAATTTCTTGTGTTCCTAAGAGTGCCCAGTTTTCTTCTGTTAAACATGAAGGGCATCAATTCCCTGTACCATTAGCACTCACTAACCTTTTGGTAGCAGCTTCTAATAGAGGCAAAAAAGAGACTGCAACCCCCTTTTCCAACTAACAAATCTTATCAAAGATTAAAGCTTTTATGCCTTTTAATTAAGATTTGTTAGTTGGGAAAGGGACTACCAGTCTCCTCCTGATTTTTTGCTACCCAAGACCAGCATAACTGTCCTCCCACAATCTCTAATAGTGGCAGGGGTGATTCCCATGTTCCTGTACCGATGAGATGATTCTTCCACTGCCAAGAGAAAAGAAGACCGTTACTCAGTCAACTACTGACTGATACAAGGAAGACAGCCCCACTAAGAATTTATTTCGAATAATACAGCATTATTTTTGTTTGGCGCACATTTGATGCTCATATACAAATCAAAGCATCATTATCTTTTTTCCAGCATGTGATTCTCCAAATGTTTTAACTCAAAAACTGCAAAAGAAAAAAAAAGTCTTAGTGTTAGGGAGAGTTGTTCATAGAAGTTCTAGCAATATTTCCATATTGAAGATAAATGCTTATCATTTATCCATAAGTCAGAAAGTTATACGGAGAGGATGGATCAGGAATGACATGTTACGGCCACTCGTTTGCTTAAAGCAAAAACAAAAACTTGATTCACCGAAGTCCTCATATTCATAATTTTTCGAGATTGTTCCAGTTTCCAAAATGCACTGTTCTTATGAAAACAAGACTTAGGGGAGACATGATAGCCCTGTTCAGGTAAATAAAAGGAAGTTCCAGGGAAGATGATCATGAATTATTGTCCATTGACCCAGAAAGTAGGACCAGAAATAATGGGTATAAGTTCCAGCTACCTATATTTACCTTTTAGCTTAAATATAAGGAAAACCTTTTTGATACCAAGACAACAGTGGACAAGGCTACGTGTGAAGGTTGTGGGTCTCCATAGGTTTTCAAAGTTTTCAAGAAGAGGATGGACCACTTCCTGATCATGGTTTAATTGATTTTCCTACATTTTGTAGAGGGTTGAACTACCTGGCCTCATGGTTCCTTTTCATTTCACAATTCTGTGATTCTCTGAACTACAATATAGTTGTATTGTATCAAGGCTTTAAGCTACTTCTCTGGTGCTCAGTAGCCTTCTGCAAGGCCTTTCCAACATTACGCAGCAGAAATAAATGCTTTGTTTACCTTACAATGTCTCAGTTGATGCCCCCAGGAGGCAGAAATCAAGAGACAGAACTTTCCTTAGAACAGAGGTCCCGATTTCTGCATATCTGCCTCTAACATTCATGGAAATGAACTGAGAATCAGCCGCAAGATACTGGTCCTTGAAAGGTGTTATGATTACTGTAGCCACAAATTTATAAAAAAATTGAAAATGAAAGTGTGGCTAAATAGCAAAAGCCTTCCTTCAGACGCATGTGGAACAAACTAAATTCAGTGAACAACGCACAATAAAATGTTTCTTTTTCACAAATCTGAGCAGCAGGCAGTTTCACTGGGGAACGGGTCTTGTTCTAACTTCAGAATTCCCTGCTTGGGGGGTTCTGTGTCACCTCCAGTGGCCTGTTCCATTTCCCAACCTTCATATGTGCCAGATGTCAATTCAAAGCTCTTTATTTTGTATGTCCTGGATCTGTTGCTCTTTTGCATTATTAGATGGCCTTCTGTTTTGCAAAGAGAGAGCTTGTGATCTACAGTCCACATCTCTAACCTGATCAATGTGGAACTTGTTTCTAGAATGAGTCTCTCTAGCATCTGATGTAGGAAATGTTTCGAATGCGGAGATGGCTTCAAACATTCAAGTATATCCTACAGGTGCCTGCACGTGGCCACTCCATATTTGGAAACAAAGTTTTCCGTTCATAGTTACATCTCTTTATTATGGCAAACGTGAGTAGAATGAGGTAGGCTCACACTAATACGTTTTCTCTGGTTTGTATCCCACCTCTCCACCCAAAAAAAGCATTTGAGACAACTAATTTTCCTCCACTACCACCACCTCTTCTCCTAGCTCTATATAAGCAGCACCATTTTAGAAGGACCTCCCTTGCAGATCTGAATATTTGCAAAGTTCGTAAGAAAAGTGATAGCACTGCAGACAGGCTCTAAGCTATGTAGGGCTATAATACTTAAAGGGTTATGGGGTGGGATAAAAATAATAAATAATAGACATGGAACCAATTTTTGAAGTGAGTCTGGATAACTACTGACTTTTTCATCATAAATGGGAAGCAATTTCCCTATGAAGAACTGGACAGCAACCTCATTGTTTTCCCCAGCTTGATAGTGTTCACACCAGCTTGCTTGCTTGCTTGCTTGCTTGCTTATGTGCCATCAAGTTGTTGTCAACTCTTAGTAACCATGTAGATAGATTTTCTCCATGGCAATCTGTCCCAAACCTGATCTTTCAGGTTTTCCAACAGTGCACCCATCACCCCTGGAGCTAAGTCCCTCCACCTTGCTGCTGGTCATCCTCTTCTTCTCTTTCCTTCCACCTTTTGCAGCACCAGAGCCTTCTCCAGAGAGCTGGGACTTGCA
Organism: Liasis olivaceus; assembly: GCA_030867105.1. NCBI lineage: Eukaryota > Metazoa > Chordata > Lepidosauria > Squamata > Pythonidae > Liasis > Liasis olivaceus. The sequence goes on from CM061352.1 coordinate 106,922,886, forward strand.
TAATGTGTCCGAAGTAGGATAATTTGAGCCTGATCATTTGTGCCTTGAGTGAAAACTCTGGGTTGATTTGTTTGATGATCCATTTGTTTGTCTTCTTGGCTGTCCACAGTATTCTTAGGAGTCTTCTCCAACACCGAAGTTCAAAAGTGTCAATGCTCTTTCTATCCTACTTCTTCAAAGTCCACACACCAGTTTAGATCACAGAAATTCCTTACTGTCCATTAGATGGATATGACAGACAGAACTCCATTTCTCAAGGAATAAATTATGCTTAAATTAACATTACTTCATGTGTAAAATTATAGAGCTATTTCCTCAATTAATATTGGTTAATTAAAGGAATGCTCATTGGAAGGATTGATAATGCTCATTGGAAGGATTGATAATGAAGCTCAAGCTCAGATACTTTGGTCACCTAATGCAAAGAGAGGACTCTTTGGAAAAGACCCTGATGCTGGGAAAGATGGAAGGCAAAAGGAGAAGAGGACGGCAGAGGATGAGATGGCAAGATAGCATCACTGAAGCAATGAGCATGAAACTGAGCAAACTCAGGGAGGCAGTGAAAGATAGGAAGGCCTGGCGCAATATGGTTCATGGGGTCACGAAGAGTCGGACACGACTTAACGACTGAACAACAAAAAATTAAAGGAATATAGCTAACTAACCATCCAAGTTTTAATTCATTCTATTTAAATGTATTTGCCTTTATTTAAAAAACAGGATCCATTTTTGAGGATCTCAAAGAACTGGTAAGTGATAGACTGTATAAATGGGTAAGCAAAAGATGTTTTCATTCTTGAAAGGAAAATGCATCTCAGATATTTTCTTGGCATTGTCTATTTCAAGACAACACCTGGAGTGACATGATGATTTGAGGAGTTTTTAGGATCTGAGAGCTTTGGGGAGTGAACACTTTTGGTTTAGCTATAGTTGGGGTCGGGCTTTGCAACCCATGGATGGTGCTGAGTTTGCTGACTGTTCAGTGTTTGGAGACTGGATCTTGGACAACTAGAGTCCAGCAATTTGGTTAGAAAAAAGAAGGCAAATGGAAATTATAGCTGGTGTTATGGTAGTTCCCAGGAATTTGTATGGGGACAGCAGCCAGAGGCTGGCAGGAATAGGAACAGGAATGGTGAATGGCATAGAGTTATGAGAAGACAGTGAGAAAGGAATGGAATAAAGGGAAATGCATGCATCTGAACCAAGTTGGTTCTCCTAAATTAGAGGAAGGATGGTGGAAGAAGAGGACAGTGTCTCCTATGTATGCAGAGGAAGATGTGGATAGGAGTGGAAGGAGATGCGCAGGTCCACAGTCACAGTCTGAAGTATGGAGCCAGAGGTTGGAGGTTGGAACAGAGGCCAGGCTGAATGAGTAGAGGTGAGCCTGGAAACCATGATAGGTTGAGTTGGAAGGAAAGTTGTGGAGAATTGTGCAAGGAAGTAGAGCACAAGATTTTGAGAGGTCAAGCTGGTGGTTTTTCCTCAGGGCTTCCTCATTCTCTTTCCCCTGCTTTTTCACATCTATATGAAGCTGTTGGGAGAGGTCATCCATCAGTTCAGAGTGAGGTAGCATTAATTATATATCTACACACTAGGCTGAAACAGAGATGCTGTGAAAGTCTTCAGCAGTGTCTGGAGGCTGGCCAGAACTGGATGGGACACAACAAATTTAAATGTAATGCTGCAAGACACAGGTGCTATTTGTCCAAAAAAAGGGGAAAAAAGGCTTTTGGTCAGCTCCTGTTTCTGGATAGGGTGGCACAAGAAGTAGGTGTGCAACATGTAGGATCTCCTAGAGTTGCAGCTATTGCAGGAATCGAAAGGGGAGACCATGTCCAAGTGAACGCTGTGCCTGGTTTCAGCTGGTCCATGGGTTGCAGCTCTACTGTGAGGCTTTGGCAACTGTACCTCACTTCCTCATTACTTCCATGTTAGACTACCACAAAGTGCTTTACATCCAGCTGCCTTGGAAGATGACTTGCAAGCTGCAGTTGATGCAAAATATTGCTATTGGGGGTGAGACCACCAACGCTGCTTCTGCAGGTATTGCATTGGCTTCTGATAGGCTTCCTGATACAAATCAAAGTATGGTTTTAATCTATAAAACATTCACAGCTTGGCAACCAGACATCTTGAGGACCATCACCTTCAAGTAGAACCAGTCTGTCTCATGCACATAACCTGGGAAGGGATGCTTCAGTTCCTGCCACATTTGAGAGTCTAGTTGAGGGTGGAGGGGAGTTCCGGATAAAGTGTTGTTCCATCATAGACCCTTCTCTCTGGAATAGCCTTCACCCAGAAATTCAGTCATACCCATCAGACCAGACATCAGTGGTGGAGCTGTTATGTACCCCGTTACTTTTTTGCACTTTTTATGACTTGCTGTTTTTCATTATTGTACAGTTTATATGGAGGTTGTTACAACTCATAGTAGAATATAGCAGCATACCAAAATATTCATTCATTCATTCATTCAATTAATTAAAGGGATGGAGGTATGGCAACATCTCAAAAAGGACCCTCCTTTATTTCTTGGACTGTAAAGGCGAAGGGAGAGAAATATACTTTCAGACGTGCAAGTTTCTGCTAATGTCACCTTACAATAAAGTAGAATTTGTTCATCTGGGCGTGCTTCCTGTCTGGACTACCTCACAAGGCTGACACATCTTGAGCTCCTGTTATAAGTCTAACAGATAAATCAACAATACTCTAGAGTGAGGTTGGACAGCAGCAAGAGGCAAGAGTCAAGTTTTAAAATGTCAAATGATTACTCCAAATAATTTTGAGTGAAAGAGAAAGAGGGCTTTTCTCTGGTTTTCTGGAGACTGGGGATGAATTTCAAAAATGGAGGCGCATCCTTTACAGGTATTCCAATAGCTTTCCCACAGCCATTCAACAGGGTCATGATTTCCTCCAGAAGATTGACATCTTCTGGGTTTGTTAGGAAAATAACAGTGGTAATTAGAATGGGTGGGCTGTAGGAGCAGGACAAATTTCACCCCACTTCAAATTTGATTCCAAAAGACTCAGCCTGTCTCATATATATATTGTCAAAATTGTAAGTTGATGCCAGGTCATGTTTAATGCAACCCAAAATTCAGTTAAGGAGAGGGTAGCGCATGCCCGGTTGCAGTTGGGCTTTTAGATGTTGCCAATCTTCGTCTGTGCAAAATGGAGAAAAGGAAGATTCCGTCAAAGGAAAACAGTACAAGTTTAATGCTGTGACTTGGCTAACCATAAATTTAAATTATAAGTATATTGTTTTTAATCCTTTATTGTAATATTTTATTAATATACATATAAAAATTTATGTTTAAGATTTTTCATTGCCTATGTCTGTTGAGCTGGAACCCATTACCCTATTTTTCATAGAAATATCACTTCGGGTAGTGTGAATTCAAATAATGTGACCATTTTGTGGGATTCATTAATCACACTAATTGAGACGTACCTGTACATACACACACACACACACACACACACACACATACACACACACACACAGAACAGGGCAACTCTTCAAAGTTCTATTTCAATTCAGTGGCTAATTAACCAAGCAGGAATCATCTTTTAGTTAAATTTTCATTGGCTGCATTCATACAACAGCCTTGACCAGATTAATACAGATTTAATGGCTATATTTACACAGCGTGATCAGCTTGGTTACTTTTAACCTTGCTTAGCTTACAGAGCAATGCATTATGTATATCCAAAAAATGGGTTAATTCATAATCAGGTTTAAATATGTTCTCATTACATAGCTTCTGTATCACAGACTTAGACTTTAGCGCCTTTTCTACAATTTGGGTGGGTAATAATAATATGTTTCTTACAGGATTGTTGTAAGTGCTACAAGAAAACAGTTGTTCACATACTTGCACTAAGCCACCATGTAACTTGTTTCATCTTGGCTTTGCATGTTGTATGAACCTAGCCTCCATGATTTCTGATCTAGCGTGTTGTGCTAACCAGCCAATTGTGATTTATTTGATAAAGCATGTTTAAACAAGCAGACTGAACACAGTGTGCCAAACAGATCAATGTGAAATGCTGTGAAAATTCAGAAGCATTACACCAAGTATAAGCAACTTGATTTTTCCAAATATATTGGACCTCAGCTTCCACAATTCCTTGGGATTGATCATGCTAGGTAGGAATGATGGAAACAGAAGTCTAAAACATCAGCTAAATTATTCTATTTTATTACGGGTGCAGCTTAAAGCTCACATTTGTGGAATAAGCTCCACTTTAGTGTAGAATTGGTCACTGGTGTTTGATAGAAGCCATGACGATAACCAAATGACGTCAACATGTGTTTGCCTTCTACTATTCTATGCCATGTCATGATAGAAAATGATACACATACATCATCTGTGTCATTAGTGCAGTGATGTCATAAGGCATGCAAAGTCACTTGCTCCCCCTCCCTTTCCTCCATGGATGTCCATGAACCAGCAACATCCATAGGCTTTTGCATTATCTGACTGTGTAATGGTATGTGGGAATGACCTTGGGAGGCTGGGCCCAGAGACACTGCCTAGGGAACAGTCAGATAAGAGGCAGCATAGCCTGCAACTGGATAGTGGGTGGGGCAAGAGGCTCAGAAGGGACCCTCCCTAGTTTCTTGGGTGGTAAAGGAGACATGGGGAGAATTGTACTTTCAGACTTGCAAGATTCTGCCAATGTAGCCTTACAATAAAGTAAAATTAGCTCATCTGGTTGTGTTTCCTGTCTGGTCTACCTGGTAAGGCTGACAGACTGCTAGTTGTGCCCCTTTGAGGCATGTATATGTGTAATGAGCTGTGAGAATGACCTTGGGAGACAGGAGGAAGGGCCGCAGTCTAGACAACAGTCTGATCAACAAAATCGGAGTCCAAGGAGGAACGTGGTAGAGAAAATGTCTCAGAAGGGACCCTCCATAGTTTTCTGGAGAGTAAAAGTAAGGGAAGGGAGAGATGCTTTCAAACTTGCAAGATTCTGTTACTGTAACCTTACAATAAAGATAGTGTTAGTACTCATAGTTTGTGCTTCTCGACTGTTCTACCTCGAAAGGCCAACCTCAGTCTTGCAAGATTTCATTTATCAGACTGTTGTCTAGGCTGCGGATCTTCCTCCTGTCTCCCAAGGTCATTCTCACAGCCCATTACAGTATGCCATCACAATGCATGTAGAAAAGAGCGGGGCTTGTGTCATGATGCTGCAGTGCCACTGTCATCAGGGTGACCCCCTCCTTGCCTCCCTTGTGGATGCTGCTGCCACATTCTGTGCACATGTTAGTACTCTCATCTCTGCATTAAATAAAAATGTTAATACATAGGCATGGTCTTCCAGCTGCGATTGCCGCGTTCATCAACCAACAATGCTGGTTACACAAATTCCTATCATCCGCTATTGTCTAGACCAGCGTTTTTCAAACTTGGCAATCCAACTAGACACACAGTACATATCAAGTTGGTGTCAGCAGTGCTGTACACAAACATGTTACAGCTGGTACATCCATTATAAAGGTATGTATTTATCAGTATAAAGATTGTGTGTGTGTCACATAAACAGAGAGAGAGAGAGGGAGATGTTGCATCCATTATAAAGGGAGCATGTATCACATTGCTGGCAAACACTTGATGTGCGTAGGGTAAAGTACAGCTTTAACTGATCCCTGCAGACAGATCAAAAATTTAATCTGAAGCTCTTTAAAATCTGAACCATTTCCAAGCTGAAGCACACCTGCAACGAAGAATTTAAAACGGCTGCCAAGTTTCGACTTTCCAATGCAAAAGCTCTCCAACTAGAAATGATCATTGCTTATTATTACAGCTACATTGTGTTGTCATCAGGATTCACTTTAGCAAATCATCATCATCATCTTGCCATTGTCATTCCTCGGCAGCTGGTGTCCTGGTGCGCGAGTGTCTATAATTCTCTGCCTCCTTTTAAAAGCTGTTTGGCGAAACAGAAAACAATGAGGATCAATTCTCTTGTATCTGCTACAGATTCAGGGAGCGCAGCCTGAGTGGGGTTTTTATTATTATCGTTGTTGGTAAATGCATGAAAAGGAAAAAATCTTGGAATCCTGCTGCGAGAAAAGTCCATTCTTGTTGCAAAGTAGCTGTTTAGCTATTATTTACATTTGTTCCAACCTTTTCTCTGAAGGGTTCAGGAAACACATCGTAGTCAGTGAACAGGGCAGGAAATGAAAGTCGACAATAGAAGTGGCGAGCCTGCAGCCTCCAGAAAACAAAGAAAACCCAGGTTTGATGTGGGATACAATCTCATGTTTGATCAACTTGGGGTAAATTTTATGAGCATCTGAGTTGATCCCACATATACAGCCTGAACTCTCCAACCCAAGCTAGGTTTTTAGGAAGATTTGGCAAGATCTTAAAACAGCTCCAAGCAGATCTCAGACAGAAGATACTTCACTAAGGAGAGGAGGCTGCAAACTCTAAACACAACCTTCAGACTGGGCTCAGCCGAGGTAAGTAGTAAGTAGAGGGCATTATGCAAACAGCAATTCACCTTGTTGAAGTAGAGAGGTGAAGGACCTCAAGGGTGGATCAAAACAGCTTCATCTCTTCCTTCAGCTGCTTCTTTAGTCCTTCAGTAGTGTTTTTATGCTTCTGGAAGAGGGGGACAGCTCTCAGAAGCCAAAGGTGAGTGTAGAGACTCTTTCAGGGACATCTTCTGCGTCCAAGGTTGCAGCAGTCAAATCTCACCCAGAAATGAAGATCTGGAAGCAGATGTATAAAAGAAAGGATTCTCAGAAGTTATCTATTCAAAAATAAGATTTTGTTTCCAAGTAGCTCTTCGGACCCATTAGTCAGAAACATCTGGTGCTGTAGGTAGGCTCTAGAAGCAGATATAAATGGAGGATCGCCCTACCTAGACTGTAAAAATCTGGATGAACACAAGATAGCAGCCAGAAACTTCTATTTCTTTACTGCCATCTCATGGCTATCTGGTTTTTTTTTCAATCCAGATAAAGCCACCCTATGATTGGTTTGCGTGGAATATGTTGAATAAATTGAAGACATACATACATAAATAAAAATGTTGTGATCTAAACACAGCAATCTGGTTGGATGTGTGAGGCTGGGTTATTTATATCTCCCTTGCTGTTTTATCCTTGCTGTCTGAATCCTCCTGCTGAGATACTTTGCTCTTGAACTTAAGTACACCTGACCATATTTCACAGAGCATGGCTTTCTTATGGCAGCCTGATCTTTGTATAAACCCAGCTATTGGCTTTTGGGCTGGGTTCATGCGACATATCAGCCAAAAGCGGTTTGCTTGCTTGTGTATTAGGTGAGCCCAGCTGTTTTGATTTGTAAACTGTGGCTTCCAGGTTCATGTATTGTCTGCATTTGGTTCATGGAATAAAAGAGAGAGCAATGTTTAAGGGACCAGGGACCACAACTCAAATCTCCTTACTGTTGGAAGGAGACCATTTGGTGATGCTAAGACATCACAGAAAGAATGCAGCCAAAATTTTCCAGTCGTTTCTACTGGGAAGTGGAATTCAGACTGGTGATGGAATTGGGAGGCCTCCAGGCACCAGCCACTCCATTTCTATTCACAAAAACACCTCCACAGAAAACAGGCCTGTATTATTCCATTATACAAATGATCATCAAAGAAATGAACCCAGAGTTCTCACTCAAGGCACAACCAATCAGGCTCAAATGATCCTACTCTGGACACATTATATGCAAAGACTGAGCTCTCTGGAAAAGGTTCTGATGCTGGGAAAGGTGGAAGGAAAGAGAAGAAGAGGATGATCAGCAGTAAGGGGGATGGACTCAGTTTCAGTAGCAACGGGGCCACTGTGTAATAGGCTGCGAGAATAACCTTGGGAGACATAAGGAAGAGCTGCACTCTAGACAACAATCTGATAAGACAAATCTGAGCCCAAAGCAGGAATGGGGATGGAGAAAGCATCTTAGAAGGGACCCTCCCTAGTTTTCTGGAATGTAAAGGCAGGGAAGGGGGAGAAGTGCTTTCAGATTTGCAATATTCTGTTACTGTAACCTTTTTTTTTTTTTTTGTCTGCGCTCAGTCATTACTGACCCTGCAGTGACTGCCTGGACGAATCCTTGCAGTTTTCAAGGCAATTGTTTTTCGGAAGTGGTTTGCCAGAGCCTCCTTCCTAGAGCAGAGCCCAGCTGGCGAGCGCAGGAGGCGGGGTTTCCGTTGCTTCGTGCCCTTTTCGGGCAAGCGCAGTTTCGCATTTTTACCGGCAACTGCTCCCAACTCCTTTTGCAAGGCGCTGCCAGCATTTTTCCTCCCACCGGAGTGAGAGTCCCCATTTATCTACTCACGTGAGTTTTCGACCTGTTGGGTTGACAGGAGCTGGGGAGGAAACAGGAGCTCACCCTGTTAACGGGAAGGCTGGACTCAAACTGCCGAAGCATCAGCCGGTAATATTAATATTAGAATATTTGGTTTTGGTTTCCTGGTCTGGACTACCTTGAAGGGCTGATACACCTTTGGGAGACCTGAAAGACCAGGTTAGGGACACATCCTCACGGAGAAAATCTTTGTGGTTGCTAGGAGTTGAAAAAGACTTGGTGGCACATAATAAATCATATTATTCCACCATGATTCAGCCCACTTTGCTGCCAAATTTCACAAGCACATGTGGACCACATGTGATCCACAGGCCACAGCTTGCCCACTTCTGTACTGAAATATGGTTGGTTGGTTTATAGAACTTATGCAGCTGCCTATCTTATACTCAATAATCCTAGGTGGCTGACAACTAAACTAATAAAACATCAACAAAACAATCATAGCACCCTTACAAAGGAGTATCACACTTCCCACCATGGCACCATAATATCCCATCAATGGTCCATACCCTGGGTCATCCCCATCCTAGCCTAATGCTTAGGGGAAGAGTCAGGTCTTCATGGCTTTCCAGAAAGCTAAAAGAATAAGAGCCTTCCAGATCTCAGGCAGGAGACTCTTCCAAAGGGCCAGGACAGCTACAGAGAAGGCACGCCTCTGAGGTCCCATCAGATGACAAAGTTTAAGGGAAGGGACCTAGAACTCACCCACTGTACCTAATCTGATGGGACAGGCACATACCTTCAGGTAGAGGCTGTCTTGAAAATAACCTTGCCCAGTGCTATTCGGGGCTTCAAAGGTGGTAACCAGCACCTTTGGGTTGTATGAACATAGCCTTTGTCTATCTCTTGTTATTGTCCTTTGTCCTGGTCCCAAACTAGTCTGCTATGACCAAGCTAATCTCCCCTGCATCTACAACTTGACATTGTCTCTGTTCTTATCAAGTTGAGCAAGATCCTGAAGAGGACAATTAGGGCACCTTTTTCAGGAGCATTGAGAGAACTGTTGAATGGCTAGGTTGACCTTGTTGCAGCCTACTACTTGCTCCCACCCATCATTCACAAGAATGTATGATCACTGCCTGAACTGGCCTATATTTAGTGCAGTCCTTTGTAACCTAGTTGGCTTTTTCTTACTAAAGTGTGAAGTACCTTAGTGAGGCCATTGCTTCCAAAGCAAGATTGCAGCTGGTGAACCAGTTTAAGTTGGAAAAATGCATTCTCTACCATCTGGGAAATAGTACATCTGAAAGATCAAACCAACCTTCATGTTAAACACAGTGTTTTGCTTTGTTTTCTTGAAATGGTCTTGAACTGGTGACTTCTGTTTTGAAATAAACGTAGCCTCAGGGAATTGATCAGGTATATAATACTATTTGTCTTCACACATGTTTTTTGTTACAAAACAGTGGAAACTAATCAGATCAAAAATAATACAAGTATATAGAGGATTTAAGGGTTTTTTCCCCATGGAATATATTTGCCCATCCCCTGAAAGGGGCACTTTTGACTTGAAAATCAAACAACAGAATTTGCTGATCTGAAGAAAGAGGAAATATAATGGAAAAGCTATATAGCCATCATCTAATATCCCCAAATAGGTTTCTTGATTAAATCTATTGTTGGGGTCAGAAGTACTTCGAGGAAACCAGATACATGCAGAGTTTTCCAGGAAAATAATTGGCGTATTGCAAGGAAAATAGTACAATCACATGGGAAATGGGTAAAGAGCTTAGATTGAAGGTGCTCACCTGAGAAGTATTTTCAGGAGGACAAAACAGGAAATGAAAGAACAAACTATGGAAGAAAACAGTTCAGTAAACAAGAGAGCAAAGGGTGAAAGTGAATCTTCAGGTGAGGCTGTGCTTGCCCAAAACACTAGGCTAAGAAACTCAATTAAGAAGCATATGTATTTCATTTTATTCTTGTCACACATAGCTCCTTAACCACATATTGTGGCTTACCATCTGGTCCAGCCCTAAAAGGCTGCCTTGTGGGGTGCTGGAAATTTATAATCAATAATAAACCATGGGTAGAAGTCATAGTTTCCAAAGACCCATCATGGCGATCATTTGGGGCTCAGAGGACCCAACAGGCTACAAATCTTGGTTGAAGAATCATGGGTGGGGGCAAGAGTGACATGTCTATTCTTATTTTTCAGGCTTTTTAAGTTAGCATGTCCAGAGAGTCAGAGAGATGACCTTGAGGGAAATAGGCCACAAGTATTACCTAAGCAAAGGGGGCTGAAACATTATTCGAGTCCTAGGAAGCAAGAAAGTATTTGGAAGTGAGTCAGGCAGACTCCTCCCTAATTCAGTAGGGCATAAGAGGGAGGCGAGGAGGGGAAGCACAGTCAGATTTGCAAGATTCTGTTATTATACGTAATCTCAGTTAAGTATAATTCTAGTCTTCCTGTGGAATTGATTTTCTGACCTGGTCTATATAATGGGGCTGACAGCCTGTCATGTGAACACCACTGTTGAGTTTCAATTTTATTCCATCAGAGAACTAGTCCAGGATCCTGTTTTCCATAGTGGTCAACCAGATACCTCAGCCAAGTTCTAAAAAACAAAATGATATGCTGGTAGTAGCTGGGATGCACATTGCAAGTTAATTTTTATTTGCTTCTGGGCAGCCCTACAACTCTCCGTGAGGTATTTCTACAGGCAAGCCTTTTCCAGCTTGACTACTCAAGATGTGTTGGACTACAGCTTCTACCTCCTAACAAAAAACTGGGATTTATAAAAAAATATACTCCAAAGCAAATGGAAGCCACCAGTTAGAGAAAATTATCTTAGTTTTAGAAGGAAGACTTTAAATATCCCTTTGAAAGTATCCTTGTTTTGTTTTGTTTTTTAAATAAATCTGGGTCAGGGGCAGCTGGGTGGAAAAAGAATGATTACAACTGATCATATAGAAAATTAGTCTTCCTGGAAACATTTGAGGTTCATAAACATGGTTGAAATGGTTTGTAGAACTTGAAATGGGATGTCCTCCAGATATGTGGGATCATTAGCCATGTTGACTAGGTTGATGGAAGGTGTGGTTGAGCCCATCTGGAGGGTATCATTAGAGAAGGCTAATGGAAAACAAGTCCTCTTGGGTTTTACTAACATCTGGGTATAGGTAGATAGATGAAACATCTTTGGTGGATTTGAGATGACACGGAGTTAGACCTAACTTGCTCCTTTTTCAGATTATGACATGAAAGTATGTCTGAAGAGAGACAGAAGGATGTACTCTTTGTTACAGAGGACTGCCAATAGGCATCAGAATTGTCATTCTTAATTTCAAAATATGGAGATGGCCTTTTATATTATGGCACCTAGTCTTATTGTCCATTCTGTTCTCTAAGCTGCTCTTCAAGCCGTATCTTGAAGATCCATCATCTCATTTTTATCTATTTATTTTACATATTTGAAGAATTTGCCTCCCAACTCATTGCAACTCCAGGAAGTGTGCAATAAATTAAAAAAAAATCAGAACAACCAAATAAACAAACCAGAATAATCATTTTGTGATAGGAAATGCCTTACAGTAACTAGGCAGTAAGTACAGTACTTCCTTTTCTCCCTTCTAACTTTTTCCATAGGCATGATGTTACAGAACCCAAACCAAAATCAAATGAAGTCAGTTGAGAGTAAAGAAAATGTATGAAGTCAATAGCGAGGAAGGGAAATATATGAAGGCAACTGAGAGCTAACTACATAATCCTTATTCACTTGGCCTCATCAGTTCTGGGTGATGTCAGGAAGCTATGTTGTTGCATGAAACTTATGCAATGGGCAAACAAATCACATTCAGAGTAAGGGCAGTGTTTTTTGCATCAAGGAACAATTCCAAGCCCATTTTCAATTTGTATAGGACTTTAAAACTGCTGAAAGAGGAAATACTTTTTCATCTGCCAAAATTTATCAGTCCTAGTTCAAAGTACTACAGTATATTAGGAAATAAGCTGTCTTCTCTAATACAGATAGATTTTGGGACTAAGTCAGAATGAACATTGGATGAAATAAAATCCTGCACATGGGTTCATTTGATCCCTCCCCCTCTCCATCCTAAATATGGACTGATCACTTTCTGGCTTGGATACACTGAGTAAGCTGCCAACTAAATGCATCAAAAGTGCAATGTACATTAAATATTTGCCTTTTATTTGAGAAAAGCAATTAGGAACGATTGTCATATCTCCTAAATGGTGAGAGTTCTCCAGTGATTAGGTGGTATGTTGGCTGTAGATTTCATTTATTTTTAGAACCTGGATGCAACATTGCAGTTATAGGATGCAAAATGCGGGAACTGGTAGCTGTTATAATCAGAGCTTTTAGAGATGAAGAATTCAGGGACACCTGAAAAATCTTTCTAAAAGGTATCCATCTCTCCAGTACTATGAGGTAATGTTGTCATAAACAAGATCTTTATTAAAGGAATGAGGTCATCTCGGGAGCGGGAGGCAATAGTCCTCCATAAATCCTTTATGTCAAGAATTTTTATTTTATTTCTTTCGTACAGGAAAACAACCACATTTTGGATCCCCTTTAATCAAATAATTTAATCCACGTTTTGCATGCAAAGCTATTGTTGCACACTATTGAAAGGTACTGCAAATTGATGCCAAGGCCTTAAGTCTCAGCAACTGGGTTTGATGAATTCTCCCAAAGTCAAAATATAAAGCACCTATTATACAAATGCCCTTCATTATCCATATTTCTGGTTTGGCACCTCTGCAGTTGGTAAACGCAAGCAACGTGGTCCTCAATAAAGGATTTCTCATATCCACACGTTTTGTACTTTACACATGTGCAAAACGACAGGTGGGCTTTTGCATATGTGTAAAGTGTGTTTTTTTCAAGTTTTTTTCAAAATTTGCAGTTCTGTGATTGGTAGGTTGAAATGGAATCCCACAAATATCTGTCCATCTCTGTGTACATATAGATGTATGTGTATGTAGCAGAGCCAAATTAATTTGCAATCGTGTACTTAAAAAAAACACTTAAATGGAAAGATCCAATATCTGATCTAGACCAAGGGAAGGCAGGATCAGGTGAATCAGAATTAGACTGAATCCTCTCTTGATGTAATGGGGTGTGAGAATAACCCTGAAGAACAGGAAGAAGAGCCACAACCAAGTTGTGTGTCAGATAAGAGAAATCTGAGTCCAAAGCAGGAATGTAATCTGAGAAAGAGCCTCAGACTTGACCCTCCCTAGTTCTCTTGAAGATAAAGAGAGGGAGGTGCAATCAGACTTGCAAGAGTCTGTTTCTGTAACCTTATGATAAAAGTAGCATTCGCCTGCATGACTTTGGTTTCCTGGTCTGGACTACCTCAAAGGGCTGACACTTCCTTACAGTTTTCTTAGGAAAATGCAACCCATATTCATTTTCACAGGGTTGTTTGTTTGTTTGTTTTTTCCTTTGCAAAGTGCCACATCTGGAGACCCTCTTGATGACATTCAGAAAGTCATTGAAGATCTGGCTGTTCTCCTAGGCCTTGAGACAAGGTAGCTGTGATTCCCCATAGGATATTTTATTGTTATTTGAAATTTGTCTTCTGGATACTTATGATCTGTTGCTTTCTTTTTATTGTTCTTACTTTAAAAAAAAAAAAAAGTGAGCTATCAGAGCCATCTGGAGTTACGTAGCCTCAAAGTTGTATGAAGGAGGAAGGAAGGAAGGAAGGAAGGAAGGAAGGAAGGAAGGAAGGAAGGAAGGAAGGAAGGAAGGAAGGAAGGAAGGAAGGAAGGAAGGAGGAAGGAAAAAGAATAAATCTCGATTGATTCCCCCAAACATATTTTGGAGTAAGGAAGAAAAACACTTAAATGCTCGATGTGTATGCATTTATAAAATTAGAGCAGCCTTATTTATATCATCAGAGAAGTTACTGACTTGAAAAAGAATTATTAGATTACTAAAGGTTATTTGTCTCTTAGGGTAGGTTTTTTTTTTAAGGTCTTTTACAACTTGGTCTTACAACAAGATGGATCTGCAACTTTCTACACTTCCATTCTAGCCATAGACAAGGATCCATCTAGATGGAACACCTCATTGACCTTGGCTGATCTCAAAAAGGTCCAAACTTATTAGTTTTTGATGGGAAACTTCCCACATCAGGAAGAAAAAAATCTCAGGAGGGGGCAATGGCAAACCACATTTTCTAATTCTTATTTTTAATTAATTAATTAATTTTTTATTTCCTTTTTTCCATTCTTGCCAAGAAAGCTCCATGTTCATGTCTATAAAATCACCAGGAAATCAGCTCTGATGTGAAGAAAGCAATCTTTCTTCCCATCAAGTAGGTGACAAACGGTTATCTGCAAGTGGGTTGACTCAGCTGGATGGAGATTTGTGCCACCTGTTACAACCACACAGGACATAGAATATGAAGCTGAAATAAACCTTTAGAGAAGGTTGACTGCAAAGTTTTCCTCCCCTCCCTGCCCCCATTTTGTAACACCAGGTCTCAAAGAAATAGATTGTCAGTCGAGTGGGGAGGGGAAAAACCTTTGGTTCCATCCATCAAGAAAATTAAATATCTCCTTAATAGTTCTTCAGATTATAGACCCCTCTTGTGAGCTAATGAGCATTCTCAAACTCCGCTGTATGTCTGTGTGAGTCACTTTGCATATATGTGTGTGACATGATGGATACTTTAGAAAGGAGGGCAGGTAATGGGGAATTTCTTTGAGGCTGTTCAAGATGGAATCTGATGCTGTTCATGTTTTCAGTCAACAGTAGTCTCTTCCAAGATACTTTCATTCTTCCTATTTGCTCTCTCTTGGTCTCTCTCTCTCTCACACACACACACACACTTACATGCAGGGGTGTTTGTGCAGGATCATAAAAGTCAAGTTGGCAGCCACGACCTCACAGTTGGAACCCCACCCCGTTTTACCATGTGTGACACTCCTGTGGATGCTTCTGTGGGTAATTCATAGACAACAGCAGTTTCAACGTGACAAGTAACATGAATCACTCTATTCCAAAAAGAGTGAGTTTTCCTTCCACTGATCAGTGTCTCTTTCAAAAAAAAAGAAAATAATTTCAGGTAGAAAGCAAGATGACACCATATGCTTTATTGTTTAAGAGGAAAATAAATGTCCACAGCTGGTATGTCTAAAAATGTGATACTGAGTGATTTGTGCCTTGGAAATCCTACCATGGGTCATGGCAGGCAACAGGCATCCCTCAGGCTATAGCAGTCCTTGTCCTCATTTCACAAGTTCTCTACAGGCAACCAGTTCAGACATCTGGCAAGAGAGATCTGTCCCTTCTGTGACAGCCTCCTGCAAAAGGAGAAAGAAATAGGGACAGGAAGATGTCAACAAGAAGAGAAAATAGGATGTCAGCCGCTGAATTGGTGTCCAACCCTACAGTATTTTTGTACTTGCCTTCAGCCCCACCCACAACAGGTGGTCCTCAACAGGTTGCCAATGCAACCCTAGAAGACCAAGGCAGGGCCAGTAGTCAAGGCAGTTGCTTGGGATCTTCAAGGGACAAAGGAAGCATTTGTATTCTAGGATGTGGGCTGAGCATTTGTGAGAAAACCAGGTAGGCCTGGGTCTGAGATCTGTCTGGATGGCAGAGTTTCCTACAGAGTGAAGTTGCAATATAAATGAACTAGATCAGTGTTTCTGAAACTTTCTGCTCTCAGAACCCCTTCCCACTTTTAAAAATTATGGAGGACCCCAAAAGAACTTTTGTTTGTATTTGTTGTTGTTCAGTCGTTAAGTCGTGTCCGACTCTTCGTGACCCCATGAACCATATTGCGCCAGGCCTTCCTATCTTTCACTGCCTCCCTGAGTTTGCTCAATTTCATGCTCATTGCTTCAGTGATGCTATCTAGCCATCTCATCCTCTGCCGTCCTCTTCTCCTTTTGCCTTCCATCTTTCCCAGCATCAGGGTCTTTTCCAAAGAGTCCTCTCTTCGCATTAGGTGACCAAAGTATCTGAGCTTGAGCTTCAGTATCAATCCTTCCAATGAGCAGTCAGGGTTGATTTCCTTTAAGATTGACAGGTTTGACCTCCTAGCAGTCCAGGGGACCCTTAAGAGTCTTCTCCAGCACCACAGTTCAAAGGCATCAATTCTTCGGCGTTCAGCCTTCTTTATGGTCCAGCTCTCACAGCCATACATTACTACTGGAAAAACCATAGCTTTGACTATGCGGATCTTTGTCGGCAAGGTGACGTCTCTGCTTTTTAATATGCTATCTAGGTTTGCCATAGCTTTCCTCCCAAGGAGCAAGTGTCTTTTAATTTCATGGCTGCAGTCTCCGTCTGCAGTGCTCTTGGAGCCCAAATAAATGAAGTCTGTTACTGCTTCCATTTCTACCCCTTCTATTTGCCAGGGATTGATGGGTCCAGATGCCATGATCTTAGTTTTTTTAATGTTGAGTTTCAAGCCAGCTTTCGCACTCTCCTCTTTCACCCTCATCAAGAGGCTCTTTAGTTCTTCTTCACTTTCTGCCATTAGGGTGGTATCGTCTGCATATCTGAGGTTATTGATGTTTCTCCCTGCAATCTTAATTCCGGCTTGTGATTCTTCCAGCCTGGCATTTCTCATGATGTACTCTGCATATAGGTTAAATAAGCAGGGTGACATGGTACAGCCTTGTCGTACTCCTTTCCCTATTTTGAACCAATCGGTTGTTCCATGACCGGTTCTAACTGTTGCTTCTTGGCCCGCATACAGATTTCTCAGGAGACAGGTAAGGTGGTCTGGTATCCCCATCTCTTTAAGAATTTGCCACAGTTTGTTGTGATCCACACAATCAAAGGCTTTTGCATAGTCAATGAAGCAGAAGTAGATGGTTTTCTGGAACTCTCGTGCTTTCTCCATGATCCAGCGAATGTTGGCAATTTGATCTCTAGTTCCTCTGCCTCTTCGAAACCCAGCTTGTACAACCGGTAGTTCTCGGTTCACGTACTGCTGAAGCCTAGCTTGTAGGATTTTGAGCATAACCTTGCTAGCATGTGAAATGAGTGCAATTGTGCAATAGTTTGAGCATTCTTTGGCACTGTCCTTCTTTGGAATTGGAACGTAAACTGACCTTTTCCAATCCCGTGGCCACTGTTGCGTTTTCCAAACTTGCTGGCATATTGAGTGCAGCACTTTAACAGCATCGTCTTGTAGTATTTTAAATAACTCAGCTGGAATACTGTCATCTCCACTAGCTTTGTTGTTAGCAATGCTTCCTAAGGCCCACTTGACTTCACTCTCTAGGATGTCTGGCTCAGGGTCAGTGACCACACCAGCATGGACATCAGGGACATTAAGATCTTTCTTGTATAGTTCTTCTGTGTATTCTTGCCACCTCTTCTTAATCTCTTCTGCTTCTGTTAGGTCCCTGCCTTTTTTGTCCTTTATCATGCCCATGTTTGCACTAAACGTTCCTTTGATATCTCCAATTTTCTTGAGGAGATCTCTAGTCTTCCCCATTCTATTGTTTTCTTCAATTTCTTTGCATTGTTCATTTAAGAAGGCCTTCTTATCTCTCCTTGCTATTCTCTGGAAATCTGCATTCAGTTGCTTATATCTTTCCCTTTCACCCTTGCTTTTCGCATTCCTTCTTTCCACAGCTATTTGTAAAGCCTCATCAGACAGCCATTTTGCTTTCTTGCATTTCTTTTTCTTTGGCATGGTTTTAGTTGCTGCCTCTTGTACAATGTTACAGACCTCCATCCATAGTTCTTCAGGCACTCTGTCTACCAAATCTAATCCTCTAAATCTATTCATCACCTTCACTGTGTACTCACATGGAATATGATCTAAGTCATACCTGAGTGGTCTAGTGGTTTTCCCTACATTCTTCAATTGAAGCCTAAATTTTGCAGTAAGAAGCTCATGATCTGAGCCACAGTCAGCTCCTGGTCTTATTTCTGCCGTCTGTATAGAGCTTCTCCATCTTTGGCTGCAAAGTATGTAATCAATCTGGTTTCGGTATTGACCATCTGGTGATGTCCATGTGTAGAGTCGTCTCTTGTGTTGTTGGAAAAGAGTGTTTGCTATGACTAGCTTGTTCTCTTGACAGGACTCTATTAGCCTTTGCCCTGCTTCATTTTGTACTCCAAGGCCAAACTTGCCTATTATTCTGATTACTCCTTGACTTCCTACTTTAGCATTCCAATCCCCTATGATGAAAAGGACATCTTTTTTTGGTGCAAGTTCTAGAAGGTGTTGTAGGTCTTCATAGAACCAGTCAACTTCAGCTTCTTCGGCATCGGTGGTTGGGGCATAGACTTGGATTACCGTGATGTTGAATGGTTTTCCTTGGATACGCACTGAGATCATTCTGTCGTTTTTGAGGTTGTACCCCATTACTGCCTTTCCCACTCTCTTATTGACTATGAGTGCAACTCCATTTCTTCTAAGGGTTTCTTGCCCACAGTAGTAGATATAATGGTCACCTGAAATAAATTCACCCATTCCCGTCCATTTCAATTCGCTGATTCCCAAGATGTCGACGTTCAATCTTGTCATCTCATGTTTGACCACATCCAGCTTGCCTTGGTTCATGGATCTTACATTCCACGTACCTATACAATATTGTTCTTTACAGCATCGGACCTTCTTTTCGCTTCCAGATACATCCACAGCTGAACGTCCTTTCGGCTTTGGCCCAGCCGCTTCACTCTTTCTGGAGCTACTTGGAATTACCCTCCGCTCTTCCCCAGTAGCATATTGGACACCTTCCGACCTGAGGGGCTCATCTTCCGGTGTCATATCTTTTAGCCTTTTAACATTGTCCATGGGGTTTTCTTGGCAAGGATACTGGAGTGGGTTGCCATTTCCTTCTC